>JARHVA010002396.1:1852500-2601696 GCA_037957365.1 Torreya grandis | reverse complement strand
TTTGGCTATAAATTTTGTCTTTGGATCTACTCTAATGGGGGGATTGCTCCTATTAAAATATTGAAAAATATCTTTACAAATATTTTAGAGTCACCAAAATTAACTATTTAGGCTTATTGCTATCTCATAGATACTCTCAAAAATAGAACTATGTTTTTTGACCCATTTAAAATTATATAAGTCTCTTCATCACTCTCATACATGCCTTGGAATCACTATTCACATCCAAAACCCTTGCCTTCAAATACAAACTTGACCCCTTTATATAATGCTTCCACCAACATCCCAATCGATAGGGAGCTTATCCTTTTATCACAAATAACAAGGTTCGAATTCCCCTTCCATTGTTTTTGGTGATCAAAACAAATCTTGTATCCCATATTTTGGAGGAAGGGGGCATGTTTGGTCTTAAATACCATGAAATTCATGGTATAACATGCTAAATGATTGGCATTGGCATGGGTTTTGATGGTTATGTGGTGGCATGGTTATTTTGTGGGTATTTTTGGTGGAACATGGTAATTATGTGGAGGTTGAGTGGGTATAACATGGCGTGGAGTGTGTTGTGTCATGGGTCACATGGAATTCATATGATTTGTTTGGGACATTGATGAAATAATTAATTTCAATATAGTAAAATTGGACAATAGTAAATAATTGACTATTTGTAAGCCATGTGGTGGATTGATGACCCACCACATGGTCCAATCTCTACTTGCCACTTGTTGACCACTCATTACTTGTTGACATCCAACTAGATGTTCTATCCAAACCCCCAAAAAAATTTACTTTCCCTAGTTGATCTTAAACAAGTGATATTTTATGCATATGGGCTCCATTTTGTGAACCATAAGATGCACAAAAGAACTCTTGATGAGCTCATCACCATAATAATGATCAACCTAAAATTTGATGACTTTCATTTTGGAGTGAAATATAGATCCTCCTAGATCAATCCTCCCCACTAGGAGCTTTTAGATCTCTAAAAGTTTATTAATTGGTAAAGAGGTTAGGGTACTTCTACCTCACTTTTATAGATTCCATCCATTTGACCTTGTTTTAGTACATCCCTTTGAGACCAACATGAAGATATTTGAAATATCCCCTTCATGAAGTCTACACCTTCTTGTCAAGAATTATATCTTCTTACAATTCTATTATATACTCAAGATCAAAATCATGAACAAAAGGAAAAAAATACACTCTCATCATGATCTACAATCATCAGAGGCTAATATAATTTAAGATTTTCCACATTCATAACTAAATAAATCTATATATAAGATGTCAAATCTAACTAAAAATAATTTTTAACAATCTTTTCTATAATCTAAAAAGGACTATACTAGATTGGTTTCAATTTTTTACCTTCACCTGTTAGCCTTTCCTTACTGATGTGAAGCCATACTAAATCACCTATAACAAATTGGTGGTCAACACAGTGTTTTTCATGTCTTGATTTGTATTTTGCCTAAATTTTCTCCAATTGATCTTAGATAGTTTAGTGTGCCTGTTATATCTTTTTAATAAACTTCTTGGCTTTGAAAACATCATTACACTCATTAGTACTTGAATCCTATCCATAACAAACATCTAGAGGATATTTAAGCAAATATCCATAACAAAATGTGAAAGGATATTTCATATTATAAGAATGAAGTGCATGGTTATAAGCATTTTGAATATAGTATAAATGCTCATCCCACAACTTGGGATGTTTACTATAATATCCCTTAAGCAAGTGTACCATTGTGTAGTTCACAACCTCTATCTGACCATTAGTCTATGGATTAAATATATTGATCTTATTCAACTTAATATCCATCAATTCCCATAATGTTAACCAAAATTTCCTAATAAATTGAGAATCTTGATCAAAAATAATAGAAGTGAGCAAACCAAAATGAACCCATACATGCTAAAAGAATAAGTGTGTCATACCTTCCCCTATAGTCTACTTGTTGTAAGGAATCAAAATACACATCTTGATAAATCTATCCACTACCACATAAAAGTAATTATGTTTCCTCCATGACATAGACAAACCTCCTACAAAGTCCATGAAAATACTTTCTTAGGGATGGGTAGGAATAGGTAAGGGAGTGTAAAGTCCTAGTTTTTTTTACTAGGTTTGATTTTGGCACATAGAATACACCCCTTGATATATTTCATAACATTTTCCTATATACGGCGCTAGTAATAGTACATTTTCAAATGTGCAACCATTTTACCAACTCTAAAATGAACAAAAATAATAGAAGTATGTTCTTCCCTAATCATGTGCACCCTTTCATTTTGAGGAATACAAAGCTTACCCAAATGATACAAAAGTCCATTATGCACATGATAGTTTGATTCTTATACCTATTTAGCACTCATTAATTCCTTGTACACATCCTTAAAATCACTATCATCAACATATTATTCTTTATAACTTTCATGAGTGAAATAACTATGATGTAAAAGAATAGATGCAACTACAATAGGAGGCCTAAAAAGCATGTTATCAAATTTATTCTGAATACCTTTCTTATACCTGATCACAAGATGAAACTACTGTAGGAAACCCATCTAATGAAAATGCCTAGATTATTTTATCTTGGCCTATGACTAGACATACTAGAGGGGTTGATGATCTATATGTATCACTATCTTTATACCCATTAAGTAATGTTTCCACTTCTTAACACTTTGAACAAATTCATATAATTCCTTATAATAAGTTGGATAGTTTCTTACCGCACCTATGAAGGTCTCAGAATGATAGCATAGTAGCTTCTTTGCTTGCATCAAAATAGCTCCCATAGCATAATAACTTGTATCTATCTTATCTCAAATGGATACTACAAATCAAGAAGTGGCAACATATCATCATTACTAATCTTTGTCTTCAAAGTGTTAAAGGCCCTTTACTACTTGCCTCCCCACTGAAAGCCCTATTTAGTACTAGTCAAAGAATGCAAGGGCAATGTAATAAATTATAAATTAGAAAATAATTTCCTCTAATATTGTACTACACCAATAAAACTTCTAACTTTAGTTACATTATTGGGTTTATGCCATTTAACTATAACCTCCATCTTTTCAAGATCAATTTTCAACTCACCATGTCCTATAATATAACCCAAGTAATCCAAAGAAGTCTTGTCAAATTCACATTTAGATAATTTAATAAGGTTTTTCCATTATCAACACATACATGACTTTGCTAATATGAATCACATGATCCTACCAAAATTGACTAAGGAAAAAAAATATCATATAAATAGACTATAACAAAATTATCGAGGAATGGCCTAAAAACATCATTCATCAATTGCATGAATGTAGCTGGTACATTGCATAAACCAAAGGGCATGACAAGCCACTCAAACAATCCCTATTTTATCTTAAAATTAGTTTTTTAAATATCACCATAATTAATCCTAACCTGATGATAACCACTTTTCAAGTCTAACGTAGTAAAAAATTACATTTCTTAACTGATCTAGAAAATAATCGATATGAGGAAGAGGGTAATGATTCATAATAGTATTTTTTTTCAAATCATGGAAATCAACACACATTCACCATGTGACATTTATTTAGCACCATAATGATAGGTGATCTAATAAGATATGTACTAAGATGAATATCACCCTTTTCCAAAAGTTCCATTACCTACCTTTTGATTTCCTCATTTTCTACCACTGATAACTTGTACATGTCAATGTTAGGGAGAGGATAATCTTATAACAATTTATTTTCATGTTGAACTCCCCTTTTATGGGGTAACCCTTTGGGATCCTAAAACACATCATCATAACTAGAAACTATTTCAATCAATTTTTTCTTATGTTTAGGATCACAATTTTCCATAGCCTAGGAATATTCTTTTTCCTTAGACTTAATCAACATGAGACAAAATGTCTTGCTTGAATTGACTATCCTTTTCCTTTTTCTTATTGTAACCAAGGAAAGATTCATCTTAACATGACGTACTTTGACTATATATTTAATGTCATCCTTCACAAGTAAGTACTTATTATCTTCCCTATATAAGATTGTCTTCATATTATAAAGATAAGGGCTTCCTTAAACAATCCTACATATGTTGAGAGGGACTACATCTAGTTAAACCTCATCCATGAATGTGGACGTGACGACAAATTTCAATATACAATTTTTGGTTACTTCCATTTTTGCATCATCACACACCCAACCAAGTGAATAGGGTTTTGGATGGGGATTTGTGTTTAAGCCTAACTTTTAAACAATCTCTTTAGAAATCAATTTTGCTTGTGATCCACAATCAAATAGAGTGCCAATTTTAGTATGTTTTGAAACAACCCTAATGTGGGATAAATCATTTACTTTCTTATCATCATGCACATAATTTTATTTTGAAGAGGAAGGAACATTATATGTCTTAGTGATATAAAAAAAAAGAGAAGAACAATTCTACATACTCATAACTATGATCTTAGTTTCATCCCCAAAGTCTAAACCCAAATCTTGAACCACATTATTATTTTTCTTGTCCTTCTTCTCAAACTTGTTAAAAGGACTTAACTTAGGATGTAATTTCCAACACTTAGACTCATCACAATTTTTCTTACAATGATTGAAAAATGGCTTAGCTTCTTCCTTATGAACAGTAACAGTGGATTTTTATTTACCCTTTATAGATCTTTTCCCTTTAGAATGCTTAACTTTATATTATTTACTTTTATCTTTAGGAAAAGATTATTTTTTCTATTTTCCTCTATCTTCTAAATTAATGGATTTAACACATGATTAATCTAAACTAGTGTGATTGGGAACCAAAGTCATGTGTTTCAAGTAACTATGCAACCCACCTATATACTAGTAGTGTTTCTTGTGTATAAAGAGTAATATTCAAAATCAAAGCCATTATCCTAAATTCCTATGTATAATCTTGAAAACTTTGGCCTTTTGTTTGTTTTAAAGATTGCTAATCCATCATGGCTTGCTGCATATATCCTAAAGGATAAAATTTCTTTTTGAGTTCATCAACAAATTCACTCCAAGTGGAAATCAAGTTACATGTATTAATATCACTTTCATTCAACTTAATCTCTGACTAGATGAGAGTTCTACCTCTCATTAAAAGAGTAGACAAGTGAATTTTATCCTCATCATCTATAATCTTCTAGAAATTACAATATACTTCAATTTACTTTATCCCTTTATCTAACCTCACTGTTAAACATCAATAATTCAAACTTAATATTTAGATTTAGTGAAGGAATAGATTTGATAGTTTTTTTGTCTTTACCATCACCCAAAGAGGAGGAAGGTTTATTATATTCTTTACCACCTTTATCATGCTCTATTTTTCTTCATCATTCATGGTAAATCTTGTCAACCATATCTTTCATTTCCAAGAAGGCCTATTGAAAATCTAGATTAGATTTGAATGCTTCTTCTGACATTTATAGAGTATGTCTTGATCCAATCTCTAGATCATACTCTACTAATTCTCTTTCACCCCAACTAGATCTTGAACTTGTCAACATACACTAGCAATCCACAAGATCAAATACCAAATTCTACTCTGATACCAATAATCTTCTCTATAATCACAAAAAAACAAGTGTCATAGTAGAAAAAACACACTTATAATGGATAAAAACCTTAATATAATGACTTAATAAAAATTGACATTTTAAATGATTAAAAAATTAAAATTATCTTTAAACTATCTAAAATACACTAAATTTTAAGAGTGAAATAAATAAAAAGACTAGTTTGACAAAAATACCATACTTGATTTGGTAACAGAGTTTAGTTATAAAGCTTACATGTCTAAATATATTATAATAAGGGGATCACTCCTATTAAAATATCAAAAAATATCTTTAAAAATATTTTAGAGTCATCAAAATCATCTATTCATGCTTATTCTTGTCTCAGAGAAACTCTCTAAAACAAACTATGTTGTTTAATCCTTTTTAAATTATCTAAGTCTCTTCATCACTCTCATACATGCCTTGAAATCACTATTCACATACATAACCCTTGCCTTGAAATACAAACTTGACCCCTTAATTTAATGCTTCCACCAACGTCCTAATTTGTTAGGAGATTATCTCTTTATCACAAATAATAAGGTTTTAATCCCCCTTCCATCACTTTTGGTGGTCAAAACAAATCTTATATCCCACATTTGGGAGGTGGGGGGCATGTTTTCTTTTAAATATCATGAAATTCATGGTATAAAATGTGAAGTGATTGGCATTGGCATGGGTTTTGGTGGTTATGTGGTGGCATAGATATTTTGTGGGTATTTGTGGTGGAACATGGTAATCGTGTGGAGGTTGAGTGGGTATAATGTGGCATGGAGTGTGTTGTGTCATGGGTCACATGGAATTCATATGTTTATTAGAATATTTAGGAAATAATTAATTTTAGTATAGTAAAATTAGACCATATTAAATAATTGATTGGTGGAAAGTCACATGGTGGGTTGAGGACCCACCACGTGGTCCAATCTCCACTTACCACTTTTTGACCACTTTCCACTTATTGATGTCTAATTGGATGTTTTATCCAAACCCAAAAATAATTTATGCGCCCTAGTTGATCTTTGACAAGAGATATTTTAGACATACAAGATCTATTTTATGAGCTATAAGATGTACCAAAAATATTTCAATGATATATTCACCATGACAATGATAAACCTAAAATTTGATGACATTTTTTTAGTGAAATATAGATCCTACTGGATCATTCACACTACTAACTCAGTAGGTGTGTATCATCTCTATATATTTTGCAAGCTATCAACTTAGTATAGTTTGCCAACAAATCCAAAAAGTTTTAAATGATAATACAGTACTAGGGAGGGGAAAATAAGAGGGTTGACTTATATTTTTAAGTCAACCAAGCTAAAAATAGGGAAACTTTGGTCAAAATAGGTTGACCAAAGAACTAAAATTATACAAAAATATGTGTAATTATACAAAAGAAGGCTAGAATGGCTCAAAATGACCAAGTAAGGGGGAAACAGGATAGAATAAGATAAAAATAGGTTAAAAATGAATTAATTAAAGTAATTTAGGCTTGTTTTTTATTAAAATTATAAATAGAATGTATTTTGACTATACATGGTGGAAGATCTAATACATCTTTTTTTATTTCTTGGTTACAAGGATGACCCAGCTTCTAGGGATTGGTATATGTGTCTTCACTAATAGATATATTGGATAATATAACCATATGATATAGAGCTAGGCTAGTAGTTATAGGCCTAGGAGGGATAGCTAACATGTGTAGGATTCCCCTGAGGGCAGGTCTATTAGTCATGTTCCTTGGATGCTAGAAATTATTTACTAATAACTTCATATGGGAGGTGGATGGGGATGTGATAGATGTATATATCACTTTAGAGGATGTGTATGCCATCCTAGGGCTATTAATGATAGGAGAACTAGTGACTATAGGCATACCAGATAGCCTAAAGGAGAGGAGAGCCTTATCCATGTGGGCAACATGCTTATATATGATATTAGAAAGTAGGTGATTTAGTATGTTTGATGTGTATCTATCAGATATTTTGAATATTTTGAATGCTATGATATCACTTGCAAAATAGCGAGTGTTAGGTCATAATTTATAAATCAAGGTACTATTATTCATGGTAGCCTTGAGTAAGATGATTCTAAAAGAGGGCATATTATATGATCTCAACTCTATCATCTTGTTCTAGCTCGTACATGTTCTATATGAGGTGTTATTTAAAGGGTAAAAGTTGATAAGACTAATCATATTATTGATGGCTTGGATATGTAATAGGCTTCCCATGTATTAGCTTGTTGGGTTTCCCAATGTCATTGATGATATGTTACCTCGACTTAGGAGATGGAGAGAGGACCAAGTAGCATGGGCCATGCCCCACATTTTAGTGTTATGAATGGTAAGATGCATAAATATAGTGTGGAGATAATGTGGGCACATAATAACTACATAGACAAGTTGGTACACAATTACTCTAGCTATAATGAGGATAGAGGTAATTAGACACTATATTTAGTGGAGAGAGCCACATCTAGTAGCACAAGTGATAAGACAAATGAGATTACCGCATCTAGTGGAATCGATAATTACGCATGAAAAGTGGGATCATCATGTGAGAGAGTTATGAGGGAGGAGGGGACTAAGGCCACTAGTGATGAGGCTCACTCTCAGAACATGTCATGAGTGGCCATGGACTAGGTGAGCATGATAGGGAGTAGAGTAGGAAGAGAGGGATGCAGAGGTAGTGGCACTAGAGATACCACCACCAATTCTATAGTGGGATTATTTATGACTACTAAGTACATGGCATTGATATAGGTAGAAGGAGAAGGAGAGAGTGTAGAATATCACCATCCCTAATGACATAATAGGTGAGTTAGAGAAGAACTAGATGATAGAGAGGCCAATCAAGCATAGGCTAAGGTGGACATGAGCCATGAAAACCAAATTTGTGTTAAGGAGGAAACCTATAGAGGAGGTGCCAGGAGGCCATGTGTATGGAGAGACTATGTTAGGTAGTTGCATGGATGGTGATGCCATAGTGGCTAAGACACAAATAGGTAATAAAGATGATTAAGTTGTTTCTTTAGTCTTTAGTTAAAAATAGTTACTAGAGGTAGATCGATATTATGAGATATGATAGTGATATAATATCTAATTGGTTGTGATTTTATAAGGGTATCTGAGGATGATGAGGAAAGATGGGGGTCCCTTATGAGGGGATCACTCTATGATATCCTAGATGAGACTCTACAACTATATAACTCTACTTCATTTGAGGACCCTAGTGTACCATCTACCCTAGCTTAGGTGAATTGGTTCAGATTAGCAAGGGAGGAAATGAGGCAAATATGAGTAGAGAGAGAGAGAGACGATGTATCCACTACTAGATATGGGTGTAGGAAAGATATAGGCATGGTAGGCCTTGGTAGAGGAGAGAGTTATGCAATTAGCTATAGTGATGTAGACCTAGTTGATGTAGGCACATATAGTGACATAACTAAGTTGGCATAGGCACAGGTGTAGATAGTGTGCTTATAGGGATACATTAATAAATTGAGATCTCATATGACCTATTTAAAATATACTATTCAAAGGAATTAGACCATGGCCTCAAAAAAAACATGACTAGGGCATGAGATAGATAGGATGGGGCTTAGCCATAGAGCTAGAACATTGTATATAGATGTACTTGTTGTATAAAAACTCATGATATGTATATATGATGTATCATTTTCACATATTGATATTGATTTTATATGTTTTTTTATGGTTATGGTTGTGGATGCCATTGATATTTTTTTCTAGCACATATATTTAGATATTTGTCGTATATGCTATAGAAAATATATGAGATGTATCTTCTTTTCTAGAATTATGTAAGACACATGCATGGTTAAAAAGAAATAGGTAAAAAGGACTTGGTAAAATATAATCAATCAAAAAAGTAATACACACTATTTCAAGTTTGGAAATTTGTAATAACAATAAAATGACTAAGTATAAAGAACCAAAGGATGGTAAAATAAGATGGTAAAATAAATCTATTTTCAAACCAAAGTGAAATATTTTTGCACCAAATTAAAACAAGTAAAATCATACTAAATCACATTTGGAAGTATGAAAATAATCTAATAAAATGGAAGGTATGTAAAAGGGCACAAATGGTATAAAACAAATTAATTAAGTCATTCAATTCTACTAAATCATGTTGAGAAGTATAAGAGAAAAATGAAATTGGCAAAATATTGGTCTTAAATTGATCACACTAATTCAAGATGAGAAGTATGAAAAATTCTAAAAATGGTTGTATTATTACATGCACTCAAAAAATAAGAAGATATAAGAAAAAGAGAAATGAAATAAGCATAAAACATACTAAATCAAGATAGGAATCATGTTAATGATGTGTAACCTCATAATCAATCACATCTTATCTCATATTTGACACATAATTTTTTTGTGAATTGTATTGTTAGAAAAATTTGTGAGGAATCTCAGGTCCTATCCATAGTTTTACACTAAAACTCACAAAGAGAACACCACTGGGGTGGAAAAATTAGGACAAATTAGGTAATAAAGTATCTAGGTAATAAGAATGAAAATGGTGGTAATTATTTAGGAATGTTGGGTCCTATCTATAGTCTTATAATGCAACTCACAAATCAAATCCTAAGGGGAGTGATCAGTAGATAAAAAAATATTTCTCAAGATGAAATATGAAGGACATAGGGAATAAAAAAGGCAGTGTAAAAATCAATAATTAGGCATATTATGAGAAGACCTTAAGAGACGAAAAGCATACTAAGGACATGATAAGACTCTAAGTGACTAGTGACCATCAATGTACCAAGGAAACCTATTCACTATAGACACAAAGCTTTATAGGTAGATAAGCATGCTACTAAAATAAACTCATGAGGGTAGATTGGTATAAGAAAAGGAAAATGGAACTACTTTCCCATGATCTATTCCCTTTTCTTCAAGACCCCTAATAAAGCTATTGGTATATTATGAAGATTGGGTACTTAAATGAGAAAGTAGGTAGTACTACAAGATTTTATTATTCTCCTCTTCTAATCTACTAGCCTACCACACCCCAAAGGACCTCAGCTCTAACATGAGTCCAACTATGGAGTTTAATATTTCAATATAATAAGATGTGATTTTAATCATGTCTTTTAGTGTCACTTGACTTTTAATAATATTTTTTCTATTTATATCATTGCCTTTTATAAAATTATTTGGCATTTAACTTTTTATGGCTTTTGAAGATTCCTCCTCCATATAAATTTATAATGACCAACCATGAGAGAAGTAATGATAAACACAAATGATATTTAGGCTAAGACTAAGGGAAGCTAAGTAACCAAAGACAAAGAGAGACTAGGACACTAAGGCTTAATAATGAACTAGCATGTGATCTCAAGTCTCAACTGTGTATATGATTAGTTTGTAAAAAAGGAAGAAAGGAAAATGGAAATCCAAATTGGACTAGTGAAAAGAAATTCTAATGAGATACATTGTTTGTTAATTGATCACATGGTAAAAGGGAGATAATAACCAAAGGTAATAGATTTTTTATAACCAAGTCACAATGCGAATTATTTATCAAAAATAGAGATAAGAAAGCAAACAATCATGAAGACAAAAAAGAGAGTTTTGAGAAAAAATCAAGAAAGAAAGAGGAAGCAATGATAAATAAAGACAATCATATTCAAATACAAATGAAAATATAAGCAATATATAGTATCAAAGGTAAAGAATCACCATGTAATAAAAATGTGAATTTGACATAGCATCATATGATATAACATAAAAAATAAAATTGGAGCACACGTCCAAATAAAATGTAATGTAAATGAACCATGCATGTGCTCAGAAGTATTGATAAATTTTACCACACACATTATCCAAGACATAATATAAATATTTATGAAGTTGGATATTAACTACTACTAATGTCTCATCAATCTTCAATCAAAACTAGGAAAAGACTTCTCTTCTAATCTCCTCAACTAAAAAAGTAAGAATACTCAATGGATCATGCTAAAGAAAATTAGGAAAGGGATGCTTGAGAGAATGTGTGGGAGTGGGATCTATGGGAGATGTAGGAATCACTAGTGGAAAAGGATCCATGGGTGAAGGGCTCATGGGTGGTGAAGGATCCACAAGCAAGGGAAGGTCCATAGGTGAAGCAATCATAGGTAGAGGCATAAAAGGTGATGTAGGGACCACAAGAGGGGATGGAAACACTAGAGGTTGAGCCATATGAGAAAGATTAAGAGCCTTCTTACAAGAATGACCTATGAGAGGAACAAAAACATATCTAAGAATAGCTACAAGGTGATCCTCAAGGTGTTATTAGAAGATGTGATAATGATCAGTGTCATGGGTACCACATTGGTGCCACAAATAATACACCTCCCCATACTTAGGCATATATCTAGGTAGAACCTTTAGGGGAGTCATGGTTTTATCTAAGGAAAGACAAGAAGAATTTAAAGTATCAATATACTATCACAACTTATGATAATGGGTATAAGAATGATTATCTATCCCATAAAATAAATAGATATGCTTGTGAGTGGTCTTAGGAGAAACACTCATAGAAAGAGGTATAATACGAGTGGAAGAAGCCTAAGAGGACTCATTATCCCATTTGGTGGGAAATAGAGACCTATTAGGCAAGGCAATCAAACCATCACCAAGGGAAGGTGGTGATGGAGGAAGAATGGAACTAGGCTCAATATAAGGAGTAATAGGATGAGAAGAAAGGGTATACTTAACAACAATAGGATAAAGAACATGTTAAATTATCATAGTAGTAAGAAGAGGCTCAACTATATCAGGAGTGATAATAAGCTCTGATAAGGGCTCTACTGAGGGAGGAGTGGGATATATTTAAGGTCTAAGGAGGGTCATACTAATATCAAGAGTATACCAATTATGGTGATTAGGAAATATATCAAAATGATAAGGCAGAGTCATATCATGATCCATGAGCAAAATCGTACAAAGATCCTTTGAAATTAGGAACTATAAATGAAATAAGATGAGAAGATACATAAAAACAATCAAGTAAAGAAGAATGATAATAACTAATCTTGGCATCATGGGCCTGTATAAGACCACCTAGAAATGGATCTTCTAAGGAATAACAATCATCATAATCTAGGGTATAAAGATTAGTGACATAAGTAGGGATGATCTTGTCATCTCAGGAAGTGTGGTGAATAAAATCTTGAGTCTTGGTTAAGACTACAAGAATTTTATTGCAAGGAGAATGAGGCTATAAGGAAGAAAGAAGCTACAAGATAAGGTGAGGTGAGAAATTGGATGTTTTAATATCTAGGTTAATCTCATCAATATAATCACCATAAAAATGTAATAAGTTAGGAGGAATGTCACCAATGAGTTTGGGATGCCCATTGTAACCTCAGTTTGAATTAATGAGAAAATTAAGATGATATGACTCATGGAATAGAACATTGGGTAAAGGTTAAGGAGTAGGGATATTGAAAACACAAAAGTCTTATAATTATTCAAAATTACAATGGTTAGTGTCACTATAAATCCTATAAATGGCTCTATTATGAGGGAATTTAATGCATTGGTAGGAAAAAGAAGCAACAACTCTCATATAATGAGTCCACTACCTACTAAGAAAGATGTTATAAGAAATGGGAAAGATAAATATCATCACCTTCATATGAATGGTGATAGGTAGGATAGTAATGGGAACCCACACACAACCTAGATGAGTAATTTTCCTTCTATCATATCCTTGGTAGGTATTTCATGTAGACTTGAGATTGCATTTTGAATATCCAAGGGTCTTAATAAAGTAAAGAAAGATAACATAGGTGCCATAACCCTCATCAATCAATGCATATTTACTTTGGATATCATCTATTTAAACACTAATTAATAAGGGAGGATAATCCACATGAAATATAATCTCATTGGGAGTCATATAAGTTAAAGTAAACATTAAGGAAAGTTAAGTGTCCATAATTTCATCAACATTGATATACATCTCTTCACATTTTTGTAATATATTATCCTTGGAACTAGATAGGGCTACCTCCCATCTTGTTAGGGGAGGATGAGGGAAATTCATCTCAAATAATAGCTGTATAAGATGGTTTTTATGATGTGGATAATTCCTCATAGGCTTAATGAATATAATTTAGGATGGGAGATTAGTGAGTTATGTGATGGGATCCCACACATCATAAACCATAAGAAGGTTGTTAGATATAGGTGCATAATGACTAAGGAGGCCCTCAGGAGGAGGAGATTAAGTACATTGGAATTTATGTTGGTAAGAATAAGAATTTTTAGAAAAAGGTTTCAAATCATGTTGTGATGATTAAGTAGCTAGTTTGAGTTTATTTTGAGAATTGATAGAAGAGTTAGTAGTAGAAATTTGAGTATCATTAATGTTACAAGATGATGAAAGAGTGGTGAAAATAGAAAAGCAAGTGTTATCCAAGGTATAATCATAAATTATATAATCAAAATTAATAATGTCATCCTAACCTAACTCATTTAAATGAGTTAGAGAAGAATCCTGGATAACATGATATATTCTAGATGGAGTGTAGATAGGTTGAGAATTAATAAAATCAACCACCCTTCACATATTAGTCATGCTAACCATATTATCTTTTGAATTTCATTAAAAAATACTTTATAAATTATTTTTTGAAGGGGAGTATTTGTATTGATTGTCTTGAATAGGTTGATGACTAGGAAAATGGTCTTTGTATATAGCTAAATAAACATTGGCTTGGTTTAAGGCTTGAGTTTTGTCATGAGATTTATAATATTTAAAAGCAATTTCACAATATTGTTGACACTTTTGAATGATAAAATTGTGATCAAAATTAAGACCAAGAAGAAAATCCATATCTAAATTATGAAGTTGTCTATAGGTCTCATGAGAATGACCCAAACTAGCATAAAAATAGCAAAAAGTGTTATCATCATACCAAGATTTCATAGGATGAGTAAGATCAAGATATCTTTGAAGAGGCCAAGGTAAATGCTTAAAAAATTTAGCTAAGGATATAGGTTTATGAAAATTAATGTTGTTTGGAGATAACTGAGGATTGGTATATTATTGAGAAGGGGAAGATGTTTGTAATGAAGGGGTAGGAATGACAACTTGAAAATTGTGAATGGTGTCATAAGAATCTATAACACCATCATTGGTAACATTGTGATGTTTGTTCTTAAGTAAGAGATGAGGACCCATAGAAGTTTGGGGTGGCTTGAATTTATGCATAAGGAAATCTTGTCATTTATCTTGGTCAATAGCCTCCTCCAATATATGTGGAGAAAGAGTGTAGATTTAATATTGCAGTTAGGAAAAAGGGCATTGGCAAATATATGTAAAAGATTTTCATCAGTCATGTTATGTTCAGATTTATTTGAATTTTTTTTCCATCTTTTAAGAAAGGCTTGAGTGGTTTCATTTTCAACTTTTTTGTAATTTATGAAGTGGGCCAAAGCATTTTTAGGAAGATCACTAGTTTAGAATTATTGAACAAAAGTATTTACTAAATCATTCAAACTAGTAACTGAATGATTTTTAAGCTGGTTATACTAAGCCAAGGCATCTCCTGTGATAGTTTTAGTTAAGAGTTTGGTAGCAGAAAAGGTGTTTAGTTTGACCCAATCCATATAAATATTTCTAAATGGTTTAAGATGAAGGGTGCGATAAGTTGATCCATTACAATAAATTGTAGGGTTGATACCTCTAATATCAATGTTCACAATTTGAGTAGTCAGAGGTACATTTAGGAGATGATTAATGGTTTTAGTGATCAAAATAGGTTGAGTAATGAGATTGCCTTGATAATATTGAAGAAGAGGAGGGGAACATTCTTGTTATGCATGCCCCAAGCTATTGGTTGAGGATGAGATTGAAAATGAATAAGGTGGTTTTGCATTCTCATAATTTTATTTATGTTATGATCTTGAAAGGTATTAATTTGATTGAGTGTTTGTAATAACAATTTATGTGTTTGATTATTATTATTAGAAGTATTAGAATTGGTATTAGTGGTTTGGGTACCACTATTGGTGTTCATAGGAGATTAAGAGGAATTATGTGAATGTGAGGCACTAGTGGTAAAATTTTCTTGGGTAGAAAAAAATGGACTAATGATTGTTTGAGAGGAAGAATCACTAGTAGCATGATTACCTTGGGTAGGAGCTGATTCACTAGTTGGGAAGGATTAAGGATAATGGATATTATGAGAGGCCCACTAGATGTAGAACCTACCATGTTGTGGCCATATTAGGCATGGAGGTGGAAGAAGTTAGAGAATAAGATGTCATGGTATGAGAAGGGGTCATAATCAAAGGAAGAGGTTGAGAATCAAATAAATTAGTACCTCTAAATCTAGTTTAGAATGTAAGATTAGGTGAATTAGGCTCTTCAACTTGACCGCTAATCATAAGAATGTAAATGGTAGAAGGATCCTTTCCTTGATGTTGAGTAAATTTGGAGATAAAGAAGATAATTTCATGGGTATAATATAATTTGGGTTGGTATTCTAATGATAAAAGAGGATTATGCTATGAGGAGGTAATAAAAGGGGTCCTATAGTTCATTATGCAAGTGAAACATGAACATTACTAGCGTCCATGAGAGAAGCCCTACTCTATCTATGGGAGAAAATATGAGGGTTGGTAAGATTCATCATGTTTGTTGACTACAACCCAGTATTATCATCAAATAGAAATTCCATGATGAATGGAAAAAAAGATAGATGAGAAAGAAAGGAAACAAAAAATAACAAAAATAGTATAGGGTCAACTAGGTCAACCTAGGATAAAAATAGGGTCTAAAAATAGTATAGGGTCAATTAGGTTGATATAGTATAGTGAACAGGGATTAGAAAAAGATAAAATAGGGTCTAAAAACTATATAATGTTGATTGGGTCAATCTAGTATAGTGAACAAAGAATATAAAAAGGTATAGGGTTGACTGGGTCAACCTAGTACTATAGAGAGGGAAATTAAAAAACTTATGATAGATTTATGGACTAAAACAAGATAAATTTTGAAATAAATTTGAAGATAAATAATATAAAGGAAACAAATATTCAATTGGATTAGCTCTAGCCAATCTAATTGGAGCACACAACACAAAACCTTGCACCAATGATGGATAATGCAAATTTTTGCAATAAAAAATATAATTGAGCAAAGACCAAGAAATAAACTTAGATAGTAAAGAGATAAATTATTGTTCAACATAAATTTTTACTAGATTATTAAGATATGATTATAAATTTGATGGGAAGTTGGCTATAAGTAAGGAACTATAATGGAAATTTAAGGATGGTTTCAAGTAGTTTAGGTTGAAAGGGACTATAGTGGAAATGATATAGGCTTGGTATTAGGGCCTACCCCCTCACTTCAAAAACCATATTGATAAGGGTGTTGGGTTATTATCCAAAATATACCATTAACCATGCTTTATATTTGACTAGAGTATCAAGTTAACTCCCCCCTTGGTGATGAAATACAAGTAGGTTGGCCATGGATAGATAAATGTTAAAATGATTATGAAGATTTTATGATATGGTCATGTGTGCTTAAAAAATAAAATAATGAAACTAAATGATTAATTTAAAACCACATAATTAAGATATGTGAGATATTATAAGCATGCAAGCAATAAGAAAATAAAGTGTGAACTAGTTACTAGCATATAAGGTTAATTCCAACATTGAAAAATGGTATAATGTTGATACAATCAATAGTGTATAAAAAAATATAGAATATGGTTTATAAGGTCAAACCTGTATTTTATAATCAAGGTCTAAAAATTAATAACATCAAAAGAGTTGGCATAGTTATCTAGATAACACATACAACATAGAACTAGGTTAGTAGGATCAATCTAATTGACTATGAAAGGGATGTTTTAAAGACTGTAAACTATCAAATGAAAGATTTTAAAGAAAGAGACAAAGAGATATACATTAACCTTGGTGGATAAAATTTATATAGAATCAATCTTTCTATTCAATAACCCTAATATGTGTTTATAAATTTTGTTAATTGTGTCGACTAGGTCGATCAAGCTTTACAAAGACTTGCTACTAAGTACCCAAAATGTAAAGGGTTGATTGGGTCAACTTAGTATACTAAACATGATGTTTTAAAAAGTATATGGTCAACTAGGTTGATCTAGTAATCTAGACTAGATGTTTGGAAAGTTAAAAACCTATACTTAGTTAATAGGGTTAATCTAGCAGCCTATAACTGAAGTCATGCACACAAAAGTTAGATACTGGGTCAACAATGTCAATCTAGTATGGAAAATATATGATAAAAATAATGAGGAAAGACTAAAAGTAATGAAATAAGGTAAACAAATTTTTTAAGGGTTAGTTCATGTCAGGTTTACTAGAATGTATGTAATTAGAAATGCATCATCTCTATAAATCAATCCTACCTTGGAGAAGATAGAGAATACCTACACTTTTAATTGGGGATACATTTGTTAAGTGAAGGCATGACCAATATGGGGATATGATAAACCTTATCAGGGGATCACTTGTCATAATACACCATGCTAGGAAGGGTTTCAAAGCCTATAGTATAACACAATCATGCAACAACCCTAAAAGACTCCTAGGTTTAATTTTCACTCTATTCTAATAAACAAGAAAGTAAATCTAATCTATTGCATACCAAATCTTATGGCATAAGGTGGGGGTTAGAAATAAAATAGATAAAATAAACATGCATAAAATACATATACTCATGTCAATGTATACAGAATCCTAATGCATGAAATAAATAATAAAAACTACATTATCTATCTACTCTTACAAATGAGAAATAAAGTTAGGAATACTTACCTTTAAATATGAACCCACCGAGCCTCAATCTCTCCCTTGGCCAAGGTGATTTGTAATATATTATTTTGGTATGTAAGGATAACAAAGACAAATCAACTCTAGGCTACAAAACCTCTCTATGCATCCAAAATACTTCTCCACAAGACAAGATTCATATCTCCAAAGAAAGTATGGAACCATAAGCTATATTCCTCAAGTAGAATGGTCAGTAAGTAGATGGTTTTTTAAACTTATTATTTTTTCCTTCTCTTATTAAAAATGTTTGAAATGAACTTGTATATATAGGAAAATCTTTCCCTAAATGCTTTCGAATATGTTAGTTGTATAGGGTCGACCTAATTGATATTGTATGTTCTTAGGAGATAATTCATTAGGTCCCTAGTAAGGTTAGCTAAAGGAATAACAAAGATCCTAATTAAAATAACCCCTAAATAGTAAAATATTAGCATAATTGACCCTATGCAATAATCAGAGGTTGAAAAATGTATAGGGTCAACCTAATTGACCTAGTATAATCAACTAGTTACAAGTGGGTCAAGGCAAGAACAAGGAAGATAAATCATGGTAAATGGTTGGAATGGGTAAGGATAAGAAGAATAAGCCTAGGGTAAATGGTTTTTAGGAGATGAGTGTGTAGATGTCAAGTGGAAAAAGGGACAACAATCTTACAAATCACCAATGGTTTATCTATCCCTTTCCTAGTGTACCCCTTAAGGCATGCACTTGAAGAGATTGAGACTTAATGGGTTCCTTCAAGATACAAAGTGTCAGTAATTAATAAAAGTTTGAAAATATTATGTGTATACACACTTAAACCTTGTTTAAGAGTATATTTTGACCTTTCCCTTTCACTTTCTTAGACTTTAAAACCTCCTCAAATATTTCTTTAATTTTATACATTAATTTATTATTACCATTTAGATCAAACATGGCACTTAGACCTATGGAAGACCATAAATGAAATATACCATGATTTTTAAAGAGAAACACATGATGCATTTTGAAGGATTATTTGTAAAGATACACTTATAAAAAGATAACACATTAATTATGGTATATTTAGTAGGTTTTATATGATAAATAGATTACTTTAACCTTCTAAAAGTGATAGAAATCTTAGATAAACCAAAATAAACTTACAATAGGATGATATGTCCACACAATCAAGGCACTTTTCCCTTTATTGAATGCATTTCATGGAGATGAATAAGTTTATGAAACACACACTGAAAAGAGATAGTTGACATATGAAATCACCCCCCAAAGCAATTATTCTCCATCAAATTCTCAAGTGGAGAAACAAGAGTAAAATTAGATCCTACTTAGATGGACAAGCCATAGTTACTTGTTATCACTCTTAAAATTTTTTCATAAAGGAGGAGCTATTAATTTTAAAAACAATTTGATTAATTTTAGTATTATTATAATACCTACCAATTGCCAAATTTTAGCTCTTAACTCTTTCTCTCTTGGCCATACCATCTATATGCAATAAAAAATGCATCATGTCTATAAATTAATCATGGATTGAAGAAGATAGAGCATACCTACACTTTTGATTGGGAATACATTTGTTAAAAGGGAAAATGTCTAATATGGGGATCTAATAGACCTGATTAGGGGATCATTTTTCACAATACACCATGACATAAAGGGTTCCAAATCCTATAGTCTAATATAATCACTTAACAACCCTAAAAGAGTCGTAGGTTTAATGTTCACTCTATATCTAATAAAAAGAAAGTAAATCTAATCTATTACACACCAAAGCTTGTGGCATAACATGAAGGGTTAGTAAATCAATCAAAAATTGTATAAGATAATCTAAATTAAGCTAAATATGAGTAATATCCTAATAAATGAAATATGAAGAGTAATATTATTCGAGCCAATACTTATGCTACTTCTATCTCCTAAAAAGAGGATAACAAAGTTAGAATATAATTACCTAAATGTGAACCCATCAAGACTAAATCTCTCCCTTGGAAAAAGGGGATTCACAAGATGTTTTTTTGATTTGTAAGGATATATAAAAAAGGACAAAGCACCAAAGACTTATAAATAAGACTAGATTCTTCAAATATGAACCCTAAGCTAAGAGTCTTCAAGTAGAATATTAGAAGCTAAGATTATAAATAAGCATGAGAGAATAATAAATATTTATTGAAAATTTATATAATTATTAAATTATCTTGTATATATAGGTGGATTTCACCCTAAATCCTTATAAATATATTAGGTGTATGGGGTTGATGCAATTGACCTTGTATATTTTTAGGAGATAAATCACCAGGTCCTGAGCTAGGTTAGCTGAAGGGATAATAAATATCTCAAGTGAATATAATAAAAAATAGTAAAAGGTAAACCTAGTTGACCCTATATAATAATTAGAGGTTGAAAACTATACAATGTCAACCTAGCATAGTCAACTAGTAAAATGGGATAGAGGTGAGGAAAATAAGGATGGAAAGAGAAAAAAGACTAGAGTGTGTAAGTGAGGAGTACTAGATTATGTAATGGTTTTAAGTACTATTTATATTTATAATAATTTGTAAATAAGGGACAATAATCTTATGATGAACCAAAGGTCTGTCCACCCCTTTCCTAATGCAGCCTTTAAGGCATTCACTTAGAGAGATTGATTCTCGACAGGTTCCTACAAGATATAAAACATTAGTATTTGATAAAATTTAAAAATATTATGTGTATACATATGCCCCAATCTAATCTCATCACATGTCACTAAGCTACAATAGGGGATGGTGCTTCAAGAAAGAACATAAAGACACATAATGTTGATTTAAAAAAAAGTTGTAGTATTTTAAAGAAAAAATAACTAAAAGTAAATGACTAAAAATTAAATGTGATACATACCTTGAATTATCTTTATTGACCAATGGAGGTCTACTAAGTTATTATTTTTTATTATCTAGGGTACAGAGACTACTTTTGACAAACCCAAGAATACAAAACTAAAGAGTAAAAATAATCAAACATAAGAAAAGCCAAGATAGCTAGTGCTATGAGGATGGGAGGTACTTGGGAAATTGGGCAAGCTGGGGTGATAGGTGCTATGTTAGATCAAATGACCAAGTTCAAAATAATAATAAATAGGATAACCAAAAATAGAAG
Source organism: Torreya grandis (assembly GCA_037957365.1). NCBI lineage: Eukaryota > Viridiplantae > Streptophyta > Pinopsida > Cupressales > Taxaceae > Torreya > Torreya grandis. The sequence goes on along the minus strand of JARHVA010002396.1, from coordinate 2,580,150 downwards.
GATACTAAAGACTAAAAAACTCAAACAAGCTATCCTTAAGTAAGAAAGGCAAAATCACCAAGTCAAACCAAGGATACATGTCAAATAGGATGGTAATAAAACAAATCAATAGTAAAATAAGAAACAAAATGTTAAAACAATATTGATGAGTGAGAATTAATAATCCTTATCTCACTCAATAATGAAAAAAGGTGAACAAAAGGGAAAGCAACATTACCAAGTGAGAAGTAACAAGCCAACCTCACTCAATAATGGAAAAAAAGGTAAAAACTCAAGTGTTCATAAAAATAGGGTAGTACAACAAATGATAAATGGTAAAAGGAAAATAAAATAAGTGTATAAATGTAAATTTATGGTAAAAATAAATAAGTAATCCATATTTTCTCGAACATGTTTTTTCACTCTAAGGATAGATAAAACTGAAACAAAGTAATACTAGCATATTTTTAAGAGCTGAAGAAGAAAGAAGAATATAATAGGGAGAATAGATTTGGAATCACAATTTTCCTATAAAAGGGTAAATTAAATGGGTGGAAGGGAGAATTAAATAAAAACCAAGGTAGAGGAACTCTTTATCGAATTCAAGATACTGAAATTATGTTTGTCAAAATAACAGGACTTTAGACCTTAAGGACTCTAAAGAACTTCTCTTATCCACACAAGTCTTTGATCAAAAAATGAAATGTATAGATCATGGCATGAGTGTTATATTAATGAAAATTAAAATGGACCTACCTTCCCACAAAATGTTCCCTATTCCGTAGGACCCCTTATAGAGCCATCAGTCTACTATAATGATTGGGTACTTATGTGAGAAAGTTGGTAGCACCATAGAGTTTATTGAATTTCCATATTCCAATATACTAGCCTATTACACCCCAATGGACATTGGATCTATGTGAGGCCAACTATGGAGTTTTATATTTGATTAGAGATAGGAGATGTGCTTTTATTCATGTATTTTAGTGTGATGTTGACTGCTGAGATTTGTATGTTGCCTTTTAGATATCATTGCCTTTTGTTTCAAATACTTTAGATTTTAACTTTCCTAATGGATGTTCTATTCCTCCTCCATACAAATTTGGAAAACCAAACATGAGTGATAAAGATTAATTTCATTTAAATAATTTGGAAAAGGTTGCTAAGAGAGAGAAATTCAAAGAACATGGGTTTTGACAGTCCCATAAATCTAGGTGAAATAAAAGTGTTATATTTAATTTGACCTTATGTTAGAAAATTTGGAGTGAAATGAATGGGAAATCAAGAGGAATGACATGTGGAATAATTTTAATTAATTAAAATCATAAAAAATGTGACAAAGGGAAAAAAGGGATACAATGATAAAAAAATGTGATTCCTTATCATAAGAATGAGAGAAATGGAGGAAAACATAATAACATAGATTGTTGTGAAAATTAAATCTATCAAAAGAAGAAAAAGATAATGTTTTAAAACAAGGATCATATAAAAACATGAAAAAATGGTAATTTTATCAGGAGGTTCAAGTCATATCCATGGTCTTACACTGGAAGTTCATAAAAGAGAAACCCACTAGGGTGATAACAAGAAAGTGAAATATAAAGTGGGGTAAGCAAAAAGGTGGTAGTTTTGTGAGTGATGTGGGGTCCTATCCATGGTCTTAAAAATAAAATCACAAAATAAAACCCCAAGGGGTGTCAAAAATATAAATTGCAAGAAGATAAAGAAGACTATGGTACATTAAGAAACAAAAAGACCAAAAAGGAGGACTAAGGTTTGTGAAATGAAGGAAATTGTTATAGAGGTAGAAACCTTTGTAATTAACATAAAAAAAAATTTAGATAGATGTAGATAGAAAGCATGAAAATAAATAAATATTTAGGAAAATTACTTTTTGAAAAATTGTGCATTGGTGGGCTCTTTGAAAACATGGCCTTCATTGGTTTAAAGATTATAGGTACTTAGACTAAGAATATATTTGACTAAATATAGGCCCAACAATTTTTGGGCATATTTACCTTATTTATCATGGGTATAGTTTAATTTAAGGACAGGATCACCAACATTAAATATGCAGATTTTAACATGTTTGTTATGTTGTCTAGCAATACAAGCCTTGTATTGGGAGTTATGTTTTAAGGAAAAAAGATGACATTTATCAAGTAGATAAAGGGAATGAAGATGAGATTCATGTAATTATTCATTAGGAATAATACCACGAAGAGATATATGACTAGAAGGAAGCTCAACTTCTAAAGGAAGAACTGACTTAGAACTATAGACTAGCAAGAATGGACTTGCCCTAGTGGTGGCACATATGTGAGTCTGATAAGCCTAAAGTGTAGGGTAAATATGGAGATGCCAATCCATGTAGGTTTTATGAATTATCTTTTGGATAATTTTGTTAATAATTCTATTGGTGGCCTCAACTTGGTGATTACATTGCGGATGATAAGGCATGGAAAATTTGTGATTAATCTTTAATTTGTTTCACAGTTATTTAACATGTTTTCTTTTCAAGTTACCACCATTGTCTAAAATGATGGTATGGGGAACACCAAAATGGAAAATGATTTGATTAATAATAAATTTAGAAATGGTAAGACTAGTGAAGTTAACAAGGGGCATAAATTATACCCACTTGGTAAAATATTCAGTAGTAGTGATGATAAAGACATGCCCATCATGGGAGAGGGGTATTTTACCAATGAGATTGAATCCCCATGTGTAAAATGGCTAAGGATATTTGATATTTTGAAGTTCAACTAGAGTCAAATTAATTACATCATCATGAAGCTAACAAAGATCACACTTTTTAGCATATTCAATTGCATCCTTTTAAAGAGTAGGCCAGAAGTAACCCATACGTAGGCATTTATGGGTTATATCATGTCCTCTATAGCGGCCACCATAAATGCCCCCATGTTCTTGTTAAATAAGAGGAGGGATATCATCTTTCACAACACAATGGAATAAGGTACTTTCAATATTATGACAATATATAATGTTATGTCAAAATACATACTTGAAATATTATTTATGAATACATGTCTTTTTAGGAGAATATAAATTAGGAGGATAAGTTTGATGTTCCAAGAATTTAATGATGTCTTAATACCATGGGAATTATTGAATTGTAATAGCCTCAATATGATAGATAAGTGAATTCAGTGGTTGAGTAGATGATGGAGATTTTATTATTTGTATAAGAAAACTAGGATTAGAAAGGACTTGGTGTGGATGAAAGAGAGATGCTGAAGAGGCAAGAGAATTAGTAATGGAATTTTGATCTTTAAGAATAAGCTCAATATTAAAACATATGAAATCCTTAGTAATATTGGTTACAATTTGATGATATGTGATGAAGTTCTCACTTTTACATTGATAATATCATAGTTGTTACCAGAATCTAGATAATGTGAATGAAATGGAGACATGATCACACGAGATGAAGCTAGTGCACATCACATAAATGCTAAAGCAATTTGAAATTATACAAAAAGATAAATTACAAAAGACAAATAGGAGAAAATCTAATATCTAATTAACATGAGATGGCCAAAGTGAATAATACATATAGGAGAGGACATAAGTAACTCCTCCACAAAAGGTGGTCAAGGCACCCCAAGAATAGACTGTAACTCCTCCGTGAAAGGTGGTGATAAGTTCCTAAGAATAGAGAAGTAACTCCCATAAAGGAGTTACTTATGACATTCTTATGACACCTATGACACATCTATGACACACATCTCCACATAAGCTAGCCTATCCCACTAATGTAGGAAAACTCCAAGTATGCAAAAATGTAATTTCCCTAATTAAATAATAGGGAAAAATAAAAACTTATAGTAATAGCCCCCATAAGCACAGCTTAGGTGGGTAGTGTGGAAAACTGGGTCCCAAAAACTAGGCCTAATGAGGTACCCATGTACAAATGTAATCTCTCATAAGATAGATAAAAGAAGAAAATCCATAGGAAAAAACTCCCTCCCAAAAGAGATACATAAAATAAATGAAGAGGCTAAAAGGCCCCCTTGAAGATGATGATGCTGTATATGTAGACTGTACCCCAAGAAAAACTCGTAGATGAATGAAGTTGCTCTCAGTGAAAGGTTTGGTGAAGATGTGTGTAACCTGCTCTAAAGATTGGCAAAATATCAAGTCAATAACCTGACTATGAATAAGCTCCCAAATAAAATGCATGTAAATCTCTATGTGCTTGGTCCACTAGTGTTGAACCAGATTCTTACTAATTTGAATGGTACTCTAGTTGTCATAATAAATGATGTTAAGCTACTTGATAGGAATGCCAAACTCAGAAAGAATCCCTTGAAGCCAAATAGCCTTAGTAGCTGCATTAACAGATCCCCTGTATTCTACCTCTATGGATGATATAAAAATAACATTCTACTTCTTTCTAGACCAACTGATAGGACTAGAACCTAGAGAGAAATTGTAACCAAAATTGGACTTGTGAGTCTGTGAATTGCTAGTCTAGTCTAAATCTTTATATCCAACCAAGTCAACCTCTATGCCAAATCTGTATTGAATCTTGTATCTATGTGAACCCTATATGTAATGAAAGATCCTCTTAGCTACTTTCTAATGCAACTCATGAGGTTCTTGCATAAATTTGGAGACAAGTCCCATTGTATATGATATGTCAGGCCTAGTGTGAGTCAAGTAGATGAGACTACCAACAAGTTGTCGATATCAAGTGGCATCAACCAATGGTGAAGAATAGTCAGCCTCAAGCTTGACTCCTGATAGAAAGGGAGTCAGAGATGGATTGCAATCATCCATGTGAAATTGAGCCAATAAGTCAAGAGCATACTTAGGCTATGTAAGAGAAATCCCTAAATGTGATTGTGAGATCTCAATGTCAAGGAAGTAGTGTAACAAACATAAGTCCATCATGTCAAATCTATTTTGGAGAGATGCCTTCACCACTGTAATAGTTGATGAAGAACTCTTCATGATCAAAAGGTCATCAACACATAGAACCAAAATTAGGAGCGAATCATCCTACTATAAGAAGTAGACATTGGGGTCAGAATGGCACCTAGTGAAACCCACTGTGAGAAGGAAGGAATCCATCTTGGCATACCAATCCTGACGGGCCTATTTGAGGCCATAGATAGATTTCCTAAGTTTGCATACTAAGGAAGAATCATAAACAAATCTTGGTGGATTCTCCATGTAGATCTCCTCCTCTAGGTCTCTATGAAGAAAGGCACTCTTCACATCCATCTGGTGCACATCCCAACCATCTATGTCAGCAATAACCAAGGTGAGTCAAATAGAAGTCATATTTGCAACAAGTGCAAAGGTCTCTGAGTAGTCAATGCCTACCACCTGTGAAAAACCCTTGGCAACCAATCATGCCTTGTACTTATCAACTGACCCATCTGCTGTAAACTTGGTATGATATATCCACCTACATCAAACCATCTTTCTTCCCTTAGGAAGTGAAGTCAAGTCCCAAGTGTGATTTTTGGTTAAGGAAGAATATTCCTCCTCCATAGCATTATCCCACTCAGGTACCCCTAATGCCTCTCAAAAAGTGTGTGGATCTAAAATTAAAGAAAATAAGGCATGTGGATCTCTCTAAAAATCCCCCTAGTACGTCTATCATCTGCAAGATCTCCTACCCAAGTGCCAGCACTCTCAAGTGTCTGTCTGGCCCAAAGTGGCCCAAAAGTGGGTGAGTCATGTGCTAACTCCTCATCCTCTAACTGACTAGAGGTGGATGCCTTTGCATCATTATCCTCATTGTCTAAACTCGAAGAAGAAGAAGATGTCTCTAGCTCAAAAACCTACTATGATTGATTTGAATCTGATGAGGAATCATCATGAAGAAGTACAACTGATGAGGGAGAAGAAGTGCCAAGTGTTGAGTCTCTAGGACTCTCTTAAAAGTGGACACTTCTCTCAATGAATAGCTCATGAGTAACTGGATCTAGAAGATGATACCCCTTAATACCATCTGGATATCCTATAAAGATGTAAGGCTTGGACAGATGTTCTATAGCTTTGCATTTCTTCTTCGATATATGGGCCATGGTTAGGGATCTAAAAACCCTAAGGTGCTCAACATCAGGTTTCCTTTTATGCCAAGCTTTAAAGGGTGTTATCCCTTTCAAAGCTTTATGAGAAACCCTATTTTGAATGTAGCAAGCACAATTGATGGCTTCAGCCTAGTACTATGGTGCTAAGGATTTGGAGTGAATCATATAGCTACCCATCTCTTTTAAGAACCTATTTTTGCATTTTATAACCCCATTGTGTAAAGGACTATTAGTGATTGTGCACTACAAATCAATCCCCTTTATGGTGCAAAATTGCTCAAACTTGTTGCTAACATATTCCCCTCCATTATCAATTCAAAGAACTTTGATGGATTTCTCACTCTGTTTCTCAACAAGATCCTTGAAGTCTAGAAAATTTTCAAACACTTCAGAGTTTTGTTTGAGAAAATATATCCAAGTGTACCTAGATAAATCATTAATCTAAGTGAGGATGTACTTGGCCCTTTTGAAAGATGGTTTGGGAAAGGGTCCCAATACATCACTATGGACTAACTCTAAAGGTTGTGAAGCCCTCCAAGCTTTGCCTTTGACAAATTTTGCTTTAGGATGCTTCCCATGGGAGCACCCCTTGCAAAGTCCTTTTGAGAATTAGACACGAGGCAAGCCAATGACCATGTCATGTTTGCAAAGTTGCTCAAGGTAGTGGTAGTTAAGGTGGCCAAACCGGTCATGCCATAATTTGCTAACTCCATCTAAATGAGTCAGCAATGCTATTGGAGAAGAATCAAGTGCAAAATGTGAGAAGGTGTCTAACCTTGCTTGGCGATCTACCCTACCCACTACCACTATAGTATCATTATGCAACTCCCTGATAGTCACTGAATCTGGTGAAAACTCAACTCTCATGCCCTAACCAATGTGACTAATTTGGTGCACTGATAGGAGATTGGTTGAAAGAGAAGGAACACTTAGAACATTATTGAATGTTCCTCCATCCATTTCAATTGACCCTCTCCCTGCAATGGAAACTAATGTGTCATCACCCAAACTAATTGAAGTCATGCTACAAGGCTCTAAAGATAAAAACTCAAATAGGGAAGAGCCCATGTGGTGAGAATCACCTGATTCAATGACCCATGAAGATGAAGAAGTAGTAGTAGCTATAAGGGCCTTGCCCTTTTCTTTCTCTTTACCCTTGCCTTTTGCCTTAGTAGAATCTTGGGTAGATGAATTCTGCTTTATAGACTCAGGAAAACCTATGTTGTGCTTCTCTATAAGATGAGTTAGGTGATCTATTTATTTCTTCATGTAGTTGTGTTCATCATGACCTATATTTTTAAAATAGGCAAACTTAACCTTTTCTTTCTTAGGTTTAGCATTGGAGGATGAAGACTCGGTATTATTTTTGGTAGGATTGTTGTTTTCTTTCTTCTCCTGGTCCTTTTTATTTTTCTTCTTCTCCTTTGTTAAAGTCTTATCCTTACCATTTATAGCTATCAAGGTTTGGGGTTGAGTAGACTTCATTGTGCCCATTTTAATTAGCTTATCTTTCTCCCTAGTCAAGTTAGCAATGAATGAATCCAAAGAAGTCAGTTTCCATGTAGTGCCAAGGGCACTTTTTGTGGCATGGAAAGTGGAGAGAAAGACTGAATAGCTTGAACCTAACTTTGTGAGAATAGAAAAGATGAGTTGATCATCTTTATTCTCTATCCCACATTATTTAAATTGAAATCTAAGGGCCTTAAACTTAGTGAAGAAGTCTTGTAGGGTGTCAAAGTTGCTAAGACTTAGATTTATGAGTTCATTTTCGATCTCATGGCCTCTCATCTCATCAAGATTCCCAAATAAGAGTTTTAAGGTGTCCCATATGTCTTTGGGATTCTTGGTAGTTTATAAATGAAAGATAAGTTTTGGAGACATGAACAAGCTCAGTAATCCATAGGCTTCATCACTATGGTTATACCACTTGACCTTTTTAGCATCAGTGCTAGGTTTTACTTTAGTACCCATGGTGATCCCATACATCCCTTTGCTTCTAAGAATGATTGATATATTAACATTCCATTCATGATAGTTGAAGAGTGTTAGGGGTTTAAGTTGAAAATAATCCATTTTAAGCTGAATTTAGGTGAAGTTGTGTTGATTGCAAGTTGTGAATTTATGGAAAAAGGAGAATGAAAGCAAAGATTAGCAAGTTGTGAAAAGTAAACACACCCCCCTAAAATGTTGAGCCCCCCCCCCAAATATGAAAGTGCACACTAAAAAGACATTAGGCTCAGCTGAGAATGTGCCTTAGAGCAATCAATGCAAGACTTTAAGCAAATAGGACGTTAGACTTAGCCGAAAATGCGTCTTGGGAGACCCAAATTTTAGGCAATTTATAAACTAGTGAATTTTTAACAAATAACAAGCCTATGCTATGGATATTTGAAATAAAAACACTTTTGCAAAAAAATTCACCCAAATCTGAGATACCATTTGCATGATATTAAAGATTTAATTTTCTCGTAAACTAGTGTTTTTGCAAAAAAAGCACTAAAACATTAAAAAAATCCCTATTTTGAGAGAGAAAGTGGCCTTCCAACCACTCATTAGATTTTGCATAGAGAAAGGAATCAAAATAAGGTCTTTATGATGGGTAATTGGCCTCTTGCCAACCTACACCTCACCCTTCATCTTTGACAGGGGAAGATACAAGTTTAAATTTAAACCCCCAAAATTTCAAATTGTCTAAAATACTTCATATTCAGTCAAATTGATTGATTTTTTTCTTACAAGTTAATTTTAACTAAAAAGATAAAGTAAAAGATAGAATGAAGTGGATGGCCAAGTATTTAATGGCCCACATGGGACGCCAAACAAGGAAGGGGCACCATTTTGAAAAAAAATAGGTTGGCAGAATTCTCTTACCAAAAAAAAGGCACAATTCTAATTTTGCTAGGCAAAAAAAAATATTGAATCTATAGACCTGATAGATCTCAATGCATAGCAGGGAAGAGACAAAGTTTATGTAGGAAAAAAAAGATGCCAAGTTATTGGAAAAGGATGCTAAGCTGCTAGAAAAGGACGCCAGGCTGCTGGAAATGGATGCCAAGCTACTGATATTTCCACAAATTGCCTTGCTATAGTCACAATTAGATCTATACAAGATGTCTTGGCAAATTTTAACTCAGATATATAAAGAGAAATCTAAATGAAACTCAGTAGAAGTAATTTTTTTAACAGATTTATGTATGGATTTGAATGAGTTTTCAAGAAACTCTACCCAAACTCTCAAATGCAACAGAGTTAAACAAAAAACTACTAAGAAAGCAAAGAAAAATTTTTAGAATAAACTAATAGCATAACCAGACACATGATTACTGGGGTGGCTCTTATACCATATCAGAGTTGTTGCTAGAATCCAGATAATGCAAATGAAATGGAGACATGATCACACGAGATGAAGATAGTGCACATCACATAGATGCTACATCAATTTGAAATTATACAAGAAGATAAATTGCATAAGACAAATAGGAGAAAATCCAATATCTGATTAACATGAGATGGCCAAGGTGAAGAATACATATAGGAGAGCACGTAAGTAACTCCTCCACAAAATGTGGTCAAGGCACCCCAAGAATAAACTGTAACTCCTCCATAAAAGGTGGTGACAAGGTGTTAAGAATAGAGAATTAACTCCCATAAATGAGTTACTTATGACATTCTTATGACACCTATGACACATTTATGACACACATCTCCACATAAGCTAGCCTATCCCACTAATGTAGGAAAACTCCAAGTATGCACAAATATAATTTCCCTAATTAAATAATAGGGAAAACTAAAAACCTACACTAATAGATAATCACCACTAACTTGGTGGTAAATAAGTTGAGAATCACATAAAGCATGAACGTATTGAATGTCTAAGTCAAGAGCGGCTCACATACCTAAAATGAGAGCTTCATACTCAACCATATTATTGGTGACATCAAAGGTGAATTGAAAGATAAATGAATGATCTTGCTAAGAGGACTTGTGAGAATGTAACCTACCCCAAATCCTTGAATGCATTTGGCACCATAAAAGGGAAGGGTCCAAGTATACTTATGCAAGTCAACATTAATTTTAGGAAGCTCCTTCATGAATACTTTTGGTTTAGTAGTACTAGAGGGAGTAGTGGGTTTATCAAGATTATTGGCTTCAAGATCGATGATAAAACTATGAAAATAATATTTTAGACAAATAACTTGATTAAGACCTTTTATGTAAAGGATATTGTCATTTGGAATATTATCTTGAAGAGAAGTGGATGGTATGGGAGCTAAGACAAGTTGATCAACTATGATTTTACCTTTGATAACTTTTTGAGTGATGATGTGGAGATCAAATTACATGAGGAGGACCATCCATTTACTAGTTCTATCTCCAAGAATAAATGATTTGGAGAATAAATGATGAATGGGTTCAAAATTAATAATGACATAAGTAGTTTGGTAAATCATATAGTGGTGAAGCTTTTTAATTATGAAATAGATGGTGAGGCCATAATACTCAATTTTGGTATAACATGTTTCATAATTGATGAGGCCTCGAATAATGTAGTAGATAGAATACTCTCTTCCCCTATCATATTGTTGTGAAAGCATTGACCCTAATAAAATAGGTGTGGAATAAGTATAAAAAATCAAAGGTTTATCATTGGAAGGAGGACAAAGTATAGGTGGATGAAGCAATGACTCTTTCATATTATCAAAGGATTTTTGACATGGATCCATCCATTCTAAAGCATTAACTTTCTTGAGAAGTGAATTGATGAAGTGAATTAAATATGCCATTTTAGGGATGAATCATCTAATTTCCCCAATTTTTCCTAAATAAGTATGAATGTTAGGGATAGAATGAGGAATGGGCATGTTGATGATAGCATTAATTTTGGCAGGGTCAACATTGATGTTGTACAGAGAGAGTAAGAATATTAATTTTTTTATAGATGTGACTCCAAAGACACATTTGTAAGGATTACATTTAAATTTTTATTTAAGAAGATGGTCAAATATGATAGCAAGATCAAAAAGATTACTCTTATGATTTTTGGATTTAGGAATGAGATCATCCACATAGGTTTCAATAATTTTATGAATGAAATCATAAAATATGTGAGTCATTACTCATTATTAAGTGGCTCCAACATTTTTGAGTCCAAAGTGAATTTTGAAATAGTAGTAGGTGCCACATTTTGTGGTGAAATTAGTCTTCAGTTGGTCTTTGGGGTTAATATGAATCTAATTATATCCCAAGAAACTATCCATAAGAGATAACATTTCATAACTAGCCATGGAATCAACAATGACATCTATTGAAGGTAAATGGAAGTTGTCCTTGGGATAAGTAAAATTAAGATTACGGAAATCAATACAATTATGAATGACCATACTGAAGTCCTTCTGAATGGGAACAATGTTGGAAACTCATTTCACATAATTAACTAGTTTGATAAATTTAGCATCAAGTAATTTGATTATTTCCTTATGACATAAGGGGAACCTTTGGGTGGAAATTTTCTTTATTTTTAATGCATAGGCTTGACATCAAGATAATTAATGATGTTATACACCATAATTCTAGGGTCAATGCCAGGCATGTCCTCATAAGACCAAATGAAAACCTCATGATATTTATAGAAAAATAAGCAAGAATTATCATGTTCACTAGGTGAGAGTTCATGAGAGATAGTAATTGGTTGAGGACAAGATGAAAAACCATATTTGATGTGAGTGGTTTCTCCAATAAGCATGGCATTATTGTCTTAAAAGTGGTATGGTACATTAGGTAAGGCACAAATTTGATTTGTTTTAGAATCAATACTAGCAATGGAGTTGTTGAAGCAATGAGTTTTAGTCTTAAAATTTCCAAGTTTATGATGTTGAAAATGAAGTTAAAGTTCTAAGTCATAAATTAATTCAAGGATGTCATAAATTTATTCAAGGATAGCTTTGTCACTATGAAAGGTAGGAAGAGGATCATAATACTCAATCTCTACTTCAATATCTAGAATTTGATTGCTATGGTGATCATACTTAGAATGTATCTAATGAATATCAGTTGCGTTAGCATCTAGTGTGATTTTAGGAGTAGAAGAAGTAGATAAACCAGAGAAGATTAAAATTTTAGTGGGTTCAATGATGGGAGAAAGATTAGATGCAATGATTTGATTGATAGTGGTAAAGGAGATATAGAAATTTCTAAAGTTTTAGAAGGTATATTTTACTATACCAACTAAGGAGATGTTTCTACCTCAAAGTTCGCTTTTCAGACTAAAAAGAAAGAAACTAAAGAAAGTAATGGACAAGGCTTGGAAGTACCTGGACTAAAGATTGCACACCATGAATCCAGACGTTTGTGAGCACTCCTCTTTGGCTATGGAGGAATGACACCTGCAAAAGAAGAAAACTTGGACAAAAGGATGTTAGATAGATAGACGGTGGGTTGCCAAGCAAGAGCTTGTTCCCAGAAGTATGAGAACTTCCTTGAGGGAGGTCAACCCACTATTTTGATAAAAGATAAGTGACTGATAAAAAGATAGAATGCTAAAATAAACTGAAATGATAGCAAACTGAAAGAGAAAAGGAAGCAAAAGCTTACCTGGAAGAAGCTGTCGGCCTGGTTGCAGTCACCGGCGTCGGTGGTCCTACCGGCATTGGTTATCGGGTCTGCCGATGTCGGTTATCCTGCCGACGTCGGTCGGGGTAATGACCGGCGTCGGTAGGGGCAATAGGCAGGGTCTGGTCTGTGGATGGTCCGGGTCTTGATTTTTGCTCTGTTTAAAGATGGTCAGTGGACGGGTTTGTGGACGAAGGTCTGAGTCTGCTCTGGGCCTGGTTTGAGGATGGGTTTTAGTCAGAAGGACGGAGAGGGACAGGGAGATAGAGGAAGCCAATCTGGGAGATAGGAATCTGGGTCTGGGTGACAGTCAGGTCTGAGGGGGTAGAAGAGCTGAATATAGCTTAAAACATGATAACTAGAAAGCATAAAGAATAGAAATAGAGAACATACCTGTGCCCTGCTGAAGAAGGTGTTGTTGTTGCCGCTTGTTGAAGCCCTGTTGCTGATGAAGAATACCTATTGTTCACCTGCAGAAGATTGCTGTGTACCTGAGGGAGAGAGAGCCAGATTGATTGGTAGAGAGATGGATGATACAAGGGTTTGATGCCAAAGATTCAAGAGTCAGGATGCGAGAGCTAGAGAAGCAGAGAAGTCAAGCGGAACTAGCAGACAGAGAAAACGGTGAAGAAACCGTTATGAAGGGGTGCCGACGCCGGCAATATCGCCGACGTCAGCCGAAGGATGACCGACGTCGGCGGCTGAAAGGCCGGAGAAAGGCTAAAAATAGCCTTTGATCCGTTTCCCAACGGCCGGGTCAAATGAATGCCAGGATGAAACGGTCGACGGGGGGTTAAATGGGTGAGAGAAGAGGTTGGAATGGGATTCTAAGGCATTAAATGGCCATGTGGGGAATGAAGGGGATCCAAGGAGGGTATCCTAGGGTGGCGAGGTGGCAAGGAGAGGGAAAGAGGGGTCTTATTTAATTAAAAATAGGTGTTTCTTTCCAATTAATAAGACTTAGGTGGGTTAGGGACCAAGGAGGACTAGGAGGGAGAAAGGACCAAGGGTTAGACACTTTTTAGGTGTCTACATTTGCCCCTTTTTGTCTTGTTGGTTGTTCTGAATGAACTGCAAGACAAAAACAGGGAGTGGTTGCCCCAGGTGAAGGATGATGTGGATTGCCCTGAAGTATGGATGAGGTATTCCCCCTCAAAGCAGGAGTCGAGAGAAGGAACCTGATGTCGGGTGCTGATTTGACAAAAGGTGGATGAGAAAGAGAGAGGTGAGTGACAGTGCTGCAAAAGTCATGATTGCGCGCATACCACTGCACAAGATGGTTAGGTCAAATTGTCGCATGGTCAAAGGTCAAGGAGTGCCAAAATTGAAGTAACCGGGCCCCAGCATTTAGTCGTCTGCTGATCGGGTCACTCAATCTAAGCTGAAGTTCCAAATGGTCGTCGTGTTCCAGGTATCCAGGGCTCAGGAAGTGCTCCCAGAAACACGAAAAAGCCACAAGTAGTAGGGATCAACTGGCTCGCGATCCTATACTTGTGAAGGGTCAAAAAAAGGTCTGCGGACAATTCTGCTAACCAGCCGTGGAATAGCATACACGCAAAAACAACCAAGGCAACATTGGCTTGGAAGTGGTCGAGGTCGAAGGAGATAGGCATGATCGCCAATGGTCATTGGTCAAGAGGATGGATAGATGAAAGGATGCGGCTGAGCTAACCCCAGAAGACCTCATGTCAACTGAGTGCTGCCTACATAGCCCTGGTGACAGGGCCTCAGGCCGATGTAGTTCTCCCTAAAAGGGAGGGAGGGTCGGAGGGATTGACTGGTCTTGGTCAAAGTCGATGATTGGTCTTGGTCAAAGGAAATGATTGGTCTTGGTCAAAGTCGATGATTGGTCTTGGTCAAAGGAAATGATTGGTCTTGGTAAGAGTCGATGATTGGTCTTGGTCAAAGGAAATGATTGGTCTTGGTCAAAGTCGATGATTGGTCTTGGTCAAAGGAAATGATTGGTCTTGGTAAGAGTCAATGATTGGTCTTGGTCAAAGGAAATGATTGGTCTTGGTCAAAGAGAATGATTGGTCTTGGTCAAAGTCGATGATTGGTCTTGGTCAAAGGAAATGATTGGTCTTGGTCAAAGAGAATGATTGGTCTTGGTCAAAGTCGATGATTGGTCTTGGTCAAAGGAAATGATTAGTCTTGGTCAAAGAGAATGATTGGTCTTGGTCAAAGTTGACGCAGTTGGGTGTGATAAGAGTCAAAGAAGAGAAGGTTTGTCCATATAGAGACGAACAAACGGGGGTGGTCGAGCTAACCTCAGAAGATGTGTTATCTGAGTGCTGCCTACATAGCCCTGGTCGTAGGGCCTCAGACTAATGTAGTTCAGACAACGAGGGTCAAAATGGTCGATGATTGGATGTGGTCAAGCGTCGAAATGATGAAGATAAAAAGATGAGGATAAAAGGATACTACAGATGGTGTCTTCTGTAGAAGTGGTCGAGAGTCCTTCATTCCTAGCAAGTTTCCATAGTCGTGATGGATGTATGCTAGAAATGAATAAAAGGTCTATTTATGCTTCAGCAAGTATTGGTTTATGCTTAACATAAATTGGGTCTAGTCGGTAGTTTCCATGTGTATTGGTGTCCATAGAAACTATGCAAAAAGGACAAGGATGATGCCTGATGTCATGTTGAAAATGTCGAGGCTGGTTTGAAGAATGTTGAAGTTGGCTGGGTTTAAGGATGAGTCGACAAGTGACGTGGCCAAAGTGTGACCAAAGTGTAGAGAAAAGGTGAAAGGCAAATTGCTCTTTCATTGACAAGGACTAGAAAGGAAGCATAGATAGGGGTTATTAAAACAAAAGCCCCATTCATGCATTGCGTCGTTGACCAGTGTTGAGTTAGAACGGTAATCGAATCACTTTGACATTAAAGTGAGCTCGAAGTCCCTTGAGCCGGTGATAGGAGGAGGATAGGGTAACCCAGTTTAAGAGCAGGAATAACCTTGCCCCTTTTATAGGAGACCCTGAGACAACTGCAAGCCAATGTCCGTGACTCGTTTTTTTTTTTTTTTTTTTTTTTTTTTTTTTTTCGGGTCAAGCTGATCGATGCGGGAAGCCTGCATAGAGATGTCACTTGATGTAATGGTCATGTTGCGAAGCTGATCGATGTGGGAAGCTTCTAAGAAAAGTGTTGTTTATTGCCAGAGTAGTCATAGCCATCCTTCGAGGGAGTGGTCTATATTTTTGCTTAATAATGTTTGAAAAGTTGGCCTAGCTGTCCTTCAAGGGATCAGTCTAGTAATACAGCAATGATAGTACAGTTGTCCTTCGAGGGAGCAGTCTGTCTTTTTGATTTGACTTGATTTAGTGACCATGGATATGTTTTGACATCTTGATTTGGATTTATTGATAGGAATGAGAGTCACGGACAAGATTGTAGAAGCTCAAGGACGCCCCTTTTATTAGGACAAAGCATCACTGCATCCTAAAAGGGTTGTAGAGGACTTGTTAAAGGGGAATAGGGTTGAAAGGGATGAGGATTAAGAGGACGAGGATTGCTCAAGGGACGAGCTCAAGTTACGTGTCAAGTAGATGAGTACTCGACTAGCAGAAGAATGGTCGAAGACGCAAGACATAAAAAGGGGTTTAAGGTCTAATAAGACCCTGGGCCATGCTAGTACGTGAAGGTCCGAGTCAATTGGGAGCAAACCTGCCCCATTTGCCTCTTTCCAGATTGGTCAGGTGTTGATTGATGGATGTGAAGTTGGTTGACATTTTCGTTGGTTGGTTGAGAAAGGTTGAATGCTTTAGATAAAAAGGATTGGTTGAATGATATTTGATTGTTGATTGGTCGAGAGTTGGTTGAAGTGTGGTAAAATGTTTGGTCAAAGTTTGTTGAAGGTTTGGTCAAAGGTTTGGTCGATGTCATGGTCGAGGGTCGGTCGAGATTTGGTCGAGATTTGGTTGAATGTTTGATCGAGAGGTCAGGGTGATTGATATTTGGTTGAAGTTTGGTTGAGACTAGTCGAATAATTGGTCGGGGGTTGGGTCGATGGATACTTGGTCGGGTTTTAAGATAAAATGAGTGATTGATATGTGGTAGAGACTGGGTTGAACAGTTGGTTGAGATTTGAATAAAGGATGAATTCCCCCAGCGGGTAGGGAGAATGTTTGAAAGGTTGGTTAAGGTCGGTTGAGGTTTAGTGGTCAGATGGATGGTATTAATGTCAAATAAGGGGGTCAAAGGCGGCAAAGGGACCACAATCTGGCGTGGAGATCCCGATTTAGGTGATGAGGTTGGAGAGGCATGAGTTGAGGTTGATGTTTTGTCGAAAAGGTGGTCAAGAGGACCCTTGGTGAAAAGGAAAGGATTTCTCCGTTGTTGACGAATGACAGCTTTGAGAGCACAACAATGCTCAGTGTCATGCCCCGGAGTGTGATGATAGTGACAGTATGTGGAGTTGTCGAACCAAGATGGTCTTGATCCGAGAGTTGATGAGAGGGGTGGTGTTGAAGGTTTGTTGATAATGTGGTGGAGAAGAAGGGTGTCATTCCCAAGACATTAGCGAATGGCGACCTTGAGGGCATGACAATGCTCCGTGTCATGCCCAGGCGTGCGATGATACGCACAAATGCGAGTGTCATCGAACCATGGTGGTTTAGGTCTGAGAGATTGATATTGTCTAAGAGGTGGGAGGTCGATACGAGAGAATTGCGACAAGTGCCGTAAGAGCAAGGCATATGAACCTGCTAATGGGTCTGGATGCTTTATTGCAGTGAGGGTTGGTGACGTTGGTTTGAGAGGTGAAAGAGGTATAGGTCGAGAGTTCGGATGAGATGTATGTCTGATGGGATGAGGAAATAATGGAGGCGATGTGCCTCTGTGAAGGATGGGAGTGGGAAGCACTCCTATTAAAGTAGATGGATGCGGGCCCAAGATTGAAGGTAATGATGAAGGTGGGGGAGGAGTCCTCCGATGTGGTCTAGTAGCTTTCGTGTGTTTGGGTCGAGGGCCACCGTTATGCGAGGTGAGGTTAGATGTGGGTTTGGGTTTGGATGTGGACGAAGGTGAGTGAGATGTAACAATCTCAGGCAAAGGACAAGAGAACACTGCGACTGGGTCTTCCTCGATTGAAACGGGTGGAGAGACTGGTTCTTCTCTTGGTGGAGAAGAAATAAGAGAGTCTGGCTCCTCCAGTGGGCAGAGGGCATGGATGATCGTGCCTTCTACTTGTGCTCGAGGAGTAGGCGAGGTATGGTCTTCGGATGAAGGTGGGCTTAATGGCATTGATGTGGTCAAAGCGTCCTCTGATACAAGAGAGGTAGATGGAGGACTAGTAGGAGAAGGAGGTTCCTCATCCTTTAATGGAAGAGGTTGGTCAAGGACAAGAGGCAAAATAGTGCTAATCGTGTGAATGTCATGGTCTTGAGGGTCATTGGTCGAAGTCTGGACGTTGTTTTGAGTAGGTGGATGATTTGGAAATGGTTGTTTGAAGATGTCAATATGTTGGTTAGGAGGGGCGTTCGGGTTATCTAAAATAAGATCCCCCTTGTCAATCATGCCTTGGACGATGTTTTTGAAAGTTCGGCAGTTGTCAATGTCATGGCCTTAGACGCGGTGAAAGTGGCAGAAGTCGGCCTCCCTATACCATGTAGGGATGGCCTTAGAGGGGTCAAATTGAGGTGGTTGGATTGGAGGGAGATTGAGGACCCCCTGCTTGAGTAGTTTTTCCAAAATGGAAGCGTATGGTTCTCCAAGTGGAGTGTAAGAACGCTGAATGTACCGTTGTTGGAATTGTTTGGTGATGCTGGAAGATGTCGAAGGTTGAGAGTAATTCGTTGTTGTTGAAGATGGTGATCTAACGACCACAGTGTTGGCCACTCCTGTAGACTTGGAGTTGGCAGAAGAAGAAGGTCTGGAAGAAGAATGGTCAGTAGATTTTGCGTTGGTATTACGCAATTTGACCTTATCTTCTTCAAGGGCACGGAGTTCAAGCTTTCGAGCCATGATGAAAGCTTCGTCAAAAGTGCGAAATGTCTGAATCCACAAGGTAGAAGAGATGTGTCTGGCACATGCTCGAGAAAAGAGCTCGATGAGCTCGGGTTGAGGTAAAGAGAAGGGGAGCTGGTTGATAAGGCCTCTCCAACGAGTGACAAAATCGACAATTGGTTCGTCGTCAAATTGCCTGATGGAGTAAAGGTCTATGATCGAGACTTGTTTGGTGATGTTGATTGAGAAATGGTCAAGAAATAGTTGGGCGAGTTGGATAAATGAAAAGATAGAGTGTCTGGCAAGAGAACTATACCAGTCAAGGGCAGGGCCAGAAAGGGACATAGGGAACATGCATAGAAGTAACGCATCGTCGTGGGCGATAAGATAACAGGCATGTCTAAATGCCCGTAAATGTTGCTGCGGGTCTTCCTTACTCTGAAAGCAAGTGAATTTAGGAAGCTCCCAATGGTTAGGATATGGTCGAATAGGGACGGAAGGATGAATGGGCTCGTTGCAAATTTGTTCATATGACAAAGTATTGCTTGAACCGGAAATGGAGGCCTCGAGACTGGACATTTTATCCATCAGCATTTTGATAAGATCTGCTGACGGATTGGCAGGTTGAGTGCCCCTAGGTTGTAAGGCGCTTGGAAGAGGTTAGAGGAGGCGTGCGACATAGTCGATTGTACAATGTACGGATGACTAGTCGCAGGGGCGGAAGTGAAGGCTAGAGGTGGCTGCGTTACGAAGGTCAAAGGTATAGGTTGACTGGGCACCACCAAAGGTGGTTTAATGGTAGCACTGATAGCAAGACAGGTTGGCACTCCTACATTTGTGGGCGCAAGAGTGTGAGGGGTCGAGGCAATCAAGTTCTGATATGATGTAGAACTTGGTTGAATTGCAGGTAGTTGAGGGGGTAATGGAACCCCAATGGAGGTCGGTCTAAAAATAGACGGGGAGGCCAAACTTTGTGTATTGGCCATGATTGGGTTAATAGTCGAGGCGAAAGGCTGAGTCAAAAAGGGTTGGGTGGCGAATGGTGTGGATGTCGTCACCACGTCACCCGAAAGGTCTCGCGTTGGGTTTCTCGCGAGATAGTTTTGGAGGGCTGCGGCATTGAGGTCCAAAAATCTCTCGAAATCTCGGTCCCCTTCAGAGATGATGGCAATTTGAGTCAGGGTCGGGGTCGGGGTCGGTCCTGTAGGAGTTCTTTCAGTTTTTGAGTGGAACTCCATGATAGGACTGGTTAGAGACAGGATATACGGAAGCGGCTATTGGCTAAAGTGGTTAAGAAGAGAGTCCTGGTTCTAAAAACTGTGTTTTTGCAGTCTCAGAAAACCAGAATGGAGTTTTTGACAGAGAAAAGACAGGTTTCAGGCTGCTAGTTTTGAAGAAAAAGGACAGTGACAGAGACCGACGTCGGTTAAAAAATTGATGTCAGTTATAAATACGGCCGACGTCGGTCAGATAACCGATGCCGGTAACAGATGAAGCCAACGTCGGTAAAATAACCGATGCTGGTGACAGGGGAAGGCCGACGTCGGTGGCAGAACCGATGTCGGTCACTGTGTTTTCCAGAGAGCCAAAAGGTTCTTGGAAAAACAAAGAAGAAAGCGTCCTCACACACTCAAACAAACAGATGAGAAGAGGAAAATAGAGAAGGACAGACAAGCCTAAGCGATAAATCCTAGGAATTAACCTTAGAAACTTGTGGCTTATGCCTTAGATGAATGTTTGGGGAGATCGGCTGAAAAATGGGTCCTAGAAGAAGGCGGTCTAAAGATGGTTTCGGGTGTTGTTTTAGGTGCTCAAAGATCTGTGTTAGGGTCTGGTACGTGGCCTGGTGCTAAGGAGCAAGCTCCCCTCACTTCATGATTCCAGTGGTTAGCTGGTCTCGCTTAGCCAAGATATACCTTGCCTAGAGTTTATCCTCCGCCAGAGAACGGAGTGGGCTTCCCCCTTGGTGATGAAATCCAAGTAGGGTCACCGGGACGGGTAAGGTATCCGCTGGGTGATGAAATCCCAGTCGGGCCTTGTCTCAGGTATGTTTTATGTGTGTTTTAGTGCATGTGATTCGGTAGTGTAACATCAAGTGTCTACGGTTCATTCAATATGCGCGTAAGTTACTAGATGTGGACTAATGCAAGCACAAGCAGAAATGAAAGTGCAATATGTTTTAATGCCCAAGTCGAAATGTGATGTTGTTATGAAGACAAGATGGAGAAAGGGACGAGAGTATGATATTTAGACTAGTCTAGAATGCAAGGAAGAAAGGTTCATTTTAGTCCTGCTTATAGTGTCATTTGGAATAGAAGAAAGAGACTAGAGAGAAGGAGCCTAAATGCACCTAAATGAATGAAAAATAAAAAGGAACCCAGGAGGAACCTAGGGTCCCACCGGGCGTGCCAGAGATGTTTCTACCTCAAAGTTCACTTTTCAGACTAAAAAGAAAGAAACTAAAGAAAGTAATGGACAAGGCTTGGAAGTACCTGGACTAAAGATTGCGCACCGTGAATCCAGACGTTTGTGAGCACTCCTCTTTGGCTATGGAGGAATGACACCTGCAAAAGAAGAAAACTTGGACAAAAGGATGTTAGATAGATAGACGGTGGGTTGCCAAGCAAGAGCTTGTTCCCAGAAGTATGAGAACTTCCTTGAGGGAGGTCAACCCACTGTTTTGATAAAAGATAAGTGACTGATAAAAAGACAGAATGCTAAAATAAACTGAAATGATAGCAAATTGAAAGAGAAAAGGAAGCAAAAGCTTACCTGGAAGAAGCTGTCGGCCTGGTTGCAGTCGCCGGCGTCGGTGGTCCTACCGGCGTCGGTTGTCGGGTCTGCCGATGTCGGTTATCCTGCCGACGTCGGTCGGGGTAATGACCGGCGTCGGTAGGGGCAATAGGCAGGGTCTAGTCTGTGGATGGTCCAGGTCTTGATTTGTGCTCTATTTAAAGATGGTCAGTGGATGGGTTTGTGGACGAAGGTCTGAGTCTGCTCTGGGCCTGGTTTGAGGATGGGTTTTAGTCAGAAGGACGGAGAGGGACAGGGAGATAGAGGAAGCCAATCTGGGAGATAGGAATCCGGGTCTGGGTGACAGTCAGGTCTGAGGGGGTAGAAGAGCTGAATATAGCTTAAAACATGATAACTAGAAAGCATAAAGAATAGAAATAGAGAACATACCTGTGCCCTGCTGAAGAAGGTGTTGTTGTTGCCGCTTGTTGAAGCCCTGTTGCTGATGAAGAATACCTGTTGTTCACCTGTAGAAGATTGTTGTGTACCTGAGGGAGAGAGAGTCAGATTGATTGGTAGAGAGATGGATGATACAAGGGTTTGATGCCAAAGATTCAAGAGTCAGGATGCGAGAGCTAGAGAAGCAGAGAAGTCAAGCGGAACTAGCAGACAGAGAAAACGGTGAAGAAACCGTTATGAAGGGGTGCCAACGCCGGCAATATCACCGACGTCGGCCGAAGGATGACCGACGTCGGTGGCTGAAAGGCTGGAGAAAGGCTAAAAATAGCCTTTGATCCGTTTCCCAACGGCCGGGTCAAATGAATGCCTGGATGAAACGGTCGACGGGGGGTTAAATGGGCGAGAGAAGAGGTTGGAATGGGATTCTAAGGCATTAAATGGCCATGTGGGGAATGAAGGGGATCCAAGGAGGGTATCCTAGGGTGGCGAGGTGGCAAGGAGAGGGAAAGAGGGGTCTTATTTAATTAAAAATAGGTGTTTCTTTCCAATTAATAAGACTTAGGTGGGTTAGGGACCAAGGAGGACTAGGAGGGAGAAAGGACCAAGGGTTAGACACTTTTTAGGTGTCTACAGGAGTATCAATAAGAGGATAATTAGTAGGAGGCACATGACCCTCAAGGTCTAAGGTATGATCCCAAAAAAATGGTATGGACATCTCAATTAAAATCATGAACTTTGGATAAGGTTTTCTAATAATATTAGACATCCAAGTATCAAAATTGTTATTGGGTTATAATATAGTTATCATCATATGTTGGAGAAATTGTACATGTTTGAGAATCATGGGGATTTTTAGAGGGTGAAATCCCAATATTACTGAATGTATAAGGAGACATGATGAGAGTATCTTGAAATAATTTAGTCACAGAAAGTGAAGGCATATTTAGTTAAAAAATGCTCCTAAGCATTGCATGGAGGGGTAAAATTGATAATCTCATTAATAAGAGGAATAGTATGATCACTAGGTAATAGAGAAGGAGGAGGCCATTATGAAATGTAAGGAGGTAACTTGCTAGTATTACAATAATGTTACAAATCATTGGGTTCATCATCATTGGAATCCGTAAGAGTAACTTGTAAATCAAGATTCATGTTGATGAATCTAGGTAAAGGAATATGATTAATCTTTTAAATGGTAGGAATACAATATTATGATTTAGGATTAGGAAGCTGAATGCTCCATGGGTTAGGATTAGCTTCATGATCATATCATTTTACATTATGTAAAAAATTAATGCATTAGATACTAGAAGAATTAATGGAATTTAGTAGATGAGTCCATGGATGACAAAGGAGTATGTTGCAAGATAGGGGTAAATCAAGGACCATAAGCTTCATTTGAATAATCCTAGGTCCAATGGTTATTAGAAGACAAATACAATCAAGTGGCTTTGATTAGTCTTATCAAAACCATGACAAGTGAGATGCGTTTTCTTGAGATGATCCTTGTTATAACCAAGTTGTTGGATAAACCAAAAAGATGTCACATTAATACCATAACCCTCATGAACTAAATTTTTTGGATAAGCATGGTATTAATGGCTACTTTGATAAAAATTGGTGGATCATTAGCATGAAAGTTAATTTCATCTTTGATCATGTCCTCTTCAATAAATTCAATAGAAGGCTTAAAATAAGGACACATGATTTTATTGGTATTTACATTGGTAGGTTGAGATTCAATAGAAGGTGGTTCTTCATCTAAGGAGTATGGATCATCAATTTCTTGGAGCTATTACATAAATAGTTTATGATGACAGGGAGAAGTACAAACTAAATTCATAAGTGGAATTTCACAAGGCATAGATTTGAGTTCTTAAAGAAAGTTCCAATGAGACTTAGAAGAACCAACATGAGGTTTAGGAAGTAAATTATACTTTAGAACAATAGGTGTCGTAAAAGGATTGGGAGGAAATGGTTCCTCTTGGGCTTCTGAAGCAACATTAGTAGTGGTAGTATCCATAAGAAGTTATTCTTCTAAAGATGGATTTTTAAGCTTAGTAATGGGATCTTTATGAACTGATTTATGATGATAATTAACCTTAGAAGTATTGGAATATTGATAATTGTTAAAATATTAGTGATAATCATCCTCACTAAAATAAACATCCTTGGTATTTGGTTGATTATTTGAATAATATTTTTGGTTATTTCATGTAGAAGCTTTGAAAGTTTGTCATTTTTAAAAAGTAGTGTATTCTTGATGATGAAGAGTGATCATAGCTTCATGTTTGAATGAATCACCAAGCATATAGGAAATAGAAAATTTAGTGATCCCTCTACAATATTCATGAAAATTCTAAATGTCAACATGGAACCAATAAAATATATTGGGGTCGTACCCCTTAGGAGGAGTACTGGGATAGATGAAAGTTTTTGAGGGTGGTAAAACTTGTTTCATTTATTGAACCAAAAGAGGTGTATGAGAAGGTGAAGGAATATTGGTTTTAAAAACTCATAGTCTAGTTTTCATAGCATTACTAGTGATAGAAATAGATGTTTAGAAATATCCTATAAAAATTTTAGTGTTAGGTTCAAATTATTTCATAATAAAATCTTGACATTTAGCTTGATCAAGATCCTCATTAAGTGTTTAGGGAACAAACATTTGAACCTTGTATTAGAGAGTGGGTGTCAAAGCAGTGATAAAAAGTTCTAATAAGTTATCATCAGTCATGTTATGGTCATATTTATGGTCTAATGATTTCCATCTTTTGATAAAGTCATCACATGATTTAGTGGGAGATTTATTAGCATTTATGAAGTGGCATAAAAATTTTTCAAGAAGATCATTGTGTTGAAACTATTTAACCAAAAGATTAACCAAATATTCAAGTTGCCAAATAGAATGTTGGGGAAGTTGATTATACCATTATAATACATCACTAGTGAATGTTTTAACTAATAATTCAGTAGTGGTGAAGGTATTCATTTAGACCCACTCTTTGTAAAGGTTGTCAAAGGCTTTGAGAAATGAGGCAGGGTCTTTAGTCCCATCATAATTGATAGTTAGAGATGTGTTACCAATATAAATGGATACAATGAAGGGAGATAAAGGCTCATTTTAAATAGTTTGAAGCATCTTGTTATTCATTATGGGTTGAGTAATAACATTACTTGAGGTATCTCGAAGAGGTGGAGGAATGAGATTAGGATTAGCTTGAGGATGCATAGTTGGAAGTTGATTAGCCACATTGATTAAATGTTGTTGAAGTTGCATCATTTGGTTGGTGTTAGAAATATACATTATGCTCATTTGTTAGATAACTTGGGATAAAAGTTGAGTTTTATCATTGGTGGGTTGGTGTTGGTAAGAGCACTCCACAAATTGGTATTAGGAGGAGGATTACTAGAATAAGGATTATTAGTTGTATTATTAATCAAATTTATATCAATTACTCCCACATTAGTTTTAAGATTTTAAAGATGAGAAATTTCTTGATATGTAAGGAAAGGAATAGATCCATCGACTTCATTTTGAGGTGTTATTTGCACCATATTTTAGTTCATGGATAAAGAAGGAGAAGAGGTGCCCAAAGAGTGATGGTGATCTTAGGAGGAAAAGAGAGGGAGAAATGAAAATACCATATAGTATATAAATGGACTTAAGCTATCCAAGAAGATTCTGTTAGGAGACTTCATTATGACTAAAGAGATATGAACAAAATGCAAAAAAGGACAAATAGAGAACTAGATTGATAAACATGGAAGGTATAAAGTAGTAAAGAGTTGATTAAGTTCATCCACTATAGAAAATAGGCTCTATAAATAGTACAGGGTCAACTAGGTCAATCCAGTATAGTGAAAAGAGGTTAGAAAAAGATATAGGGTCAATAAGGTTGATCCAATACACTAGATATGTAAATTTAAGAAGAAAATAAAAGATTAAGAAATGAAACAAGATAATTTTTTCATGTAATTTAGAAAATAAATAGATAAAATGAAACAAACACTCAATTGGATTAATGTTGGCCAATGTAATGAAGGCACACAGCACAAAACCTTGTACCAACACTAGCTAGTACAATTTTTATAATACAAAATATAATTGAGCAAATAGTACGCAATCAACTTGGAAAGTGAAGAGATAAATAATTGGTCAACCTAAATGTTTATTAGATTACTATGATATGATTTTAAATGTGATGGAAAGTTGGTTATAAACAAGGAACTAAAAGGTAATTTAAGGATGGTTTTAGATAGTTTGGGCTAAAATGGATCTATATTGGTAATGATATAATCTTGGTATTATGTCCTACCCCCTCACTTCACACACTATATCAATAAGGGTGTTGGGTGATTATCCAAAATATACCATTAACCATGCTTTATACTTGACTAGAATTTCAAGTCAACTTCCCCCTTGGTGATGAAATCCAAGTAGGTTGTCCTTGGGTAGACAAATGTTAAAATGCTTGTTTATATTTTTTGATTTGGTCATGTGTGCATAAAATAGAAAATAATGAAACTAAATGATTAATTTAAAATGACCTAATTAAGATATATGATCTATTCTAATCATGCAAGAAACAAGAAATGAAAGTGTGAATCAATTATTAGCATATAAGTTTAATTCTGAGTTTGAAACAAGGTACAATGTTGATATAGTCAATAGTGCATGAAAAAACTATAAAATAGGCTTGATAGGTTCAAACATGTACTGTAGAAGTAAGGTCTAAAAATGAATAGGGTCAGCAAAATTGACCTAGTTATCTAGACAACACATAATACACATAACTGGATCGATAGGGTCAATCCAATTAAGTGTGTAGTAGTTTTAAATACTATAAACTATAAAAGGGAAGAATATAAAAGGAAGAGATAGAAAGATATAAAATAACCTTGGTGGATCAAAGATGGGAAAAATGAAAATTGTTGTTTAATAACCTTGATATATGCTTAAAAATTCTATTAACTAGGTCAATTGGTTCAATTAAGCTTTGAAAAAACATGCTACTGAGTGCCTAAAAATGTATAGGGTTGATTGGATCAACCTAATAGTCTATATTAGATGTCTAAAAATCAAATAACCTATACTAGGTCGATAAGGTTGATCTAGTAGTCTGTACCTATATCTTGTGTATATAAGCTAGATATTGGGTCGACATAGTCAATTCAGTATGGAAAATATATGATAAAAATAATGATGAAAGAATGAAATAAGATAAAAAAAAAATCATACAAAGGCTAGTTTATGTTAGGTTCACTAGAATTTATGCAATCAAAAATGCATCATGTCTATAAATCAATCTTGGTTTGGAGAACATAGAGTATACCTACACTTCTGATTGGGAATACATTTTTTAAGTGGGATCATGACCAATATAGGGATCCTCTAAACTAAATTAGGGGATCACTTGTCATAATACAGTTATACAATCTAACACAATCATAGAATTTAACACAATAATGTAATAACCAAATCATACAATCTAACACAATCATGTAATAACCCTAAAATAGTCATAGGTTTAATGTTCACTATATATCTAATAATAATAAAGCAAATCTAATCTAGTGCGCACCAAATTTTGTGCCACAACATGAGGGTTTAGTAAATCAATCAAAACATGTATAGGATAATATAAATTAAGATAAATATGAGAAATACCCTAATACATGGAATATGAAGAGTAATACTATTTGAGACAATACTTATGCTACTTTTATCTACTAAAGAGAGGATAACAAAGTTAGAATATACTTACCTAAATGTGAACCCATTAAGACTCAATCTCTCCCTTACAAAAAGGTTCTTCACAAAAGGTTATTTTGGTTTGTAAGGATAACTAAGAAATACTAAAGCTTCCAAGACTTATCCATAAGACTAGATTATCTAAGTAAAAACCCCAAGATAAGACTCCTCAAGTAGAATGGTGGAAGAGCAGATTCTAAAGAAATGTGAGTGAATAATAACTCTTAATTATGTATTTAATTAATGATGAAGTGATATTGTATTTATAGGTGGATTTCAACCTAAATCCTTCCAAATATGTTAGCTATATAGGTTTGAAAAATCTAACCCTATATGTTTTTAGGATATAAATCCTTTGGTCTTGAGCTAAGTTCATTGAAGGGATAATAAAGCTCTCAAGTGAAAATACCCAAAAATAGTATGGGGTTGACCCAATTGACCCTAAATAGTAATCAAAGGCTAAAAATTGTATAGGGTCAACCTAGTTGAGCTAGTACAATCAACCCACAAAGGGGGATCAAGGTAAGGAAAAGAAGGATGGAAAGAGGAAAAATACTAGATGAGTGTGAAAGGGAGGAGTAATAGCTTAGGGAATGGTTTTAAGAGCTGGTTGGATTAGTAATAATGTGTTAATAAGGTAAAAAAATCCTATGAATCACCAAATGTTTTCCTACCCCTTTCTTATTGTACTCTTTAAGGCATACACTCAGAGAGATTGAGTCTTGATAGGTTCTTATAAGATGTAAATTATTGGTATTTGATAAAAGTTAAAAAATTATGTATATACACCATCGACTTAAAGTTTGGATTTCTAAGTTTGTGAAAGTAGTGATGGAGGATAGAGAATGATTGAAACATTTTTATGACCTAAAAATTGATCCAAATATGTAATATTACTTTTGTAAGCCCAAGGGACACTTTTAAACCATTTTTACATGCAAAATATCTTCCAAGGTTGTACAAGTTCCCAGAATTCTCATAAAGTGATAATTTACATAGTTTAGGCATTGAAGTACAAGTTTTTTAGTCTCAAACCATTTATAAACATTATCTGACATCAAGTACATTAGCTAACCTTTTTCAAATGTTTTTCTTTGATTATGGTTCATAAAACTCCTCCAAATAGGCCAAAATGTGACCAAAATGATATTTTAACACATAAGAACATAATAAAAAGTTAAACCATGATAATATGACATTAAATACACATTAATAACCTTTTAAAATTAATATAAACCATATAAAACCTTTTACCATGTTTGAAAACATTTAGACCTTATATAATCCCTAAGGCTAGACTAACACATATGAGACCAAATCTTGGACCAAGATAAAAAAGGACAAATGTGACCACATGGAGAAAATTTAAGACCATGAAAAGATTGTATAAAATATTTTAAAATGATATGAAATTTTTAACCTATAGGGGTTTAATAATTTTGACTTGGGGGTAAAATTTGGTCAATAAAAAGGATAAGGCTACTGGTATAGTAAGTTTAATAGGCACACTACCCTTGTGAATAACTAGGTTGTTGACCGTTTTTTCCCCAAGGACAAAAAATTCATCCCGTATAGCTCAAAACATGACTTATCATCCTTTCATACCTTTTTTATATCCTTATTATACCTTTTGATGTCTTCTAATGGTCTATTGAGGTCTTATTAGAATTATTTAAGGTTTCATTATATGCACTAAAGGTTTTTTTATAAAATCATCATGGATAGTATGTTATGAGTTATGGTATGATGTATTTGGCCTTAAATAAAGTATGTTTAAGTTAGAATAAGAGATTCATAGGTCTATAGATGTCTAAAATATAATATTCCATGTTTTTTAAATATTTAGGTAAATTAGAATATGTTAAGGTATTTTGAAAGATTAAGGTTTCTCGTTCTCACTATATTTTTGCATGTCTTAGATAAGTATTGTGGGGTCATTATTGGTAAGGTGTAGGGGATGTCTAAGTCACCATTTTGAGTATTGATATGAGGCCTAGCTTTGTGTTTAATGTATTTTATATGGTCTAATTATCAATCTTGATCAAAGGTAAATAAGTTTCTCAAGTCATTACTAGATATGAAAGTAAATAATTATGATGTCAAACTATGTTATGCTCATTTAGGATCATATAGTTCTCATTTTACCTATTCATCACTTAGAATGTCATTCCCAATTTGAAATAATGTATAAGTTATTTTTCACCCAAGATAGAATATTGGTAGGCTTTGTAGGACAAGGAGGTGGATGGTACACTAAATTACCCTTGTTATAAACATTAGATCCCCTATATAGATATGTGGAAGGTTATTATTTTAGAAAAACTAGTTTTCTAATAGAAGTGAAAGTTAATAGCTATGGTAGTGGAATGGAATTATAGGATAAAAAATACTTAGAAGCATAGGTAAAGGATGAAACATCATAAAAAAAACTTCACTCAATCCCCTCATGGTTAGTTTTAGTTTTATAATGGAGATACAGTTCTCAGAAAGTTTAAAACCCAAATAGAACCTTTATTCAATTTTTTGCAAGCCTAAAAATCTCAATTTGTGGATGATCATTCATAAAAAAGAAATGACATTGAGATATATGTTTATAGGAGTTGAAATATCCATCTATTATTTCTAAGTCCATGTTATTTATTTTCTAGAAGATCCCTCATGCTCTATAAATCATTGTTAACAATACAAATACCTCCAAATACCTATCAATGCCTACAGGTTCAGTTTCTCCCTTTTGAATACACTTTGAAGCTTGATGATGGTAGAGAAAGTATTGATGGAAATTTTTATGGAACCAATGGACCCTCCCAATATAACAATTGGTGCATATGACCATGGAACATATTTGATCATGATAGGTAATTATGTGTGTTTTATTAAGAATTAATAGATTTTTGGAGTTTTCTTGCAAAGCGTAAGATAATTTCACATAAGGTCAAAGAAAGAATCTATGAGGTATAAAATATTTAAAAATATAAATTATTTACTCCATATTGTTCCCAGTTAATAAAATCATAGGAACTTCACAAGGCTCAAGAGTGCACCTATTTACATTAGATGATCACCTACAATTCTCCTAAATTCCTTTCCACTTGACTATATAGACCCATAAAAAGCTCTCAATGAGCCTCCCATACTAGGTTTAGGTGCTTATAACATATGGAGAGATTATATTATATATACATGTAGTGATAAAGGTTCCATAAATATCTTCATGAACTATCAAGATAATAAGATACAAGGAAAATACTCAATAGGTCTATATGAAAACCTTTAGGTCTGTGGTGTACATGGGAGTCAAAAATCATGTTTTATGATTGATGTTGAATGTAGGTTTGAATATAACAAATCTTTCTTAGGATGAATATATATTCTCCAACAAGTGTAAATACTATCACCTTATTTAGGAGGCTAATAAAGAATTGTTAAGTCTTCAAATACAATCATAGGACTTGATGAATAAGGACATGATTATGGTGAATAGAGTCACTAAAAATATTTCCAAAGAGTAAAGCATAACATATTAAAACTCTAAAATAATTTTCAAAATATTATCAAGATGTAAATAGCCTATGAAGAATTTTAGGTTTCAAGTGATTATCATGGACTTAAAATGTGTTCCTACAAATCTATCATAGGCATATGGGGAGAAAATACAAAGTTGATGTCAGAGGGAAGAGTCAAGGAGGCTTGTTTGAGGTCAAGAATAAAATAAAGAAACCTTTTTTCATATTTCTCAAAACCCTAAGGTACATATAGTACTGATGGGAAGAGGTACACCTTCATACTTGAAGTCAAGCAGTCTATAAAGGCCTACAAGACTACACCTTAATATAAAGAAAAGTGTATCTTTGTGTTAAGAATATCTAGAGGCTTAAAAGGAACATTGAGGAGTTTCACAGAGTATAGTAAACCAATAATTTTCTATTCATGGTTTAGATAAGGTTTCATGTGGACCTACATGTCTGTAGACTTGTAGGTCCATACTCATAAGCAAAAGAATGAAAACCTCATATTAGATGAGACTTTCCTAACCTTGGGAAGTCCTAAGACCATTCAAAACTTTTTGGAGTTGTTGGAAACATTTTATGAAATAGCCTAAAGGTGACACAAAATTTTCTCAAGTCTCAAAATGGAGAAAGTGTAAGTAAGATTGACAATTCATCTATAGTAGTGCCTCTATGTTCTAATTGGCATACTATGCATAGTGTGGAAGAGAGAATTAGATGGATTTCTCAAGCCAAAAAAATGATTAAAATGGCTCAATAAATGAGTATCATAATCAAAAAGGTGGAAAAGTAATGAGGAGGTCCCCATATGTGATAACATATATGAAAAACAATAGTTAGGTTAGGCCTAATGATATTCTTAAACCCTAACATTAGAAAGCTCAACATAAATGATAAATTAAGATTTTATAAGGATTGAAAACAATTTAATAGGTTTTTGAGGATAATGATGAATGTGAAAGAGGTATGTGTTTACTAGGAAAGAACCTCAATTAGCCATTTTAGCCTAAAACTCTCTCTAAGGTACACATAATGCTTACTAGTCACCTGAGGGCCTCAAATAATCACTTGGAACTATATAGAAAATTTACGTTGGATATTAAGAATCTATGGATAGTTTAAGACACTTGTGCACTTGGATTTTGTGGCATTTGTTTAATGTTTAAGGACATAGCATTCATGAACAATTATTAATAATTTGAACCACTCTAAATCCTCCTAAACCCCTAATAGAAGATTGATGGGAGATAAAAGGATAAATTTAACTCCTAATGGATTAAATTTACCATGAAAGCACATAAAATTTTTTATAACTCTAGGAGTGTCCTCACCATGTAGATTGATGTTACTCTCACCTATAAAAATGTATTAAATACTTTTATTTTATAGTGCTTTGTGAAGGAATTAGTGTTATTGAGCATATGAATTAATGGAAATATTTGGTAGGGGTGCCTTTGATTATATTATTCCTTCTTAGGTAAAATTATTTAATAATTTTCCCTTGAAGGTGCTCCTATAGGTTTGATATATGAAGATAGTTTGAATATTCATGTGAAGAGGAAGAGGTTGTCCCTAAGAGATCTTAAACTAAATATATGGGTCCATTTAGCACATCGAATCATAACATGCAATGGTTTTTAGTTTCTAAAACATGTTCCATACCATTTTATTAGGTTTTTACTTGCATCCCATATCCATTATAATGATTAATTACTAAATAATTAGGCCTAGTTGCCTAGTAGGCCTATATGGCCAATGAAAAGACTCCTCATGATGAAGAAAAGAATAATGTGATGTGTCAAGGGGAACCTTTAGAGATCAAACCATGGTGTCAAAGAGGAGTTTAAGGTATTTAAAAATATTTCAACCAACTCAAAGAATTCCCAGGTGTTAATAAATCTATAAGATTCCCATTAGGTGTCAAGGTAGAGTTCTAACTCCTCCAAGAACATGAATCATTGAATATAAGGGAAACATATTTCCACATCCTAAAATACATCATAAGATTAGATGGACACATGTTGAGAAGTGTCCATAAGGATGTTTCTTTCAAACCTTATTATTTGTAATTAACTTCATCAATACACGTTAGCTATTATATACACAAGATTTTAAAACTTTTATCACTTACTGACACTTTTTATCTTGCATTGGGAAATGGGTGGGTAGACAGTTGGGGTTTCACATGTTTTACCACTTATTGTCTACATAATTTTATCTTGAAAACCTTATCCCTAAGCTAGTTCTTCTCTATTACACACTCTCTAACCTTTTTCTACATTTTATCCCCTTTTCCTAGCCTTAACCCCTTTTTGATTATTTACTATACTAGGTCGACTAGGTCAAACCTGTATAGTTTTAGGTGAAATTCACTTAGGGTCTAGGTCAAATCTTGGATTACCTAGCCCATGACCTAATGAATTCTTGTCCATAATTATATTAGGTCAAATACATCAACCCTATTGGATGAAAATTTTGGAAGGGATTAGGGTTAAATCTACCTATATATAAAATATCATTTCACCATTATTTAGAGAAGAGAATAAGAAGTAATAACAATTATGTATTTTATTATCCACAATTATACTTAAGGAGCAAGCTTTGGTTTTCATACTTTCTCTAGAGATATAGGGCTTGTCTTGTGGATAAGTCTTTTTGATGCATTGATAGGTTGTATATTCTAGAGTTGATTTATCCTTATCATCCTTACATACCACAATAACCTCTTGTGAAGCACTTTGTCCAAGGTAGAGATTGAGGCTTAATGGGTTTATCTTCAAAGGAAAGTATTCCTAACTTTGTTCTTCCATTATAAGAGTAGATAAATACACATTTGTACCTCTCTTCCATGCATAAGGATGTTTTATGCATTAATGTGAGTATATGTCTTCCATGCATGTTTACTTTTATTGTATCTAACCTCTATGCCACAAGCTTTGGTGAGCACTAGATTAGACTTCAATTTACTTAGTATTAGTTTAATGAATTAAAACATAGGACTCCTTTAGGGTTATAACATGATTATGTTTGACTGGAGGCTTTGGAACCTTCCCTAGAATTACATATTGTGATAAGAGATCTGTTAATTGGGTCTAGTGGATCCTCAAATTGGTCATGTTATCAACTATCTAATGTGTACCCAATTTGAAGTGTATGTATGATCTATCTTCTCTGAGTTAGGATTGATTTATATGCATGATGCATTTGTGATTGCATAGATTCTAATAAACCCAACATGAATCTGATCCTTGAAGGTTTTAACTCACATTTTTCTTTATTTTATCATTTTATTTCTATATATTTACAATTTGGGTTGATGGTGTTGATATAGTTATAAATTTTGAGCATAGGTTTAACACACAGTCACATAATTATGACTTTATTCTATTTGTGTAGGTTTTTCATCAAGTACAATCTACTAGGTTGACTCTATTGATGTAATACACTTTTAGAATTCTAGATTAGACTACTAGGTCAACCCTATTAACTTTATACATTTCCATATTTTAATAAAACATACTAGTTCAACTCTATCAACATAGTACATTTTATAGGTTTTCAACAAATAGGGAACTATAGAAATAGGGTGACCTAGTTGACATAGTTAGAAAATTTTGTAAGTATAAATCAATGTACTTCAATAACAATCTCATTTTCCTTTGAATCCTCTAACCCACCAAGGTTATTTTCTATCCTTCTCTATAATTTACATTATTCATTATAGTTATATTTTTCACAAATTGATATCTTTAAAACTACCCTTGTATAGTCAGCTAGGTTGACCATGCCAACATTATTCTATATTCTATATTCTATCTGGAAAACTAGATTGACACTATAGACATAGTTATTTTTTAGACCCTTGATTCCACAATATAGTAGCAATGCCATTGACTATGTTCTATAATATCTACATACATTATCATCTAAAATGACACTGTACTATGTTTTAAAGTTAGAATTAACACTTATATGATAGTAATTATCTTACACTTTCATTTCTTATTGCTTGCATGCTTAGAATAGATCACAAAGTCTACTTAGATGGTTTTTAAATATAATGTTTAGTTTCACTATTTTTATCTTTTATGCACACACTACCTAATCATAAAATCTTAAAATGTATTTTAGAAATTGTCTACTTAAGGCCTACCTACTTGAATTTGATCACCAAAGGGGAAGCAAACTTGGTTTTCTATCCAATCATAAACACATGGTTAATGGTGTATATTGGCTACACACCTAACACCCTTATTATTTTGGTGTGTGAAGTGAGGGGGCAGGACAAAATACCAATCCCATACCATTGTCAATACAGATCCCTTTTGGCCTAAACATCTTGAAACCATCTACAGATTACTTTCTAGTTCTTCACTTATATACAACTCCTTATCACATCTAAAATTATATTCTAATAATCTAACAACATTTAGGTTGACCAACTAGTTATCTTTTACTTTCTAGGTTGACTACTCGTTATTTTCCTAATTGTGTGTTGTATTACAAAAGCCTACATTAGCTAGCATTAGTGCAAGGTTTTGTTGTGTGTGCCTCAATTGGATCAACTTCATTTACCCAATTTATTATGTGATTCCTTTCATTTATTTCTTAAAAAATTACTTATATTTTTCCTATTTTAGTACACAATCATTTTTCTTGACACATTCTCTTATAGACTATTTATGTTTTTGTTACCTATAATACTAGGTTGACCTTGTCAACTCTATATAGTTTTTAGCTTCTATTTTAGTACTAGGTTGACCCTATCAATTTTGTACACTTTTTTTAGCTCTTGTTTCTAGTAATAAGTCAACCCTATTGACTCTGTATAGTTTTTATACCTTGTTTTATATACTAAGTCAACCAAATAGACTCTATATAGTTCTCTATCACTTCATATTTCCTTAATTTTGCACCAATTTTGCCTTATTTAGTCCTTCTCCTTCATCATGAAATTACTATTTGAAGATAACACTAATTTGAATTTAATAAATATGATGATTCATACCAACCCTCATAGGTCTCCTATAAATATCTAAGGGTTCCTCTCTTGGATGAGAGTAATGTTCATATAGCCACTCGCACAAAGAACCATGGGAACCGTCTTCATTCCTCTTTACTTCATAATCCTTTATTCTCACTTGAGGATCAACTCAAATTAGAGTATACCCATAAAATGGTCTTATCTATCTTTGAATTTCCTCAACATTGAGGAAAGGATCCTTCTACCATTTACTATCTCATGATTAGAGGTCAAACCAAATAGCCTCATTCATCATCTCCCACATTCTCACATGGATTGAAGGATACTAGTTTATTTGATTCTCAACCTCTTCCCTCTATTCTAACCCCTTATCATACCATGAAATTTTATTCTTTGACTTATTATACCTTCATACCTAGTATCTCTACTAACATGATAGGTTGTACATCTAGTGGACCTTTTCTAAAACCTAGTCTCCTCAAATATTCCACTAGTGAATCATTTTCTACCCATGGTAATCATGCTTCTAGTGGTTGATCTTATCATCCTATCAATAGTCTATCTTTTTCCACATAAGTAATTTTTGCCATTATTGCCTCACATTTTAAAAACTCTTCTCAAGCTCTTACCAATACAAATAGTGGTATTGAAGCCACTACTTATAATTATAATGCTTCAAATAATGCCAACAATAAAACTCAAACCCATCAACTCTTATTACAAATAATTAATCAAATGAATACATTTCAAGATCATAATAAAAATCAAATGTTAAGAATGTAAAAACACCTTATCCATAATCAAACCCACCCTCAATAGATGTCATGGGGTATTCATAATCAAAATCTTCCCTTACCTCCTATTTAGGATGCCTATGGTAGTCTTGTCCCTCAACCTCCTCTTATAAATAATATAATTAAGAATCTTCAAAATAAACCTCTTACATATAAATTTTTTAATATCAATATAGGAGGTATCACCCCTCTAATTTTTTACAATGGGTCAACTAATCCTAATCTTCATCTAAAAACATTTAGAAATATATATAAAGACAAGGTCAAATTAAACACCTTTGACTCTACCAATATCTTAGACAAAATGCTCATGGGTAATGATTTAGATTGGTACAACCAACTTAAAACCCATTCCATCACTAGTATGGAAGATTTAGTCAATTTTATAGTCTAAGAGTTCCAAACTAGTGATCTTCTTGAGAATACATTATCCCATTTTATCAATTGTAAGTATCTTGAAAATGAAACTACCCAATATTTTATTAAAAGTTAGAGAGCATTATCCAGCAAATTTGAACATAACATGAAAAATGATAACCTTTTTCATCTCTTTACCAATGCTTTTTTTCCCAAGTTATAATATCAAGTCCACACACTCTCTCTCCACTTACCTTGAAGGAGGCTATTGATCAAGATAAATGTCAAGATTTCCTTATGCATCAATTTTATCCACCTAACCTTCTATGACTACTCATATCTTAAAAAAATATCATGATGATACCAATGATGGTGTCATGGACTCTTATTATACCATTCACATTATTCAAGTTATTTTTCCTAACTAATATTTACAATCAATTGCCTCTTCTCAAAAATTCACCAATCCTAACTTATCTTCACCTAATAACATTAATTTTCACAAACCTTTATCCTCAGTTGAATTATTCAAACATCTACCTAGACCTCTACCATGAGAACTTGATTCCACTCATCTTATAAAAACCTAATATGATCTTAATAATTTTTTTTGGTTTAATGCTAGTTGGGGTCATTCTTATGAGACCTATAGGTAGCTTCATAATTTGGTTATGGATTTTTTTCTTAGTCCTAATTTTGATCATGATTATATCATATGGAATTGCTAATAAGCCTATGACATTTCTTTGAAAACCCATGAAATAAATACTATATATTAAGCTTTGAATCAATATAATGACCATTTGGCCATCTATAAATACCCTCTTCTAAACCACCAATATAACCAATATAATCTCATCCCTTCCACCAACAATGTATAAAGTCTTATTGACCCAAATCCTAAAGACAATGTGGTTAATATGTTTAATATGCATAGGGTGGTTATTTTCATTGATCCTCAAACCATATAAACCCATCCATTATATTTCACCTTTTTTATTA
This sequence comes from Torreya grandis, assembly GCA_037957365.1. Classification (NCBI taxonomy): domain Eukaryota; kingdom Viridiplantae; phylum Streptophyta; class Pinopsida; order Cupressales; family Taxaceae; genus Torreya; species Torreya grandis. Next base: position 2,541,956 of record JARHVA010002396.1, on the reverse strand, counting down.
TCTAAGATTATTCTCCAACTCACTTATATTATTTGGGGAAAATTTACATTATAACTTTTGAGGAACCGATTCCAACTCCTCCCTTGGATAACACTTCCCATTTTATTGGCCTTCTTGGTAGCTCAAGATAAGCAACAAGATTTAATTTTATAATTTTAGGAGAGAGATATTTTGAGTCCAATATATTATACATAGGAGGGGAAACTAATTACCTCCCACTTTATGGAATTTATTTCTTTGTTAATCTCCTTAACTTTATGAACAATCATTAAGAATTTAAGGGGCAAAAAAGAAGCTTCAAATCCCACTAGGGTCAATTTTTCTCAAGTTTGGAGTTATGCGGTCATATTATGGATGAAATTTATTATTTATGGTCTATTTATAACTATTACAACCCTAAAATATAATTTACTTTCATTTTTCTTCATGATCATGTTTACTGTAGGGTCAAATAACCTTGTTTTGGCTACTTTAGGTATGGTAATCTTATTTAAACAGAAGTTGTAGATTATATTGTACATGAAATGAGTGAAATGAAGTTTATAGAATAATAAAATGTATTAAATCTCTATCATACTCCTATAAAACATAAATTGGTTAAAAAATTCAAGATAAGAGGTTATAATGTCTTTCTTTAATCCCCTATCCAAAAGAATACTATGAGCTTATAGGTTTGTAGACCTGTAGTACCCCATTATCAATAATTTTGTGTATTAATGAAATAAAATTCATATTATTATGGATTTATAATTTATATTTAAGAATCCTAAAACATTTTTTTATCTCAAACTTCACTTCACCTTGTAACTCAAATGGACTGTATGCTTAAGTGGGACTATGTAAGTCTAAAATAAACATTATGAGGGATTTGAATGGATATTAAAGGTGACTTGAGATAATAAATGGAATTAAAAATACCTAAAAATAGATTTTAATTATAATTCATATCCCACCATTATTCAATCTAATCTCAAATAAGAGCAAAACATAGTGAAAAAAGTAAATTTTAGACCCAAAAGACTTGACCTAAAGGCATGTCAATAGGTAAAATACAAAAAGCATGTTTTTATTGATATTTTGAGGGTAAAATAGGATTATGAGGGTAAATAATAAAAGGTAAATGAATGTTCACCCATATAAACATCTCAATAAGTTTCACTTAGCTTTGAGATTTCTATGGTTGGTGAGTTACAGTCAAGGAAACCTAAATGATCACCTACAACCCCTTATAGGTAATGTCCTCAAATGCCATATCAGTAAGATAAAATTAAATATGTGAAATTATTTATATAATATAAATTAATAACTAATATAATATTTAACATGTATCATAACACTAATATTCTACATGAAGCAAACCCTCAAATTGTAATTATACATGCCTGATTGAGACCTACAAGTTTGTCTTAGGAAAAACCATTAAAATGGATGTACATAATCAAAATACATGAAAATAATAGAAAGGGTTAAGAGGAGAATTTTTAATTATTTAAAATCATTAAAAATACACCAAGGTAACAATAAAGATAGTATGCCTTCAAATTCATAATCATGTTATCTAGTAAGCATACACATACATGTTAAGCAAAAACGAGCAACATGGTCATGTAGTGGTGTGAAAATAAGTCATGAAAAGTAATATAAAAGGTAAATATAATCATGATAAATTATATTATCCATTAAAAACCCACCAAATTACCATATAAGAATAAAAACATCAATCTATAGTTAGGGAGCTTAAACAGAAACCTACAAGTTTGTGTTCAGAAATATGAAGTCCTATACTTAGTTTGAGCCTTATAAGGTCATAGAAATAAATGATGATTATTTTTATAAATAGTATAAAATTATTAACCTTGTAATGTAAAGTTTTGAAGAGAAGACTTTCTTGAGGACTAGTGAGGTGGTGGGACTAATTTAGGACCTACAGTCTAATCATGGATTCAATGAAGAAAATACATGTCTTTTTTACCAAACAAAGGATTTTTAAGGTCAACAAAGTTATATGATAATATTATTAGGTCCCCTAATATATCTCAAGACCATTCAAATGATAAGGCAACATGTTGAAGAATTTTTCATCTTAGATTATAGTCTATGCCTAGTTAAAGACCTACATATTTGCACTCAATTTGAAGAGAACATGTAGATGTTTTGTTTTGAGAGGGTGTCCAGATGGTTGGGAGAGATATTTGAAGTAGTAATATAATCCTCTTTAATTATTGGAACCTATGAAAGAGTTAAATAATCCCAGTAAAATACTACTAGGGCTAGAATCTCAAACCCTTATGAGTGCTTAGATCTAACTTTATGACATTTGAGAGAGAAGATGACTTGATCAAGTGAAGTAAATTATCATGGAGGAACTCTTAGACCTCTTAAAACCATTTTCAATAAAAAAACTTATAATTCGAGTGATAGTTTTGGCCAAAATACTCACTTGACCTTCTCAACATGCTTAAATATCCATGAAAGTCAACATTTATCATGTGTGAAGTACAAGGAGAAGGTGAATGGGACTATAAGATCATTATGTAAGGTGGAGGAATTTGTCTAGATGAAAATTTTGGAATTTTTTCTTAGGTTAAGGTCCATCTATTTATGAACCATCATTAAGAGGTGCACATACTCTAAAACCCTATTTAAACCCTTCTAAAGAACCAATGGAGGAAATTGAATTATTAAGAACTCAAAATTCATTTGTTTAACCTTAAAAAACCTAAAGATAATTAATAAATACAAGAGGGTCCTCACCAAGAAATTTTTTTGTACCTTCACCTATATGGATGCATTTAATGTTGTGATTTTACAAGGTTTTTAGCTTAAAGTAGGTTTATTACAAATATGAATTGATGAAGACCACTGGAAAGGTTAGTGTGGAAGGTCATATATCTCCTTATACCCAAAATTATACTCTATTACTCTTGAAAGTGTTTTTATAAGACCAAAATCCATGGGTAGTGTAGAAATTCTTGTGAAAAGGTGATATAAACACCTAAGAGAGATAGGAAACATGGTTAGATCACTTTAAAGCCATTTGTCATATCACAAAATGGTTTTTATGCTCTAAGATAGGCCCATGAACCTTGATATTGGTTATTATATAGGTTTTATGTCCATTCAAATGACTAATACTAAGAAATTTAGACATAATAGACTAACATACCTATATGGCTAATAAGAAGAATCTATACCATGGCTAGGTGTGAATAAAGGTGATAATTGAATGAAACGTATCATAACCAAGTGTTAAAGAGGGAAGAAAGAAATGAAAGATGATTTAGAAGAGAAAATGAAACTTTTCATTATTTAACTTCAATCATGAAGGCAATTTCAAATGGGTTGATGAGTTATCCAAGAAGTTGAAGAGCCTCTTCTATTCCATTCCTCAAAAGGTCATCATCAAGTAGCCAACACATGCAAAAGAGATGGATGAAAATCATCTTAGAGTCTCCTCTTAGACTATAAATAACTTTTATTAAGTGACACTTGTCATTGGATTTACTCCTATGCCTATCTTCTCTCTCCTTCATTTATACCATATATGTTGGCTTGAATGGCTTGTAATAGATCCTCCACCTAAGTATGGTAAAGCCTTTCTCATTTGTATGCTTTTGATTAATAATAATAATGGATTTTCCTTTTTGTATGATTGTACTTATTATGTATGTATGGGTTTTTGATATTTTAAAGTGATTTTCTTAGTTTTCCTTGATATGTTGTCCTAATTTAGCACTTATATGTAGTTTGAATATTTTTCATGCAAGTCATGTGAAGTGTTCAAGTGAAATGTAAGGGTTAAGTGTGTTTACCTCTTCATTAGTGTTATTTTATACATCTTTATTAGTATTCCTAGGGTAATAATATATCACAACTTATACATTGAAATGTTGATGTAAGAGATTCAGATTAGGAGTAGTGTATGCATAGATTAGTCTCAAGGTCTACATGTGTACATGTAGTTAGTTGGTAGTGATTAGCTAGTTTGGTGTAAAACCTCCTTATTTAGGTTAATTTTATTTTTATTACCTTTTTCATTTGAGATAATAGGTCTATTATTAGTTTAAGGTAATATCATCAAGGGAGTTAAACCTATCTAAAGATTCACCTCACTGATTAGGCCACTCATAGCCTAGAGGTGTCTCCATGATATCACGTAACTGAGGAGGATTGAAAAAAATCCTCAAGGGTGATACTGATATTGATAATAGGTACCTAAATATATAAATATAGATTCAAAATATATTTATGTAGATACTTTAGAGACAACAAAAACAAAATTGGTAGTTCCATTAATACATGATCATTACAATCAATCTTTCTTGTTTCCATATGGATTTCATTGCATACGGTGATTCCATTATTTACAATATTATATAAAAATTTCATTAAAAAAAATATTTGTTATATAATTTACCATATCTAAACATATATCACAAAAATAAATGGAATTAAAACCATACAAAAAACAATAAATAAATTAAACATTACACATCCATTTGAATCAAACTAAACCTTATGAATAATTTCACACACACACACACACACACACACACACACACACACACACATATATACATACATACATCTATATATACATACATATATATATATATATACATACATATACATACATAAATATATATATATATATAGATACATACATATATATATATACATACATACATACATATATATATATATACATACATATATATATATATATATGGTATAGAGTTTATAAAATTAAAAATATCAATCATATGTTGGAGGCATATCCTCATCATCATTATCTATATCAACTGCTTTCATGCTCCTCACTATGAAAGCACCTAAGTATAGGGTGGGCCCCCATATTCTATAAAAATTTCATACTCTCTCATCATATGGTCTTATTCTATGAATTGTCTCCTCATACTCATGTCAGATATTGCCATATCACTCAATTAAAACTTGCATGATCTCCAAGGCACTGTGTTGTGGAATTTATCATTTATCTAACTAAACATGAAACTTTTACCACTTACTCACTATGGTATGATATTCAACCACTACCCTCACCACTAGATCAAATAACAGTGCATGGAAACCCATATTATCAATAAATCTCTGAATGAATCTATCACTAGATATATCCATGGGTACACTCAGAGTGAGAGCCTATGTTGCAAGTTTCACCGTGGCATCCACTCTTGATAACCTACCATAATACATAAAAAATTAGAAAAATATATTTCTATCAACCAAATAATATGTCAGTCAAATATAAAAATTAAAATGTAGGACACATGTGGATTTGATAGTTTTTACATAAATAGGTGTTGGTCTCATCCAAGAACCACCACCTCCATCTCCTCCTACATTGCCTTATGCTGTAGGTATGATATCATGCTAGGTAACTATAAATAGGAACAATAATGGCTAATGAACCCCTACCCACCACTCTGTTTAACCATAATATCCCTCTCATCACTTATACATGGGGCTAGATCCCCAGGTGTAGCTATTGTTATATCATTAGGACTATGCTCACTCCACAATATATGTTGCCATGGGTAGGGTGTTGATGGAACTATATGATCTATACCAATTTATATAATTACATGATCATTTTTATGTAACTCATATACCTTTAAAAATTTATTAACCAACCACATGCTGACTCAAATCCTCTATAGCTCATGCCAATCCTTGGGCCACCTAAAAAATGTCCTATATAAACACTAGACAATATATTAAATATTAAATCCATCTAAAATGGTGTAATACTCAATCATGGTGTGTATTCTATCATAAGGGACTACCCACTACCCTAAAAATATATGTAAATAGACTCACCTAGCTAGTGGTCCACCAAAGGCCTAAACTACAACAATATGCTCATAATCCCACACTTGTAACAAAATGTTAACTCTAATACCACCATCATAGATATCTAATGCAAACATGTAAATATCTATATATAGGTGCAAAAATATGCTATGACCCCATGAATATTAGATACCCTCCTTATCAATCTATCATATTATATGATACATGTAATAATAAATTTCAAGTGATACCCTTTACTATTATAAATTAGTCTAATAGTAAAAAAATGAACTTCTATAGCCTTGAAATTTCACCTCTAACAATGATATAAAAATTAACCATATTAATCAAATATACATCAGGTGATCTATGCCTAATAAAATAAGTATGTCTTCCATCTCTTAAAAAATATTCTATCTCACCTTTGATACTAAATTAAAAAATATGATACACATCCTCCAATGTAACTATCATCTCCCTTATTAGGAGTCATAAGGTATAATTATCTAGGTTCCACCTATCAGATAATGATATGAGAAGGTATAAATCATATGGGACATATCCTAACTAGGAAATTTACCCCAATCCATCCTAATCAATCGCATTTAGTTCTAACTTCACTAACATGGAAAAATGCTTCCCATAAAAAAAAATCTTGGGTATATACATATTTTTTGTGAAATAAAAATTATAAAAAATAGTCATTAGTCAATAAATTATATAAATCAAATGAAACATTTACAATTTGAAACCCATAAAAATTAAAAGGATAATAACATTGGATGATAATGTTGACACCAAATAATTACTTCAAAAAATTAGACACTAGCATTGAGAGATAGATGCAACTATCACAAGATTCAACAAAAATCTTTGAAAAAACTTTAAAAAAATTGAATAAAAGGTAAAAATTTATAATATGTAAATATACAATGTGATATACACCTAAAAATACTTACTATCTCCTCAATGTCTTAGCCAGCTAAGGCTTTCTAAAGTAAATCAAGTCATAGTGATCCTAGGGCTCTACCATGTGGCATTGTATTTTTATACTTAGATCTTAAATTTTAAAAAGGAACAAAGTAAAAATTAATTGAAATTTATATTAAAGACTCCTAATATAAAACTTATATAATAACTTCAAATATATATATATATATATATATATATATATCAATTACGAAATGTCCAAATTTAAAACTATGAGTTGCATTGGGATCCAAGCAATGAACACTTTCACATTATATCAATTTGGAAATATTTAAATAAATACCAAGAATTACATAAAAAATTTATTTCTATAATCACCTAAAATTGGTAATTAGCTATTAATATTGTCACTTAGGTTACCCTATTCCTATCTTAGCCCTAAACCTATCTTAGATCATTAGGCACACTTATTTAGTCATTGAGTAGACCACAGTCACTCATAGTCATTTGTAGTCAGTCAAGACATAGTCCCAAGACTATAATATATTATCCAAACAAAACTTCGTTATCATTATACCAAGTGGAGATTAGCACCACATTTGGGACACTACAACCACATGGTGCTAGTGTCCCCAACTAGGCATTATTGTCCTTAGCCCTATCTCTTCCAAACAAATACTTTTCCAAATGTGTGATCTTATAAAGGTCATCCTAAGCACACTTTTTTATTGGCATAATCTACAAAAATATATAAATTCAATTAGAATTGACCTTTATTAACTAGGTGGAAAATAGATGCAAAAGCACATTCAAACCAAAGACAAATTGAGAAAAATCAAGGTATTTGATTCTTATTCTTCCCTACTTCTACCTACTACCAGAATAGTTTTAAAATATTTTAAAGATCAAGCACATTCAAGGCATCCAAGTCCACTCTCATTATAGCATTAACTTGTACTTGCATCAATCATTAGGTGGGAGAATTACATCAAGTTTGATCCCTCTTCAAAGTATTGGTATGTATGCAACTCTCTTCACAATAAGGTGTTGAGGATGTCCATCCTATTTTACTAATGAATAAAATTATTTATCATTACATAATTATAATTAGGATTAAGGTTTCACACTAAATTAATTTTTCTAAGTACAACACAAAGCTCCAAGTTTTGTGAATATAAGAATAAGACCTAAAAACACAAGTGCATGTGATCCTAAAAAATAGGAACAATCCTACAAAGGTAACATGGGTACCACTTTGAGGACACTACACCTAAATGAATCTAATATCCATATGGGGAACTACTATCTAGTGATAAAATAGACACCAGAATCTTGTTGATGACACTCAGAACTATCTAAAATGTAGTTTTTATAACCCAAATCATCTATGAAAATAATTGTCTAGATAAGTATTTATTTATGCCTATTTGTTTCTATTTTTATAAAGTCAAGGGAATTCAAATGTTATAACTAATCAATAATTAATTATTTAAATTTATTTAATGGATTTAGACATCTCACCCCTTTAATTTAAACATAGGTTTTACAAAGTTAAACCATGAAAAGGTTAAGTCATTTGGTGAACCCATTTTAATTTAAATATTAATTCAAATCCTATCTTACATTCATCAAAATTTTGTGTAATAAAATTAGGGATGCACACTTATCTAATTTTTTAGACAACCTATCCAAATTAAATTTATTTCATATTAGGGTTTCAATTATTTTACATATAATTTAAATTTGTAAAATTAAACTCTAGATTAAAAAACCCTAACCCTATATGATCTTAGTGTTTGTATCCCTTTTTATCCTATTTTCATTAACTTATATTAATTTTTCAAAATTAATATATTGTATTTTAGTATCTATATTTAAATTTATTTAATATATGCCATTCAGAAAAGTTATTTATCTTCCATTAAGAATAAGTTCTAGACTAGGTATTATTCATATAAATCATATTCAGATTCTTGCTATCCAAACCTATAACAAAGACAAGGAACCTATCGAAATTATAGATATGAATCCTTAACACCTTGATTATGTGGAACTAATTAAAAATGAATCTAAATATGAGCAATATATCCATGAGGAAGATGAGGTCCACATTGAGAATCAAGACACACTACCTCCACCTAATGATAATGACATAACTATAAACAAAGATGAGGTATTATGGGGCCTCAAATATATAATTTAGAATAAACACCTTGATCATGTAAAAATTATATAAACCACATTAGAAATCAATAATAAGACAAATAATTGTCAATCTTCAACCCCACCAGTTAATAATGTTGTTACACCTCTAGAGGGGCCAACTCAACCAACTCAGATAACATAACCTAATATTCAACCATGAGTGATAACTACACCACTTATGGCTAGTTCCTCTACCTTATTTGTATAATACCTTATACATTAGGTTTTCACTCTATAGTATAAGGTGTTACATATTGATAAGATAACAATGAGGTCATCACATGCCTTAAATTCCAACATTCTCTTATATACACCTTTGGCACATCACATAGTGGCAACTATTTTACCACATAGTTTTGTGGCACCTAATCTCATATTATATTTTGTTAAGGGTGAAATAAATCATCATCTCAAAGCCTTTCATGCATCATTTTAAGACTATGTGTCCAATAATTGGATTCTTAATAAGTTATATCCATGTACTCTTAAGGATTATGTGCTACAATGGTTCTATGTTCTACCAAATCAATCTATCATAACATTCAATCCTTTAGCTGATAAGTTCCTAACACACTTTTCTATTAAAATTAATTATAAGATATCATATACACTAGTGGAATAACTAAAGCAATATTAAAATGAGACTATCACCAATTATGGCTTATAATACAAAAAACAATATGCAAATTGACTAGACCTATGGTAGATAGAGAGCTTTAGTATATATCTAAATAGAGTATATTACTGACACTAGACAAAGCTATATTATTTAATAAGTTTCTAATATTTACCTATATCTACCACATAGTCAAGAAAATAGAGTTAAGCTCTTAGTAATGGGAAAAATAAAGTACACAAATGGATCAGAATCAACTATTAAGAGTATAAACAAATCTTTGTACAAGGTAAGGGCCATAGAAAATAAACGTGATTAGAAGGCCATAGTCAATACAACTTCTAAGCCTTCTCCTAGATTGGTTTTATTCACTCCTCAGTGTAGATTCTTCACTACTCTTTCAGTATCACCAGCATAAGTTCTACAAGAACTAGTAGAATGCAATGTCCTATCTCTCTATCCCATTAAAGAGGTTGATATGACATGGACTCTTCTGAATATTTATGATTAAAATGCATTATGTATAATAGGACACTAGGCCACATAAAAAATAGATGAATTAGCCTAAAGTACAAGATACATGATCTTTTTAAGGCTAACATTATTGATGTGGGCACACCCATAGAGGTACTAAACTAATAACAGATAGAGGTTAAGGCATGAAAAATATTTTCAAATCCTTTCTTAAAGAATATAATAATGAAGTAGGGGAAAATTAAGTTTTCACTCCACATACCAAACACATCCACCACCAACTTCTTATCACATAGTTATAAAGGAGACACATGCACTGCACAACATTATTGGCATGTATCACAATACGGTTCCACCTAGACAAATTAACACTTTTTTATAGTAGGAGATTTGAATGATGACACATATTTACATGCATTATTCATACAATCATATGTAGACCACCATCTCATTCATCATGTTATTGTTGAAAATAGGTCAACCATAAGCATGTGCACCATGACACTCTTGGTGACCACTTTATAGACTTAAACATAGAATGAGGTAAACCTCAAACCCTTTAGTCTTGATCCAAGAACATTGGCTATTATATTTGTATTCATCGTATGCGTTTGGGGGGTGTTTAAATATTTCAATATTTATCATGATATAACTTTTCTTTATGAGCCTTCATATCTCCTTTCCAACTTAAATAAACTAGTGTCATTATGGTTGATCATGTGTAATGGCCCTTGGTTAATTTCATGGATATCCAATAGTTAAAAATGCCATGGTGAAGGTAAATTAAAAAGGCAATCTAATGAAGACTCATAAACACATTTGTTTTGATCATCCACATGAGGTATGCTCACTTTCAATCTTTTAAAGACATCATGAAAAGTGTCTTAAGGTCGATTTGAGCTATCTAATAGGTTATGAAGGTCTTCTCATAAGATATTGACATGATATTAAGTTTATATGCCTCATTAATGTCATATATGTGTACCAAAGTTGATGTTTTTAATCATAATGAGACCAAATTTGGCTTGATATGCCACTAAGTCACCTCCCACACCTTCAATAAACTCTATAAGCTTCACTATACCATTATCATATTATTTTATACCTCTTTAAACACATTACCACCATGGAAATTCCCCCTAATGGTCCCCACATGTGCTATATTGTGACTTTTCAACTCCCCTAATTCATATTATCATCATAAAAATGTCACATGACCCCTATTTTCCATACATAACACCTGTTAATGATGTCTATTAGTCTAAAACAAGAAGAAATGTAGAGAAATTATAGGTTGTAGAGCTTTCTTAGATGGTACAGATTTGTATAGTATGGACTAGTTCATGAAGAGTTAGTTATTTGTAGAATGAGGTAATTAATGGAAAGTGGGAGAGAAAACAAAGAGTTTTAGTGCAAAATGAGATCAAACTCATCATATCCCCCCTCAAGCTCAGTTAAAAACTTATAAATATCCTCAGGTTTACACTTAGACCATACGAAGGAGAAAGAATGGAAACTCAAGCATTTATCCATGAGAAGTAAAATCAGTCAAATTCCATCCATGGGCATTTGTTCTTAGATTTACCCCCTAAACTTTATAAACATTCCTTAGGAATTCAAGGAATCTATATGCTATCCTTGTCTATATATGCCAAATGAAACAAGATGGTTTTCATGGATTATTGACTTGTTTGGTCAAACTAGTGGGTGATATTATTTCATTGAGTCTTGAATGAAATTATCATGGCATGGTTAGTATTTTACTAACATTTTTTAGCTCATGAAACTAGCAAACTTTCAACACTAACGTAGTATGTAATTTGTAGGTAAAACTATATATTAAACAAAGGTTGAGTACCTTCATTAGAATGGGTTGGAAATGTGAAAAGGTTGATGGGGTGTTTGTAATTTCCCTATGCCCCCTTCCAAAATTTTGATGATCATAAGAACCTATTTTCATCTCAAGGATATTAAAAGAAATTGGTTTACCCTCACATGAGGTTCACTATCTAATTAGTACTATATGTGGTTCAAATTTCCCTTAGAAGCCTTCAAACACAATGAACAATGTGAAATGGAGTGTTGAAGTGATAATGGATCATCATCATGCCCTTGTGAGAAACTTTCCCAACTTCCATGGTAGTCTCATCAAGCCTAAATCCACCTTCCTTACATTAATAGCCACACAATTAGTTTTAGTAGAGTTTAAGGTTTTTTGCAAAGATAGGTTCCTTAGAGATTCTTAGGTTTCAATTTTTGACTATGTGTGTCATTTTTATGCCTCCAAAGTGGTTTTTTTTCATGATTATATGTATAAGGGTCCCCAAGGTCATGTTGGTTACATTAAGATGAGTCTCATGTATCATTTAATGTATCTTTCATACATATATCATTTTACATTAATTTTAATATCATTTATACTATGTTTTTATCTTTTCTTTTAATGTTCTAAACCTCATGTCACCCCACAATCACCCTCCTCCATCCATCCATCCTTAATTCCAAAGATAGACCATGTGAGAAGACCCAGAGACCCCTTTTTATCATCAAAAACCATGAGATCATGAAAGGTTAAGATATATGTAGATAAAAAACCCTATTAGAGAAACAAATGATCACCTATAGGAAACTATTTTGAGCCTACTTAGTGAAAATCATAAAGGACACTGTGTGAACTAATCATGAGTATAAGAAATGGTATGAATAGGATAATGGATAACCCAAAGAGATAGAATAGAATCTTAGGTAAACCATGAGATGTTTTAGAGAGATAAAACATCTTAATCCCTTATAAATTCATCTCATAGGCCCATGTAGATAGTCTGCAGGTAGATGAATGCATACAGCCTTGTTAGTGCATATTGAAAGAGCACATATTTCTTGTAATGAGGGGTAACATTAATTCATTAGAAATATAATATTTATAGTAAGGTAAGGGGTATAATACTATTATTCACTCCCTCTAAAGATAAATAAAGAATCAAACATAGGCTTGAGGGCACATAGACCTTCATAGGCATAAGCCCTAAGCCTGAGTAGAGGAAGATATACAAGCAAAGAAATGTTGGAAATGGATGTCTAATGATGTCTCTAACCCTAAAACACACTAATGAAACTATATCATCATTAAAAACTCATGGAAATAAATAATAAGAGAATAATTAGGACCCTTATGCTCAACCATATAGTTAATAAGCAACCTATAGCGAGTTTGGATAAAATGATTGTTTAAAGTCTCTATAGGCATAACTAGGCCCTGAAAACTGGTATGAATGGTCATTGTCATTGGTCAAAAGTGTTTCATGTAAATTTTTATTATTTATTTAAAAATAAATTTGTAAAAATTGAAATAAGTGTGAGGTTAGTATAACCTGATATGTTATGCACATGTTGATCTAGATGATTATGGAGACTCTTCTTTATCTAGGGAGGAATGACCTGCAAATAATAAATAACTAAAGAAATGGTTGATTAGTTAGATAATAGGGTGTATTTCATATTGTTAGTTAATCCAAGAGGCATGAGCTTCTTTGGAGGCTATCAATCCACACTTTTAAAAAATTAATTTCTTAAAATGATAAATGAATTACTTGCATAAATAAAATAAGATACTAAAATCAAATACAAGAAGTGCTTAAAAAGAATTAATTGATTTAACTAATTATAATAATAAATGATTATATTTCAATGATAAATAATTTAAACATGGTTTATAAGGTTGAGTGATCCTATGTGATAAGAGAAAAACTCAAGAAATGGGATTTAGTCAAGGTTTGATAGGTCAAATAAGCTTGTTGAAAATGATAGACAGAGACCATCAGCAATCAAGGTAAACTATCAATGATTAGGTAACCATTAGAATTTAATGACATTAGTGGTTAGGTTCAAACTATCAAGGGTTGGTAAACCATCAATGGTTACTATAGGATCTAGTTTTAGAAGAGAGGTTTGGTTGGGAAGGTTATAGGAGGGTTCTATAAAGTGAGATTGGGTTAGATGTTCATTATGAGATAGAGGGAAAGTGACATAAGTAATGACACATAAAAAATAATTACTCAATACTAATAAGGAACATATACTTAGCTTTATTATTTCTAATTTGAAGAATTTTGGGGTCAGCTAAAACCTTGTTAAGGATTCTAAAGTAATTTTTGAAGAGTGGTAGTACCTTGGCTATTGATTGATGAGTTATAGTATCACTTTAGACCTTTGCCCTAGATATTAGAATCTATAAGAATACCTATACAAGAATATTTGATATCTTGCATAAGAATTTTTGATAATGTTTTCTAATGATCTTTCACCTCATCTTCCTCTCTTAATATAGAGGGAAGGGAGGGGTGAAACAAGTTCAATAAGGTGTCTAACAAGTTGTTTAATTTTAAGCTCATCAATCATTGATTTTATGGATGGATAAAGAAAATATTAATAGAAAGTCAATCCAGAGTTTGAGTTGAAGTTAACCCTTGAGGTAGTTAAGGGAAAACCATTAGTGATCAAGGTTAACCATTAGTGGTTAAGGATCGATCATCAAAAGTTGAGAGGGCAAAGTTAAAATGATATAATTGTCCATTTTGACTTACTTTTAGTGGTTGAAAGGTTATTAAATGGCCCAAAGGGAGGCTCAAAGTGATGTAAGGGTTATCACAACAAATAGAACTATAGTGTGTATTTTTCTAGTGTCTATATTTTACCTCTTTTTGTTATGTAATTTATATTTATGAGCTATAAAACAAAAAATATAAGGTTGGTGAAATTTCAAATGCCTTGATTATGGGAGGAGGTGTTTCCCCTAAAACTAAGAAGTGATGAGGTAAAATTAAATCAAGTGTGGGTTTGATAAGTAGTGAATTAGGTGATAAATGTGGTGAGATGTTGGGAAATTAAACACAAATAAGTGCATAAAATATGGCTAAGTGTGATATCATAGATCATGTATAGGCTAGGATGCAATAGTTGAGGTAGTACTAAAACATGTTTTCCATTATAAGAAAAAGTGAAAAGTGGAAAAATTGACTAAATTTAGGCATGGTGGTTACGGTTACACTTGTAAACATAAGTATCCTAGGTAAGGTCAATGTATTCATAGGTATCTAAGGTAGGAAGTGATCTTGAAAAGATAAAACTTGGTCCATGAATAAAAGGTAATGCAAGTGCAATATGTGAATATATAATAGAGTACTCATTACCGTCAAAATGGCTAAGTTAAGGTCATTGAAAAAATGTGAAAATTGGGCCAAAATGACCAATGTCAAGGTTAGTGGATGGTTATTTAGTTGGTAGAGAAGGTATACTCCAATGGTTGGCTATGGTATTTTATGAAAGTGGTGAAAATTTGTGGTTGTTATGTTCATGGTCTAAAGGGGTTGATCATCAATAATCATGGTCAACCATCAGTGGTCACTAAGTGACCATCGGTAGTCATACGACAGCCCTAAAAGGGTTAGGGTTAAAATTCAAATGAGGCATTTTAGTTCCTCATTTTTGAATTAACCCATGGTGACTTGACTTGTAGATCTTATGAGAAAAATGATGATGTTTGAGAAGGTGCAAGTTGAGTGAGTGATTGTTATGCCAAGTAAGAGTTGAGTGAGGTGATTAAAATTGAAGTGGTGAGTTGTAACTCTGACCATAAAGGATGTAGAGAGGGTGAGGTAGAGCATGAGGTCAAGTGGTAGTGGTTTTGAGGGTGCCTCCATGTTGGTAATCATGGAATGAGATAGGTGTTGTGATTGATTTGGTAGTTTAGATTGGAATTTGGTTTGATTATGTTATTTTATTTTTGTGGTTAGGTCGGTTAGACATTTTTAAAATTTGGTTAGGGGTGAACTTGAGGTTGAAAATTTGGTATATGGGTGGAAGTTAGGTAGAGGGAGGGTAGAGTGTAGGTAAAATGTTTTTTTTAGTGATAAAATAATTTGGTGGGGTAAACCTAGGTTTAGGTCACTAATGATCATCACATAATGACTATCAGTAATTATTATCAACTATTGGTAGTCGATATGTGACCATTTTATTTGATAGTTAATCATCAAATAATGATTGCGTGGACCATTGGTGGTCAATGACCTAGCCATCAATGATCGATGGTGGATTAGTGATGGTTCTATAAGGAACCATCACTGATTGACATTCAACCTTAAGTGGTTGTTTAGTAGGTAAGGATAGGTTAAATAAGAATTGGTTAAATATATTTAAATGTTAGTGAGGTAAGAGGATCCCTTGTTGTAAGGCTTAATTCCATAAGGGTAGGATAATAGATTATACATTTAAAGAATGGTGTGACAGGTATGGTGTAGAAAACTTGAAGGAAATAGGTATAGAAAGGGTATAAGGTTGTGGTTTAAGTAAGGGTAAAGGTAGTGTAGATTATATAAATAGGTTAAGGTAGGATGTGGGGGAATAAGTGGTTTTTATAGGTACTAATTGATGGACTAGTTAAACTAAGCTATCTAATATAACCTTATAGGTGAGAGACTAGTTATTGATTTGAGATTGAGTGCCCCAAATCCCTGATGAGGTACATTGAGGTATGACTGACAAGGATTGGGATTACATGATTGAGTTTGGCTTAGGAGGCATAAGACACTATTAGCACATGCCATGTGATGCAACCATGTTAGTGGACCTCATCAAGAAATGGGATCTAACCACTAACACATTCTTGCTTCTAAATGGAGAGACGACTATTTTGTTAGAGGGCATCCACTAGAGAGTATGGCTACCATTGTAGGGTGAGATGATATACCATATTATCAGTGATGAGAGAGATGATCATATAGATCATTTGTATGAAGCAGACCTTTTTATTTTGATATGGCATTTAGGAAGATTTTAGTATACACCACTATATCACTAAGATAAGGGAACAAGATGGCTATTTATGATGATGATGATATCCATCATATGTTATGTTCTACCAAATTTTAGGAGTGGTAAGTTTCCATACATGTTATTAGGGGTTCTTGTTGATACATGGTTGGATCAAAAAATATTTACGTGGGCACCCATATTATTAGTTAAGATTTATTTGGAGCTCTAGGGGTATCATGAAGATAGGAGATATGGAATTAGTGTTGGTTTCATTCTACATTATTGGGCATATAAGCATATTTAGGTACCAATAGAAAAACCATGACATGGTTTTAATTAGGTGGATTATAGGCTTAGCTATATGTAATGAAGGGGAGATTACATACTCACAAGACCTGGGGGAGGAGCTTGAGATATGGATTAGTATAGAAACTAATTAGAGACACTTTTGGATGGTGAGGTTATTTGGCATCCATATAGGGTTCCATACATGGGTGACCTATGATAGCTATACCTTATCTTCGTAGAGATGTAGATGGATTTTTTGGAGGTGAGACCATGAGGTGGAGCTCAAAACTTTTGATAGGGTGAGGAGATAGTTTTGGATTATCCAAGATATTTTGGGTGAGTTTCCAATGTAATAAAAAGATAATGTAGAGTTTTCACTACCTATTCTAGAGCTAGTTGATGAGTTCATTAGTCATGAGATTCTACCAATAAGGATGGAAATTAATGATACAAGTGTCACTAATGAGTATCCTACATGGTTTTAGGCACATTATGATGTAATAGGTTTTGTAAGAGATGATGGATATTAAGATATGGATGTGGATGTAGAGGTGGGGATTAGATGGAGGTAGATGTCCCATATATATATATGTTAATTATAGAGAGAGAGAAGGTGTAGGGGGAATAACTACAACACATGTGACTTTAACATGAGTGACCTAAGAGAGGGATGGAACATAGGGTCAAGTGGAAACACTTACTAGGAAGAGATATTAGGATAGAGCTTAGCTATATATGGTTATACATGAGAGAGATGCTCTTAGATAGGTAGGAGATCAAGTAACACCACCTACAAGACCATTAGGGACTATATCTATGGAAAGATATATAGCAATAGTTAAGGAGCCAAGGTACTATGAGTCCTTGGTGTTTACACATCTTCTAAATGAGCATAGATGGGGTGAGTATAGAGAAAGTATCACTAGATGAGCTCACAATGCTACATCGGGTTAGTGGGTTGCATCCATAGGTGGATAGGCAAGTTCAAGAGGTGGACATGTTCTCAGAGGCAATGGTACTCTAGGGACTTAGACTCATATGAGACCTTGTATTAGATGTGCTATACGATTTTGATATTGGCCTATGAGTTGATGTAGAGAGATGTACCTATTTTTGAGAGATGTAAACATTATTATGTATATGTTTATTATTTATATTATGAGTTCCTGATATATAGATGTGATTATGGTCCATGTATTTTGCCTATGGTTATGGATGTCATTATTTTTATGATCATGATGTTGTTTATGATTAGAATGTTATCATAAATGTTTACTCACCTAGCTAGGCATGTGATGAATGACATATGTGGATAACTTGTTGATATATGATGTGATGATGATGATGATATGTGGTTTATTACTGGTTGATGTGATTGGTTATGTAGATGTTGTTTGATTAATATGATAACTATGTTATGATGCTTATGACTGTATGGCTCATTATAAATGGGGATGTTGTTAGGTTAATGATTCTATGTTTCCTTACTTTTATAGAAATGTGATGATGTGGTTATTTAGTTTATGTTCATGATGATGTTTGATATTTCATTGATGTTGTTATGTTCATGATGGGATGATGATTATGATTTTATGTTAGACATGGCTATGATGTTTGTGATTATGATTATTGTCATGGTTATTGATGACTATGTTCATGATGTGCATATGGTCTATTGGTGTTGCTTATGGATATGATCATTTGATTTATGTGCATGATAAATATGTCTATAATGATATGATGTTGATATGATTATGGTTATGGGTATTGATGATTATGCTCATGTTCTAACACTAATGATCGTATTGTTACTTATCTAGATTGCACATGTGGTGGATAAAATATGTGAATGACATAGTCAATTTCGATCTATGATTAAATGGTTGTAGATATGATAGATGGTTTATGACTAGTTGATGTATTTGGTTATTATGATGAAATGATGTGTGATGTATGAGATTGGTTAAAAAACACATAAAGTTAGATAAAAAACTAAATGTGAGAAAAGACAAGAAAGGGAGGATAATCAAAACAAAAGTGTCTAAGTTAATGTGTCAATGAGTAGGTATGAGGGAATAAGAAGGCATGATGCTTATTATTTGACAAGGACTAAAACAAACTAAATTCAGATCATCTTATGAACATAATCCATTTAAATGCTTTGTATTTATAATTCATTAGTTAGTTAAATAGTTTCATGCTCACATAATGTCAAGTAAGCTCAAAAAACCCTTGTTTATAGAAAGTATAAAGAGGAGATGGATGAAAATGGAACCTTCTTGTGAGACTAGCATGCCTCTTTAGTAGGTTAAAAAAGATCTAGTATAAACAAGTCCATGTCATATAAGGTGTAGATTGATTGATGCACGAAGTCTATTTATGAAAGTTGATTGTGGATTTTAGAATTATTTATGCTTTGTTTGATTTTGAGAATGGGTATTTTTATCTAGGAGCTAATTGATGCGAGAAGCTTCCCATTAATTTTTATTCTTTAACAAATGATTTACTCAGCCATCCTTCAAGGACGTAGACTAAGTTTGAGAGATTTGTTTAAGTATTTTGATAGTTTTCCTTCAAGGGAATAATTTAGCTTACATTGAGTACTTTTGATTGATTTTGGTAGTTGTCCTTCATGAGAGAAATCTAAAAATGATAAAAATGACCAATAGAATATATGATTCTTTGTTTTTATTATGATTGGCTGAATTGTTTATTTTTGATATTGATATAGATTTACTTATAGAGGATTAAAATGTTCACATTTATGAAGGTAGAACTAGATCACAATAAGGTTCATGATGGGTGAAAGAGGTTTAAGTGACAATGACCATGGGAATCCATTCTATAAAGTTATAAAAAACACCATGAGAATAATGCCATAGGTAGAGCCATGGTACCCATATTTGGGATTAAGGCTATAACTATGATGGTTTAATAACATAATTCTAGATTTAATTAGTTGTATTTAGAATAAGGAGATGAATGTTGGTGAAAATAAGGGATGGGTTTAAGTTATAAAAAAGGGAATTTGATCTTGTTTAACAAAATAAAGGATATAGATGGGAAGCATTGAGGGGATCAGGTTCTAATTTCCCTTCAATAGAGGACAATCGATAAGCTCTTGATCCATACTTGTGAATTATGATATAAGGTCTAAGCCAATTGAAAGCAAACTTACCCTAATTTATTTTCTCCATATTGGTTAGATGTTGATTTTTATTTAATATGACATCTATGATATTGAATTCTTGCACTTTGAGGTATTTTTTATAAGCATGCTTGATTCATTCTTGATCGACAGGAAGATGGGTAAGCATGGCTAAATGACGATCATCAAGTAGCTCAAGTTGGGATAAATGTTATTGATGATAATCATCCTTAAAAATGAGATATTTTAGGGTTATGTGAAGATATATAATTTAGATTTTGAGAGGTAAGATAGCCTCTGATCCAAACATAAGAGAGAAAGGGGTAGCAACTATAGGGGTTTAAATGCTAATAAGATATGCCCATAAGCTGAAGGGGATGTGTAAATGCCAATCCCAACCAGATGCATTAACTATTTTAGTTATCATGTGGTTAATATTTTTTTAGAAGCTTTGGCCTAACTATTAGCTTATAGACAATAAGGAAATGAGAAACTTAACTTGATACTAAAAGTGTCAAAAAGACCTTGGACTTGTTTACTCTTAAAATATTTTCCATTTTTGGTGATTATTTTATGAGGAACATTGAAATGATAGATAATGTGATGGTTGATAAAATAAACAATATTTTCAACTTTGGTTGAGATGAGAGGATTAATCTCAACCCTTTTTTTGAAGTACTTTATTACAGTGATGATAGAATGATGTTGCTGCTAAGAATAGGGGTTAATTTAACCAATAAGATTTAGACCCTATTGTTAGAAGGGCCAAAAAACGTCAGATACTTGGAGACTATGCCAATGTACATGATGTAAATTGGCATGTTGTTGACAATTAACACATTTCTTTAGATAATCACAATAATACTGATTAAGGGTGGGCCAATAATAGCTAAGATGAATGATGCATTTAGAAATGGCTAGGCCACTAAAGTGTCCCCCACATATGCCATCATGTATTTCCTTGATAGCATGAGAGATTCCATGGATACATAGGAAAAAAAATGAAGACCATCAAAGCCATGATTGTAAAAGATTCCCCTTAATATTGTGTAATGAGACTTACCCTAAATTAATGTTCTTTGACTATTCCTATAAAGATTTTAAAAGATGATGGCAAGGTTGAGATAGTCAAAGATATATTTATACAAAAGGTTAGGTTAGGTCTCTTCCACATTAAATATGGTTAGAGTGTTTGATATTATATAGGAAGGTTGGGTAAGATGATGGATAACAACATATATCTTAGATTTAGTAGGTGCATATGAGATCTAAGAAGTGAGAGAAGCCATCGTACTGGTAAACTTGTTTATAGATCACATAGTGGCTTAAATGTAGTAGTGCTCAAATGATGCTAATAGTATATTAGATAGTTATTTTTACCATTTCAAAACATCAATATTACTTTTATAAGACATGCTTATTTATTTTACCATGAGTTGGGAGTCACCAAAAATAATGATTGTTTGACTCCCAAGGATAAAGTAGTTTGGAGACCTATCACTAGGGCTTCATACTTGGCCATATTATTAATAAGTTAAACATATTGCTTGAGGTATAAAGGAAGAGGTTAATCATCAAGGGGAATAAGGATGATACCGACTCCCCCACCATGCTGACATTTTGACCCATCAAAGAACATGGTTATCTTATAGGTGATGTCTTCTTGAGAAAGAGTGGTGATGGACTCATCAAGAAACTCAAGGGAAAGAAGTTAGTTATCTTATTAGGGTTCTTCAACTAATTGGTCAGTGATGAATTTCCCTTTTATTGACTTATGCTAGAGGAAATGAAGATCAAAATCAGCTAATAGCATGAGTTGCTTAGTCATATTCTAGTTTTGGTATGGCTTGGAGTGCATATACTTGAGTGGGTCAGTATTGGCTATGACATACGTATTATGGTTGATAACATAGTGGAAAGGTTTAGACGTGATGAAGACTAGTGTGGGCAAAGTTTCTCAGTATGGGTGTACCAATTCTCATACTCTATAAGTGTATGACTTATATAGTATATGAATTGATTTTTATGTTTTTCATCTCAATGGGCTAGTATTATCCCTAAGGAGTGGTCAATGGTGGAAATATAAGGGTAAAAAAGTTGATTTTCCTTAAGAGGAATGAGGATCGGTGAAGAAAGTAGGTACTCTTTAATTAAATAAAAGGTCTTTTGATAGTCTTCATTCCACTTGAAATATACATCATTTTTTAGAAGGTGGTGGAATAAATGGCATCAATCTAAGATTTGAGAGATAAAGTGATGAAAGGATTAGAGCTTACCTTACAAGTTGTAGAGTTGATTGAGGTGGGTGGGAGGAAGCATGTTGAGGATTGCTTTGATTTTAGAAGGATCAACTTTTTCCTCAAAGGGAGATGATAAATCTAAGGATCTTTCCTAAAAACACCCCAAAAATACACTTCTTGGGGTTAAGGTGGACATGGTAATGGATGAGGCATTAAAATATAATCTTAAGAATGGCCAAATTATCTTTATAACATTCATATTTCCCAAGAAGGTCATTGACATATACTTCTATAATATTTTAAATAAGGTCATGGGAGATGTAGTTCATAGCACATTTGTAGGTTACACTAGCATTCTTCAGACCAAAAGGCATGAAAATGTATAATAAAGTTCCCTAGATGGTTATAAAGGTAGTTTTTTGTTGATCTTTTTATGCAATTAACATTTGATTATAACATGATAACCTACTCATAAGAGATATCATCTCATGTTGAGCTATAAGATCAACAAGCTAGTTAATGCTTGGCAAAGGAAAGTCATCCTTTAGGAAATCAAGGTTAAGATCACAAAATTCGACATAAATATGAAGTCCCCCTATGCCTTTAGTGATAGAGATGACATTTGAGACCCATTGGGGATAATCAATGGGTTGATATAAATTCTTGGATAGGAGGAATTGAAGTTCTTCTTTGATGAGAAGGGATATACAAGGGTACATACAACCAAGTTTTTGCCTAACTAGCTTCACATAATGGTTTGCGATGGCAATGCAGGGGTCAATTCATAGCATGTCACCATAAGACCAAGAAAATGTTATTATATGATCTCATAGGAAGGAGGGGAAATCCTAAAGTTCCTTAAAATTTAATGACTGGCCAATTTTGACAATGTGTAGGTTATCTAGAGTACCCAAGTTGATATCCATGGGGAATTCATTCAACATGGTTGAAGTCTCGGGAAGAAGAAACTTGTGGATATAATAATCTTATACACCAAGATATGCAAGAATATAATCATCATATTGACATTGAATAGTATTAATGGTAGGAGATTCATCTCTTACCATCTCAAGATGAGTCAAATGAATGGTTATGTTCTCCCCATACTTTTGATAAGTTAAAGGTCCAAGGCTGATTATGTTGATGAAAAAAAGTTATGGGGGATGATGTTGAAATATTTAGACATCAACGGTTGAGTGAATGGTGAGGATGGGACTCTCTCATCAATGATGGTAATAAGAGTCAAGTCTATTAGCTCTTTGGGTGGAGTAAAAATAAGACCAAATATTTCATGAGGATTTTGAGTCTTACATGGATGAAACTCATGTGTCCCATGCTTATAAAATCTTAGAAAAAATAACTTCCAAGCACACCTATAGAGGTATGTCTTGGTAAACTCTAGTTTATCTAGGTAGGATAGATAAGAGGTGAATGGTTGAAGAGAAGAGGAGTTTAAAGAAGTGGAAAGTGGTTGATCAAGTCCCCCATAGATAAGGTTTACTTGGATATTGGGAGGACCAAAATAAATAGTGGTTCTAGTATTGGGGTCATAATTTGGGTTCTGGTCAAGGTTACCATATTCTTGAGAAGTACAGAAGGAATCTATGGCTAAGAAGTGGTACTCCCCAAGTGATAAATGTTGGTACTCCTGCATCATCCCTTATAGATAGGGAAACTATGTGATTTATCTCATCACTAGTACATGGGGATAGATCCTCAAGTGTAGGTGTCAGCCTATCAATGGACATATGCCCACTTTACATTATACACTACAATGGGTAAGGTGTTGATGACACTCCTTACTCTATACCAAACTCTACTATCAAAGTACATGGTCATGGTGAAATAACTTGTATAACCCAAGAAAGTAGTAAACCAACCACATGATGACTCAAATCCTCTAAAAATCATGCTAATCCTATATCCACCCAATAAATGTCCTAAATGGATGCTAAATAATATAATCAATAGTAAAAATATCCAGAATTATGTTGTACTTCATCAAGGTGTGTCATCTACCATGGGTGAGTAACCACCACTCTGTAAATATCTACAAATGGACCCACTTACTAGTGGTCCACCAAGGGGATAAATTACCAAAATATACTCACAATCACACACCTATAATAAATTTTTGGCTCCAATACCACCACAAAAAATCTCTAATGAAAACCTATACAAATCTCTATATAGGTGGGATAGTATGGTACAATCCCAAGATTATCATGCACCCTCCTACTCAATATATTATATTATATGATACATGTAATAATAAATTTTAATAGTGCCACCTTCCACTACTATAAATGAGGCCAATAGTACATAAATGAATTTATGTAGACATGGAGTGTCACCTCTAATATTGATTTCAAGTTACACCATGTTACTCAAATATACATTAGGTGCTCTCTACCCAGTTAAATACCTATGTAAGTCCTTAATATAAACATATATGCCATCTCTTACTTATTATCTCTTATCTCTACTAGGAAATCAAAAGATGTGATACACATCTTCTAATGTAATTGTCATCTCCCCTATTGGGAGTTAAAAGGTATAAGTATTTAGGTTCTACCTCCTAGCTAGTGTTGTGAGAAGGTTGATATCATACGGGACCTATCATAACTAGGCCACATACCCAAATCCAACCTAATTTATCATGGACTAATCATTTTAATTCAGTCATAACTCCACTAGTGTGTTAAAAAGCCTCCCATGCCACAACTCCCAAATATATACATATTTATACAAAATATAAATAAGCAAAAATAATCATTAGTCAAGGCATTCTATAAACCAAATAAAAAATTTATATGTTAAAATCCATAAAAATAAAAAAGATGATAATGTTGGATGCTAATGTTGATGTTGGATAGTTTCATCCAAAAATATGACATTGGCATCAAGAGTTGTGTCCCAAGCTTTGGCATAAGTGTCTATTGATACATAAATAAAAATAAATAAAGAGGAATAAGTTTCACAAATTTAACTTTACAATGGGATTCACACCTAAACCTAATTACTAACTCCTCAAATTCTTGGCTAGCTAAGGTTGTTTAGAGTAACTCAAATTTTAGTGGTAGTGGGGATCTAATGTGTGGCATTGTATATTTCTACTTAGAGCTCAAAATTGAAAAATGATCAAAGTAAAAATGAATTGAAATTTATATTCAAAATTCATAATATACATATTATATAAGAACTTAAAATTTACATATCTTGAATACCAAATGTCCAAATGCAAAACCATGATTTCCATTGGGATCCAAGCAATAAGCACTTCAACATTATACCAATTTGGAAAACTTAAAAGAAATACCAAAAAATATTATTAAAAAAATACACAAAAATACTCTTAAAAATCATAGGTGATATCAACACAAGATTTCATTATCGAGTACTAACACTGTTAGGGTAAAATTGGTTGCTATACACTTATATGCATAACATTGTTACTTATTCCTTTTATCATGAGGTGACTAACATATTTTATTTCCCCTCCTTTTAAAAAGGGGCCATATTAGTGGGGGAATATCATAGAGATATGGATTAAACATATTCATAGTTTAAGATTTAGTGGGGGCCTATTATGGGAACATGTCCTCCATATTTATTCAGTATTCAACATATCCAAATTATAGTGGTGACATGTTTTGGAAACATGTCCTCCACATTTATACACAATTATATAATTATCTAGATTATAGTGGGGGTATGTTATGAAAATGCATCCTCCACATTTATACCATGTTAAAACTCAACATATCTCTTTCATAGCTTATGGTTTGTATATATACATTCAGGTCATCATTATATATAATGGTATCACCATTATACATAAATTTTATAGTATTGGTACTTATGTAAAAAAATTCAAAAGGCATAATCCACATAGAATACTATATTCACTGTAGATATGACAGAGGTCATGAATAAGAATTAATTATTTCTAGGTATCTATACATTGATCCATATTCCAAATTCACCAGGTTATCATGGATTGATATCACACTATGGATTGTTACTATGTAAAGGACTTTAGCACATCATGGATTGACACCTAGGTTGACTATTATGGAGTATTATTTGGGCCTTATCCATCTTCAATATTTATCCTTTTTTATGTACTAGAATGATTTTATCATTTAGTCCCGCTACGTTATTCACTTGAGCTATGTTGGTTGGGATATGATACTTTTGACAATGAAAGCATTACTATTCCTATTTTGAGTTAGGGGTATGTTCACTTCCGAAATTACCCCATTCTAGATATAGAACCACTAGGGTGTAACCCCAATTTACCACATGTTATCTCACTCATCTTCCTATCTAGAATATGGATGAGGTTACAAGTCGCTTGATATTTCTCTAGTTTTCAATATGTTGGAGTCATTACCACACAACACATACATACGTGTATTTTATCAATTCTCTTTATTTAATTATTTATTATTATTATTATTATACACACACACACACATAAATAATAATAATAATAATAATAATAATAATAACAATAAATTAAAACATAGTAATGTATAAAATATAAATTACTAGTCTAAAGGAAAAGAAAATGAATACCTTAGTGTGGACAACATAGTTTTTCTTTTCTTGACATTTATTTGAACCTCTTGTTTGAATATTACCTATAATAAAGGGAATGTCACAAAGTAATTAGTGCATTATATATATATATATATATATATATATATATATATATATATATATATATATATATATATATATATATATAATGCACTAATTACTTTGTGACATTCCCTTTATTATAGGTAATATTCAAACAAGAGGTTCAAATAAATGTCAGGAAAATACAAACTATGTTGTCCACACTACGGTATTCATTTTCTTTTCCTTTAGACAAGTAATTTATGTTTTATACATTACTAGATTAAAGGGGGGAAATGTAGATACCTCTATTTGGTACAAACATAGATTTATAACATGTTTTAATATCCTTTTACATATATACATATTTTGACTAAGAGTTAGATATCTAGTACATGATCTCTTGTAGACCTCTTCAATTTCATATTATTTCACTTATTTTATTTACCCCTATGAGACTATATGTTGTATATTGTCTTTTATCTAGTATATCCTAAGGATCCCCACCTCTATTTACTATTATCATAGTATATTTAAACTCAAGACACCTGCATTATTTTTTGACACTTGTATTGATGTAAGTGTCTACCTATGATGAAAGTGTCTAGACTTATCCTTTTATCATTTTCTATATCTTTTACTTGGTGGCATTTTTTTTTTCCTTTGTTCATTTTATTATCAGCTTTCCATACACCACTATGTCCTAATTCAAAATTTATATCCCTATATATAAATTTTATGGTCTAATCATACTACCCGTAATTTTGATCAATAATGTCTCTAGTTAGAAAATGCTTTACATTCTAAGATATCAAATTACACTATAGTACTATATTGAATATATGAAACACTCAAAATGCCATTACATTCTTGAATTATATTTACCAAGGGTTACTATAGGATAAAGATAATATAGTTACATACTTAGAATTTTACACACGTGATGAGGTAGAACTACATACTTATATAAAGCCCTCTATAGAGTATTGGCTATATATGCAGTACTTAACAATAACCAAGATTGTTAGGGTTTGTTCAAATAACATGTTATCCCATTTTTACCATGTCATCGAAGGTTACAATAAATAATATTAGGGTTTTTTATTATCTAATGTATCTTGCACATAAGTTAACATATTCTTATGAACCAAATAGGAATGTAGGTGAAAGCACAAGTTTGAGAAAAGTTGTGATCACCCCATGTGTGTATCATGGGTTAGACAACTAATTCAAAGTTGGACATATATGTTGATGAAACAATCTATAGTCAAAACAAGTTTCATATATGAAAAATATAAAAAACATATAGTGATAAGATTACAAAACCTGATTAAAGCCCTAAGATGACTCTAGATCACTGTCATAGCCTAAATCTAAATTCTAAATAATATATGATATATCTATCTCTTGTTTGCACTGTATTTAATTGTATTTTTTGTACATGTTAAATTAGGAAAAATTTTATTGTTTAATATATTTTTAATTTTAATTTTAATATATTCTTACTCCATTCAAATAATTCTATTTGATTAAGTGTGCTTGTGAAAACCCCAAATAGCATAAAACATAATTATAAAACTAGAAATGATAATATTATGAGTCAAAATTCTTAGGAGTACTTCAAAATTTAATGAAATTATGGTTCCTAAGGATAATATAATATTAATATAATGGGTTGAGAACAAAATGACTCAACCCTCATTATATACTAAGAAGTGCTACCAGTTGAGTGCCACAAAAACCTCAACTCCACTACTCAAAATATCATCTTAATTTTTTTGGTGGATCATGTACCGCATTGATATGCCAAGGTGTATATTTATACTAGGTTCCTATGTGAATGGTTTAACTTTACATCAAGTTTATATGTAATTATAAAAAAATTGAATCAACCATTTTATAAAAAATTTAGACTTAAATTTGTTATGTAGTAATATCGATCCTAACATAGAAATATAAAAGTTCATGTATGCATAACATCCTTGACCTAAAGTTTGGTCCTTGTATTCCTTGATGTGATATATAATAACATAATTATATATGTTAATGGGTTGATTTTTTTAATTGAAATTTGGATTCAAATTATCCATAACATGGGAAAATCTACTAATGTGGGACTAATATTATAAATCAACCTCCAGGTCCATCTAGTTTTATTCCATAAACTAGTGATAATATAGTCTAAACTAATTATGTGGAAGTGAAATATTTAAATATTCAATATTTATTAATATGCATAAAAAAACAATGATGTACTAAAAAGGAAGTGGGAATATCTCCTACATATATGAACACAATGCTATCTATATACAAGAAGGGAAATGAACATAATAGATAAAAATAAATTTTAAAAGGGAGATAAATAATATATAAATGAAATTGTAGTATCAAGACTAAATCCAAAGGGTAGACAAATAAGAGCCATAGTAAACTTTTTTACTTATAGGAAGTATGCACAATTACATTCTATCACATTGAGGGTTTGGGATATTATACATGGTAAAAACAACAAGGGATTGTGAATTAATAATTTATTGGAATTATAAATATCAAGAGATCAACACTTATTTCAAATTATCTCATTACATATATGGAATAATGTAGTAGAATAAAGAGAGGGATGAGTAATAAATTTTCATATTCCCACTACCAAAACTTTGTATTTTGTCCCTTACTATGTCTTGCCTTTTATATTTAGTGTCTCAAAAAAGCACTTTTCAATTTTCCCGATGATTCCAATGTTTCCTTACATACTCAATCTACTTCACATTTAAATTTATATATTTTTTATATTTTAAATAATAAGATCCTTCTTTTTCAATATTCATATATTCATGGGATCCCTTTTCCTCTCATGTATCTTTTTATCTTGACTTCATAATATTTTTATTTAAATATTGTGGTGAGACCACTATTTAAATATAGATTTTATATTTTGAATATATTATCTTTTTCTACATTAGATATTAGTTTGAAGCTTGATATAGACCATTTTTTTCAAGGAAAATTAGACTATTGAAAATTTTAGCTTGGATAAATAATTTATCAATATTTTGGTGACTCTCAAGAATAGTTTTCTATTAAATATCAATCTCATAATTATATTCATCCATTTGGCGTAGGATTGAATAAAAACTCTTCTTCATCTATCATAGTATCTGAACCATATTTTCTTTGCCTTTGTAATTTAGAAGTAGGTGCCTAGGGGAACCATCCCCCAATGGGATTAAGGGGATGCATTCATTGAGATATCCCTAGGAAACCTTTGATTTCTTCATCATGCAATAATTTTCTAAATTTATTTTCCATCTTTGGAACGTTGAATTCTTGCACTAATTTGATGTCATCTTTAAATCAAACTCTCTATAATAGCTCAAGATGTTTATTTTCCTTATAATTTCATATCATGGTCACTTAAGATTCATTCATTTCCCATCCAATAATATTACATTGTAATATATCCTCTATATTCTCTTTTGGATAATGAGACAACTATATATTACCATGGTTGAGATTGATCTAAAAGAGTGAGACTCTTTTTATATGTAACATTAATGACCTCTTATGAAATGGCTCACATCATTAGATCTTAGGAAGATAATGCTTTAGATCCCAGATGGAACCTTAAATTTATTTTATCCTATATATCTAAAATCCTTTTAAGAATAATTTCTAGGGATTATCCTTTTAATTTTATGAATGGAGAGAGTTTGTGAATTAAAATCCTTTTAATCTTATACTAGAGATTTAAAATAAGATCTAATAACTAGAGATTTAACACAAAATATATTATTCCAATGGATTGAGGGGAGCCTAAGATGTGATGTTATTTTAAATTTTCGAAATAGATCCTACTTATCACCTATCATTTTACTAATCATCTCACACCATTGGATTTCAAGCACAACAACGACTTGAGAGGATTAATTTTCTTATCTTAGAATTTTTTTTTCCCATGAAAATCTTGTGAAAAACTATTTGTGGGGTTTAAAGCCTTTCCTCAACAAATAGTTATGATCCCATTTTTATATGGATCAAACATATCAAAATTCTACTACCACACCTCTCATGTGTCCATTACCATATTTAGCTTGTGGTGACCATCTATCCTTTGAATTTTTAACTTTCCATGAAAAAATGTATTTTAAGTCTCTTAGATTTTAATAAAGCTTTAAAATATCAAAAGCTTGATATCTCTTTCTTATGATATAATAAAATGAGTGATTTTTGGTAGATAACATCAATAATATTCTCAAAATTATCTGATGTAGTTATATTTATAGAAGATGAAAAACTTGAGGGCACTCTAAAATTTTAAAATAAAAAGATACCTAGCCATTTGAATCCCTTTCAATGAGAATTTGTAGTCATTAAATTATCACTAATTCATAGCTTCATAGATTTCCAACTTAACCAAAATGATTCTCCATTGTTTCTCTATTGATCTAGGATTTTAATTTCTTCCTTCATGGCTTCTATGAAAATTTGTTCAATTTCTAAAATGTTCTTATATATCAAGTGTACATATTTACATATAAAACCAATAACCTGAAACTATTAAATTCATCATAGTTTTAACTTTATAATATCTATAATTCAATCACCCTCATGAATATAGATTAAATTAAATATTGAGCCTAAAATTTTCTAATCCTCTAACTTGATTCCAAAGCTATTTTCTTTTGAAAAAATCCTCCTTAATGCCCAACTTAAAAACTATTTATTGAAAATAAAATAACATACACAAATATAAGAAAACTATGAAAGGTGATGAAAAATTCATCTTGTTAAACAAAATTTTGAAAATCCTACTCCAATTAATCATAGGTGTAGCTCAAACAAAACCACTAACTATAATAGTAAAATAGCTTCCTTTTCTTATAAGATTGAGCCAAGATATTAAATTAGTAATAGTAGTGACCACTCACAAGTAATGAATGAGAGATAAAATTCAAAATATATAAATATAGGTATTTTTATTGTCTATGGGCTCATCCTCTACTTGATTATCATTCCATGATATGTAAACCTGATTTTATTTTGGCTTAAACGGTTACCTAGTTTCAATAACTGTAGATTTTAGCTCCCCCTCATGCTCTAATATGAGTGTGACTATTCATTTATTCCTACTTATGTTTTCCAATATATATTTGAGCCTCATGGGGCATCTCATCTTCAAAGAAACACTCGTTCTTCGATCATTTTTATTAATACAAATATAGATTGCATTTATCTGGTGATCTTTATAGAGGAAAAGAATATTTGATACCTCTTACAAGAGAATGTGGCCTTCTACTAGTATGGAAAATAAATCCACCTCACTATCATCCTTCAAGAATTCCTTCTATTATTAATCTTAAAAAAATATATCTCTTTCTTCATCTTGAAATAGATCACATCCTTGTTTAAGGAAAATAATAAGTCCATTTCAAGGGTGTATTTGATGCACATTATTTCTTATTAGAATTTTCAATCTATAATTATATCCTTTTCATTATCAACCTCTTATCTTATTCTTCTTGGTAACTTTATTTGATAAATAGAATTCACCTTTTCCCAAATGTATAACATAGGTCCTTATGATAATTTGACTCATCAGTTTCTTTCTCAATCCCAATGATTATTTAAGTATCCCTACCACTAGAGTCCTTGAAGAGAAGATAAATTCTTAGGTCCACCCTTAATTGAAATCAATAAATCATACATGATTTATTATTCTTCAAAAAAATTATTTGAGCTCTATGAATAACTCCCTAGGGCAGCAATCTCATAATATTTGTTAGCATCTTAAGGAACACATTCTTGATCCTATTGACATAAAACATGGTTATACACCATTATTTACTAATACTCAACTTTAAATATTATTTGGATATGAAATTATTGTGATTTTATATTACCATATTCATAAAAAAAACTTAAATAAGGGGTTTGAGGAGTCTTTAACTTCTTGCGTTATGGTTGTAGGGATGGCTGCAATGATTTGGATTAACAACCAGGACTAGGAGAAATCTAGTTTTTCCTTTGAGATTATAGGAAAACATGCTGATTTTGAAAATCTTGGGTATCTAACTACATTTAAAAATCCATAAAATCATTGTAAATATCCAAATTGATTATTTTTATCTTAGATAATGAATTAGGGTTAATGGATTCAATGTGGAATGGTTGAGATGAGAAAGTGAGTTACATTTTAGGATTTTAGAAAAAAGAGGGTTAAAGGTTGAGGAATTAATAATTATGGAACTATAGAACAAATAGTATTATCTTGTATGAGTTTTTATTAAGATATATAGATAATATCAGTATGTGGGAATGATCTTCCTTTTAATGTTTGTATCATGATAGCAAAGTCTAAATCAAAATCTTTCAAATGATATAAATGAGTGATACCTAGTGAGGATCTAAATTCTATAGGGCCCACTTTCCAATCTATTTTTATTGTGTTGATATTCTTAATGAGAGAAAGAATATATACATCTTATCGTAATTTCTTATGGATTTTTTATCCTGATTCATCCCAGGTTAAAATTGACTTTAAATTGAATTGTCAAAACCAGTCCACTATTTTTCCCTTGAGATAATAAACAAACAATGTGAGGGTTATATTTTTGTCTATAATCTGGTGGACTACACATTTATTTTCCACTTCTTGAATGTGGTTAATGGGGTTTGTAGAAACATCTCCCCTAAAATAAGGAATAGATTTTAATGCTAATTTTGAGATGTCTTCCATATATTTAATAAGTAGTGGGATACCAAAATTATAGGACACCAAGGGTATAGCCCTTGGGTTGGCCATGGTATTTTGATTTCATTATGACAAAAAAATTAAAAGAAATCAATGTCTACAAATTAAAAAATGAAGGGATATTGACCAACATAATTTTTAAGTGATTGAAAATGCTTGAATATTAAAAAAAAAAAGATTTTCACCAAAATATTAATTGGAAAATTTAAATTAGGGTAATTTACATAATAATTTAAAATTTAATATAAAATCTCATCCAAAAAGGTGTGCTAAAACTATTAATGATCTGATTTTTTTGATTTAAATGTACATGAATATTAACCATAACATAGAACTCTATATTGGTGTGGAATAATCTTATAGAGCAAAATCTAGATTTAGTTAGTTTAATTTCCTAAACTAGTGTTAATATAATCTAAAATACTTGAATGAAATGTAAATATTATAGGAGGATAGATTTTAAAATAAAATAAAAGTAGTGATGCGCCAAAAAATAAGTGAGAATATATCCTACCTAGATGAAAATAATACTATCAATATGTAGGAAGGCAAATGGATGCAACAAATAAAATAAACTTTAACGGGAAATAAACAATACAATAGGAGTTGTAGAAGCAAGATCAAAGTTAAGGGGTAGAAAAGCAAGATCCAAAATAAATTTTATTATTTGCAAGAAGTATGTACATTTAAATTTTATTAATAAGGGTTTAGTATATTCATACATATCAAAAATAGTATATTCACACTTTTTCATATGATCTCATTACATATATAGGAGAATATAGGATAGGAAACAGAGGTAAGATCCATCAATTTTTATTTTCTCACTACCAAAATTCTACATTATTTTTTTCTACTTTAGCTTCTTTTTAATTTGTATTTGATCAAGAAATATCTTTTAGATTTTTCCTATGATGCATATTCTTCCTTACGTACTCATCCTACTTAGGATTTTATATTGGCAACTTTTGTATATTTAAAATAATAAAATCCTTATTTATAAATATTCAAATATTTGTGAGCTTAATTTTCTCTAACATATATTCCTCTCTTGAATTCATTATTTTTCATTTAAATAATGGGTTGAGACCATTATTTAAATATAAATTTTATATTTTAAATACATGAGCATTTTTACATTAGATAAAACATATAATCTTTAGCTAGTCCACTTTCCACAAGGAAAATTAGACTAATGAAAAAATTATCCTAGAGAAAGAATTTATCAACATTATATGCATGTCTATTTAATCTAATAAATATAAGAACCTAGTAAATATAAACCATGTAGCTGTAGTCACCAAAATCATGTCTACTCCTTGGTCGACTCTCCCCCTTGGTCCCCTTGGTCCACTTCTACACATTCCTAACCCACACACTTATTAATTTAAAATAATAACTTATTTTAAATTAATTACAACCCCCTTGACACATCACCCATGCCACCTCACCTCTCCTAGGATACCTCTCCTTGGATGCCTCCATCACCCTATGACCAATTTATGACCTATTTCAACCCTTCCACTAACCTCTTGCGCTCATTTAATCCACCTTCGATTGTTTTCCAATGACAATTAGACCTGGAAGTTGGAAGAATGGGACAAAGGCTAATTTTAGCCCTTTTTCCCATCTTTTAGCCACCAACGTTGATTACTAGTCGACCGATGCTGGTGGGACCGCCAATGTCAGTCTCTTAAAACAACCCAAAATCTGACTTCTCTTCCCCATAGGATGCTAAAATCATAGCGCTGAATCAATCAATCACAGACGCAAATGCTAACTCTTTTCCTTTGAATCTAACTTATCTCTCTCTCTCTCCCAGACACACACCAAGCATCATAGGCTATAGGCACTCTACAGAAATAGCTCCAGACTTTGGGCTAAAGACATTATAGGTACATCAGCTGCATTAGCAACGAGTCTCCTACACTCCTTCTTTAGCATATCAAAGCTAAGTATTTCTTCTGCCCTTTCATTTTAGTAGTTTAGATAGTATCAGTAATTAGTTCTCTTTTTACTAGTTCTAAGCACTGTAGACCAGACTCAGCTATCAACTAGACCAAACCTAACCAAACTTCTTCTTGAGAGGCTAAAAATCTTGCAATCTGTCCTAATCCATCTTGACAACCTATCCCCTACCTTTATCCCTCCTAAAGACCCTGTCCACTATCTTGCATCCCTTGCACATACCCTTTTACCTCTTAAACCATTCTATCGACCACAAAATAGACCTGAGACTCGTCTAAAGCCCCATTATCCCAATTGATGTCAGCCTCTAGGCCCATTGCTCATACCGACATCGATAGACTAACTGACATTAGCAACTTTAACCAAACCGATGCCGACAGAACAACCGACATTGGTGACTATGGTAGACCAACTACAAAGAAATAGGTACACATTATCTAATTTCCTCTTTGCTAGTCATTTGCCATTTCTTTATTTCTGACACTTTTACTTATAAACAATGGACTGTCATCCCTCAAGGAATTCTTTACACTTTCAAGACCGGGCTTTGCTTGGCAGTCCACCTTATCTCTATCTAACAATCTCTGTGTTTGAGTCTCTTTCTTCTATAGGTATTGTCCTCCACAACCAAAGAGGAGTCCCTACAACATCTAGATAATGGTGCACAAACTTCATTCAGGTATCATCTAACCCTTGACCATCTTATCTTAGTTTCTTATTCCTTTTGAATGTGAAAAGCAAAAATAGTTAGAAACATTCTGGCATGCCCAGTGGGACCCTAGGAATTTTCCTTGGGTTCATACTTTTTCTTCTAAAAGGAAACTTTTCATATAGGTGCATTAGGTCTCTTCTTGCATCTTTTTCTTCTATCTCTTTCGAAAAGACACCATCAACAAAGTTAATAAAAATACTTTTTCTTTCTTTCTTACATCTTCAAGTAGTGAAGTTTATACTCTTCAACCTTTTCTCCACTTGTTTGCATCTAAACACACATTTCAATTTGGGCTTAAAATCTATTGCATCTCATTTCTGATTGAATGCATATTTAGTCCACACATCTAGTAATTAGAACCACATCATGAATAAAGCATAGTCCACTTATGTTACACATCGAAATCACTATCAAAATCAAAACATCTAAACATACCTGAGACAAGGTCTGACTAGGATTTCTTCCCCTAGCAGATACCTTACCCTTCCTGGCAATTCTACTTAGACTTCACTACCAATGGGAGAGCCCACTCTATTCTCTAGTAGAGTATAAACTCTAGGGGAAGTATATACTGGCTAAGTGATCCAGCTTATCTCTGGGCTCATGAAGTGAGGGGAGATTTCTCCTTAGCACCAAGCCACGTATGGAACCTAACATAGACTCTTGAGCACCGAAACTAACCTGAAACCAACCTTAGACTTCTTCTTTTAGGACCTGTTCTAAAAGCCAACTTCCCAAACACACTCTAAGGCATAAGCCAACATGATTCTAAGAGTTTATTCTTAGGATTTCATGTTTAGGATCTGCTTGTCTTCATCTTTTTTCTATCTCTATCTAGTTTTTTGAGTTGATGAGGTTGCATTCTGAGATCTAAAAACAACTCAGACTTTCTTCTTTTTTTCCAAGAACTTTTAGTTTCTAGAAACACAGTAACTAACATCAATTTTCCCACCAACATCGGCAACCTTTCTTCACCGACATCGATTATCTGACTGACATCAGCCCCCTTTAACTCACTGACATCAGTTTTTCTATCGACATCGGTCACTGTCAAAAACTTCTTTCAAAATAGCAAGCTTAAAACCTGACTTTCTTGTTGTTAGACATGCATTTTGGTTTTCTAAGATTAAAAAACACACTTTCTAGAACCTAAACCTCTTTCCTTGAATGGTTTTGACATGTAGTCAAACCAAAACTCTTGTTGACCACGCAAGGCAACAACTGCTCCCGCCTTTGCCTTCAATAACCAGTCCTCTAATGGAGTATCATTCAGAGACCGAACGAACTCCTACCCAACCAACCCTAGCTCAGCCTCCCATTGTCCTTGAAGGGGACCAAGACTTTGAGAGGTTCTTGGACCTCAATGTTAAGGCTCTCCAACACTATCTCGCTAAGGGCAAAACATGAGACTCTTTAATTCAACCATGTTCATCACATTTTCAGAACTTGATTGTCTTGACTCCACACACTCTTGCACCTATAAACATGGGAGTGACTACCTATCCTTTTACCAATGCCACCATTCAACCACCTTTAGTGGTATCTAGTCAACTCATGCCCTCCAACTTCATGACACAACCACCCTTGGCTTCCACATCAGTCCCTATGACTAGTTATCAATATGTGGCACCTATACAAGCACAACCAACTACATTATACGCCCCTCTTAACACCTTCCAAGCACCCTACAACTTAGGGGGTGCCCTACCTACAAATCCATCAACTGATCTAATCAAGATGTTGATGGACAAGATGTCTAATCTTGAGACATCCATTTCTGGTTCAAGCAATGTTCTTTCATATGAACAAATTTACAACGAACCCATTCATCCCTTAATCCCAATCTGACCATATCCCAGTCAGTGGGAACTTCCCAAGTTTACTCATTTCCATAGTAAGGAAGACCCACAACAACATCTATGAGCATTAAGACATGCTTGTTATCTCATAGCACATGATGATGTGTTATTGCTATGCACATTCCCCATGTCGCTTTCTGGTGCTGCCCTCGACTGGTATAGCTCCCTTACCAGTCATTCTATCTTTTCTTTCACTCAACTAGCCCAACTTTTTCTTAACCACTTTTTAATCAACATCACCAAAAAGGTATCCATCACAGACCTATATTCTATCAGACAGTTTGACGACAAATCCATAGCTGATTTTGTTGCCTGTTGGAGAGGCTTAATCAACCAACTCTCCTTTTCCTTACCTCAACCCGAACTCATCGAGCTCTTTTCATAGTCATGTGCCAAACATATTTCATCTACTCTACAGGTCCAAACATTCAACACATTTGACGAAGCTTTCACCATGGCCTGAAAGCTTGAACTCTGCGCGGTCGAAGAGAACAAGGTCAAATTGTGAAATAACAATGCAAAATCCAATGACCCTTCTTCATCCAAATCTACTTCTTCCCACTCCAAACCCAAGGGAGTGGCAAACTCTTTGGTATTTAATTCACCATCATCAACCATAACTGACCAATCTCAACCTTCCACATCACAAAGCATCACCAAACAATTCTAATAACGATATATACATCGTCAGTACACTCCAATAAGAGAATCATATGCTTCCATTTTGGATAAACTTGTCAAGCAGGGGGTCCTCAATCTCTCTCAAATTTGACCACCTCAATTTGACCCCTCAAAACCTATCCCTGCATGGTACAAGGAAAATGACTTTTGTCAATATCACTGTGTCCAAGGCCATGACATAAACAACTGCAAAACTTTCAAAAACATTATCCAAGACATGATAGACAAGGGGGATCTTGTTTTGGATAACCTGAACATGCCACCAAATCAAAACATTGACATCTTTAGATAGCCTTTTCCTAACCATCCCCCTAGCCAAAACAATGTCCAAACTATGACTGATGACTCCCAAGAGCATAATATACACACAGTCAACACGGTCTCACCTCTTATGCTTAACCAACCTCTCTGACAATTTGAAGAGGTTAGCCCACTTATTGGTCCTTCACAGGTGGAAGAAGAGCCCTCTTTTCCCATTTCTCTTCCACAAGTGGACAAACCATCTTCTCCTGTAAGTTCTCCATTGACCTCTCTTATATTGGAGGATGTCTTGACCATACCAACGCTGACTACCTCACCTTCATCCTTCCTATCATCAATGGGGGATCATATGTTCCCCACTCCTCAACCACATGTTGAAGCCATTATCATCACTATGCCCTGTCCGACTAAAGAGCCACACTCTCCAGACCCTTCTCCACTGAAAAAGGAACTCACCACCTCACCTACGTTGATCGAAGAAGATTTGGTGAAGGTTGATTTAAACCTAACCCCTCACATTAGTAGTCCTCACATAAAACCAAAGAAGGCTACTAAATCACATCGAAGAACTCCTCCCCCACCTTCACCATTGCCCTCTATTTTGGGCCCACACCCATCCACCTTAAAAGGAGTGCTTCCTACCCTGACACCTATCAAAAACAAATCACCTCCATTACTACCTTTACCAACCAAAAACATACCTCCTTCAAAACATCCAATGCCTCCTACCACGAAAGTGTCATCTACGTGTCTGGCCACACCACCAAACAAAAAGATGATATGAAACACTCCCTCAACAGCTTCTAAACAGAAGTTGTCAACTTTTATTTCAACACAACACGCAAACCCATTAGTAGGTTCTCATGCCTTACTACTACGCTGACTTTTGCAATCCTCTAACATCAGTCTTCTACCTATTAACCTTTTCAACCTCTTGAACCAAAACCATCTTGGTTCGATGACACCAAAATTTGTCAATATCATCACACACTTGGGCATGACACTAAAAATTATTGTGCCCTTAAGGTTGCCATCCATCAATTCCTAGAGAAAAACACCCCTCTTATTGAGGACATTGTCAGTAAATCTCCAACACTGTCTCATGCCTCCAAAACCTCTTCACCTTCACACTCATCAACTCTCAGATCAAGACCATCTTGGTTCGATGACACTAAATTTTGTGCATATCATCGCACACCCAGACATAACACTGAGCGTTGTTGCACTCTTAAAGCTATCATTTGTCAACACTTCAAAAAGGACACCCTTCTCACTAAGGATCCTCTTGACCACCCTTTAACCAAACCATCAACACCATCCCAAGCCTCTCAAACTTCCTCACCTAAATCGGGAGCCCATCATCAAACTTTGGTCCCTCGATCACCTTTTTACCCTTTATTTGAAATCAACACCATCAATGTGGCCAATAGGTCACAAATAATGTAGGATAAAGGGAAAGAGAAGGTTTCTCTCCCCCAAACATATCCATTCATCAAGTCTCCTCAACCATCAAGACCCAAGATTTCAATTTTGGGCACATCTCGACCAACTTATTCAAACCCAATTAATGACCCCATGGTGAAACAACTTCACCAAACTTGTGTGAAGACATCTTTGTATGACCTCATACAAAGCTCTGCACAACATCATCAAGCCTTAATCAAAGCCTTATAGGTAGTGTAGGTCCAACCTGAGGACCCCCAACCACTAGCTGCCTTAGTCCAACTATTTCTCAAGCATTCTCCTCATCACCAAAATAATTGGAGGAATTTGACTCTATATTGACTATCACGACATCGACCAAATATCAACCAAGCCTCAACCAAGCCTCGACCAAGCCTCGACCAAGCCTTGACTAAACATCGACCAAGCCTCGACCAAACATCAACTAACCAAGCCTTGACCAAGCATCGACCAAGCCTCGACCTCGACCAAGCTTTGACCAAACACCAACATCAACCAAGCCTTGACCAAGCCTCAACCAAGCATCAACCAAACCTTGACCAAACATCAACCGACCAAGCCTCAACCAAACATCAACCAACCAAACATGCCAACAACATATCAACCAACTTCATGTCAAACATCAACCAACTTCTTAATCATCTTTAACACGTGACCAACATGGAAAGAAGTAAACGAGGCAAGTTTGCTCCTAATTAGCTCAGACCTTACATCATGATGCACAAGTATGGGTCAGGGACTTATTGTCTATCTTCTCTTGTAGGCCAACCAGAACTTGAGCCCCTTAATGCCTTGCATCTATGACCATTCTACTATTATTTGAGTACTCGTTCACTTGAAATTTAACTTGAGCTTGTCCCTTAAGTAATCCCTATCATTTTAATCCTCATTCCTTTTAACCCTATTCCCCTAAGAAAACCCTATGTAACCCTTTTATAAAGTATGCATGCTTTATCCTAATAAAAGGGAGTCCTTAAACTTCTATAGTCTTGTCCATGACTCAAAATTCTATCTAAAATAAATTGAGATGTCAAAATATCCAAAGTCATAAAATTCTAAAGGTAGACTGCTCCCTCAAAGGATAGCTATACTATCATTGTTGTAGCTAATAGACTGCTACCTCGAAGGATAGCTATTCAAAGCCCTTATATATATAAAGCAAAAATATAGACCACTCCCTCAAAGGATGGCTATGGATAAAATCTTGCTACAAATAGCACTCTCTCAGAAGCTTCCTGTATTGATCAACTTCATAAATGACCACAAAACAAAATGACATCTCTATGTAGACTTCCCGCATTGATCAGTATGCCTAAAAAAAAAAGGTCATGGACTTGACTCGTAGTTGTTCTCAAGGTCTCCTATAAAAAGGGGAAAAGTTATCCCTACTAAAAAGGGTTACCCTATCATACCATATCACATCACCTTCCCAAGAGATTTCAAGCTCATTTTAATGTCAAAGTGATTCGATTACCTCTCTAACACAACCAATGGTCAATGACGTAATGCATGAACGGGGCTTTTGTTTCTAAAACCCCCTACCTATGCTATCATTATGGTCCTTGTCAATGAAATAGCAATGTGCCTTTCACTTATTATCCATACCTTTGTCACATTCAACCAAATCATTTTCTCAACCCAACCAACCAAACCAAACATCTTCAGACCACTTACATGACATAATCCATTTCACATAGTTTCTATGGACAACAATACACATGAAAACTATAGACTACACAATTTATGTCAAGCATAAACCATTACTTGCTGAAGCATAAATAGACTCATTTCATTTTTTAGCATACACCATCACCAATATGGAAAATTGCTAGGGATGAAAAACCTCAACCAATGTTACAGAATACACCAT
Source organism: Torreya grandis (assembly GCA_037957365.1). Taxonomy (NCBI): domain Eukaryota; kingdom Viridiplantae; phylum Streptophyta; class Pinopsida; order Cupressales; family Taxaceae; genus Torreya; species Torreya grandis. Next base: position 2,499,239 of record JARHVA010002396.1, on the reverse strand, counting down.
CACCCAATATGGAAAAGGCTGTAACATCATCTTACCCTCATCATTTATAACCATTATCATGACCAACCTATCAACCATTTTGCCTCTTAGTCTGAACTACATTGGTCTGAGGCCCTTCCAACATGGGCTATGTAGGTAGCACTCAGATGACATGACATCTTTTGGGGTTAGCTTGGCCACATCTATTTGTTCATCTACTTGATGGACAAACCATTTATCCTCCTACCCATGACTTAACCTAGTCCAAACCAATCATCAACCACTTTAACTCTTAGTCCTGAACTACATTGGTCTGAGGCCCTTCTAATAAGGGCTATGTAGGCAACACTCAGATGACATGATGTCTTTTGGGGTTAGCTCAGCCACATCCAATTGTTCATCTACTTGATGGACAAACCATTTAACCCTTAACCTGACCAAACCAATCATCAACCATTTTGACTCCTAGTTCTAAACTACATTGGTCTGAGGCCCCTCAACACAAGGGCTATGTAGGTAGAACTCAGATGACATGATGTCTTCTGGGGTTAGCTTAGCCACATTTGTTTGTTCATCTATCTGATGGACAAACCATTTTACCTTTAACCATGACTTAACCTCATCTGACCCCATCCATAACCAACCATCTTCCTCCCTTTTAGGGAGAACTACATTAGCCTCAGGCCCTAACAATAGGGGCTATGTAGGCAGCACTCAGTTGACACAGAGTCTTATGAGGTTAGCTCAGCCATTCCTTCATCCATCCATCTGATGGACCAACCATCTCAACTCAACTCGACCAACAACCTTAGAGATCGCACCTATCTCCTCAAACCATGACCACTTTCGAGACAACCCTACCTTGGTTGTTTTGATTACATTTATGCTACCTCACGAATGGTTAGCAAAGTTGTCTTCAACCCACATTTTGACCCTCACAAGTATAGCATCGTGAGCAAGTTGATCCCCACTACTTGTGACATTTTCATGTTTTCCAAGAGCACTTCCTAAGCTCAGGATACTTGGAACATGATGACCATTGGAGCTATAGCTTGGATTGAATAACCCAATCAACTACGACTAAATGGTGGGGCCCAGTTATTTTTATTTTGGCACTCTTTGACCCTTGACCTGTGACAATTTGACTTGACCATCATGTGAAGTGGTATGCATGCAATCTCAACTTTTGTAGCATTCACACTCCAACTTCATCATATCCATCCACTATCTATCAAACCGGTACCTAATTTCAGGTTCCCTTCCCTTAACTCTCGCTTTAAGGGGGAATACCTCATCCCATAATCAGGGCAACCAACATTCATTTTTTTGTCTTACAGTTTGTCAGAACAACCAACAAGACAAGAAAATACCTCATCCCATACTTGGGGCAACTTACTCCTATTTTTGTCTTGTAGTTCATCAGAACAACCAATAAGACAAAAAGGGGCCAATGTAGACACCAAAATCATGTCTACTCCTTGGTCGACTCTCCCCCTTGGTCCCCTTGGTCAACTTCTACACATTACTAACCCACACACTTATTAATTTAAAATAATAACTTATTTTAAATTAATAACAACCCCTTGACACATCACCCATGACACCTCACCTCTCCTAGGATACCTCTCCTTGGATGCCTCCATCACCCTATGACCAATTTATGACCTATTTCAACCCTTCCACTAACCTCTCACACTCATTTAATCCACCTTCAACCATTTTTGAATGAAAATTAGACCTAGCAGTTGGAAGAACAGGCAAAAGGCTAATTTTAGCCCTTTTTCCCATCTTTTAGTGATTGACATTAGTTACTAGTCAGCCAACACCAGTGTGATCGCTGACATCGGTCTCTTAAAACAACCTGGAATCCAACTTCTCTTCCCCCTAGGATGCTAAAATCATAATGTTGAATCAATCAATCACAGACCTGAATGCTGACTCTCTTCCTTTGAATCCAACTTCTCTCTCTCTCTCTCTCCCAAACACACACCAAGCATCACAGGCTATAGGCACTCCATAGAAATAGCTCCAAACTTTGGGTTAAAGACATTACAAGTACATCAGCTACATCAGCAATGAGTCTCCTACACTCCTTTTTCAACATATCAAAGCTAAGTATTTCTTGTACCCTTTCATTTCAATAGTTTAGAAAGTATCAATAATTAGTTCTCTTTTTACTAGTTTTAAGCACTATAGACCAAACCCAGTCATCAACTAGACCAGACCTGACCAAACTTCTTCCTGAGAGGCTAAAAAGCCTGCCTTCTATCCTGATCCATCTTTACAACCTATCCCTTGCCCTTGTCCCTCCTAAAGACCCTATCCACTATCTTGCATCCCTTGCACAGACCCTTTTACCTCTCAGACCATTCTATTGACCAAAAAATAGACCTGAGACTCATCCAAAGCCCCATTGCCCCCACCGACATTGGCCTCCAGGCCCATTGCTCCTACCGACATCAACAGACTAACTGACATTGGCAACTTTAACCAAACTGATGCCAATAGAACAACTGACATCGACGACTATGGTAGACTGACTGCAAAGAAACAGGTACACATTATCTAATTTCCTCTTTGCTAGTCATTTGTCATTTCTTTATTTTTGACACTTTTACTTATAAATAGTGGACTGTCATCCCTTAAGGAAGTCTTTGCGCTTTTGGGATCAGGCTTTGCTTGGCAGTCCTTCTTATCTCTATCTAACAATCTCTGTGTTTGAGTCTCTTTCTTCTATAGGTGTCATCTTCCATAGCCAAAGAGGAGTCCCTACAACATCTGGATAATGGTGCGTAAACTTCATCTGAGTATCATCTAACCCTTGACCATATTATCTCAGTTTATTATTCCTTTTGAATGTGAAAAGCGAAAATAGTTAGAAACAGTAGCCTAATAAAACTATTCAATATGATTCATTTAATATTTCTCATGATTTTATTGAGTTCATCAACTATCTCTCATAATATTTTAAAATGCCCCAAATATGACTCATGTATGTGTAAATATGTCAATTTGTCCCAATATGAATCTTAATATACATCAATCAAAACCATAGTCTACCCAAATTTTTTTATATGAGTTATGGAATCTCACCCAGAATCTAAACTATCTATCAAGTCCTACAGACCTATGACAACCTCACTAGCATGCCCCCTTTTTACATGAGGGATGAAGCCCTCAAACAACCCATCTCAAAAAAAAAGAGTTATACACATAATGTTAAAAATAAAATATGTAACCATGTTCATTATGTGTTCTAATATGATTATATTATTTCATCATATAAATATTTGAACATCCATGTGCATATGAAACTTGTAACCCAAAGCATAATCAAGTAGATAGTAATAATCATCACAATCATAAAAACTCAATAATAATAAATAAAAAATATGCATGATGTAAATTATGGCATTACACACAAATAGAATAATCCATGATAGAAATAATAGCTCACAATCTCAATAATCATGATATAATCACACAAACATGAACACAAATTCATGATCATAATGAACATACTAAGTCAAAAAATGAATCAACTCTAACATGACATGGAAAACATAACCATGACATGGATTAGAGGATCCCTAACACATCTAACAAATAAATTGAAAATATGCAGTCAATTCACTTATAGAATAACAAAAGATAATAATGACAATCACACAATGTAACATGCATCAATAGTCACTCAGATAGAATGAAATATAACACAATATTATACATAAAAATCATTACATAGTGTAATATGTAGTGAATGATATCACCATATAACAATCATTAGCATTAAAAAGGTATAAAATAAGCAATTTTGGTCTACACAAGTAATCCATGTCATCATCATATCATATCAAATTATAAATTCCATAAGACATAACACCTTAAAGAGTATACAAAAGATTCATTCAAGTTTAGTTTGTCCAATTAACTCAATATGATCATTATAATGGTCTTAAAAAGATAGAACATGTAAATTTTACCTATATGCCCTTAATGTAGAAACATATCCCCTAAGTATAAGGAATGCCTAACATCTATATGTCCATGTGTCATATATAACATATAAGTCCTAAATTCTACTCATGTATACTATGAAAAGAATATTTGTAGTAAATGTATATGTAATCTAATACAAACACACATGCACACACGCGCGCGCGCGCACGCACACACACACACACACACACACACACACACACACACACACACACACACACACACACACACACACACACACACACACACACACACACACACACACACACACACACACACACACACACACACACACACACACACACACACACACACACACACACACATTGTATATAACATATATAAACATGTAAATATAAAATCATACTGTGTAGAGGCCTTGATTTTTTATTTTTTGAATAGTTTTATTTTTGTTTGTTTTTTTTGTTTTTTTTTTTATTTTTGAATTTTTAAAATATGGTCAAACTATGAAATTTTCTCATCAATTCCATAGTCATAAATATTTCATGTATCACATATTTTTTAATCACCAATTTAATTTCCATAGTCATTTATTAATTTGGATATGTCACCCCAATCATGTTGTGTATTTATAATATGATATGTGTAACTAAGTTTACCATATATTTTAATTGAATTATTAAATTTGATTTTCTCTTCATGAATATATGTACATGTGTTTTAAAATTTTAGGAATTTGTAAATGTAAATCCTATGCTACTAAATAGAACTAAATTAGGATAATAATATGTAATAATTATAACCAGTGATTTATTATAGAATCAACTAACTTTGGCCTTTATAAAAAAAATAGAAACAAATAGTGCAAGTAATAAATTAGATAGAAAAGGAATGAGATGGATGATCTAGAGGATAGAATCTAAGGGAGAGGCTATTCTAAGTGTCACAAACAAGATCCTAATGTCACAACCCCTCTTAGATAATAGCATCCTAATTTCATAGTAGCACCATTTTTGGAAATGTGGTGGTAGTGTCCCAATTTTGGTGGTAATGTCTTTTTTGCATGATTTTATTGAGATTTTGGGTGCACCTGTGTGTGTATATATGAGGTATGTTCCTACATTCACAAATTTATAAAACCTTATATATTTCATCTTTTGAGTAAATTTATGAGTAAACCCTAATCCTCTATGATACTATGGCATCCAATTGATAAAAGTTGAATTTTTTTTGGTTAGTGGGTTAGGATGCACATAATAATACTCTTAGGAGGGATCAAGCCCAATGTAGTTCTCCCCACCTAAGTGCTAGTGCAAGTGAAAAGGAAGCTAATATGATAGTGGATTTGAGTTCTTTGAATATGTTTGGGATTGGAAATCTAGGTAATATAAGCTTAGGACTATTTTAGATGGTATTATGTAGAATTAGGGTAGAATAAGTATTTATAAATTTAATTACACATAATTTGTTCTGGATTTGAATGTGTATTTTGGATCTAATTTCCATCTAGTGGTTAATGGGATAAAAGTCATCTATATATACCATTTTGATGCTTGTGTAGATGCTAAAATAGGTCTAATATGACCCTAAAAGTTGTTTTACTTGAAAATTTATCTATTTGTGAAAAAGAGAGGGAAATAACATTAGCTCCATTATTGAGACACTACCACCATGTGGTACTACTATCCTTATTATGTCACTAGTGTCCAAGAGGTAGAAAACTAAGCATAAAGGTATATGATGTAAGAATGAAGGTTTGGGACTAATTTAGGGATGAATACAGACACATTTTTCCCACATGAAGGCTTGATAAGTGTGATAATAAGATTTATGATAGTGTTCGATAACTAGGTTGTACCCTTGCTAAGGAAGACTATTCACATCCACCTCAAACCTAGACTAACATTTAAATGACCTATAGGTTATAGGTTACTTAAGATGAATTTAAAAGCTCTAGTTTTGATGAAGATATCTCCCATAATTTAATTGATCTCTATATGACCTAATCTTATTGTAATGAAAAGGGAAAAGAGATGAAAACTAGTAAAAAAACCTAAACTAAAGTGTTGATGTGCTAGTGATTAAGGATCCACTCTAAGTCTATCATTTGAAAACACTAATGAATTGATAAATATTAAAACTGATCAGACCCCTTGATAATTTTATAAGCATGAATGTTTCATATGGAGGTTGAGTAAGAGTTTTGTAACTTTAAGGACAAAGGCCTAGATATGCATTAGACAATATTATCTTATAAAACTTTAAGAACACCTTACTTGCCAACACTTCATCCAACCTACATACAATAATATACTAAATATAGGTACATTAAAGGACCTATCAATGATAAAATAATTCATACATTATACAAATCAAACTCTCATGAAGAATACTAGCATTCAACAAGAAATATGAAAGTATTCCTCTATTGATTCAAAAGAGTACAAGGTAATTTTGGTAGAGATTTGATACACCCCATAAAATGATACCATAAATATATAAATACCTAATTAAATAAAAAAATTTATAGATAATATATAATATTTTAGTAATGTTAGAGGCCATGAATGAGGCCAATGTCGTGTATGGTAATGACAACATGCCTATTCACCCTCCGAATGCATTAACGCTTTCTCAATGAGTCCAATTTAACATTGAGAGAAGGTATGGAGGATGTATCTCCCATATTTTAATTAATTAAATCATTGAAAATGCTAAAAATATCGTAATATTCCCTCCAATGATAGTTATATAATGAAAATTGGGTGTGGATAGGCTTCTAAGAGGTGTTGAGCAACCTTTCCTTCAATGTGCATTTAAAATTTTCAATAAAAATACCTATACCCTATCATAATGGTATTAAATTTATGATATTATAACATAAATGATATTTACTAGTACTTTAAGGTGATTAATCAATCCCACCATGTCATTCTATACCTGGTAGACTCTGTTACTTGCAAGTTAAGTAGGTCTATTTTGATTTTTCTTCATCTTTCTTCTTACATGTTTCCTAAGTGATTAACACAACTAAAACAGGACTTAAATCCATTATATAATATCTAAAATATTCTTTTATTAATTAATTTTATCAATACATAGGCCTTTCCTAACTATCCCTCACCTGTAAACACATTTGCTCTACATTACTAGGCCACTTAAACTGGCTTCATACATTGGCTACTTATGAGGAGCTAATAGAGACACTCAAATTTAGATTCATGGATAATTTTATAATTATAGGAGTATAATAAGCCTTTAACTTACCTTTACCATAGTTTTTAACCTTTAGTTAGCTTTTATAACACATTTTATACCTAAAACCCTACAAATTTACACATTCAAGAGGTGTCTGTATAGCCTCCACACAACCAAGTGTCATGGACATGAGCCCCTCTTAAATGGAAACATTCTCAAAGTTTTATCCAAGAAAAAATTGAGAATTTTAATACAATTTTAATTAAACATTCCTAGTCAAGTCACTATTACAAATTAAGGGGGTTTAAGAGTGTTTGGGTTCTTAGGGATGGTTCATAGAGATAAAAACTTGGATCTCTAAACTAATTGTGTTAAATTCAAGCCAAGAAACCTCCTCATCATCCCAAAATTTTTTTTTTACCCATGAATAACATCCAATTTGTGATGAGCTTTTGAAGATGCTCTTTGTGGGAGAAACATACTCACTAAGTAACTCATGTGTGTCTACAAGTAAAATAATCTAATGTAGAGACTTCTCTTGAGGTTAAAGGTGACAATGATGTGACTAAACATCATAATTGTTCCTCTCTTGAAGTTTTGAAGTGTTATTCACACTCAAATGTCCATATATTCCACATTTTCGTAACACATTAATAGTGGAGATAATAGATCAGTTCGTTTGTAGACCTAGTATTTAAAGGAATTAATACATCATATTCAACTTAAAAATTACATCAAATATCCTATGAAGTAGCATCATTGGCTTGATTGGAACATTTAACCCCTTTGGATTCACATAGCCATGAATTCCAACACCTATGCTTGTTTGCTTGTTGAACCCATCATGGAGTTCACTTTGATGACTAATAGAGGACTTATTTATATGATCTAGGACTCATTCTCCCTTCTTTACTTCATTATACACATAAACACTCCCTATCTCTTTACTCATGTGCTCAAACTAACACTTCTAAGCTTTTTTTATATAGTTTGACTCCTACACATGCCAACCACTGAGTCATTGTGATGCTCAAAAGGGTTGAGGAGACCTTAAATGTAATTTAATAGTCAAACCACCTCATTTAGATAGTTTTTTAGGCTAAAATCCACAATCAATTTACTTTTGGGGTTTATGTAGGGTTTGAGATGTTTACCATGTCAATAGTGGTTCATATCATATGGAAGTCCAAACCCAAAAAAATTACATGAAACTAAAGTGAACTAACCTCCTCATATTCCATGAATTTCTTGGGTTTCCATGTAAAGGGTGTTTAGTGATAAGGACATTAGAAGGTGACATTAGGATTTTTTGTAGACCAATTCTAAGTGGTTATTTTCTTAAGGTTCATTCATAAATATTATCCCCCAATTTCTAACCAATATTTCATGAATATTTATTCCATATGGTTAATTAAACTTCCATAAGAGCTTCAGACATGAGGATTTATGTGATGGAGTTGGTGAGCATTTAAAGTTGGACTTTGAGTTGACTATCTTGATTTTCACTGGCTCGACTAGGGTTTGAAGCCACTATTCATTTTTTCTCAAATTTTTTAAATTAAAAACTCCTTATCATGTTATTAAACATCTTCATACACCTCACATTAGCTATCCAAATTTTTGTAAAATCTTGAAGGAACCTTAAGTTGGCAGTAGGGTGTATGAGCAGGCTTATGTGTTATCTACATGCACCTATCTCTAAGGGCACCTGATATAACTATCAATTATACCCACTTTGGAGGAGTTTTGGGAACCCTTAAAACCATGTTTTCATGATCCAAAACCTTATTTATATCCCAAACTATCTAAAACCCTTCATGACATGGATCTAACCTTCAACTCACAAAACCAACTATCATAAACATAGCTTGGTCTGAGATAAAATAGTGAGTATACCCACTATTTTTATAGACTAAATGGTGGAATATGTACCTTTAATTTTTCATTATGACCATTTTTACTAAAATTTTGGGATTTTAAATGACCATAACGGTCCCAAACCATCAGTTTGGCTTAAACTAGCAATGAACTACCTATTGACTGTGTGTTTGAGCATGGAAATGTTGAGTATGACCCTCTCCATTATTTCTTGAAGTTTTTGAGATAATTATGTTTTCATAACATGTATCAAGAATTAATATAGTATTAATTTTTTACTTTTAAACCTTCTCTCTGATTACATACACTATCCTTCTCAAGCTTAGTGATCATGGTTGAGTATACATGTGTGTTTCCAAGACTATGTTGATGTTCCTTTGTCTTCTTACAGGAAATGATCATAAAAATTAGACTCTCATTCAGTATTAACCTTATTAACCCTTTTATGAGTTTTTCCTTTCTACCATAAGAAAGGTATGGCTCTTCATATGCATTAACTCTATTGTAGGTGTACACTCTTATATGTTCACTATGTACATGGTCTGAATATCATTTTTGTATGGGATAAAAGTGGTTTAAAGCTACTCAAACTCTATTGACACATTTAAATCATAACTCATACCCTTTTAATTCATATATTATTATCCTCACAATAGTCTTCATGCATTTGAAATGTCTATGTAGTACCCTTTGGAGACTTTATTATAGTAGGCCTAAAATGGTTGGTTGTAGGTGGTCATTTTCTTTCTCAGTTCACTATATGACCATATATGACCCACATCCCATGATTTTTTTCTCTTAAGGGTTATAAGGGGACATTAAGGTATGTTAATTTAGTATATTATTGGAATTAAGGGTAGAGGAGTGAATGAAGATGATTTTGTGGTGAAAAAGGTTGAAACATGAACAACAGAGTTGGAATACAGTAAAGATGTTAGTGAAAACATTATGAAATGATAGGAGCATGAAAATTATGTGAAACAAATTAAATAATATTTCAAACACAAACCACATATATCTTATTTATCCTCACACAAATACTAAACCAATATATCATTTTGGAGGTAGCAAAAGAGGCATACACTGTCCAAAAGTGAAACCTAGAAAACTAAAAAAAACTTCAATCTTTGTAATAAACCCTGATATATGCTAAAATTGACTATACAAGATTAAAGGAAAGGAGGATATCTTATAATAATATAAGGATAACATGGAATCTATGAAAATTTCTCACAAGGGCATGATGATGATTCATTATCACTTGAATACTCCATTTCATACTATTGGCTTTGTTTGAATGCTTTTGAGTGTAACTTAAAACCATAGAAAATGATACTTAGATAGTGAATATCATATAAGTGTAAGCCTATTTATTTGAATATAATTTGAGGTTACAATAGGTTATTCAACCTCTAACCTAAAAAATGAGACATGGGGAAACTTTGAAACACTCCACCAACTCTCCAACTCAACCAAAAACTTTTGATGGGGACATTCAACCCCTACCCATTATACAAACCTACCTAAAAATAACATAAAAGAGATAGTATTTAAGGTTTTATAGTTATTTTATCTCATACATCTGATTCAAGTGATGAAAATTCTATGATAGGCTCCTTCAAGACCCATGAAAACAACATCCATCATTGGTTTGAGTAGGTAAGCCAAGAATCTTGGAAACCATTCAGTCTAACTTAGCCTATGTAGATGAGAATGCCATATAAATTCCTTCTGTTCATAAGTAATTTTCATAAATATCATGATAATAATCCCAAGATAAATTCCCATGGGTGGAAGATGCCTAAGACTACCTCCCCTAGCCAAGATCTAAGACCTCCATTTTCTCTCCTCCATATGGAATAAGCATAAACGTAATGAGAACTTTGAGTTTACCAATTAGATTAAGGTGGAGATGGGATGGATTTGATCTTATTTTCTATTTAAAAAAATTACTTCCTTCTCATTTTTACATTACTAACCTCCTTCTACAAAACCATGACTCTACCTAAGCCAGTTCATACTATACAGATACATACCACTTGAGAAACCTATGTAACATGTAATTTCTTTACATTTATTTTTATATCAAGCCTAAATATATTATTATATAGTTTTTTGGAGTGAAAATAAGGTCATGTGAGACTTTTAACCTGATTATATGAATTGAGGGAGTTAAAAAGTCACTATTTAGCATGTGTGGGGCCCATTTGGGATGATTTAGGCATTGACCATGATGGAAATGGATTCAATGAGGTATGAAATGGTCTAGTGATGGATTTATTAGGATTATGAGGTATATATAAGGTGTTTTAAGTGACTTAGTGGTCTATCAAGGCAAGATTAGGTCTCATTATAACCAAAACATTGACTTTAGCACACATATATAACCTTAGAAATACATATCAACTTAATATCATGTAAATATATTATTAAAAGACCTTAATAACCTATTAAATACCTTAAATTAATCTGAAGACACTCTTCATTATTCTCTTAAAACTTGAAATATGAATATACCTTATGTGATTGGGAAAAACAATGGTGTTTATGAGTCTCCATTAGACTACCCTCAAAATTTACCTTTACCATGGCATTTTTCAACTATTAAATCTCCATAAAAGTGACCAAGGCCCCTTACAAATGATCAACCACCATGAAAAAACATTATTTAATTTTAACAAAAGGTATGAAGTCTCACAAGGTAGAGCTAAAAAATGATAGGATAATGGAGTGTTTTAATAACCCTACAAACTCACAAGGACAGTATAAAATCATGAGACTAATGATAGGTCAGGACTCAAGACATTAGGTTGACCCATTTATAGGTTTGGGACTAGAAAGTGATCAAAATTTCTATTGAATAATCTAGCTTAACCATCTTTCTAGTTAAGGAACTTAAATTTTTTAATCTACTCTTAATGGCTTAGCAAATGGAACTTGACTACACATTAAATCTTCCTCATACTTTGTATACTTTAAAATAATGAAACAAAAAAAAAAAACAAGAATAGTAATAAAATAAAACACACAACTACCAACAACAAGACCAAGCAACAAACATAAAACATGTGCATTATCACTTGGATGGAAAAGAAAAACTATACATACTTATGTACAAGAGGAACATGATGAAGATTAGTAATAGAATTTGAGGAACATCCCATTGAAAGGGATGGTAATTTACTCACCATTCAATATATAAAACTGAAAGGCATTACTTTCTTTGTATCTATTTATGATATAATACCCACTCTAAAGGTTTTACAACTTGGAGTGTTTTCTTAGCTTCACATGGTCCTCAACACACTTGAGGACTATATATCCTTATTGGAATGTCCAAAATGAAGCCATTTTGTCAAATTATTTCTTCAACTGGTGATTATTAGATAACATGGTATACATGTAAATGACCCTTTTCTCCTCTAACTATCTCATCTCATTCATCCTCACTTGCATTATATCAACTTTAAATATCTCAAGTTGATAAACAAGCTCTAAGGTAGGTAGTTTAAGGGAAATAGGTAGTCTTGCCTTTGTACCATAGATAAGGAGGTATGGAGAGTGTCCAATAGACCTCTTATGTGTAAATCTATCTACTAATAAGGAAATTATCAACCTTGTATTCCATTCTCTTTGAATGCCCTCCATGGTTCTCTTGATGATCCTTATCAAGTTCTTGTTTGTGGACTCTGCTAGTTTATGACCCTATGGGTAATTATTGGAGTATGAATTGAGGTAGATGACATGGATAAGGTTTTACTCACATAAATTATTAGTACTTAATGCCAAGGTATTATTAGATATGATTATTAAAGGTACACCAAATCTTGTCATAAGATTGTCATAGAACTCCATGACTGAATTTTCATTGGCCTCCTTAAGTGTAGCTACCTCCATCCACCTTGTGAAATATTAAGTGGCTATTATTACCCACTTATGTAAATAAATATATGGGTGATGTATCATTATTATGAAGTATAAACCCGATTTCATGAAGGGTTATTCCACTTGAATGGGTTATAAGGGAATGAAAACTAACTTTTATTTTCTAGTGAACATGACACACTTTGAACACTTTCTGACCCAAGTATGTGAATCTATAAACAATCTAGTACAAAATTATCTAGATATAATGATTTTAGAGGATATGGTATTGGTATCAAATTTCCCACCAGTAGGTCCATCATAAAATTTCTCAAGTAGCTTATAAACTTGGATTAATTCAACACATCTTAGAGGCATACCTCCTGCATCCTTATTAAAGAGAATTCCATCTATTAAGACATAGGGTATGGTCTATAGTATAAAATTCCTTATTTTGGTCCTATCCAATCCCATAGGACATTGGCATATTTGGATGAACTTGATAACATCATTGGTCTAACTAAGAGGAGTGGTGTTTATAACCTATTAACTTCATGGACTGCCAGCACTAAGTCTTTATCTTCCTTTACCTCTACTAAAATATTCTCACATAGACATCTACCTCTAATTATTTTTATAACCCTTACCTCAATTTCATATTTCATACACTTTGTAACCCATCGATCTCTCTTCTCACTCAAATATCTTTTAAGTATAAACTCTTTTATACTTGGGTGCGCTATCATCATTATGACCTTATTTTTAGGAACTATGTGTCTAAATTTATTCAATCCTCTCATAACAAAAATTAAATGATTATAAAAAAATGTATACGTTTCCTCATATCATTATAAAGATTTAATAAATAAGACAATTAGATTTTTCTAGGCCTTCATCATTCTATTGCATAAGCATAACATAAATTACATCATTTGTGGAGAATCTATACAAGAGAAATTCCTTATTAAATTCAAGGTTAATGATTATGAGGGATTGAGACATGGATTTTTTGATGGCCTCAAATATCCTCTTCCATTCCTTGATCCATGTGAACTCTTTGTGCTTATTAATTATGTGAGTAAGAGGTTTAACTAACTCTACAAAACCCAGAATAAACCTCCTTATGAAGTTGATCTTCCCTAAGAATATCGACAAACCTTTATTTTGATTGGGTATGGGTAATGTTAATATTGTTTCATCCCTCTCAATTTTTATGTAGAGGCCATACTTTGAAACCACTTTCCCAAAAAAATTACCCTTATGAACTACAAAGATGCATTCTTGGGATTTAAATACACTGAAAACTACTTGCACCTATCAAAGACTAAATTTAAATGTGCCATATGATATATTGGGTCCTTTGAGAACATAGTGATGTAATCAAGATATATGAGCACCATCTCATTAATTATCACATCAAAAGCAACATCCATTTCTATTTCAAAAATTTCCCCTACATTAGACAATCCAAAGGGAATTTTCATGTATGCATAGGTGCCCCACTTTGTAGTGAAGGCATTCTTATGTCTATCATCATCCTTGACAAAGATATGATTATATATAGAGTAAAAATCAAGCGAATAAAACATTTGAGAGCTTAAAACCTTCTTAAGGATTTGATCCATAGAGGGTAGTGTATAATGGTCTCTCAAAGACACCTTATTAAGGTCTCTAAAATCAACAAATAGGTGTATCTCTACATTCTTCTCCATCATAGGCATAATTTTTTCTACGCATGAGGAATTATTAATGGGGAATATGATCTTAGATTCAATAAATTCAAACAATCCTTATCATGAGCTCTTCAACCTTAAGGTTGAGTGGGCTTTGTTCCTCCCTTACTGATTTTGCATTATTTTCCAAATCTATGGTGTGTTGGGATAGCTTGGGGTTAGAGTCTTTTAGATCATGATACTTACATGTAAATACATATACATACTATTGGCATAAGGATATTAAGCCAAATCTCTTTTCTATTGTGTTTTCTTTTCCCAACTTAAGTAATTTGTCCTTAAAGATGGATATCTTATCATAATGTTCATCTTCAGTTGAGATACTCACCTTGTCACTTCTCAACTGATCATATTCATTGAATATGATCTATAATGTCATTAATCCCTTGGGTAATTTTTTAGTCCTTAGTTTTAATATTTGATTATCAAATTGATGCTGCAACCTACCTTGATTCTTATGATAGAATTCTGACACATGCGTGAGAAAATAAGCAATCTCCTCATCACTATCAAATACATACTAACTTACCTCATTATTAGGTATAGATGGCTTGCATACAACTTTGATTTTTTATTTTCCTTGACTTCCCTTGAATCCATCATCAATGTCATATTGGGAAGCAATGGATGTAAGTTTATTTGCATTATTGTTGGACTCCCTTGGTATGGAATGAATGTCAAATGCTAGGAAATATTCTAAGAGATCCCAAAATCAATTATTATAGACCTTCAAAAGGTGATTATTTACTACACTAATACCTCTCATTTTTTGCACCAATATTTCAATATCACCCTTCACTCTCAAAATGTTAATGCCTCTTCTCCTTACCCAATGTAGTCTATATATAAGGGATTCATATTCTATAGTTTTTGAATTAAAAATAAATTAAAACCTTACTAAAGAGTAGTACATCTAATTTCAAGGGGAAAAAATCATTACTCTATCCCCACTCTCATTCTTTGGCATTGATCCATCAAATAACAAAGTCCATATGCCATCATGCTCTTGAGTTGAGCTTGTAAGACTAGGTACAATAGATCCTTCTTAATGCATGCAATATACACCTAGGCCTTCCTCCTCAATGGTTTTATATGGGTCAAAACCATGGTTTTAAAATTCACATTCATCAATGATGAGTTTTTAGATTCCTTTAAGATGATCCTTGGGCTCCTTCTCACTAATATTCTCATCTTCATCTAGGATAGTATAATTTAAATTAGATAGGTTGGGCATATAGGGTTATAAGTGGAACTTATAAATAGGTTCAGACCTAATAGTGACCCTTGTCCCATATATAGTCCTAAAGGCCATGTATTATCAGTCAGATGAAAGGTATCCCCTAATATTTGTAGTGAAATCCCTAGATAGGCATAAGGAAGAATATGGAGGGATATCAACAACCATGACATCTAGTAAAATTAAGGTAGGTTGATAATACAATTTTGAGGTATTTTAGGACACCTAATATCTTTGTGGGAGACCCATCTAATTGAAAAAATACTTTCTCATTTGGTTCATACTTGAGCTCTAGATTATCAACTATTGCTTTTGGCATGATTGAGGTAGAAGGACCACTATATATCATGAAAATGTGGAAAAGAAAATCTCATATTATAAATGATAAGTAAAATGGATGTGGCTTAACTACCTTGAAAGCTTAGAATTCACTAGGATGACTGTCATTAACATAAACTACACTCACCTTATCATCTTGATTGTTCATGATAGAGAACTTGGAGAGCTCTTTTCAATTAAGATATTTCTACCCTAGAATTAGTAGAGAATATCACATAGTAATGATAACATTATACTTATTCATGTAGTCTATAATAATAAATGGAGACCTAACACCTTTAGGCTGCAACTTAGAATTATAAGCATCACTTATGGCTTGAGTGACTTGTGGGATGAAGGGACTCTTCTACTACTACCCATGTGTTTCAAATTTTTTTTATGTTGGAGAGGTTTTTATTACTATACTTTGAGTGGTAGGCTACTAAGTTACTTATGGATGTGATCGAATGACTTTATATTTCCCTAATTTCTCATCAGTCATCTTCCTCTTAGCTCCCGTGTGAGATGTAATTGAATCATCTAACTTTAGTAAATTCTTCCCCAAGTTTTTTTCCACATTCCCAAAAGTGTGTTCACCTTCATTAAAGTTTTTAATGGTGGTCTCAGTAAGTTCTTTACTCACATTCCCTCCTTGTTGGCTTGGCATTTCTACTGGTGTCATGATAGGCATATCACCATGAGGTATTAGAGGACCTTGTTGTGCAAGAGGTATGGTGTCATATACTATAAATGTAGGGCCCTATTCCATATAATAATTATAACATAATTCCCCACTTGTAGATATCACCATCTCACCTAATTTACCCGATGGAGAAAATCATTGGCCTTCTTGTGTAAGGTTATTTTATGTTGGCACCAATGCCTTTGAACTGTTATTAACATTGGGGTTATATCTAATATAAGGTCTAGCCTATGTGATATACCCTTGGCCTTGTTTTTTATGTGGATAAGGGGTTTTCTTGTATGGGTAAGATGTATATGGATCTTGATTGAGTGTTTGGTATGGTTTATAAGAATTATTATACTATCTCTCTAAGGCTACAAATTTGTTATTTTTATCTTAAGTAACGCTTCAATCTTACCAAGCCTATAAAATTAGCTACCATCAGATTGGTCTTAGTTGTTTGGAGTTGTTAATGAAGAAATGGTGGGGGTAGTAGGTTGGATCTCTAGAAATATGGGTATAAGGGGTCTAGGAGTCAACTTTCTTACTTGAATCAAGAAATTTTATGCTCTTATGAATATTTCAAATGCCTATGGCATTGTGGTCATGCTCATGGATTGTATCATTATAGTAAAATCAGAAATAAAGGCCCTTAGCTAGTATAGAAAGGCATAATTAGGTGTAGGATTAATGGTGATAGGGATCCTATCTCAATTATTTTTAAATATATAGTTAGAATCAACCATGGATTCATGGGGTGCCCTCTTGATTAAGGTGAGTTACTCAACTAATAACATGTGATCACTTCTATCTTCAAAATTTTTAGAAAATCACTCACCAAATTAATCCCAAGTGTTTATGGGGGTAGGATGGAGAAACATATCCCACTAAATATCTCGGCCTCTCAAGGAAGTTGTTAAGAGTCTCATGGCTACATTTTCTTAGGTGATGTTGTATACTAAGCACAAGTTGGATATACCAATGATGTGTTCTATATGAGTGGTGGATTTTTCACCTATTAATTATGGAAACTTTTTGAAGGTTGTAGTTGGTATATAATAAAATTTATTAAGGTTTAAATGGATTCCAACATTAAAGGGTACAAATGCTTTCATTCTAAGCCTTGCCATTGGGATTAGAGGATTTGAAGTAGACTGTGTAAAGGTGGAATGGGTAGAACTGGGAGACTTTGGAAAATTTTGGGCTATAGGATTTGGGTTGAACCTAAGAACACTCTTCCTCCTTGATATTTCTCATGATAATTCAACAAATTCAATCTACTTCCCTTTTCAAGATGATCTAGTGGAATCCTTTTACATGAAACTCCCTTAAAATCTACCATTGATTATACTTAGCATTTTATATGCCTTCCAAAATTGTAAGTATTATAAAATTATGTCTCTAAAGTAATTTATAGTTGGTCCTATCAGGTGTTATATAAATGTTAGGTAACTAGGTTGCACCCTTACTAAGCAAGACTACTCACATCCACTTTAAACCTTGATTAACTTTGAATGACCTATAGGATGTGGGTTACCTAAGATACATGTAAAACCTATATTTTTATAGGGTTATTTACCATAATTTATCCCTTCAATTCTCTCTCTAAGATATAATATTATTGCAATGAAAAATGAAAAGAGATGAAAATTGGTAGACGAACCTAAACTAAAGTGGTGATGCACTAGTGATTGAAGATCCACTCAGTCCATCCTTTAAACATACTAATGACCCTAATAAAGGTTAAAATTGATAAAAACTATTGATAATTTTATAATCATGAAATTTTAATGTGGATTTTGAGTAATATTTTTGTAAATTTAAGGACAAAAGGCCTAGATCTGTACAAGACACTATTGGTTTATGATACTTCAAGAACACCTCTACTTGCCAATCTTCATAAAACTTACATAGACTAATAAAATAAAGTTATATTTATAAAAGGACATATATATGACAGCATAATTCATACATTATACAAAAAATATATATTATTAAGCACACTAGCATTTAATAAGAAATCTAAAAGTATTATTTTATTGATGCAAAAGAGTACAAGGTAATTCTAGCAGATCTTTCCTACACCCAAATAAGGGATTCCAAAGAAATATATTAATTATTTATTAATTATATATTTTTATAGATAATATATAAGTTTCCATATGTGGTAGAGGCCATTAATGAGGTCAAGATGGCATATAGAAGTTAGAATATGCTTATTTACCCTCATGCATTGACACTTCTTAAATGAGTCCACTTTGGCATTGAGAGAAGGTATGGAGGTTGTAACTCCAATATTTGACTTCACCAAATACTTTAACATGCTCAAAATATCCCAATATTCCCTCTATTGGTAGTTACATAATGTAAATTGGGTATGGATAGGTCTCCAAGAGATGTTGAGCAACTTTTCCTTTAATGTGCCTATAGACTTGTCCTTAAAACTGCATATACCCTATCATAATGGTATTAAATTTGGGAAATTATAAAGTGGATTAAATTTTAAAATGATTAAATGTGATTAATAAATTCCACCATGTCATTCTATTCTTTCTAGACTTTTTTCTTACAAGTTAAGTATGCCTATTTTGCTTATTCTTCATCTTTCTACTTATCTATTTCTTAGGTGATTAGGAAATCTGAACTAGGCCTTTAAGTTATTGGATAAGACATGAAATATTATTTTATGAACTCCTTGTATATATACTTAGGCCTTTACCAATTATCCCTCACCTTCAAACACATTTTATCTAAATGACTAGGCCACTTGACCTAGCTTTATAGATTGGCTACTTAGGAAGAGCTAATAGAAACACTTATAGTCAGTTTCATGGATAATTTTGGCATTGGAGAAGTATAATAAGCCTTGATATTAAATTTACCATAGTTTTAAACCTTTTATTAGGCTATTTAACACATTTTATACCGAAAATCCTAAAAATTTACACTTTCAAGAGGTGTTTGTACATCCTCTATACAACTAGGTGTCATGGACATGAGCCCCTCTAAGATAGAAAAAATATCCAAGTATTATCCAAGAAAATGTTGATAATTTTAATTCAATTTTCATTAAACCTTCATAATTAAGTCATTATTAAGTTTTAAGGGGATTTAAGATTGTTTGTGGTCTTAGGGATGGTTCATAGAGATCAAAGCTTGGATCTCTGAACTACTTATGTAATTTTAAGCCAATAGACCTTACCACATTCCCTAAACTATTTGGATCCACATGAATAGAATCCAATATATGATGAGCATTTGAATATTCTCTTTGTGTGAGAAATATACTCACTAAGTAACTCATGTGTGTTTATAGGCAAAATGATCCACTATAGAGACTTCTTCTAATGTTTAAAGTGATAAGGATGTGTCTAAACATAATAATTATTGCTTTACCAAATATTTGAAGTGTTATTGACACTCAAATGGCCATTTGCTCCACATTTTTGTAACATAATCATAATGGAGATAATGGATCAATCTATCTATAGACTTGAATCATGAAATTTGGTCTAAACCCTAGGCTTCCAAGGCATTCTTACATCATATACAACTAGAACATTACCTCAGATATCCTATGACGTAGCATAACTGGCTTTATTTGATCATTTAACCACCTTTGGATGCACATATCCATGAATTCCATTAGTTTTATATTTTCTACTTATTGAACGAGTCATGGAGGTCACTTCAATGACTGCTAGAGGACTTATTTAAATGCTCTAGGAATAATTCTCCCTTGATGGCTTCTTTTTTCACATAAACATTCCCTATATCTTTGTTATTCTACTCAAATTAACACTTCTAAGCTTGTTGTGTATAGTTTAAATCCTTCACATGCCAATTGATGAGTTATTTTGATGCTTAGAAGGCTTGAGGAGACCTTAAAGGTCATTTTATGGTCAAATCACCTCATTTGGATGGGTTTTGAGGCTAATATCCACCATTGGGTCACTTTTTGGGTTTATGTAAGGTTTTGAACATCCATGATCTTAATGATGGTTCATAGATTAAGGAAATCCAAACCAAAAACAAATTCCATGAATCTATAGTTCACTGACCTCCTCATCTTCTATGAATGGCATGGGTTTCCATGCAAAGGGTGTGTAGAGATAGGGATGTTGGAAGATGACATTAGGGTTATTTTTATAAGGTTCATTTATAAAGTTTAGGCCCAACTTTCCACCCAATATTTCATGAATATTTAGTCCATATGGGGGCTTAAATTTTTATAATAGTTTTGGCCTTGATAATTTATGTGATATAGTGTGTGAACATTTAAAGTTGGGCTTCAAGTTGACTATGTTTAAGTTCACAAGATCAAGCAAGGTTTGAAGCCATTTTCCCTTATTTCTCCAATTTTTGCACCTGAAAACTCATTATCAATGTATTAAACATATTCATACACCTCACATTGACTATACAACTTTTAAGAGCTTGGAGGAACCTTAAGATGGCAGTAGGGTCTATAAGAAGGCTTATGTGCCTATCTAAATTGGCCTATCTCCTAGGGAAACTTATATAAATCTAAATTATACCCCCTTTTGAGGAGGTAAAATGACCCTTACTACCATGTTGGAATGATCCAAAACCTTTTGTATATACATCTTCAGACCCTTTATGGCATGGATCCACCCTTTAACCCACATAACCAACTATCATAAATGAGGCTTGGTCTAAGAGGAAATATACCCCAATATTATGACAATTTCTACTAAATTTTGGGTATTTTCCATAACCATAAGGGTCCTAAACCATAATTTTAGCTCAGATTAGTAGTGAACTACATGTTGACTATGTGTTTAAGCATGAAAATTTTGAGTATGGCCCTCTCCATTAATTATTAAGGTGTTTGAGATAATGAAGTGTCTATAACATGTCTTAAGAATGAATACACTCTCATGTGGTTACTTTTTAACCTTCTCTCTCATTGCCTACACTATCCTTTTCAAGCTTAGGGCTCATGGCTCAGTATGCCTATGTGTTCCTAAGCCTGTGTTGATATTCCTTTGTCTTATTAGAGGTGATGAAGATCAAAATTAAACTCTCATTAATTTTTAACATTATTCATCCTTGTATTAGTGTTACATTTATACCATAATTAATGTATGGCTCTTGATATGCATCAACTCTATTGTAAGTTTACACTCATATATGCTCAATGTGTATAAGGCTACTCAAAATCTATTGACACATTTACATCATCACTCATACCCTTTTAATTCATAACTTATTATGATCACACTAGTCTTCATTCCTTTGAATGGTATAGATAGTGCCTTTTTGAAACTCTTCTATAGTAGGCCTAAAAGGGTTGGCTGTAGGTGGTCATTTTCCTTCTTAGTTCACTATATGACCACATACCATGATTTTGTTTCTCTTAATGGTTCCAAGAGGACATGAAGGTTTGTTGAAATATTATATCCTTTTAATTAAGGGTGGATGAGTGAATGAAGATTAATATGTGGTGAAGGAGGGTGAAACATGAATAACAAAGATGGAATATAGTATGGATCATAGTGAAAACATTAGGAAATGACAAGATCATAAAAATTATGTGAAATGGAGGATCATAACCTTTCCAATATAAACCACATAGATTTTAGAGACCCTCACACACATACCAAACCAATATACCACTTTGGATGTAGGAAAAGTGGCATACACAATCCAAAAGTGAAACCTAAGAAACTCAAAAAAACCTTAACCTTTACCAAAAAACCTTAATAACTACTAAAATTGACTATGTGAGCTTGGAAGCAAGGAATATGGTTTATATTCCTACTAGGCTACCATGGAAGATGAGAAATTTACTCACAAGGAAATAATTATATTCCATTATCACTTTAACACTCCATTTTATATTATTGGCTATATTTGAATGATTTTAAAGGTAAATTTGAACAACAAACAATGCTACTTAGATAGTGAACCTCATAAAAGTGTAAGTCTCTTTATTTGAATATAATTTGAGGTAAAAATAGGATACTGGACCTAAAATAGGAGTAATGATGCTTGTGGAACTTTGAAATACTCTACTAACTCTCTTACTCAACCAACAACTTCTAATGAGGACATGTAACCCCTATCCATTACATATACCTACCTATAGATCACATATAAGAAATATTATTTAAGTTTTTATAGTTTTATAAGATCACACATGTTATTTAAGTGATGAAAATTCTATGATATTCTCCTTCAAGTCCCAAATAAACAATATTCATCATTGGTTTGAGCAAGCAATCCAAGAAACCTTGAAACAATTTAGTCCAACTTGGCCTACGTAGATGAGAATGGCATAAAAATTCCTTAAGTTCTTAATGAATGTTCATAAAGTTCATGAGACAAATCCTAATACAAATTCCCATGGGTGGAATCTTCTTAATTGTAGCTCACTTGGTCAAGAGCTAAGACCTTTATTCTCTCTCCTCAATATGTTATAAGCATAAACCTAATGAGATCTTTGAGTTTGAAAATGAGCTCAAGGGGGAGATGGGATGGTTTTGAGATTCTTTTTCAATGAAACATTTTATATTACTTATCCATTTAACATTTTTTATCTCCCTCTACAAAACCATGACTCCAACTGAGCTAATTCATACTGTACAGATCTATACCACTTGAGAAAACTCTACAACCTATAATTTCTCTACATTTATTCTTGTTTGAGACCTAAATACATCATTATCATTTGTCTTATAGGGAAAATAAGGGTCATGTGACACCATGAACCTGATGGTACAAATTGATGGAGTTGAAAAGTCACTATTTAGGACATGTGAAACTCATTTGGGAGGATTTATGCATTGACCATGTTGGTAATGGATTAAATGAGGTATAAAATGGTCTATTAATGGATTTATGAAGCTAATTAGGTCTATTTAAGACATTTTAGTTGACTTTGTTGTTTGTTAAGGCCAAATTAGGTCTCATTTTAAATAAAATATTGAATTTGGTACACATATATGACCTTAAAAAGGAATATCATGTCAATATCTTATGAAAAGACATTAATAAAATATTACATACCTCAAATGAATCCTAAAACACTCTTCAATTTTCTCTTAAAACTAGAAAGATGAACATACCTTATGTGACTAGGCAAATCAAATGTGTTTATGAGACTCCATTAGATTGTCCTCTGAATTTACCTTCATTATGGTATTTTTCAACTGTTGAAACTCAATAAAAGTGACCAAGGCCCCTTATACATGATCAACCACCATAAAAACACTTAATTTTACTTCAACAAAAGATATGAAGGCTCACAAGGTAGAGCTATAACATGACAAGACAATGTACTATTTTAACAACCCTCCAAACTCATAAGGACAAGATGTAATCATGAGACTAATGATAGATCAAGACTCAAGGAATTAGGTTGATCCCTTTCTATTTATAGGACTAGAAAGTGGTCAATAGATAGTTATAGGGATAAGTTAAGGATAAGTAGTCTCAAGTATCACTCTTGACACTCAAATAACACTTTTAGGTGATTACATTTTCCGCACCCCCTTTATTTTATAAATGCATCAAGGTTAAATGTCTAGGATAAAGGAAAGAGAAGAGCACCAAGACTTACCTAAGAGGTGAAGCCTATGAAACTAGATTTGATTATGTGAAGCATGTTCCAATATGTCTCATGTAAGTGAAACATGCATAAATCAATCCTTATTTAAGAGATATCAAAAGTAAAGACTAAACTAAGTAAAGAAGTCTAACTTATTAAAAAGGTTAAGAGAGAGGAAAGGAAAAAATATACCTCATTGGGTATGTGAACCAATGATTAAACCTAGTGATAAATTATGTGTGCATATAGTGATAAATTAGTGAATATATTGGATTGAGATGATGGCTTATTCAATCCTCATATGTGGGTGGTCAAAATCTCAATCTAGTTTTGACTCCATCTTTGACCACCCCTAATTGGTAGATCATGACTTATGAATAGCTTGGATTGGACTTATGGTGTGTTCAAAGCTCTCACGTTAGTGGATCAAGAACTAAATTAGGCTATGAATCCATCATTAACAACCCATGTGTATTACATCTAAAGCTAAAAATATGTAATGTAATTGGAAATGTTTAATTATGTATGTCAGCTCTATAACCACTCAGGTATATTATGAAACTCTAAACCACTTAGGAATACCAAAAACTATATATATACTATGGTCTAAAACTAGTGTGTAACATAGACACCTCTAATATGATGTAATATTTATATATCATAGACAATGACATGGAATTTTTCATTCTTATAAAAAACCAGCATGTAAGTGAGCATATGGAAATAATGTGCCATGCATATGCCCCCACATTTAATATCTGAGCATATGGATTCTAGACTAAGTTATAAGAATTTATACCTAGGTATCTGAACTAAATATGGGAATGGTCATGTTGTGCATGATGCCCCAATCTGATCAAAATCATATGAATATGAGTAAATTTGGGAAAAATTGATAAATTTATAACTAAACTTGTGTAAACTTATATTATACCTATTGTATGTTTCTATCCAATCTAGGTTTTTATAAAATTAAGAATACTAGATAGTAGCACCATATTTTGGATAGTAGAACCATGTGGTATTGTGTCCCAGTTTTATGCTAATATCCTACTACTTTGATTTTTGTGAAACTATGTTGATTTGTGTGTCACTTATTTCCCACTATGTTTACTTGAGTCTATTTTCTATAATCTAAGCCTATGTGCTAAAAAATGTACTATGAGTGCATTATAGGAGCCTAAAATCTATGACAAACCCTTATGAATTCCCCCTATTTTGAGTGTTTTTGTTGAACCTATGCAAGAACTACCTTCAAAAGATTTTTTTTTTAATTATGTGTTAGCAAGAGTATATATGATATCTACATAATAATCCAACATAATGTGCATACATAACATTAGAATCCAATATAATCTAAGCATGAATTTGTTATCTATGATGTATGTCATGTCTAGCATTCACAAGTGTGTCAAAATAGATATAATAATGTATGTAAAAATAAATCTAAGTAATAACTAAGTGTCTAACTAGGGGGATAGGGCACAATGCCCACCATGACACCTAAGTAGGAAGGGGAGATGCATGAGGCCCCTCATGGCATCTAAAATTGGAGTGTGTAACAAGAAAGATTCAATTTTCATGGCCATGATGCATATAAGAAAGAATATATATATATATATATATATATATATATATATATATATATATATATATATATATATATATACATATGAAGCATTCAAAGTAACCCAAGGAGCCAAACTACAAGGGACATGGGAACATGTCACTAAATATTAGAAAATAAAACATACAAGGACATATTCAAATGTCCACATACACAAGCAAAAATTAAGTGGTATTAGATCCACTTATAAGGAAAATTTAAAACTTCTGCATACATAATCAAGAAGGCAAACACAAGGACATGAGCACATGCCCAAAGTATACATACTATGAAAATAGGTGGTGTATATCCAAATAATAATGACATATTCAAATGCCCTTGAATACAATAATAATAAAGACATAATCAAGTCTAAACCATGAAATTTAGAAGTTAAAGTATGCATTAACATGTAATAAAAATCAATGTAAGAGGCAAGATAAAAATATATTGAGTCTAAATTAGTAACATCTACAAAAAATATAAGTGTAGCATGATCAATATAAAGATATAAAAATGATAAAGCTATAATGTAATGTGTATAAAAATGAAACCTGATAATCAAAACTATGTATGGGGTGCCCTCAAATGGGTGAATGTGTCAAATGAAGAACATGTGTATTAGTTTATATTCCCCTAGTGGGTAGATAATATAAAATATGGTTTGGTTTAGTGGACCTAAATCCTGTAGGAAATATTCAAGCACTTGACAAAAACAAGTAAATCATGTTTGTGTGATTAAAATAACTATGCTATGATATGATACATATTAGTGTCTATCAAATATAATAAATTTAAAACATGGAAATTCATATTATCTATAATTTTATGTTTTCTAAATAACTATTTTAATTTTTTTGTATTTTTTTGATATAAACTACGTATAAGCAACATGAAAATGAAACTATGTATAAGGAGTAAGAGAGAAGTAAAATATGTATAATAAGGGAAGAACAATACTAACCAATGAGTTTCATGGAAGACTCACTATCACTGTGGCCTATGTTGAAAATAAGAATGGTAATCTCTCATACAATGTGATCATTATGCTATAGTTTAATGTTTTTGCAGTATGAATCTAGGCATTATTCATTGTTGAAGTCATAATAATCACAGTAAGATAGAATTATAGAGGGAATTACCTTTTAATTTTGATTTGACATTTATAAATTGTGATTTTGAATATTTATTTTGATTTTACCCTTTGAAATTATGCTTATTATATATATATGGTGTTGTGGAGGATCTTTTGCTATAAAGCCTTTTTTGAGAATGCTTGTTAGCTTAGCATGATTTTGACTTTGTAACTTAAGTTCTTACTCTTTTTGCAACATTTATTGTGTATTTGGATATTTTTCCTTGATAAATTGTATTTGACTTTTTTGACTTAGGATTTTTAATAAATCCTAAACCTTGTTGACCAATGTTAACAACTACTAGAATAGGAGTAGTGATGCCTTGGGCCTTCTTTCTAAAATCTTAACCATGATAATCAAACTATTTAGATAAATTTAACCAAAACCATATTGATTTTAAAGTTGATCCTCATTTTTTATAAGTATATTTTCATATTTTATTTGCTTTACATATGCTTTTTATATTGTTTCTTGTTCTTATGATTTTTGAACCTTTTGTTGTTTCAAGTTATGCTTTGATAAGCACTTTTATACTATTTCTGAATTTGACCCTTTTTAAATATGTAGATGTGCCATTGTATGTTTTTTGGATGATGTGCCACTATTTTATTCATTTTTATCCATTATCTATTGCATTTTCATTTTCAATTCTAAACATAAATCAATATGGCGTTCATGCATTCTATGATATGCAAAATAATATATAGATCTCCTCACTAGGTGTAGAGGAGGTAGGTTGATCAAGTTAGATTTATTAATTTACTGTAATATCTCACTTAAAATCTTATTATACCCTTTTAAGTTTTTTGAATCACTCATAATGTATGTATTGTTTTGTACTTTATGATTTATATATGAAAGAGTGCTAGGCAAAACATTGTTAGGTGTAAATACATATACATAGTTTACAATAATGTAAATTTTTAACTTCATAAACTATTTTTATTTTTTAATTTTGATATTATCTTATTCATACTGATAATTTTATCCCTTAGAATCTCACATGTGAAAACCCTAGTTGCTTATGATTGAACATGTAGGCACACATCCTTTAAGGGAGTGATCTAGATAGGATGAGTATGGGACTTGGTGATAATAGCATATGATTCTTCATCTCATGGAGGAGTGATAGAATGGACTTGGTTATAAGTAATTTATCCATGATCATCATGAATATAAAGAGGAGAAGGAGATTATTTTTTGTGCATAAGATATGACATTGAAACTTGAAACATAAATGTTAGCATATATGCTAAATATTTTATGTGTAAGAATTTGTTTCTTAATTGAATTTTGCATAAGAGAATAATACAATTCTATAGATAGAATTAAATATGGCATACATTTAAATTTATATAAATCATCATATATACATGTGTTTATGTATTTTTCTAGTTCATTCAGAATTACAAGAAACAAACATGCAAATGAAAGTATTAGACTATGCATCAAAAATTGATAAACTTCTTTTTTCATTATGATCATGATTAAATAAACTAAAAATTAAAATATTTATGGATCTAAAATCTAAGTGTGGGTTTTATAAGGTTATAAATATAAACCTTAGGGTTAGGGTTTGTGTAATATTCAAAGTACATTAGGTTCACCAAATGTTTTTACCTTTTAGGACTTTGTGAATGTAATTATTATGTTTTTAAAGAGATGAGTATGTGAAATTAGGGTAATAATATGAAATAAATTTAACCACCAATTTTTTATATAATTGACTAACTTTGACCTTTCTATAAAATAGTAATAAATAGTGCAAGTAATAACTTAGTTGGAAAATGATTGAGATAGATGATATAGAAGATGGAAAGTAAGGAAAATTATACTATAAGTGTTGAAAATAGGATGATATTATAATAACACCTCTTAGATAGTATTTCCCTATTTGGATAGTATCACTATTATTGGAAATGTGGTAGTAGTGTCCTCTATGAAATATTATCTTGAGCTATTAAGTGCACCTATGTCTAGATCTATGAGGTTTTTTCCTACATGAAAAAGTTATGAAACCATATATATTATATGTTTTGATCAAATTTGTGATAAAATCCTAATCCTTCATGTTGTTAGGGAATCTAGTTGATACAATTTGAAAAGTGTGTTTATTAGTGGGATAGGCTAGACATCCTCAATAGCCATCTGTGATAAGAGTTGCCTACATACCAATACTTCAAGGAGGGATCTATATCAATGTAGTTCTCCCCACCTAAGTACTAGTGAAATTTCAAGTGAAGCTATTATTATATTGTAATTGAGAGCTTTAAATATGTTTAAGACTAAAAATTTGAGTAATCTAAGTTTAAGACTACTATAGATGGTAGTATGTGGAAGTAAGATAGAACATGGATGGATAACCTTAATTACACACAACTTTTTATAGGTTTGAATGTGTATTTTACATCTAATTTTCATTTAGTGGTTAAAGGTATAAAATTGATGTATATATACCATTATGATGCTTTTGTAGGTGCTAAAAGAGGTCTAGGCTAACCCTAAGAGGTTTTATATTTGGAAGGATATTCATTTGTGAAAAAGAGAGTGAAAGGCAACTAATGCCATTATTTGGACACTAGAACTATGTGGTGCTACTATCCTTTTTATGTCTCTAGTGTCTAGGTGGTAGAACACTAGGTAGAAAAGGCCAAAATGCAGTAATGAAGGTTTAGGACTACTTTAGGGATGACTAAGGATGCATTTAGCATACATAAACACTAGATAAGTGTGATAATAGGCTTTATGATAGATATAAGGATAAGCTAGGGATTGGTAGTCTCAAGTAACACTCTTAGCACTCAAATACCACTTTTAGGTGATTATAGCATGTTGTATGCCATTACATTTCGTAGAATCAAATGATATGGATTTATTTGTAAAATCATTCTTGTTATTTGCATACTAACTTATGTGGATTTATTTGATTTGGTTCATAAGTAAATGGATCTTATGAATGTGCATCTTACATTAAGATCTTAGGAACATATGTACTTTTATTATCTACTTATCTTAAAGTTTATTTAGATGATACATGTAGTGATAATTGGACAATGATAACATCTCATGATATTTTATTTCATTTTTTTGTCAATTATTCTTTACTTGCTCCATTCCATGATTTTTACTTTGTGTACATACCTTTGTTACCCATAATTGTGGCTAAAAAATGTAACGTTACTCTTAATATGAGTCTTCATTTCAAATTTTTCCTCTCTCTAATATGTAATAAATACCATGTTGAAAATCAAATGAAATGGTCATATTGATCTTATCTAATCTTGATTTGATTTTCCATAGTCATGACTATCCAATTATTGCAATGATTTTCTTAATAATAGGCTTTATTTTACCCTATATTTGATTTAATAATTTTTAATAGGTTTAAAACATTAAAATATTATTAATATTATAATATATGACATTTAAGCATAAATGTGAATATAAATACAAATTAATTGAAACTGATTGACAAGTGTCATATGCTAATTATAGTAAGTACAACCAAAAATATGATACTTATCTTTTATAGTTTATTGGTGACTATATCAAGTGTCTATCAATAGAAAATATAATGAAATAGGTATGTTATAACTCAATTTTTGGAAAAAAATTATGGATATATCCAGAAAAGTTTGCACTCCTAGGAAAACCATGAAGATGTGGTTTTGTATATTGACTGTAGATTTTTCCACTATTAAAATGATAAAAATGTAACTTCTCTACCACTTGTGCCTATGTCTACTTAAATTTATAATATATTATGATTATTTTAATGATACATATAAACCTTTATTTCCCTTCTCCTTTCCTTGTAAACCATTTGTGTGTACTTGTGAGAGATAGAAACCTGAAAAATGAATAAGTATAATGGGAGAAGATTACCCTAATCACCTTTATTTATGATTTTTTTCCCTATGTATTTAGATAATATGAGGATGGAATCAAGCCACATGTATTTATATAAATAAATGTGAATGTACAATTAACTTACCTTCACTATATATATGTAACTAGTAATTTGGATTTGATACTTGACAATTTTAACTCTTGAATTTATTTGGAATGATTTAAACTTCACTTGAGACTATTCATAATACTTGGGAAGATTTTCTCAATATACAGTAATGTAATAGATAGATATCAAATAATATAAATTACCTTTAAAATTAGGCCTTGATTTTTTTCTATAGTGATCCTTTTGAAATATTTCCTTTAGTCGACTAGAAAAATATATGGGATGACACATATGGATATTTTAAATTTTGGAAGCTAGTCATTAAATGGTGCAAGGACAAGGCCAAATTAGAAATAGACGTATCTACCTAGCACATACATGTCTAAAAAAGTAGGGACACTTATCCTCAGTCTATAAGTAGTCTAAGGGTGATATAAATTAGTTTAAGAAAGGACTTAGGAACATATATGTAGTCTTAATGGAAAACATAGGGGTAAATTATAATAATAGATAAATGGATAGAGAAGTGTCAAATTAGAGTCATATATTTGAGAATAATTCAATTGGCTTAAGATATGTTTAGATTAACATTTTCAAGTACGTGTGATTCAATTTAGGTATCTACATTTTCACCACTTTATTCTAGTAATGAAATTTATAGATTAAAAGAGGAAGATATATCTAAGTGTGTATAACATACTTTGTATTTTGATAATAAAATACAATTATGTATGGAATTTATTTTATCAAACCCCAAACCAACACATGAAGTGGTCAATGTATATTTTTAAAATTTGAAAATATGAATTTAGAAGAATTAAAATAAAAAGGAGAGTAGGTAAGGAGTACACCTATAGGGACATGAAACCATTTTTCCTTATAACTTATAAAAGCTGATGATTCCCTATTGAATTATTGGAGAAATTTGTCCCCTTATCAAAAAACTTAGATAGATGGTTCCTTATGTTGAACTATTACAACATTTAGAGTGATTAAGTCTTAATTTTTGAATGACTTATAAATCCCTTGAGTTAGAAATATGAATGCTCCAACTCTCATTAATGGGGAAAAGTACACAATATACATCCTAAAATAAGATAGAACCATGATGAGTTTTCTATAAGTGATTTAAAATCCATTAAATGCCACTAGAATTGAAAATATATCACTCATAATAGAAGGTGGAACCATAAATGGATTTGATATAAGTAATGCCAAGGTTGTTGATTGTTTCTAGACTTAAACATACATTAATTGTAACATAATGAATCACACTAATAAAAATAGATTTAGACTCTATTTTCATGATCAAAAGATAATGAATAATATTCATGCCCCCATCATCACCTCAGTTTAAATAAATTTAAAGTGAAATAATAATCATTTGGTATAGAATCTATAAACTATATTTTAGTGTTTATACACATAAACTAATATCATGCCTTTTAAATTTTAAAAATTCATATACATGCATGAACCAACACCATGTCCCTTAAATCTATGCCAAATAATATATAATGCCTTACATTTATATGGTCAATAGTAACTGTATATGAAACATGTAATTATATTTCATATAAAATGTTTTACATATGCTCATCCATATGCATCCAAGTGTGTATAAATTTATACTAAATTTTATATAAAGTGAGTACATATGCACGTCATATGCACCCATAATCTATATTAATGTGTTAATATTTTTCATGTATCTAATTTTTGAATTACTTTGAATGTTTTAAACATGTATTATGTAATAAAATTTAAAATTTTCTACTTTTCAAAACCTTTTAAGTTTTATACGATGTAAATTCCATGTTTTATTAGTGGGTTGAGTGGACTAAATCTAGTAAATAATATGCATAGAATAACCATTGGCTTGTTATATATTTGAATAGCTTTGACTTTTCTAAAAATAGTAATAAATATGTTCAAATAAAGTCTTATCTATAAAACACATGATACAGATGATCTAAGTGCTAGAAAATAAGATGGAAGTAAGTATGAGTGTCATTAACTATATCCCTATTTTAAAACCCCTCCTAGATATTAGTACTGCATTAAAATAGTAGCACCATGTGGGACTAGTTTCCTTAGATTGGTACTGGTGTCTCTATGTAGGACTATCCCTAAATTTTAGCTGCACCTATGCCTAGAATTATGGGTTCTATTCTTATGCACATGAATTTTTAAACTATGTGTTGTGCATGCTATGACTAATTTATGATGCAAACCCTAATCCTCCTTGTAATTAGGGTATGAGCCAAAAAGTCTATTTGTTAGTAGGATATATTGGACATCCTCAACACCCTCCTGTGAAGAGATTTTCCTACATACCAATACTCTAAAGAGAGATCAATCCCATTGTATTTTTCCCCACCTTAGTTCTGAAGCAAGTACATGTGGTGCTATTATAATAGTGGCCTTAAGTTCCTTGAGTGTGCTCGGGATTGGAAATCTAGAAAATATGAATTCAGGCTACTGTAGATGGTAGTATGCAAAAGTAGGATAAAATAGGGATTAATAAGCTTGATTTTGCTGAATTTGTTTTAGTTTGAATAGGTTTTTTACATATAATTTCCATCTAGTTTATATAGGGATGAAATTCATGTATTTATAGTATTATGTTGCTTATGTCTAGGCTAACCTTAGGAGGGTTTTACTTCTGAAAATATATTCATTGAAGAAATTTAGGATGATGGACAAAGGCACCATTTTGGGTACACTAGCACCATGTGGCTATAGTGTCCTTAATGTGGCACTAATGTTTTGTTGGAATAAAAATAGGTACAAAGGGCTAAGATTGGGAAATGAGGGTTAGGGACTATGTTTGAGCTAACTAGGGATGCTTTTCACCCACACAAAGGCTAGATAAGTGAGATATTAATATCTAGGATAGGTGTAGGGATAATTTAGGGATAATTAGTCTCAAGTATCAATATTATGAATCAAATACCACTTTTAGGTGATTAGATTCCCCACCCCCCCCACCATTTATTCTATAAATGTAATAAAGTGAAATAACTAGTATAAAGTAAAAATAAACATACTTGGACTAACTAGGAAGTGAATACCATAAAGCTAAATGATTATGTAAAGTTAGGTCTATGTATGTGATGCATGATCTAATGCATGACCTAAAAATGAAGCATGCATAAATTGGACCTTACTTAAAAGATATCAAAAGAAAAGGACTATGCTAAGTAAAGAAGTTACTAAGTAAAACTAAGAGATAGGAAAGAGGAAAATAATGAATACACCTCATTGGGTACATGAAAAAATACATGAACCTAGTGATAACATGTATGTGTGCATGTATATAGTAATTAATCAGTTAATATCTTGGGCTAAGATGATAGATTGCTCCATCCTCATGTGTGGATGGCTCAAGAACTCAATCCAATTTTGACTCCATCATTTCCCAACCCTACTTGGTGAATCATTAAATGTGAATAGTTTGGATTGGACTGATAGTGTATCCAAACCTATCATGTGGGTGGCTCAAGAACTTAATTACGCTATATATCCATCATTTCTAACCCATGTGTGGTAGATGCATCTAAAATTGAACTAAATTATAATGAAACTATATAAATAATTATATTTAACTATGTATTTGAGCTCTACTACCACTTAGGTACATTAGGTAGCTCTAGGCAACTCGTGAATGTAAACTAGTATAGATGGAGTAAGGAATGAAACTAGTGATAACATAGAATATGATTTAAATTTTATATAGCATAGAGAATGGCATGGAATTTATAATTCCATTTGATCAAATATTATGTAATTGAGTAAATGGAAATAATGTGCCACATATATGCCCCTAATCTAGTATCTAAGCATATTGATTTTGAATTGAGTTGCAATAGTTGTATCTACGTATCTAAACTAAATATGGTAATGATAATGTCATGAATGATGCACCCAATCTAAGCAACTGATATGAATATGAGCTGAGATAGTATGAATCTAAATAAAAACTAAGTATAGATGATAAACATGCAACTAGATATGTGTAAACTTGTATTGTACCTATTTTATTATTCTAGCTAATATGACTTATTCTTAAAATAAGGCTACTAGACAGTAGCACCATGTCTTGGATAGTAGTTCCATGTGGTGATAGTGTCATTATTTAGGTGATAATGTCTTTTTTATCTAAAATTTAGGTCATTGTATTGATTTTTAAGTCACTATTTTTCTATTGTGTTTGCCTATGTCTAATATTTTGAAGCCAAGCCTGTGTGCTAAAAATGTTCTATGAGTGCAATATAGAAGCATGATCTATGTGACAAACCCATATTAATTCCACATCTTTTGAGGGTAGTTTTTTAACCTATGCAAGAATTATCCTCAAAATAAAAATATTTTTAAAATTTGTGTTAGCCAAAGCATATATGATAACTGAATGATAATCTAATATAATGTGCATACATAACATCATAATGTAATAAAATTTGATTATATGGATTTAGTTTAAGATTTATGTCATATCTATTATTGCACAAGAGTGTCAAGATATATGTAATCAATGTATATAAAAGAAAATATAAATAAAATTGAGTAGCTACCTAGGGGTATGGGGCATGATGTCCATCATGGCCCCCAAGTAAGAAGGGTAGATGCATGTAGTCCCTCATGGCATCAAAAATTGTGTGTGAAACAAGTAAAGATAAGTGTCATGTCCATGACACTTATAAGGAAACATACATACAAAACATGAGTCACACAAATTATTCCAAGGGGCTACAATATAAGGGACATAGGAATATGTTGCTAAATTTAAGAAAACAAAACATACAACATGTTCAAATGCCCACATACACAAGCAATAAGCAAGTTGGATTAAATACACATATAATTACATGTTCAAATGTCCACATAAATAATCAAGAAAGGACACATAAGGGACATGGGGACATGTCCATGACATACATAATATGAAAAGAAGTGGTATAGAGCCACACAATAATGGCATATTCAAATTCCCTCAAATAAAAAAAAGCATATAAATACAATAAAATATAAACTAGGGAATCTATAAATGAAATAATGTATGAATATGTAGCAAAAATCTATGTAAGATCTAGGATGTACATATGTTGGGTCTAAATTAGTGATAGCCAATAAAAAATCTAAGTATGAGTAGAAATTATCAATATCAATATATAACAATGGCAAAACTAAAATGTAGAGTATGTAAATATAGAACCTAATGATCAAAACTATGAATAATATTCCCCTAAATGGGTGAATTTGTCAAGAGAATAATTATGTATCAATGTATATTCCCCTAGTGGGTAGATAATAACAAGTCTAGATCAATGTAGTGGATGTGAGTCCTAAATAAAGATGCAAGCACTCAACTATAACAAGTGAAGCATGTAGTATGATAAAACTAAATATAATAAGATAGATAGCATATGGAGTGTCTATAAAATATAATAAATTTAAACATAGGAATGCATACAATCTATAAATTTTGTGTTTTTTAAGTAATTATTTGATTTTTTTATGTTTTGATATATTGTATTGTTTTTGTATTTTTTATAAATAAGCCATGTTTAATCATCATGAAAATGAAATATGTACAAGGAAAATTGGAGAAATAAAGTATGTATAATAATAACTAAACCATACTAATTCGTTGGTTCTCATAAGGATTTTGTTGAGGCATCGATGTCCCCTAGACTTCATGGATCATGGCCTTCTGAGGATTGGGTTGCTGAGGCAGCTAAGGTAGAGGATGGTTGGATAGCTGTTAAGAGGAAGAAGTCAAAGCCTTTGGTCCCCCATCTAGACATGAAACTTTGGTCTTGTAAAAAAAATATTCATCATTTGTCCAGCTCTTGAAAGCTGTTTACAGATTC
The DNA here is from genome assembly GCA_037957365.1 of Torreya grandis. Lineage (NCBI taxonomy): Eukaryota > Viridiplantae > Streptophyta > Pinopsida > Cupressales > Taxaceae > Torreya > Torreya grandis. The sequence goes on along the minus strand of JARHVA010002396.1, from coordinate 2,462,241 downwards.
CTGGTTAATCTAGTCTTGCTTATGCAGGTTCTAGGCTATTTTGTATCCTGGGTGTGCTTAAGGTTTATCTCTCTTCTGATGTAAAGGGTTTCAAGGCCCCTTCAAAACCTATTTTTACCTTAATCTAAAACTAAACCATACTAATTGATGAGTCTCATGAGAGACTCATTATCACTATGGTCTGTGTTAAATAAGGGAACTGTGATCATGCATGATATGTGAAAGAGAAACTATGATACCATAATGTATTATATTGATTAATCTATATTTGTATCTATATCTACCTATGTAGTGGTGATAGGAATTTGTGACACTAACTCTAGTGTCTTATGAATTATAGGGGTCTTAGGAACCCATAGGGTGGAATAAGTTATAGGTGATATAGGTTCCCTATGCTAAAAATACCAAGAACCCAATAATACTAATCTCAACAAAAAGTGATTAGAGGAAGGCCCTCTAAAATCTGTGACATATCTCTAATTCATGGGTCTCTCCAATGATGATCTTTATGGAAGATTATGTGTACATATTGATACTATAGGAATAAACCTCCCCTATATTAGTGGCTCTATTGAATTATGTAATGTATCAATAGGAACTATGATATGATCTATAAATGATAACTATGTTATATCTAGTAACTATGCTAAAACTATAATTGGTGTCTGTGAAGTAACTACCTATGGAACCGGTAGAGGATACTCTTATGGAAGACCCTAAACATTAACCACTTAATTTTTATGTATGTATTTTACACATATGTTCAATATGGATGGGATGGATCATAACTACTTTATCTATGGACTACCCAATAACATATCAAACATTCTTGAATTGGGTACTACTAAGAATCAAATGTCTATATGTGTTGGTCCAACCTATAATGGAATTAGAATCTCCTTGATACAACTTTAAACATGACCAATGAAACCAATAATAACTCTATCTGTGGGGAATATATATGTTGTAGAAGTGTCATAGTACACATGTTAATGCTTAACATATTATCAACCATAACACTCTAGATAAAATGATGATCTATGTATACTTATACAAAATATGCATGTAAATCTATATCATCATCAATAATCTCCTAGTCTAGGTGCATCTGTGTCTATATTTTTGGGTTATGTTCTTATGCACACAAAGTCTATAAATTTAGTATGCTATAGGCCAATTATTTTTTGTAATAGGTTTGCCTCCTTTGAAATAATATGTTATGAAGTTGGTGGTGGATGTGCCTAATATTTGTAGTCAACACTTAATTTATTTTTGCCTCATTCACTATGTGTTTTTGAAATAGATCTAAGAATATATTTAATGCATTAGCTTCTATTTGTGGTACTTTGGGTTCCTTTATGGGTATGCCCACATCAATAATATTAACCTCAATAAAATCTTTTATCTTATGTTTTAGGCTTATACATCTATTTATTATATGGTTTAATGCCCTATGATACTTTCAAAATGTAATGGAATCATAAATTTTAGAATAGTTCATGTCAGATCAACCTCTTTAATGGGAGGGATAAATATGACATTTCATCCCAAGAGTTGTTTTAAGAACTATTATTTTGAATCTAGAAGGTTAGTGAAGATTCAATATTGAGTTGATAAAACTAAATGAGGAGATGGATCTGAAGCTATGATAATTATGGCCTTTTGATCACTCTTGTTTTAGGTGGCCTTTACCTTGTATGGAGGATTATTTTAACTCTTATAAGTTGATGTTTATCAATTGGTATATTTTAGTTTCCCATTGATAAAATCTTGACCTCTCTTTATTTTATTATGTAGCACAAATCTGTGAATGTTGGAAACTTATTAAATAAGATAGATTCATGTAATGATGGTAAAATAATTTATTTGAATATGTCCTAAAACCTTTTATCATCTATGGGGCTAGTCAATTTAACTAGTATAGTCTTATATCTTAAGATCTATTCTATGATAGGTTCATTTAACTTTTGTTTCAACTATGCAACTTAAGCATATGAGATCTTATCAATGATATTGATGGAGAAGTGTGATAAAAACATGTCTACCAAATGATTAAATTTTGTGATAGACTAATTCGGTAGTTCATAAATCTACAGTAAGCCATAATACTTTAAACTACATGTAAATAACTTTGTGAGAAGGAAATCATTTCACATGTAGTCTAAGCATGCCATGTTAAAAGGTTAGAGATGCTACTTTTGGTCACCCTTTACATCATATAATGTAAGCTTAAGTGACATGAATCTATATGGCAAGGGAGTTTTTACTATGTTATTTTCCAAAAGAGTATATAAGAGAATATTAGAATCCAAGGCATTTTGTGGCCTAATGGCTCCATTCTCAAGATGTAAAACCTTAACCTATAGAGTATGAACCTAATACATAAGGTATTATACATACGTAGTGGAGTATCTATCCACAAGAGGTGTAGATATCACTAAATATTTTTTAATTTCAATTGTAGTTTGTGTTAGGTAAGTTGGCCCAATTATTGGTGTAACATGTTATCAGCTCGGTGAGTTGAAGATTGACCATTATTTGATTTGTTCTTAATTTCCAATATGGATTGTAATATTTGTGTATGATCAAGGGGATATTCCTAAATGATATCTCTAAAGCTCTATAATACCTCATCTTTATTGATAATTATGTTCTTATTGTTAAGTGGAGGGAGAGTGTCCCAATATTCAATTTATTTATCATCTTGTTTTTTATTATATTTTTCATCTTCAAATTCATTATCATTTAAATCCACATAATCAAGGTGTAAAAAATAAAAGATAGGAGTTAAAATAGGTCCCTTATCCATGTTATAAGATTGAATATAAGGAATCTGAATATGCTCTATCATATTACAACCTAGCCTAGCTCTTATTCTTAATAGAAGAGAGATATCTTTTTTAGATGGAATATAGTAAACAATTTGGAATAGAGATGATAAAATAGAATATATGAAATATAATAAATATAAAGTAGCTAATGAAAATACAAAAAATAAGGAAATATTTCTTAGGAGCATCTATGATTAGGGTTTGAATATTGTTCAAAGCTAGACATGTTCACCAAATGTTTTAATCTTATAGGATTTAGCATATGTAAATTCTATGTTTGATTAAAGGGTTGAATATATTAAATTAGGGAAATAATATGCATAAAATAACTAGTGTTTTGTTACATATTTGCCTAGATTTGAATTTTCTAAAAATAGTAAGAAATATGTGTAAATAAAGACTTATATATAAAACACCTAATACATATGATCTGAGTGCTAAAAACTAAGATGGAAGTAGATCTAAGTTTCATCAACTATATCCCTATATCAAAACCCCTCCTAGATAGTGTATTCACATTTGGATTCTAGAACCATGTCACTTTAATGTCTTGATATTGGTTCTAGTGTCCATTATGTAGGATTATTTTGAACTTATGGGTGCACCTATGTATGGATTTATGGTTTTTTTTCTTCTATAAAAGGTCTAAAAATTTGTATTGTGCACATTATGACTAATTTATGATGAGAAACCTAATCCTCCTTTCAATTATGGTATGATCTAAAAAGTATGATCATTATTAAGATATGTTGGACATCCTCAACACCCTACTATGAAGAGAGTTGCCAACATACCAATACGCTAAGGAGGGATCAATTATGATGTATTTATCATCACCTAAGTGTTGGTGCAAGTGAAAGTGATGTTATTATGATAGTGGCCTTGAGTCCCTTGAGTGTGCTTGAGATTGGAAATATGGAAAATATAAGCTTAGGGTTGTTGTAGATGGTAGTATGAAAAAATAGGGTAGAATAATGATTAATAACCTTTAATTTTTCCATCTTTTTTCATGTTTTAATAATTATTTTGGATCTATTTTTGATATAGTGGATATAGGTCTAATATTCATGTATTTAAAGTGTTATATTGTTTGTGTGGATAATAAGATATGTCTAGGTTAACCTTAGGAGGTTTTTACTTTTGAAAACATATTAGTTTAGGAAATTTAGGGTAAAGGACATAAGTGCCAATTTGGGGACACTAGTGCCATGTGGATCTAGTGTCCTTAATGTGGTGCTAATGTCCAGTTGGTAGAACACTAAGCACAAAGGTCCAAGATCAAAAAGTGAGGGTTTGAAACTATGTTTGATCTAAGTATGGATGCATGTGGCCCATATAATGGCTAGATAAGCGTGATAATATGATCTCAGATAGGTCTAGGGATAATCTAGGGATAGGTGGTCTCAAGTAGCACTCTTATCTCTCAAATACCACTTTTAGGTGATTACACCACTCATGGAGGTTTGAATCTCTAAACAAGCCCGTTTTAATGCCCCCTATTTGAAATGATGGATGTATGTTGTAAGTCACTCATCTCAAAATAAGATTTAACTATATCATGTTATACATATATAATCACATCAACATGTGGAGAGTATCATAGTATAGTTCCTATCATCAAGGAGTGTATGAAACATATGTAATGTGAGGCATGTAGGTGTCATGTCTAGATAGATATAATAATGAGGAACATAAAAAATCAACCATCTCTAAATAATACTAGGCAATAAAAGTGCATGATATGGGTTATACCACCACTAATCAAGGATAACAAGTTGAAAAATGATAACATATAATGTCATAAAATATCACATATAAGTCTAAGGTCCACATACTAGGGACATGAACATGTCACAACAAACAAGGCCAATGGATACACATAAAGGACATAAAAATTTCATAAACAAGGGACATAAATATGTTACATATACAAGTTCAAATGTCCATACACAATAATAAATAAATGTCTACCCTATCATGAAAAAAAATTTACAACATTAAAATATCACACCATCCATATGTATCAATGTCACATCATATCAAAGTATCATATTCACATAGAAAGATGTGAGATATAAGTAACTAGCACACTAATTGTAGGATATGTAGTGAAACATGGTATAGGGATCATATCTAGATATAACCTATGATAATTTAACTTATACATTAAGATACCCCTTACATAGGCATAACCACTGGTTAAAAGGGGTTCCAACATCTAGAAATTCATGTATATTATGTATGTCCTACATCACACTTATATGCCTGATTAAATGCATGTGTGTCTAAAAATTAATATCTTACCTACAAAAATATGTGATAAATAACATATGTAAATAAATAAAATAGTAACTCATCTCATGCTTTTAGTCCTTATTTTTTTTTTGAGTATTTTTTGTGTTTTTTTGTAGTTTTAAAATATATGATTTTTGAATATTTTATATATATTTTAATTATGAAAAATTTAAAATAAGATAACAAATCATCTTGTCAATGGGATGACTATAGTATGTGTATGTACCATATAATGGGAGGGTGATTTTATGTGAACAAAAAGTGCTACATTTAGATGACTCATAATATAAAAAGGAATTAGGTGTTGTAATGTATCTGTCCTAATCACTACTCATATAATCCTATGTAGTATGTGTAAATATAGAGGGTTTAGAAAATTTTGAGGTCCATTTGTAGTAGGAGAAGGTCTCACTAACTTTTTAATCTATGGAACATAGTGGAATTCCATATGTGTTGCCTTAGGATGAACTATAAAATATGAATATCTCATTAAACTTTGAATGACTTTTGTATGTGAAGCTCCTTATTAAGGAGGTGCACTACTCTCCTTTGAACTAATTGTATATAAATATATTACATATGTGAAATAATTATCTCTATACTATGATCTTGAATAGGTTAAATAACCAAATGTTGTGGTGGTTGGAGAGGATGAGGAGATATGACTAAATTTAGAGGGCATTCATATTAGATGCATTAAACTATGACCACTTGATTATAATGTATATGTTGAGACATCAATTTACTATATATGGAATTATATGGAGTTATGTATCCAAGGGTGTCCTAATAACATGTTAAAGACCCATGTAATTGGTAAAACTAATAATGGAGTATCCATTATCATTGAGCCAAGTTAAATAGGTATAACTATATGTCCAAGATTAATATTATATATATTCATCAAGTTCTTTAACTACCTTTGATGTATATTTCAAATTATGATTTGTGTACCCAAGAGTGTGAATAAGTTGCATTTCAAATGTGTTTTCACTTGACCCATTATCAATCATGACATTGTATCTGGGTTGTTTTTTGATATAAGCATGAAATAATAATGCATGTCTATATGAATCATCATAAATAACCTCATTGTCATCAAAGTGATCATATGACATGGTTTTTATTTCCCTTTAAGGATGCCAATAATACCAACTAATATATATTCATATTTCTGAGGAGGTGGATGGGTATTGTATGCATGGTGTACCTATGAATTATCCATAGTTTATATAGTTAAATATTTTGTAAATGTATAAAAAATTCAAATTTGTATTTTCATTTTGATAGTCTAGAGTCTAGTGGGTGTTTTTAACCCAATAGTATTGTCATCAATAAGATATTGTATCTTTGGCATTAACTGGTAACACTTATTTTTAGAATGTCCAATACATATATGATAGTCAAAATATGAATAATTGTCAAATACCTTATGTTGAGGATTATGAATATCAACCTCTAATGGTATAGGGATAAATATGAGATTTCACTTAATTAAATTCTATAAAAATATATGATAAGGATATGGTACCTATGAAAATTACCTCCTTGGTGGATTTTTCAATTGAATCTTATTCATTGGTTATCATATTACATTGAATTTTAATTTGATTCATTCTTAATTTTATTATATTTAACCTTATCGATTGGTTTACTTTGAAACATATTATTTTAATTAATTAGAATAATTGGTCCATACTTGATTTTGTTCAAATATATGAGCTTGACTTCTTGTTCTTTCACTATATGGCATAACTCATCAAAATATTTGAGTTTTCCAAACATGATAGATTCATGAAATGATTCTAGAAAAATTTGTGTGAATATATATTGTATTTCATCATCCACCATATAATTCATTATCTTATCTAGAATTATTGTGTATTGAATAACATATCCGTTTATTGGCTCATTAGACCATTCCTTGAGGTTTTTCACCATTGTTAAAAGATAAGTGTGCTATGAATTAATTTTATAAAGGGTTTAGTTATTTAACTAATTGGAGTGGAATATCTTAGAACCATTGCAAATCATATTATTTAAGGCTTGATAGAAATATATTGTTTAATAATTGATCATTTTATGCATAATCCAAGCATGTTACACGAAATGTACTGGTCAATATCACCTTTACCTTCATAAATTGAAAGATCTATAACTATGAAGCTTACTAGGAATGGGTAAGATGTTATCTCAAGTACCAAATGAATGTGAATAAAATTATGAGAATAATTTGAACTACTATCTCTAAAGACACCTTTTTCTAATTACAACACCTTAGCATTTAAGGTTGTAATAGTTTGTTCAAGGGAATTTACATTAGGCAAGGTTGGTGGTGGACCATGCATAATAATCGAAGGAGTTATGTAGGTTTCTTATATAAAAATAGGAATATTAATATATTTTAATCCTTTCTATTTCCCCATACTAAAGGATGATGTAACATAAGTAATTGGAGTTGTCAATATAGAAATAGAATCAATAGTATAAATAGTAACATTGGAAGTAGAAGTATTAACAACTTGCGAAGGCACCTCTTGTTATTTTACCTAAGATATTAACAGCTTATTTTTGTGTATTTTTAAATGTTATGACCGATTTTACAACCTTATCCACATGTTTTAGATATTGAAAAAGTAATTAACAAAAATTATATAATATTAAAGTTTCTTATGATCTACCCCATTAAGCTCATTGGTATCAATTCTATCAAATCCCTTAATATTATCTTGATTATTATGTTTAATTTCATTATATTTATTAGAATTTTCATCATCAATATCATTTTCTACTTTTACATAACTTTAAATAGTTGTATTATAAAATTAAGGAAAATATATTTATTATCCATTTTAAAGAAACCAAATTAATCTAAATATGATATATATGTATTCTACTTAGTTCGTCATTACACATTAGAGGAACAAGGGAGTTAAATTTATTTAGTTGTATAAGATGAAATCATGAAATTGTGTAAAAAGAAAGACATAATGGGTGTAGCTATATAAAGTATGTTTGATTTGTAGGATCTCAAATACATTGATCCTAGTCTTAAATAGTGAACAATTCCAAAAGGGGTAGTGACTACAGAGGATTCCACCATCTTATAGACACACCATCACGTCTCTAAGGTACATTGATATTAAATTCTTGGGGATAATTCCATACCAGTGCATTATAAAACCAAATGATTGAAGGCTTCATATGTATGAAAAATAAAAACCTTATTCTTTTTTAATATACTTATTAGGTATATTGAATATAAAGTCTATATATAATGTTTCCTAATGGATTGATTATTTGATTATTAACCCTTACACCATGGATTAGGTAAACCTGATGACCATTTTTCATAGAACAATAAATATTATGAGTTTTACAACTATTGGAACACAGTTTTAGAAAGTAATAAAAAGATAGAAAAGAAATTAAAAACCAATAAAAGAAAATATTTTTATGTATGAAAATTATAAATTCAATACATAACCCCTAGGTGAAATAAAAATTCTACGTCATTGATCAATAAAATCCTAGAAAGGACTATAGATTTATCTTTAATGTATGGGAATAATGAATTCAAATGAAACCTTGGGACAAAAATAGTAAAAAATAATGTTCAAGAAAATGAATAGGATCACCAATATGTTTTACATTATTTTTTAATTTAATAATTGTTTACTAGGTATAAAACATTGAAATATTATTTAGATTGTAATTTATGACAATTAAGCATAACTTTGAATGTAAATCAAAATTAATGAAACTGATTTATAAGTGGCATATGCTAAATATATTAAGTACAATTAAGAATAAGAGACTTAGATTTTTTAATTTTTGGTTAAGTATAGTAGGTGTTTTATATTTTAAAATAAGATGAAATAATATTTTGATATATCAAGTATAAAAATAAATTCTATGGATATATATAAACAAGTCTTCACCCCCAAGACAACCATATAGATGTGATCTTATCCATTGACTATTGATTTTTACACTATGAAAATGATGAAAAAGTAACTATTATGCTAGATGTTCCTATATCTATTAATAATAGTGAGGTAATTTGATTCTAATAATGACACATAAAAACCTTTATTTACCTTCTACTTGGCTTTGAAACCTTAGGTGCACTTATAAACACTTACAAAAAGGAAGGGGAAGTGTAATGGGCTAAGCTGATCCCAATCACCCACATGATTATTGACCATTGCCTACATATTTAGATACTCTAATGAGATAATCAATCCACACATTGTTTTCCCACTTATTTGGATTTATACATCGTGTTCCTTCACTATATTTATGTAGATAGTAATTTAGATTTACTACATGAAAATTTTAGCTCTTGAATTGATTGGAATGATTTAAACTTGAATTGAGACTTCTCCTAGAGATTGATATTGAATTTAGGAAGAACAGGGAAATTTTCTCAATGTATATTAGTGTAAAAATTATATGTCATATAGATATCAATTTTGTTTGAATAGAGGCCTTGATTTATTTATATAGTGATCCTTTTGAATTATTTATTTTAGTTAAATTATGAAATGTGTGGGATGACCCATATGGATACTTTACATTTTAGAAGAAAGCTATTAAATGGCATGGCAAAATATCATGCTAGGTGGAAATGCCCATAACATTGGACATATCTATCTAATAGGAACCTATCCAAAAAAATTATGGATTATTTTCTTGATGCTAAGAGTAGACTAAGAGTGATACAAATTAGCTTGAGAAATGACTTAGGAACTTCTATGTAGTAGTGATGGAAAACAAAGGGATGTATCATTATTTTATATAAGTGGATAGAGGAATGGTGAATAAGAGTCATAAATTTGATCATAAGTCAAGTGGTTTAATATGTGTCCAGAACTAACATTATCAAGTACTTATGACTATATTTAAATATATATATGATTCACATAGATTATTATTTCCATTATTTTAATCCCAATAGAAATTGGTATAGTAATATTGCTTATTACATACTAATAACTATTCATATGTTACAACTTACCCTTAACATATCTAAATTCCTGTAGAAACATAATTTCTAATGCATTGTATTGTGCCTTGTCATCAATGCCAACAAAATTTATATGTTTAATTTCTATAAGATATCAAGTGACCATTAGTTCCATTTGAGTAACTTCCTAGGATACATCAATATTCATAGATTATAAACTATAAGAAGATGGTGAAGCCAACCTTGTGGGAGGATAGTTAAGTACATTTCAAATTTAATAATGTCTTCATCCAAAATTTATTCAATTTTATTTTTCATTGCATAAAATTTTCTATCTCTATGCCTATTTATAGGATGATAAATACAAAATTATGTTACCCACATCCATGTAAGGAAATTTTTGGATTGATGGTGATTAAAATGAAATATGATCAACTTGTTGTCAAGAAACATTCATTAAATAGTAGTGTGTTAATCCTTTATTTTATCAAATTAGATAGGCTGGTCCATACTCTAAGGAGTAGGAGTCATGCAATTCGACATATTATGAATTGTTTTTTTATATTTAATCTTAGGCGAATATTCATTTTTATGAATTGAATGTTTCAATTTTTGAGGAAAAATATAAATGGAGGTGTGCATACTTGTGCATATATTACCATCCAATTTAGCCTTACGTGACTTAAATTCTAAATTCAAAATAGAAATTTGGTTTTGAAGGTCATTTATTTCATACATCATGGATACTATATGACTAGTAGGGGTGGTTCTAGTTTTTGAAGATTCATCTCATTATGTATCTTAAACATGTACATATTAGACTTATCACAAACATATTTATCATCATATTAATTATAGAATTTATCACATTACATATCAAAAGAGAAGTCATTGAATAGTCTAGAACTATCATCACACTTATTATATGGATTAACATCACGATGATTTTATAAAAATAAAATATCATCAGACTTTATTTATATATAGGGAATTACATCACATTTTAATTTAATATAAGTTGTAACATCATATTTCACGTAATAGAAAACATCATTGCATTTAAAAATATTATTTCAAGGTATATCATCATACTAATCAACATTTATATCATCTATTCATTTATTTCTTATATCATTTTTCTCAATTAGATTCCTAATAGCATCAATAAGTATGTTAGTTATTCATTTTTACTTTATTATTATTTTAATCAATGATGAATCGAAGGGTCTAAATAATGGTAAGGAGAGTTTATTTCTTTAATTAAAACAATAATTTGATCTATTTATTCTTTACTACAATTATATAAATATATATAATTATCATAACAATATTCCCTATCATCATAATCAAAATCAACATAGTCATTTCCTTTAGTCAAAGTAGTGTGTTCCTCATCTTAAAAATCATTATCATTATTCAAACAAGTATTTTCATCTAAAAATACATTTTTCCACTAATTGGCATAAGGAACACCATGATTAGATAACAAAGAATCCATAAGGTGAGACACATTAGGGTTTTAAGAAAGCATACTCATAGAGAGCTTACCAAACCATAATATGACAATTAATACAAGCACAATGTCTACCCTAATCAAAGAGCAAACATAGAACTCTAAGGTTTGAAATATTTGAAATCAATAATTGAAACCTTGGTATAATAAGTCAAAAATGAAGGGGGAGATCAAAAATAAAAAATAAAAGATCTTGTAGCTCTAGGAATATGAATGGAACAACTAGTATTTGTTAGGGAGATACATATAAACACACCCTATGTATCCTTCTAGGCTCAAGTCTTACATGGGCTATAGGAAATCTATAGTGGCCATTTAGTTTATCAACTTGCACCAAGCGATAGATATACTTATAAACTAGGTCAAGGCTAGAACAATCAAGCACATAAATGATGTAGGTATCTCTAATATATCTAACAAAAGTAAAGTAAGTAGCTAATAGTAGACAATTAATTACATATGCATAATGGAAATAATAATGCCAAGTAAGGAGAGCTAACAAATGATATGTAAATCTAGAAGCTAAGGCACTTTCAAGCCAAATGAAAGATATTTTAAGCAATAAATACATTTTTAATAAATGGTTCAAGAGAATTCCTAGTTTAAGTTTGAGTTATCTTTCACTTTCAACACTATTTTTTTCTAATAATGCAATGTCCTAATTTAGCAAGAGAGAGATTGTTTAAGCAAGTTGTATAGATCATTTTGGGCATGTTGAGTTTGATTATGTAATAAAAAATATTTCCAATGAAAGTATAAAATATAATGGTAAATATTTCAAGTAACAGAGATATATTTAAACCACATATAATGCATAAACTTTAGAAACTATTCTAAGTAATGCACAAAAAAACTAAATCACTAAAACAAATCAAACCCTAACATATATACTACAACAAATAAAAAGTAGTTTCACTTTACAAAGCAAAGTTCCCTCATATCAAACTCAAGAGAGAGGTGCAAACTTTCTAGCAATTGATTATCTAAGCTAGGAAACAAGAGAGGAAGAGGATTAGGCTATGTTTGAGTTGAGTCCAGACCAAGAGATAAAATTTATGGAGGAGGTGAAGGAGAAGTTGTCAATATATGGAGGAGCCAATTAAAGGAGTATAAGAGACAAGTGAAATGGATCCTTTAGGGATCAAGAATCAACCCATAATATTCAATAACATTGTAGATATCAATGTGAATCACCAAGAATAGTTGTAGAGAAATACCATAGCTCCTGTCATAATGAAAGCTATTATACCAAGCAAGAACCAAGAGAGATCCCAAGAGGAAACTAAGTTTTGAGTATGATGATCAAGTGGAAAGATTAGAGAAATAATATAGGAGAGATTGAATGTAGAGGCTTAAATTAATGAATAAAATGGCATATATATCCACCCTAATCTACCAAATAACTAAACACTAACCATTTCTAGCCATTTGGTCCCAAATATGGCACTTTTGCACATGTTTTGCCTAGGATACAGCCTAAGCCATGGATATTGTGAAGGAAACATGTAGTTTAGGTCATAGTTTTACTTCTTGAGCCATGGTATGGGTCCAAATTCCACCTAGGGTGGTTAACAAGTTCTTAAAAGGGCCCTAGGAGATCTTTGGAGAGCCTGTCTATCATGCAAAAGAGTTGATATGGATTAGGGATGTGTAAGGAATGAGGATATAATGTGGGAAAGGTCCATGAAAGTGTAAAATATCTCTAATTAGGATAACTAGGGTTAGTATTCTTCATGTGATCTAATGTGTAATCATAAGGAGGAATAAGGTCATGGGAAGTATGATTATATATACCCCCAAGATACAAGTAGTCAATGTTTGAATGAATAAGGAGTGTTGTTCAGTACTTGAAAGCCATACCAAATAAAAGGAAAGAACTAAAAATATAAAAGAAAACATTACCTACACTTGCCATCTAGGGATGGTGGTGGAAGAAGTTGATGCCATGATCCATAAGTGAGAGTGTAAATGATGCATAATTCAAAATAAAACTCTAGCTCCAGCTCTTACAAAGAAGGGATACAAGTGATATAAAATCAAATTATACAATCTAGAATGACATTCACTAAGGCATCAACCCTAGTGTTCTCCTTTTGAGGGATATGGATGAAATGGATGTCCTTAAATAATAAGGAGAGAAAATCATGTACCACCTTAAAGAGGGGAAGTAACTCAGAGTTAAGGATGTCCCAAACACTAGTGTGTTAAGACACAACTAAGGATGAGTCAAATAATAAATTTAAATAACATGTGACTAAATAATGAGCATTAATTAAGGTACTAATTATTCCATGATACCTAGCAACATTATTCATCTCATTGGTAAGGAAGAAACTAGATGCAATAATCTCATGTCCCCATAGATCATCGATAACCCAAGCCATGACTCCCAGTCCTAGGTTTCCCTAATTACCACCATTTATGTGAATCACCACTAAGAGGTACATTATGATGAGGGTCAGGGATATAAGACTACCAACTACCAAAATGAAATCTCAAGGAAAAGTAGTATAAGTGAGTTTCATGAGGGAATAAATAACAAAACCAAGCCATAACCATAGTGATTGACTAATACCAGTGATGAGGAGAGGCAATAAGGGAAAGTGGGGGAAAGTTTAGAGAGGAAGAAGACCAGTCACAAAGACTAGATCAAGTCTTTAACCATCACAACCAGCTAACAACCATACCTACAGCCATGATGAAAAAGAGAGAGATGGAGTTATAATGGACTGATTATGGAAAACTAGAGAAATGACTAACTAAAAGAAGTACGGTAACTTCTATCCCTAAGTTCCCACAAAATGAAGCATAGGCTTGGGAATCTAATGGGGACCTAAAAGGGGTCCTAAAGACCAAATAGTTATAGATCAATACTAAGAAATCTTTGAATTAAAAAATTGAGGCCACCAATACACTTATAATGTGCCAAAATCCCTAAGATGGAGGTTTCATGGTTTGGAATACAAAATTAGGTAAAACACCCAAAAAAGGGCCCACAAAGTGTATATAGTAAATATTATATGATCATAATAGGCTAGAGGACCTAAGGATCCAATCAACTATAATGGTCCTAAAAAACACATAAAGAAGCCTTAAAGAGAGAAATAGACCCTGCCATTGTGTCTAGAATATGCCAAAACCTCTAAGATGAAGGTTATGTGGTTTTAGGAAAAATAATGGGATGAAATAATGGCATGGAGAGGAAAAAAAAAAGCCTCTATCCCAATACATGGCCTACCTAGGTAAACATGTAGCCTAGACCACTACCAAGACATGTGGTCCATGTTGTGGTCCACTTCCAAGCTATAGATTAGCCTAGAAACCTATGGCATAGGCCAGAAAGGAAAGGAAAGGAGGAAATAAGAAAAGAATGGTTATGAGCTTGTCAAAAAATGATTTTATTATACCTAATACATGCATGATTTATCTAGGGTCACATTTCTCTCTTGTGTAGATGAAAAGAGAAGTTAGATTGGTAGAGGCAAGAAAGACATCTTAGCTGATATATCCACCACTATTATGTAGGGGTTAACCATGAGAGAGTGTCTTAATACTGACCATAATGAGAGGCAGAGAGGGGTGGTAGGAGGACTGTGTTAGATAAATACTAGCTAAGGAAGGCTAATTCAAGTTATAAGCAACCATAACCACTAACTTTCCCCATCTATAGGTACTATGGAAAAGGAGAGAGGGAGTTAGTAAAGGACTAGTTACCAGTAAGCATTAGTCTGACTAACTAAAAGAAATAAAAGACTACATATATCCTAAGGTGCATCTAAGGAGGATTTCATACACCATATGGTTATGGAGACCCAATAGGTTTAATAATGGATGCCATGAGAAGGGTAATCCACTACATGGGGGCCTAGGAAGGGTGTTCTAGTAAGCTTTGAGGCTCACCAAAGCACCACAGGCCTAAGCCTACCCCTAAGGGAAGGCCATCACTTCACCCTAACTAGAGGTCTACCCCTAAGGTAGGCCACTATTTAGCTTATGAGGATGGTAAATGATAGGTAAAAATGGGAAGAAGGATATACAACATCTATATCCTTAGGTTCACCAGTCCTAACCCAAAACATGGGCATTTTGGACATGGAGTCATTATTGGTGAATGAGACCTCCAAAGCCAAATAATTAATAAGATGGAAATACATGTGATACATGAGCATGAGATTATTTTAATATCTCTTCTTATTTATTAGTTTATGTGTTATACCATTGATGGAAAAACACTCAAGATCAAACTCAATAACCCTAGTAATCTCCATGGGAGATACACTAAGAGAGTTGATACTTTGATGGGAGAAGTGAGATGAGAGGGGAATCTTGATTTTTGAGGATACATATTTAAAGATATCTATGATAATGGAAGGGATACTCTAGAGATGTGAGGTAGGAGAGGGAGTTGGTAAATACATGCTATAATTTGAAGGAGTGAACACTATTTGATACTCAACTATATCACAATGTCCATCCTTAAGAAAGTGAGACTCAAACATGGGGGTGTGTGGGAGTCCATAGAGGACCTTGAGGATATATCCAAAGCATGACCTAAGGGCTTTGTATTTACATAGATAAATTCTGAAGGATTTGGGTTAACCTCAATAGTATGAACCTCACCTTCATGAATGAATTAGACCATGCAAAACATGGTTAACATGATGACCTATATGGTAGCAGTCTAAGGATGGCCAAGAATCATTTTGTCTAAAATATCAAGGTCTAACAAACAAAACTCAATCCTAACAATATTAGGTCCAAACTTGGCTTGGAGCTTCATGTTCCCCATTGGCATAATTGTGTTGTTATTGAAACCAACATAGTTATGGTGACAATCAAAGAGCTTATTCTGACTAATCCCAAGCTCATTGAACACACATGGGTGCATGATATTCAATGCAACTTATTCATCAACATTGCACCACTTAATGTGGAAATCATTAATGGAGGTCTTAATATAGAGAGGGAATCAATCCCTTTTCATAAGAATTGAAGCATCTAGAAAATAGGCTAATTCAAAAGATAAGATAGGAAGATGAGGATGCTCTGATGCATCATATTTAAACAACACTTCAACATCATCATGCAAAAACCCTTGAGAGAGAGACTAATATCATCAAATATGAGGCCCATTCTCTTGGGGAAGAGGTAAATAAGGTGCTAAATGGAGATCCCATCTGAGATGCCCTATAACTACTCCATGATAGAGTAAAGACATATTGTTTAGCCTAGGGAGGGATATTATGCCAAATTTTAAATCTAACTTTAGGATTCCCTACCCCCATAGACTGGATAAGAGGCCCAACACCACTAGTCTCTCCAACAAGGTTGGTGACCTAACCTCAGTGCCTGTTGACAAAGCACTCATACCTAGTAGGGATTATGTTGATAGAAACAATGACCTTGCTCTTACACTTGGTTTTCCCTCTTAGGTCAACCTAAGAAGAGGATTCAGAAGAGGTGGAAGACCAAAAAGGAAAATAAGGGGCCTTGGCCTTTGACTTCTTCTTATTTTTCTTCTCCTTATCATGGTTAAGTAGAGGCTCCTTGAATACATTCAACTTATGGTTGGGTTCCACAAGAGGATATCTCTGAGACAAAGGAAAGGCTTATACAGTAGAATTTTTAGTGACATTGCATTATCATATCCCTTCATCTAGTGGAAATTGCAAAACTTGGTAGGGTCATAAAGAAACACCATCTATTGTTTTACTATGCTTGATTTAGAAGCCTTCTTTTCAACTAGATTCTTCCTCAAATCATTCACCTCATAAATATTATTCTTGTCCTTTTTCTCAAGAAGAGAATCAATGGCACCATCACTGATTACATTATGATTATGATCATGCAAAGATGATGAATTTTGGGTTGGTATAGGCCACATTCCCATGTACACCTCAAATAATTAAATCTTTAGACACTCATTAACAACTTCATCATATGAGGTGGGTTCACACTTGAGGACCTCAAGGTGAACCTCCTACCTCATTGCTTGTGTGAACATATAACAAATTTGGGCATCCAAGAATAATTTTTTACATGTATGGATCGATGAACACCACCTACGCACAAAATCAATGTGTAACTCACCTTTGGCCTACACCATGGAAGTGAGTTATTAGATTCTTAGGTTAAAGGGTCTAGAGATATAAAAGTATTGGAATAAGTCATCTAGAAGTAACCAAAAACTAGAGAGAAAATCTAAAGGCAAGTTTAGAAACCAAACAAGATATTCATCTCATAGAGAATGAATGAATATCTTCAACATCATGACATCATCTTATTTCCAATCCATACATATGATTATGAAGTTTGTAATATGCTCTAGAGGACTGAATTCTTGAGTCCCATTGAACTTAGCTAGTTTAGGGATATGAGTATGAAGGGGAATAACATGCATCTAGGGGGATAGAAGATTTTGGTGGAGATCCTCATAGGCATGATTGATAATAGGTTGGTGATGAGCTTTAGGAGGGGATTCATGATGGTAATGAGGTTACTTATTCCCATAGACATCATCATAACCATGATCATGGAGAGTATGATTCCAAGGTAATTCCTAATAGGGAAGATGTTTATGGTGTAAATGATCTCTTCCATAGGGTGGGGAATGACCATAAGAAGGGTAACATTCCCCATAGGGATGATGAAAAAATGTGGAATAACCTTGGAAATGATCATGATGATTAGAGTATCCATGATTCCAGTCATTTTCCATAAAATGAGGGTCAATTAATAGGCATTGATTCTCTTTATAGTTATCCCATGGATCTTTAGTCTATAAGTGGTGATCGAAATCAACACATTCATCGAAAACATTTAAAAAAGGCTAGGAATATGGGAGAAATATTTATAATGAAGATACCTTGTTGAGTGGGAATGCCTATGACCCATAACATGGATATGATGGTGTTATTATTTTATAATCTCCTACCAAGAGAGAGTTAGGGAACTCATGGGAGAATTGGTAGAGGCACTCAAAACTAAGTGGGTGAAAGCTCTATCTCTAGAGGAATCATGCTACTGACTCTTAAGGGGATAAGTATTAACTTCATTCACCTAAAGGTGTCTATGGTAATCATCAATTATTTCACCTATCTAATTAGGTCCCAATCATGTAAGGGGATCCTCATCACCTTGAATAGGTGAATGAGATACAACATGAGGCTGAGATGAAACATCCTTAAATGAATGAAGCATAAAATGGTGAAAAGGAGAATGAGTTTTTTGGTTAGATATATACCAATATTATTCCCTTTAGAATGAGAGATGGTATACACCACCATTTTTGGTTGAGGGAACCTCTTGGATCCCATGGTGTCTATGTAAATCTATTTTAGTCATGTTCTACTCATTAAGTGATCTCAGGGATGAGACCCTAAATCTAATGAGATTGGCATCCCAAGGGTGGGAGAGTAACCATGGATTTAATGAATCAAGAGTAACATGAAAGACAATAGAAAAGTCAAACTAATGGATAAATAAGAGGGAAAATGACACAAGAAAAAAGTAAGAGAAAACAACTAAGCCATGAGCTAAAACATAATTTAAAGTAAAACTTAATAGCTAATAGAGGGTAATTTTCTATGAGATCTCTAAATAATATATAACTAGTGTGAGACCATATGTGAGGTCCTATTGGGTGTGCCATAATGTATCTCAAAAAATCTAAATAGAACCACTAGTGTTTGATATAGGGTACAAAAGGTACTAAAACAAACCACTAAGAGGCTATAATGCTCAAAGCTTCTATAGGATACATGAGATTTATAGTGGCTATCTAGTTTTCTAGCTTACACCAAGCTATAGATAGACTTGTAAATAAGGTTATAGATAACATGATCAAATTCATAAAGGATGTACGTATCTCTAGTAAATCTAACCATATTAAATCAAGTAGTTAAGACTAGATAATTGATTTCAAACAAATTACAAAAATAACAATTCCAAGTAAAGAGAGATAATAAATGATATGTAAATCTATAAGATAAGAAACTTTCAAGCCAAATGAAAAATATTTTAATCAATAAAGACATTTTCAAGAAAGGGTTCAATATCATGCCTAGTCTAGGTTTGAGCCATCTTTCACTTTTCACACTATTGTTTTCTAATAATGTAATTTTATTATTATTATTATTATATATATATATATATATATATATATATAGAGAGAGAGAGAGAGAGAGAGAACAAGTTGTATAAATTGTCTTGGGAATTTAGAGTCCTTCTATGTAATAAAAAGATGTTTCTAATATAATCATAACATATAATGGAAAATATTTCAATAAATGATGATATATTTTGACCATATGTGATGCATAAACTTTAGAAACTATTCTAAACAATGCAAAAAACATCTAAATAACTTAAACAAATCAAACCCTAACATGTATACTACTACAAATAACAAAGAGTTTCAATTTGCAAATAAAATTTCCCTCAAATCAAACTCAATATATATGTGTAAAATTTATACCAACTAATTATCAAATCTAGGAAACAAGACAGGAAGAGGATCATGCTGTGTGTGAGGTGAGTCCATACTAAGAGCTAAAAGTTGTCAAGGAGTTGAAGGAGAAGTTGCCAATCTATGGAATGTCTAATGTAAATAGCACGAGATACAGTTACAATGGAGTGGTGAGGGAGTAATGAGTAACCTATAAGCTTCAAGAACATTGTATATAGCAATGTGAATCACCAAGAATAGTTGTGGAGAAGTAGGGCATCCCATGTCATAATAAAATCTATTGTGGCTAGTAAGAACCAAGAGAGATTCTAGGAGGTGGCCAAGCTCTAAGTGTGATGATAAAGTGGAAATATTAGATAAATAATGTAGGAGAGAGTGAATTTAAAGGATAAATTAAATGAGTAAAAGGATATAAATCTCAACCCTGATCCACCAAACAACCAAAAACTAGTTGTTTCTAGCCATCTGAGACCAAACAAGACACTTTTGCACATGTTCTACCTAGGTTGTAGCCTAGGCCATGAATTTTATGAAGGAAACCTATGGCCTAGGTTGTAGGTTTCCTTCCTAATATATAGCCTAGGTCCAAACATCACCTAGGGTGGTCAATGAGTTCCCAAAAGGGCCATAGGGGGTCTAAAGAGCAAAAGAGCTGAGATGGACTAGGGATGTGTAAGGGATGAGGATATGATGTAAGAAAGGTCCAAGTGAGTGGTGAATGTCTCTGAGTAGGATAACTAGGGTTGTTAACCTTCATGTTATCTGATGTGAAATCATAGAGAGTAGTAGGGTCATGGGAAGTCAGATCTTAATGTAAAAATTTAAAACCCTATAGGATAATGATGAAATACTAAGTATGTACGATGAAACCCTAGAGTAAATATAAGGTCTTAAATGTTTTAAATAATTATTATTTTCACTATAATATTTTAAATTATTTTATATTTAATTATCTAAATAATCTAAAACTAGAATAATTTATATTACATAATGTATAACATAAACTACATAGATCTAAATGCTAAAAGATTTTTATTACACTTATTATTTTTAGAAATTATAAGAGGATAAATTAATAAACTTTTTAAACTATTGTTTTTTTCTAATAATGTGTACATAATCATCTAATATGATTTAAAATATATATGTAATTTTTTAGCTTAGAAAATATAGAACTAAAATGTGTCAGGTTGTTATCAGTAAGGATTAGGCACCTACAACAGTCAAATGTATCCATTATCTACTAGAATTATCATTGTATATTTTTCCAAAATATTTTATCATTAGTCATATCTAAGTAAAATGATACTAATAATGAATCTAAAGTTACTATTAATTCATTATCATAACCTACTAATAAACTTTTAGTATCAATTAATCAATCAAGGAAGTTTACATGATTATCATAACCCCCTCATAAGGTTTATAGAAGATAATTGAGTGAAACCTCATATATATCCTCCACCAATTAAGGTTGATATTATAAATAAAAAACTTAAGGGGTTCAATATTAATGCATATTGTGATTGGCATAGATGCGTGGGAAATTCTAATAATATATGTTATGATTTCAGACATAGGATCCAAGATTTAATTGAGAACAATGTTATTTAAGTTAATGATGTTGATACACCCATGAATGAGTAGGTTACACAAACTAATAAAAAGATTAGGATATTTTCTAACCCTATTCCCAAGCATGCAACTAAAGATATTAGGACTAAAGTTTAATTAAATATGACTTACAATGTGTATGCAATCATAAATTCATCATGTCTATAAATCAATCCTAACTCAGAGAAGATAGATCATACCTACACTTCAAACTGGGGAAACATTTGTTAAGTGGGAACATGACCAATACGGGGATCCATTAGACCTAATTAGGGGATCTCTTACCAAAATACACTATGTTATGGAGGGTTACAAAGCCTTCAATCAATCACAATCATGCAATAACCCTAAGGGAGTCATGTGTTTTGATATCTCACTAAACTAATAACAAGTAATGTAAATGTAATCTAGTACTCACCAAAGCTTGTGTCACAATATGATGGGTTATAAAAGATTCAAAACATTCATAGGATAATCTCAATTAGGATATGTATGAGTAAGACCTTAATACATGAAATAAGAAGAGTAATAATATTTGAAGCCAATACTTATATAACTTATATCTATTAAAGAGAGGAGAAAAGTTAGAGAATACTTACCTGAATGATGAACCCATCGAGACTCAATATCTCCCTTGGCCAAAGGGGCATTAAAAAAGTTTTTTTGGGTAAGTAAGGATCACTAACAAAATCTAAAACATCGAATACTTCTCTATAATATTAGATTCTCCAAGTAGAAACCCTAAGCTAAGAGTACTCAAGTAGAATGGTGCAAGATCAGATTATAAATAAGTACAAACAAATAATCACTCTTGATTACATATTAAATAATGATGAAATTATTTTGTATATATAGGCATATCTGACACTAAAACCTTCCAAAAAACTTTGTCGATAGGGTCAACCTAGTTGACCTAACACAATTTTAGACAATTATTCACTAGGTCATGAACTAGGTCAGTCAAGATCCAAACTAGTTCCTAAGTGAAAATAGTCAAAAACTATATAGGGTCAACCCAATCGACCTATTAAAGTTGATTGTAAAAAGGGACATAAGGTGAGGAAAAGAGGGATGGAGAGTGGAAAAGACTAGAAGAAGATTTAAAAGAGGATTAATAGCTTAGGGAATGATTTTTAGGAGCTGGTTAGATTGGTAATAATGTGTAAATAAGGGACAATAATCTTATGAATCACTAATGGTTTACTCACCCCTTTCTTAGTGCACATCTTAAGGCATGCACTCTGAGAGATTGATTCTCGATAGGTTCCTACAAGATGTAAATAATCATTATTTTATAAAATTTTAAAATATTATGTGTATACATATGCCCCACTCGAAGCTTATTGTGTGTCACTAAGGTGAAATATGGGATGGTGCTTTGAGAAAGAACATAAGAACACATAATACTAATGCTAAAAAAATTTGTAGTATTTTGAAGAATAAAATAAATGAAAGTAAACACTTAAAAAGGAAATAACATAAAAGTATATGATAAAAAGTAAAATAATTAAAAAGTAAATGTATGCATACCTTGACATACCTTTATCACTAGATGGTTATCTGTTATGTTAGTTTTGATTGTGTACAACACATAGACTACTATTGACAAACCCAAGCATACAAAATTAAAGAGCAAAAAAAAAATAGGAAATCTAAGATAAATAGTGTTATGTGCATGGGACATAATTGGAAATTTGGCAAGATAGGGTGATAAGTTTTATGTTAGAGCAAATGACCAAGTAAAAAAAAAGACTAAATTTAGTAACCAAAAAGCCAAGGCTACTAAAGACTGAAAAACTCAAACAAGTAAACCTTAACTAAGAAAGGAAAACTTGCCATGTCAAACCAAAGATACATGTCAACTAGAATGGTAGTTAAACATCAAATGTAAAAGTATAAAAAAATGGTAAAACAACATTGATGAGTGAGCAATAATAATCCTTATCTCACTCAATAATGGAAAAAGTTATAGACTTGGGTGCTAGTAATGAAAGGGTAGAACCATAATGATAAATGGTAAAATGAGAGAAATATAAGTGTAGGAATGTAAATTTATGTTGTAAATAAATTAATCCATAGTTACTTAAACATTTTCTTTTACTATAATGATAGATAAAACTTAAACAAAGTAGTTCTAGCATGTTTTTAAGAGGTGAAGGGAATATAAAAGAAGGGAAAATAGATTTAGAATCAAAATTAACCTATCAAGGGGGGAAATGAAATGGGTGGAGGGGATAATGAAGGAAAAACCAAGGTAAAGGAACTCTTTTTATTGAAGTGAAGACACTCAAATTAGGTTTGTCAAAACAAGAGGATTTTTAGCCTTAAGGAATCTAAAGAACTTATCTTAGTTACACAAGTGTTAGGTCAACAAATTTAGTATATAGACCATCCCATGAAGGCTATATGTGTGAAAGTTAAAATAAACCTACCTTCTCATAACATATTCCCCATTCTTTAAGACCCCTTATAGATCTATCAATCTACTATGAATATTGGTTACTTATGTGATAAAGTGGGTAACACCATAGAGTTTTTTAAATTATCCTATTCTAGTCTACTACCTTACTATACCATAATGGACCTTGACTCTATGTGAGGCCAACTATGGAGTTTGAGCTTCAATTGAAGATAGGATATATGTTTTTAATCACATATTTTAGTGTGATTTGGAATTTTGAGATTTGTATGTTGACGTTTGTATAACATTGACTTTTGTTTCATATAATTTGGATTTTAAATTTCTTGATGGATTTTTTATTCCTCCTCTATATGTATCTAGAAAACTAAAGATGGGTGCTAAAGATTAATTTCATTTGAATACTTGGGACTTAGTTTTTAAGAGAGAGAACTTTAGATAGCATGGGGTCTAAGAGTCACGTAAATATAGGTGAAATAAAACTGTTATCTTGACTTCAACATTATTTTATGCAATGTGGAGTGAAAGGAAAGGAAATCAAGAAGAATAAAAAACATGAAAAAATTGAATTACTTCAAATCATAAAAAATGTGACAAATGGAGAACAAGGGATAAAATGATAGTAAAGTGTGATTCCTTATTATAATAATGAGGTAAATGGAGGAAAGCATGCTAACATAGATTTTTGTGCAAATTCCAACTATCAAAAGAAGCAAAAGCTAAAGCTGAGAATAAGGATCAAAAGCACATTCTAAAAAAGGAATTATAAGATGGTAATTTTATGAAGAAGGCTAGGTGATATCCATTGTCTTACACTACAACTCATAAAAGATAAATCCATAAGGGTGCCAAAAAGCATTGGAAAAATAAATGAGATAAGCAAAAGATGGTATTTGTGAGGAAGGCTAGGTATTATTTATGGTCTTACACAACTCACAAAAGAAAAACCCAAGGGGTGTAAAATTTATGTAAAAAGAATATGAAAATAAATAAGACTCTGGTATATCATGAGGAACACCAGGTCTTATACATAATTTTACAATGCAACTCATGAGATAAAGGGGAAACCAAAAGACCAAAAAGGAAGGACTAAATGTTTGTAATAAGAAATAATATGATAGAGGGAGAGATCCATGTAAGTAATATAAAAAAAGTGATATATAGACATGGATATAAATCATGAAAAAAGGGAAGGAATCTAAATTAACATCTATATTAGGGATGAGCATGTGAGAGACAAGCTTGTGTCTTAGAAGATTACTTGGAGTTGAATTAGTTTGGTAGCATGATGGGTAGAATAAGAGTGGGCATTGTAAGATGCCATGAATGGTAAGTGGATGTAGGGATGGGCATCAAAAGATGCCCCAAAGTCTAAATAATATGTGGGTGGGCATTGTAATATGCCCCAAAGGCTAGATTAATGTGTGGATGGACATCACAAGATACTCCACAAGCTAAAAAGAGGAAGAAAAACTAGGAAAAGATAAGAAGTAAAGAGAACCACATATAGTGTCTAAATGGATTTAGGTTATTCAAGAATATTTTTATATGGGACATGGTGCTTGAGGAAAATGAATAAAATGCTAATAAATAGAAACAAAGAATTGGATTAACAAAAAGAGATAAAAAAAGGTACATAGTTGATTGGGTTGACATAGTATAGAAAACAAGGTTTGAAAACTATACAAAGTTGATAAGGTCAACCTAGTACATAAAATAGGGGATTAAAACTATATAGAGTCAACAAGGTTGAGCTAGTATAATGATATGGGGAAAAATAGATAGTCTATAAGAGACTGTGTCAATAAGAATGACTATATATTGAAATAAGAAAAAAAATTCAAAGTAATTTTGAAATCAATAAATGAAGGGAAACACACAATCAATTGGGTTAATGAAGTTGATCTAATTAAGGCACACAACACAAAACCTTATACCAACAATAATTAATTCATGTTTTTATAATAGAACATAAAATTGAGGAAAGAGCAAGCAATTAATTTTGGAAAGTAAAATCTAACTAAGTGGTCAACTTGAATGTTAAATTATTAGAATATAGTTTTAGATGTGATAGGAAGTTGGATATAAGTAAGGAACTATAAAGCAATATAAGTATGGTTTTAAGATGTTTGAATTGAAAAGGATATGTATTGGCAATGGTATAGGATTGGTATTGGGTCATACCCCCTCACTTCACACACCATAATGATAAATATTTTAGGTGCTTAGCTAGAATATACCATTAACCACATGTTTATATTTGGCCAAGAAAACAAGCTAGCTTCCCCTTTGGTGATGAAATCCAAGTATGAAGGCATTGGGTAGACAATTGTTAAAGTGATTTTTAAGATTTTATGATTTGGTAGTGTGTGCATAAAATAAAAAAATAGTAAAATTGAACATTATATTGAAAACCACCTAATTAGACTATGTGATTTACTATAAGCATGCAAATAAAAAATGAAATTGTGAGGTAATTACTAACATATAAAGGTTAATTTCAACTTTGAAACATAAAACAATGTTGATTCAGTAAACATTATATATAGAGAATATAGAATCGAGTTGATGGTGTCACTTCTATACTACAAAATCAAATGTCTAAAAATGAACTATGTCGCTAGTGTTGACCTAGTTTTCTAGAATAAACATAGAATATAGAGATACATCGATAGGGTTAACCTAATTGACTATATAGGGTCAATCTTAAAGATTGTAAATTATGAAAATAGAAATACAAAAAAATTCTATAAATGATAAAGAAAAGTAGAAAGGAACTTTGGTGGGTTGGAAGATACAAAGAAAAATAAGATTGTTATTTAATTATGATGATTTAAACTTGCAAATTCTATTAACTATGTTGATTGGGTTGACCTAGCTTTGCAGATCATATTTGTTGAAAACTTAAAAATGTATAAGGTTGATTGGATTGACCTAGTATGCTAGATTGGGTGCCTAAAAAATTATAGGGTTGACTGGGTCATCCTAGTAGTCTAAATTATAAGTCTAAAAGTATATAGGGTTGACTAGGTCAACCTAGTAGTCTAAACTAGAAGTCTAAAAAAACTACATAAATATAATAGTGTTGTATTTATGTGACTATGTATTAAACCTACGTACATAAGTTAGTATTATGTCGATACTATTAACTTGATGTTACCAATATATGAAAAATAAAATGAAAAAAGTGATGAAATATGCAAAATAAAACCTATAAGGGTTAGATTCAGATTGGTTTTACCAAAATGTATGCAATTAGAAATGCATCATGTCTTTAAATCAATCCTAACTCAGAGAAGATAGATCATACCATACACTTCTGATTTGGAGACACATTTATTAAGTGATAACATGACCAATATGGATATTTATTAGACCCAATTAGGGGATCTCTTACTATAATACATTGTGCTAGGGAGGGTTCCAAAGCCTCTAGTCAAGAAAAATCATGATATAACCCTAAGGAAGTCCTTTGTTTTGATATCTCATTAAACTAATAACAAGAAAATTAAATCTAATCTAGTTCTTAGCAAAGTTAGAGTATAATATGATGGGTTAGTAAAAAATCAAAACATGCATATGAGAATTTCAATTAAGATATGTATGAGTAAGACCCTGATATATTAAATAAGAAGATTAATATTATTCGAAGCCAATCCTTATGTTACTTTTATCTACTAAAGAGAGGAGAAAAGTTAGAGAATACTTACCTGAATGATGAACATGTCAAGACTCAATCTCTCCCTTAGACAAAGGGGATTTGAAAGAGGTTTTTGTGGTTTTTAAGGATCACTAAGAAAGGCCAAAACATCCAAGACTTTTCCAAAAGACTAGATTCTCCAAATAGAAACCCTAAGCTAAGACTCCTCAAGTAGAATGGTGGAAGAGAAGATTGTAAAAAAGTGAAAGTAAATAATAAATCTTTATTGCATATTGAATAATGATAAAATGATCTTGTATATATAGGTGGATTTGACCCTAAACCCTTTTGAAAATCTCAATCGATAAGGTTGACCTAGTTGACCTAGAATAATTTTGGACAATTATTCACTACATCATGAGCTAGGTCAACCAAAATCCAAACTAGTTCCTAAGTGAAAATCACCCAAAACTGTATAGGGTTGACCCAATCAACCTAGTACATCTGACTATAAAAAGGTACTTAAGGTGAGGAAAAGAGGGATGGAGAGTCAAAAAGAATAGAGGAGGATGAAAAAGAGGAGTAATAGCTTAGGGAATGGTTTTTAGGAGCTAGTTCGATTGGTAATAATGTGGAAAAAAGGGAAAATAATCTTATGAAGCACTAATGGTCTACCCACCCCTTTTTCAATGCACCATTTAAGGCATCCACTTAAATAAATTGAGTCTCAATGGGTTCCTAAAAGATGTAAAGTGTCAATATTTGATAAAATTTGAAAATATTATGTGTATACACATTGCACATCCTTATTTAAGTTTTTATGCTTTTTTAACTAAGCAGGGTCATCCTTTGGACAATATTATTGGTACACTTACAAGTACATATTTATAACAACATATAATTTCATTTGATGATAGTGAAATTATTGATGATAATTCTTGCCAAGCATGCAACCCAAAAGATTTAGACTAAAATTTAATTACAAATGACTTAAAATGCATATCCTTATCTAGGTTCTTATGCTTCTAGAACTGAAGAGGGTCATCCTTTAGACAATATTATTGGTACACTTACAAGCACATATTTATAACAACATACAATCACATTTGATGATAGTGAGATTATTAATGATAATTCTACTAATTAACTTTTTTTCATATATGATTTCAATTACTTATGTTTTGTACATTATGTGATGGTTGATAATGGATCAATTGAAAATATATGCACTATGGTATTGCTTAAAATTCTCAGGTACACATATAGAGATATGATTGGTAAAATAATTGAAGGATTCAATAAAAAGTAGTTTACATTATTTTATATTAATGATCTAAACATGTGTAAAATATGAATCTTTGTATCATCTAAGACATTTTAAAACTAAGTAAATATATGTGTTAAAATAGATGTTCAATTGTATTTTACTATTTATATAAATGACCAAGAAGACTAGGTTACTTAGTTTGTTATTATTTTATTCTGATTAGAGATATTGTTTAGGTGTTAGGAAGGATTGAAACTCAATCAAAAATTGTTTGGATATATAAATTGATTATCTAAACCTACCTAGATGAATTACGTAGTAGTTGGGTACTTCTAGTAATCGAAGGTGTCTGATCCTAGATGAAAACATCCTTTTGAGATGTGTTAGAATATTCTAACATAAATCATTGTGCCCACTTATAAATCATTGTTTTATGTAGTATCATAAGCTTACTCTTATGCATAAGTCCATAATTTTGTCTACTTCTCCTTAAAACCATGGTTACAATTTAAAAAATAGTTTTACCTATAAAAGGGAATGGCAAATATGAGTTCAACTAACCCTAACCAAACTCCAACCCTCCCCCACCATCCCATATTAAGTGGTTGATCACCTCTTACATTTCTAATACCTAGAAGAGGGATAAAATCACATGTAGTTCTACTAATTAGGTGTATGTGTGCAATAACAATCCACTAGTATGGATGTAACCTATAAATTGGATTTTAACACTTGACAATATGTAAAATTAAATTGGCATGGGTACTTTAACTTGTCTATGGAATGCTCATTTAATGGGTTTCTAATTTTAAATCTTTATGGTTCATCCTTTTAATTTGGAAAGGAATAAATTTCATCTAGGTATGTGTTAGATAGATGCTTCCTAGATAATTACCTAATAATAATATGATTAGGTCCAGTGTGTTTAAATATGAGACACTTTGGGTAATGTATTATTCTATAAAAATAAAAAATGTATATTTTGACCAATATAAATGCTTTTAATTTAATAAAATGATTATTACAAGGCACATAGATAAATTTGGTATATGTGGATGAATCTAGTAGCTACAATCATATGACTATAATTGGAGGCATCCAAGAAATAAGAAAAAATGATCTAATGATTATGAGATAATTTTATTAGGATAATAATTATATTAGTCATATATTAAATAATTCTTATAGGCTATTTATAAGTAATTGAGAAGGCTAGGTCAATAGTTAAAATAATAACTAAGATAGATCATGGACAATAGTCATATATGTATGTACAAGTCATGTATTGTAAATATAGGTCAAGGATAACATTTTAAAGTGTCTAATATGATTTTTATGTGTCTAAAAAATCCACCCTTTTAATCTAATATTGGCAATGCTAAAGTAAAAGGATAAATAATTTGGGTAGCTTAGTGTGTAACCACAGTTTATTTCTAGGATAAGACTTCAAGTGTTCATCTTGCTCCATGTAAACCTATGATATGAAATATAAAGTAATATATATCAATGAAGCATATAAAATTTGAATAAAAATGAAGGAAAACACCTATAAATAACTAAACCATGTTTCCCTCTAAAGTATTCGAGACTAGGGAGATAATTCCCCATGGCGAGTGATATTATGTAAAAAATGGGATGGGAAGATATATTCACCAATCCTCAGGAATATTAATAAGTTATTATCAATTTAGTGATGGAAAAATCCAACCCCACTCCTCATTTAACCAATTTTTAGCTAATAATAGATTCAATATGGAAAGGGTAGAACCCCATACTATGCTTGTTTGTAAATCATAATAAACTGAATCAACTGATGAAAAATTATTTTATATTCAAAATGATAACTTCAAAACCTTTATTACCAACTTGAAAATATAAAAGTGTGTGCATGAAAAATAATTTTTCCCCATAATCTGACCCAACTATCACAATATAACATAGAATTACATATATTTATCTATCAATTTTCCCCTAATATGATAACCTATCATTCGTGTGCTTGTAAAATTATTACATATACATTACATATGATAAAACATCTATCTCAATATATGTATATCTATCTCATAACCTAAACTAATATAATAATGTAATGCAATTTGAACCATTTAAATTATATAATCTATCCCAAAATCTGAATATTTGTGTATAAAGGATTGAATCTCTATGACAATCCCACTAATATGCCTCCCTTTTGAGATGAAAGATTTATCCTATGAATTATTCATCTAAAATAAGAGTTAAATTAATTATGTTATATATAAAATGTAATAATTTAAAGAATGTGATAACATAAGGATAATATTTTATTATAACATATTTATATCATCAAATAATATATGAAACATGTATCATAAGGCTTAAAAGTTTCATGTCAATATAGCTATAATAATCAATCACACAATAGTAGTCATCACAAATATAATTTTTTAATAATGATCCATCTATGAAGATGCATGATGTGTGTGTGTGTGTGTGTGTGTGGGTGTGGGCGCGCGCGTGCGTGTCATGAAAATGCACACAATTATAAACATGTGTGATATGGATCATGGCACCACAAGCTTAGTTAACAATCCTAGATGTTACCTCTATTACACATAAAATTTCAAGGCCATAATGCACACAAATAATCATATAATCAAACATAATATAATTCAATGAGCATAAAATGTAATAAAATGATAAATCAATTTTAGCCAAGGCAAGAGCCACAAAAAATAAGTAATTAATGGCACACAAAGAATAATAAATATTAGTCAATGGACATTCAATGTCAATCAAGACAAGAGTCATGCACAATGAACAATCAATGTCACATAAGGCAATATCCACATACAATGTAATTTTACACCATGAAAAAGAGAATAATAATTATACATGAATGAATGCAATGAAACACATAATGTGATAAATAATATCAATAAGCATTTATAGAACAAGTAAAGCTAGTATATGTTAATAATGTATGTAATAATGACACATGGTTAGAAAATAATATCCATATAATTCCCTATGTAGTATAAGAAAGGTAAATACTTGTCTAACTTATCTAAGGTAGCTCATTATGATCAATGAAATGGTCATAGAAAATTGTAACCTAAATAGTTGTATCAAAGATATTGCCCTTTTATAAGCATGCCTTCAATGTTAGAAGGAGGGTAGCCCTATAGGTGTATAAATGTCTAACATGTGAATTTCCATGTTGTATAAACCTATATGTCCTTAAAATTACTCATTTATACCATGAAATACATGAGCATATGGAAAATGATATGTAATTAATCATAATGTGATAAACAACATAAAATAAATATGTGAACTATCAATACATGTCATGCATAAAATCTTATTTGTTTATTTATTTTAATTTTTAAATTTTTTAAATATGAATTATGTGAAATGTATAGGTCCATTATCACATCATATAGATGTGGATAGTCAAATTGTGGATATGGCAATAGGGTTCTCAACTTTGTATATTTAATCATGGAAAATACCTATATATCATCATCTTAATTATCATCATACCACTATTCACTATGATCTTTACCTTTGCTATTAATTTTTATTTAATTTTATACATCATTTATAATGTAATATAATATATCCTACTGATTCCTCATAATGTATGATATGTTGTAATTCATTAGTATCATGACCCAAATATTCTATAAATGCATTTATGCTTGCATTTTTGTCTTAATCTATATCAATACAAGATTATTTATGATACTCATTCTCTATGTAAAAATCAATCATCAAAATGTCCTTTTGTGGATGCTTTTAATTTATACATGGTCTACCTATGTACCACGTTGTATCAAAACCCACTATAGGTGGCTTGTGTTGTATATGTAATACCTTAGTTCTCACATCATTCTTAAATTTTTTAATCTAATGTTTCAATGATCCATAGATTTTTGTCTCATGTCTAATGATTTTATGGTAATCATAATATGATTTTACCTCTTGATTATATAGTTGGCCTACATATCTATGTCTTATACTAGGTAGAGGAATCAAATAACATTTGTAATATGATGTTTTTTTTAATGTTTAATGTATGTTAATTACAATGTTAATAAAGGATTTGCATCCTTGAACTCAACATTATTGACTAAATTTTTTCTATATTTAGATTTTCACCTTTGATACACTACATAATGTGATGTAGTGCTTATGCATAATTCATGTTTGATTTTACAAAAGCTTTCCTTAATGATTCAATTAGCATATGAGTTTCCTATTGTAAGATAACATTGGAATATTATTTTTGTTCTCTTGGGTTTTATTTCCTTGAAGTATTATATTCATTTATCTAATTTAGATTGTTTTTGTGTGGAAACTTTTTATTTAACAAAAATATTTATATGTGGATTGTTATGATACTCTCTTAGACTTTTCAGTGAAAAAATATTATGAGATAAGTGCTCATTTGGATAGATAGATGCAAAATTCAACTTGGACAAATAATCATATGTATTTGATGGCATTTCATTATTATCATCATCATTATCGACATCTTATTTGTATATGTGATCTAAATCCTATGAATTGATGCATAAGGGAATATCAAGTATCATCTATTTTGTTTTCTTAGAATTAGTTTGTGATTATTTCATTGTCTCTCCATTGATTGACACATTTTCAATTGGATCATTATCATTTTCTTTACTCAATTCTTGAACCTAATATGTATGGATTTTATATGTTTGGATAATTATGATGGAGGCATTATGGAATAATGAATATAATATTATTGTGATCTACCTTAATTATTAGGTTACATCATTTTATAATATTTAAAGCTATTATGTTCTATAGGTAATGTATACATATATCCATTATGCATCAATTTCAAGCATCCATGTCGTATAAATGGTATTGATTCCATATCATGTATCCAAGTCAACCCAAGAGTAATTTATAATTTAGATTATTAAAAATGACTTGGAATATGATAGTCAATGTCTTGGGTCCTATTGTCACATCCAATGATATTACTCAAAGAACCTAGTGTGGAATATAATAAAATTCTCTTATGGTCTTATCTGATTTTTAAATAGTATCTATATTGACACCCAATGTTTTTAAGAATGTTATGTTGCATATATTTAGTCCCAATCCATTATCTATCATGAAATGATTGAATTCAATATTTTTTTATTTTTACTTGCATTAGTAAACAATATTTTTTTTCTAATGTATGTTTGGTAGGAAATTTTTCAATATGAAAGGAAATAATCTCTTCACAATTCTTTTGTGTGTTCATAATGAAAACAAATATACAATATTTGTATCATTTGAAAAAAAGTATCATGTAATGAATTGTATAGGATATATCTGCATATGGATGAACTATTTATTATTTCAACTATATATATATATATATATATATATATATATATATATAATCTTGAGTATTATTTACTTGATCAATGATATGATACACTTTTATTTTATTGGTTTTATTTGTGGGAGATGGATGAGGAGGAAGAAAAACATGTTGACTACATTTGTTCTACCACACATGGTGGGATATCTAAGATTTGTGTTTAGTGATATTATAGACTATGGTATGAAATATAATCCTTGGTAAAATAGTGGGGGAGGGATGGTAGTTATCACAACCTTGAGGTATAGGTGAAAGAAGAACAAAAGGAGTGATGCATGATGTCTAGTATTAACCATATTAAATTTGAATTGAATTTTTAGACAATATGAATTAAGGAAGGCTAAATGTACTTCATGACTAATTTTATACTTAGTTTTATTACAAAATGATTTGACCCTTTTGAATATATAGTTGCTAAATATATTGCATATTTAATGAAATCAACATGTAATGACTATAATCATATCTTGATTTAGATAATAGAAACTATGTATATCCATTATAGCCATGAATGATTTATGTGAATGACGGAAATTTGAAATTAATTCTTAAAATAAACCCAAAATATATAAATCTAAAACCCTAAATAAAAATGAATAAATCATAAGGGAAATTCTAGGGTTTTAGTGCTCAAGTTAAGGACCAGGTTCACTAATATGTTGTAACTTATTTTACATGAGTGATATAAACAAGTGTAAAACTATGACTATTCAGATGATCTAATATATGTCTAAATTAAGTAGATCTAAATGTAAAATAAGATGTTCAATTTTACATTATTATTTATATAAATAACCAAGAATATTGTGTGTAGGTGGTAGGAAGGACTAAAAATAGATCATAAGTCACTCAAATCTATAAATTAATTGTTTGAACCAACCTAGATAAATATGGTAGCATTTAAATGTTTATGATAACTAAAGGTTTTGATCCCTAATATATATGTCTTTGTGATATGTGTTAGACTATTTTGACATAGATCATTGGACCTACATTTAAGGTAATATTTTTTGTAATTTATAAAGCTTATTATTGTGCACAAGTCTAGAATTATGTCTCCTTCTCCATAAAACCATTGTTACACTTTCAACATTAGGTTTAACTATAAGAGGGAATGGAAAATATAGGTTACATTGACTTAAAAAACCCCCAACAAAGTGGTTGTGCACTTACTAAATTTCCAAGTCTCCAAAAAGGATAAAATTGCATATGGATCTCTTAGTTAAGTGCATGTGTGAAATATTGATCCACTAGTATGAATTCAACTTACAACCTGTATTGCAAAACTTGATAATATTTACGTTTGACTTGGATTGTGTCCTTCAAACTTGGATAGGGTCTGCTCCTTCAATGGGTTTTTTATTTGTAAGCTTTAGGGTTATTTATCTCAATATGCATATGTATAAATGTCCTTAAGGAAGGTGTTAGATGTTTGATAGATAATTTCTAGATAAGAATAGGCTTAGGCCTATTGTGTTTGAATATTCACATTTTTGAGAAACTTTCTCTACCACTAACATGTTAAATGTAAAAGATGACCCATATGAAGGATTTGAATTTAGGAAAAATATTATTACAAAGCATGCAAATAGATCTAGTAAAAATCGATAAATACAATAGCTATAATTATGTGACTATAACTAAATGCATTCAAGGAACAGACTAGGAAATTCTTATAGGTGACTGATAAAAAATTAGGAAGGTTAGGTCCATAGATAAATGAACAAACAATTAATGTATGGTAAAGATAGGTTAATAACAACATTTTCAAGTTTATAATATGATATTTATGTGTATATATAAAGAGACCAAACCCTATTGGAGGAATTGTGTTACCACTTATTGTAGGACCTACATTTGTTACTTATTGGTTCTTAATTTTGACCAATATTAGTGAAATTTACATGTTGTTAAGATGTATATGGATACATAATTTGTGTGTGATACCATATTTTCTACATCATTGTGTGAAGTAAATATATAGAAACTGAGTGGTTAAATTTTTTGGTATTCTATATGAGTGTCCCATTCATCGAG
The DNA here is from genome assembly GCA_037957365.1 of Torreya grandis. Classification (NCBI taxonomy): domain Eukaryota; kingdom Viridiplantae; phylum Streptophyta; class Pinopsida; order Cupressales; family Taxaceae; genus Torreya; species Torreya grandis. Next base: position 2,425,794 of record JARHVA010002396.1, on the reverse strand, counting down.
AGATATTTACTTTATGACCTCCACCACAAACTATTATACAACATATACATGTTCATTCTATGAAAAAAAATGGAGATAGGTAATTTAATTTACTTGAATACAAATGCTTCACTTTACATTATATCTACAACATATTTAAGTATAATATATGTTACCTAGTTTTTCACTTGTGTTTCACAATGACCACTGAAGCATTTTATTTATATAAAATGAAGTTAACATGTTACCATGGATATTAAATATACACAACATACAAATAATCATGTAGAATATGATGATAATACTATATATTTCATAGCACATGATCATTTATTTTATTCATATATGAATACATATGTTACTCCTTGCTCATGGTGAGATATATTTGCATCGATCAATCCAAGTCCTACATGTGAGCATCCTCTTGATGGGATAATGTGTTATTAGGAACATATTTCAATTCAAAAAAATTAAAATAAAATAAAAATGTTGAAAAGAATAAAATACTCAAAAAAATCAATGCTAGGTCTTATGCATGACATGCTTTTCTAGTTTACATGATCGATTGATTTTATTTATATTATACATGGTGAATTACATAAAAAAAAATATTTGCACAAATTTTCCATTATATATACGAGTGGTATGTAACATGAAAAAACTACATATGATACATATACCTATGGACATTCCCTACACCTTGGGGTTACCTTTCTACATTGGGGACATGTCTACATTAGGGACACCTTCATACACTTTTAAATTTATATATTTTTATAACATATAAATTTTCATATTGAGATACTTAAACATTTTAATAATTATTTCTTTATTGTGTACTCTTTATGGTGTTATTTCATATAGATATTACATATTTTTATATTAGATGATGACTTTGACTGATTATGTGGACTAACATTGCTTGATTCATGTATTATTGATACTAATTATTATTACATATGTGATAATTGATGTGTTATATATTTCATGTTCTATAAGTTTACTAATTATGTTTTTTCATTTTATGCACTAGTTGTGATAGAGGATCCTCTAGTCCATGTCATAGTCATGTTGTGACTGTGTCATGTCAAATTTGAGTGAGATTTATCTCATGTCTCAACTTTTGTGTTCTTTATGATCATGATATTTTGTATGTACATGTGTGTGGATATATATTTGATTATTTGTATGCTATTTGTTGTAATTTCTATCAGACATACTTCAGTTGCTTTTGATGCCATGTTGTTTATCATATGTCTACCACATTTATTATAATTTCATGCCTAATTGAAATATGTACAAAAAATTACATGGGTATGCCTATTACCTTGGATTACATGTTTCACATGTGACTAAGTATGATGATGTATATTGTCATGTTTGTATAAATAATTTACATGATTAGTATTTTAATATATAGAATGCATTGTGCATAACTCTTTCTTCTGAGATGATTGATTTATAGGCTTCTTCCCTCATATCAAAGTGGGGTAATATTTTGGGCTTGTATTAAAGATTCTTTTACCATTTTTTGGACTAATTTTAACCTATAATAAGTTATAAAATAGTATAATGAATTGATATTATAAAGTTAAACATTAAGTTACAAATCTAAACGTAAAATATTGAAATTGATATAGTACTACAACTTGATAAATATATAAATTACAACAAAGGATAAGATATTAAGTGGTTTCATGTATTATGTAAGGCTGATACTATAGGAAGTGGTAAGAATGGCAAAAGATTGGACTTGGGGTTTTTTAAATCAGGATCTAGACATTTATATGTGCTTAGAAGTAATGTTAAGCTCAGTTAGTACCATCATTTGCTATTTTCCAAGTATGATAGTTTTATCTCTATAGATCTTGTCTCTTTTTTTGATATAAGTAGGTGTGCCTACTTTCCTTTTATCTCTTTGTGAGATCCTTAGGTTTGATGACATACATGACTCCCAGAAATATATATCCTTCACTTGAAACCCTAGATATAATTTATATGATAGATTTATGCCTAAAAGGGGTATGAAAGTTTAGTTGATCTAGACCCAACCACTTCCTTGTTAAATGGTTAAGTTTTTCATACATATCTAATTAACTAAAGAGGTAATTCAAAGCATATATAGTTCTCCTAGTTAGGTGAATATGTGAAATGGTTATAATTCAATGAATCTAACCTATAAACTATCACTTGATAATTGGAAATTATAAAATTTATCTTGGCTCTTGAGTGATTTAGACATAGAAAAGATGTGATCTTAGTGATTTATTGGTAAATTTCGAAGAATAGGGTAGTCCTCTTGAATGTAAAACTAATTGAGTATCCTTGGTAAGTACATTATAGATGTGTAATATGTCTATATATTTTTTGTATTTATATGAGAGTCTTTGGGTAGTTTATCATGCCATCAACATGTGAAACACATAAGTTGATTGATAAGAATGATTTAAATTTTAATTGTGACCATTTCTTGGCACAAGAATAAACTATCAGACTCAATAAATACTATAAGATAATATGTTTTGATTATGACATTACTACTAAGAGATATGAACACTCATATTATGATATAGATATCTCTCAGTATGATAATTAATTGATTTTACATAGATTAAGGTATTTATTTTAGGTGATTGAAAATAACTTGGGAAGGTTAGACATTATAAGTCATGTGGATGTGAGAGAATGGTTATTGAGAAACATGTATGTATGCATAAGTCATGTAGAAAAAAATTAAGTTAAAAATGTCATTTACAAGTATCAATTATGAAATTGTATTGTCTATAAATGCCCCCATTTTATCATAGTATTTAAATTCAATACAAATACTAGATTTTTACCTTTTTATTAAAACACCAAAGCATGCTAATGAATGTGACATACTATTTTCAAAATGTGATACCATTTATTGATTCACAAAGTGATTATTATATGATATTATGTAAATATTATCTAGTAAGTAATATCATATCGAATCACCTTTGACATCACTCTTGATCTATGATATCTTAGACATCGTAACTCTATTGAGATTATCTTACATGAGATTTTTTTCTTTTATCATAATCTAAGTTCTCCACTACCTAGTATATTCCTATAGTCCTTATCTTTATCTCTTCCCATGTAGCATCTATTAAAATTTATAATTGCAAGAAATTTAATTTGGTAGCCCTCAAATTTCCATTCAATTTTATCACTTCACCTCTATCAAAATATATGTGCTTCAACTACTCTTTTCAACACTAGCCATTTCTACAAGTTTAATAGTTTTTATTCCAACCTTATTTAGACTTCAATAACTACTTAGGCATCCTATAGATATTGGGGGGAACACTAATATTCATTGGAATTTTTTCCCTACTCTAATGGGTTTTGGGGCCCTTATTTTGATCCAATAATTTTTGACATTTATTGTTATATTTAAACTCCCATGGACCTAATCAACTACTCCAATAGGTCTAAAACTCCAGTGTTATTCTCTATAGTATAAAAAACCCATGACTAATCTCTCCAACCTTATACTTTTTCTTTTTCCTAAATAGTCTGTGGACTCTTAGAACTATTTAAATAGCCCTTAGATCCTAACATTTATCTAGACTCCTATAAGTTCTCAATGACTAACTTATTAGATTTATGAGATAAACCTTACTTGTTTTTTCAAAATTGGTTTCTAATTTGAGTAAGATTAGGACAATTTTATAATATTAAGATCAATTCCATGCTAATTTTAGTTGTTAGACTTATTTTAACACCTTCAATGAAATGTTTTTGACCAATAACAAGTGGGTTCCTTGAATTGAAAGTTGTGGTTTACAATTCATATTTTTTATTAGAGAAGAAATGAGCATCAAAGGTGGTTTTATATTTCATTTTGGGTTGAAAAAAAAGGAATGATAGGGGTGAAAGGAGCAATATTTTTGTTAGTATTTATATATAAGTATCTCAATAAGGTTTTGTTAGACAACACTACCATTGACACCTTTATTTGTATGGATTATTATTCTATTAGTACTCCTATAAAGTTTTCACTTGATATACTTGAAGGTTAGGTGTGCTATCGACACCTAGTACGTGGACGAGTGTCTTCTTTTTTATATGTCTAGTTTTATTTATTCTTTTGAGTTGACCCTAGATTGACCTCTTTTTATTGAATGAGGCATCTACTCATTTTACTCATTGATGATAACATATCTCGATCATTTTCACACTCATTTAGAACCTAACCCTTTGGATACGGTGTATATTTAGTGTATTACTCTAATGACCCCCTTCATTTTCATTTTTATGAAGGATGTTTGGAAAAACCATTTCATCATAAGGAAGGTTTTGCTAGATTGAATCCTAAGACCCATGGGGATCACACATGCCACTTGGATACATCATGTCCTTTGCCATGATTAAGTTATGGAATTGAAAGTATTGGTTGGTTAGAGAAGACATCAGAAAAGGAGACCTCAACTATTTTTGTATTGACTAGGGATAAGTCCTAATATTATTCACATATTAATTATCCCATCCTCTAACTTAAGGGCCTAATTGTGTCTAGTGCCCTTAGCCTCTAAAATACTACTAGTGTTTGAATTAACCACACAACTCATCCATGGCCTAGGTGAATAGAGACTTCATATGATATTAGTTGTTTACGGTGATTTACTATCATTTTAGTTCTTAGTAGGATTCCATTACACACTCATTGGATAATAAACATGACTTGATCATTGATAGGACCACTCCTCAATCAATGTTAATGGAGAATATCCTAGGCCTTCCCAAGATGACTCATGGGTGAAATGATAAAAGATATATTAAGATTCAAATAAAAAGAGTTAGACTAGTTCTTAGAGATTATTTTAATATGGATCAAGTTAGGTAATTGGTGAATATAACCTTGACTAGTTGCTTCTATAGGAGGATAATCTTTGGAAAAAACCATAGATTTTTAGATGGATCAATTTTGGTTATTGTTTCTTGGATACATCCATATATCACACATCTTGTTCTGGGGATGGATTGATTTTAGATTTATAACAACTAAATAGTTTAATTTAATATTGTTAAATAGATGGTTTTGGGGGTTATCACACTTACATCTTAAGAAATGGATCCTGGGTTTTGACCCATGCATGGAAAAACTCCAGTCTCAACTAGTTTAGGTCAAACTCCTAGGCCTACCTTTAGAATTATAGAATTAGTCCATTTTTAAGGATATTGAGGATAATATTGGGAACTTTATTGCTAAATATAATAGTTGACTTAACGAATATTTTAGGTCAATGTCTAGAATCCTTGTTGATTTAGACATGGAGGGATTGGAAAAGAATATTGACCTAGAATATGGGAAATGAAAAATCACCTAATATATAGACTATATGGGCATTCCCTTTAGGTTTGTTATATTCCATACATATGGACATTTGAAATCTAATTTATTTCAATGCTTCACCCATAATATATGTTAGAGGAAATTTGTCCATTTCTCTAGGACTAAAGAGGAGCTAATTATCAATGACCCTAAGCCTCTTAGGAATTAGTAGGAGTCACTAAATATGATTATTAACATAACACTTTAGGAGGAAGTAGCTCATATAAAAATATATATGAAACCAAAGAATTATTTTCTTCTTCTAGGGTTTATTGAGGAAGATATCATGCTTCAGTCTTCCACCTATTGATTTTTGTTTTAAATTAGAGGGATTTCCACTAGTTGATCTTTTGTATGTGATGTTATTGGATAGACCACCATTATTTTTTCTCTCCCTCTACACTTACGAGATATTTATCTAGGAATATCAATAATGAAAGACGATGATTCTTTGTCTATTATCCTTGTAAAGAGTTTAATGTTAAAGGTAAATCTTAAAGGCATATGATGTGTGATACTAATGAGATGAAAGGAACCACAATCTCTCATTTGAACATCCCATGGTCATCTCTTAAGGAAATCACTTTGAAATTACATTCATTCTTCCTAGGATTTTTTTGTATCTCTTGAGATCTCATCTTATGGTTGAAAGTAATGAATATGGTTATATCAAAGGGGGAATTGGTAGCCTTAGATAGATGGGGATATTTTAATGGGGAGAGGTTAGACTTCACTAATATCTCATGTGTAATCCAATTTTTTTTAATGAAATCCAACAAGGAGAGCAATAAACTCTTCTTGTGGCCTTTAGATTGGGACAAGTCTTGGTAATTTTTTAGTAATGTCGATTATGTCCATAAATATTATAGGGTTAGGTAATCCTTCCCAAAAAAATAATATGAAGAGACTCATTCATCTTCACAATCTAGACATGATCTTAATTAGGAGACTAAGAAGGATGGTATTAAGGTTATCAAATAACTACCTAAATTTATAAAATATGGGCATTCTTGTCTAATAATACTATTGGTAGTTTTTTGGGCATAGTATTGGGTTAGAATACCACATCCTTGAGGCTAGTGAAATCTATTTTTTTCTCCTTGAGTATTAGGGTGGAGATTCATTTTATGAAATTTGGAAAAACCTATCATGAAAAATATTTATGATCCATATGAGGAGAGAATGGATTTTTGGGATGACATGTTTGATTAACATATTTTGAGAGTAGAAAACTACATTATGGGGGAAAATTTAACATTATCATCAAGATTTATTAAGTATGGGTGGCTTTCGCATGAACTGAGTCATTAGTTGATTACTTCCACCACAAAATTAAGGAGGCTAGATTGGTGGACTTAGAGCCAATCAAGCTTGTTACTACTTGGTGAAACATGTAATTTGGGTTTAATCACATAGATAAAATACTTGATATATTCTTTATAGATGACACCCTCTTGAATGACACTAATAAAATTAGATATTGGGTGGTGAATATGATCATCTTCCTATCTTTCGGCATAATGAAAAAAGGGAAAAAAGCCTTGATCCCTTTTAAATTCAATCCTTATTGGTTTTATGATGAGGTTTTTATCAAGTTGGTCAAGTATCAATGTATTGCATTTGATGCTTCCTCTGAAGAATTAGCTAGTCTCCCATTTTTTGATAACATGAAAATAGTGAATAAGGTTATCATCAATTGGGTGGACATCAAGTGATATAATGTTGAAAATGATATCTTATTAGTGGAAATTTATAAAATTGATATATATGATCATGTTCTTTCCAGGTAAATTAATGAAATTACAAAAAGAATCTCTCAAAATTCTAGAGAAGAATAAGTAGGAACTATTGATGGACTCTAAAGTTTAGTGGAGACTTAAAAGTATAGATTTATTATTGAATAATAGTGATGATAATTCTAAAAAAAAATCCAATCACCATAAAAAAAATACCATTTAGGATATGTATTCTAATAATTATTCCATGATGCATTATTTCCATGAGATTATTGATCTGGGTGTCTCTCACTTCCATAAGCTATATAATTATCTTAAAAAATCCAACATAGTTGAGATTTTCAAAATATCTATTTTTTCTAACTTTGTCATTAAGGAAGATAATGAGTGCATTGAGGAGTAACTTTGAAATAATTACATGCTCCTATGGAAAGTTTCCAAAAAGACAAAATTCCTAGCCTTTATGGCTAGACTATTGATATTTTTAGTGGTTTATTTTAATCTATTGGTTGGATACTTGCTTAGAGTTATTGAGAAATCAATGGTTTATATGAAAATTATTGGATTTTTACATTACACCTTCTTCAACCTTATTCCCAATAATGACATCACATCCACTTTTGATGATTTTCATCCCATTTCCCTTTGTAATTACATCTACAATATCATAGTGAATATCACATCCTTAAAGAACAAAATAATTATTTTTTATTCTATCTCCAATGAATAATTTAGTTTCTTTCATGGGAGACAAATTCATATAGTTATTGGAGTGGCTTAAAAATTTCTCCACTCTATCAAAGTGAAGAAGTTTATATTGTTTTTCCTAAAGTTAACTTCTGTAAGGATTTTGATAAGGAAAATTATCTCTACATGAGATTAATTCTCATTGAAAATAGGTTCTAATTACAGATGGTGAATTGGATCATGGGATGTATGTCTTCATTTTATTTCACCTTACTTATAAAATTCTCTACCTTAGAATGTTTTCTCCCCTTTCATGGATTAATTTAGGGTTGTCTTCTCTCTCCACTAATTTTCATTCTACTGGGTAAATGGCTAAATTGAATCATTCTTAAGGATAAAACATTTTTTTCTATCATAGGGTTGAGAGTTAGCCAAAATTTATTTCTCATGAATCTGCTCTTTATGGATGATTTTTTTTTGGTGATGATTCTCATTGAGAATTGACTTTCCTCAATGAATATTTATATATTTTTACTTGGTCACTTAGATTGAGTTAAATGTGAGAAAATAAAACATTTATTTACATTAATTAGAGGAGCATTACGTTAATTGGGTTCATGGTCTTTTCCCCTTAAAATTATTTGACCACCTTGGTAGATTCAAGTATTTGGGTTTATTCCTAAATCTAAATGACTATTGTATTCATGATTCAAATTAGTTTCAAAAAAATATGGATAAATGAACTATATGTTAGTGAAATATATGGCTATCTTTATCCATTTAAGTTACTCTATTGAATTCAATTTTAAAGGCTATTCTAATATATTATCTTTCTCTAGCTCATATTCTTAAAGTCATTCTAGAAAATATTTAAAAATAATGATTCAAATTCCTCTAGATAGGAAAAAAAGAGAAGGATAGAATCTCTATTATTAAATGTTAGTCACTTTATAAACATAAGTACATTGGTGTTTGGGGATTAAAATACATCCACCTCTTTGGGGAGGATCTTCTAGAAAAAGGTCTCTAGAGACATATCTCTAAAGAGGGTATTTAGAGACAAATTATCATCTAAAAATTTATTGAACCACTTGGTGTTAAAGAATGGATCAAAAGTCCTATAAAATCCTATCAAAATGATTTAAACATTTGGAAAGCATTTTTGAAGTCCTTTCCAATTATTTGTAATTAGATCAACTAGAAGGTGGGATCTAACACAAAAAATATAATTAGGATTGATCCTTAGTTTGATTATGGCGATAATTAAAAATTCCCTATCAAATTGATTAATTATTTATCTAACCTTGGAATTTACTTTATATTATAGGTTGTAGATCAAAATATTACTAACCCTTGATAGTAAGCTTGGAAAAGTGCTCTTATGTTGTGAATATCTAGGGAATTTGTCCTTAATTGGGATTGTTATGTTACTTATCTTCATTATATTAACATTTATCTTTAAAATGAGGATAATTCCCTAGTTGAGTACATGAATCCTAACACATAGGATTATATTTTTAAGTTAGGATATCATTCTAATTTTCTTGATGAATTTCTTGTCAGGAGACTTTGGTGGTGGTAGAAAATTTAGAGAATCAAATTTATCCACAAAACAAAACTCTTTATGTGGTTGGTTATGAATAACAAATCCTTTACCTAGGATGTTATCCAAAAAATAAGTTGTCAAGGACCTAGATGATGTAATATTTATTTCCAAAACTTGGAAACTATGAATCATTTCTTTATCACTTTCCCATATTCCAAATATATTTAATTTTAAGTGGAACCTTCCATAGGAGTTCAAGACTGTTAGTAAGGTAAATATATGATTGAATATCTTGCCAACTGTTTTAGAGGCCAAAACTAAAAAACTTAAAAACATTACCTCTTACTATGTTTATGGGTATTTGGCTTGTGATGAATTTATTTATCTTAAAAATAAAAAATATCCTTACCTTTCATTAAATTTCCCATGTTTAGGTTATTCATAGGCATTTTAAAATAAACCCAAAAACTCCATGAAATTAGATGTTGGTTTTTCCTATCCCTAATCATACTAATTATTGGGGGGTGCAGGGTTATACTAAAGGCACCCTATTATTGTTGGTATTAGTGGAATTGCTTTTTCCAACCCTAATAACATAATTTTTTTCAAGGATACCCTAGGTTAGGGTACTAACAACTTTATGAAGTTTATGGATTTGAAGATTATCCATAGGCTTTCTCTTACTAAAAGAGTGGGAATGTTTCAGATTATTTGGGACTCATATATTTTTATCAACTAGATAAATGGTGTTTTGAAGATACACGACTTGTTTCTATATCCCCTTATCACTTTGACAAACTCCTTGTCATGTTCCTTCAACTCTATCTCTTTTTCTCATATTTTTATGGAGAATAACTCGGAGCTGATTCCATTTCCAAAAAGGGATTATTAATATATGTTGAACTTTAGATCACATCCAAATTTATAAAACACATTTGTATTTAGTAAACACTCATATCAATTTTTAAGCACTAATATTTCTTCCTCTCATTTTCATGTTTAACTTGTCGAAAAATATGCCCCCAAAATTGGCATGGCTATTTGTTATATGAATGGTCTATCATCTATGTATCCATGCATCATGTGTATCTATATGCCCTACACATCACTAATGTATACAATGAAATTCATGTGTATATATAATAAAGGATATGTAATCTACCAAACATGTGATAATTAACATATGTAAATTATGTAACTAGCAATAAGGTCATAATCATATCTTGATTCTATATTTTTTGGAATATTTGAATGTTTTTTCATTTTTTTTTTTTTTTTGTGTCTTTGGAATAATTTATCAACGAAGATGCTAGTTGATTGACCAATATACGGTATGTTCATGGGTATGTCCTATATAAAACATGGGAAGGGTCATCTTATGGTAACAAGTAATGTGACATGAAACTATATGTGAATTAGAATCATAATCTAACAAATGACCCCATGTTATAACATAAACCTCTTCATCATCAGTCATAGTGAACTATGTATGATCAGTAACTAGAGGTTACAACATATCTAGTGAAATATATTACATAGTAGGATAACCCTATACATGTGTTTTTTATTGAAAATTATTAATTATCAATAAGTCTAGTCTAGGGTGTGGAGTGAATATTGGTTTATGTGAGTCCTAAATGACCCTTTGATGTAATGGGTGTTGTAATATTAGCCATCTAGTTAATTTAACTACCCTCTTCTTGCCAGTTTACATATAATAGACCTAGGTACGCTATATAATAGATTGTATATAAAGAGTTAAGGTCTGTGGGGTAACTGAATATATAACATGATCCTAAAAATATGTATTTATTAACTCTATATAATGACCTTGAATAGATGTAACAACTAGCTATGGTGGTGGTGAGGGTGCAGGAATAAATACTCTCCCACTTTTTGGCATAAAGAGGTCACATACACTCCTAATATCCCCTCAAAATATATTTAGTTTTTATCATTGATATTAATTAAGCATATTTTTTTTATCTTATATATACAAATATGTAATTCATATATATTTTTCCATTTTTTAAAAATAGCGTTAAGTATTTAATAGGATTTATTTTTTGAGTTATTTTGTTTGCTTAATGAGACATAATATTATTCTTTGACCACTCATATGGAATACCTAGAACTATCACCACCTTATTTCCATGTATGTTTTTAACACATAGATGAATTAATGATGGTATTATACATAACTTTTGTATCCAATGGTGTCTAAATAACATATCAAATATTATTGTACTTGGTGTGACTAGAAATGGAATAAAAAGTACTAAAGGGCCTACTTAAGAGGTATAATAATGTTTCTAAATGAGATTTTTCTATGCCCATAAAAACATTTTATGATCTAAATTTTTTCCATTAAATACTCATGTGTGTATCCTATATAATGTAAAAGTATCATTATATAGGAATTATCACTTAAACCATTGCATATCATAAACTATGAATGGGTTGAAAAACCACATGAGCTTGTATAATTAGGGAATTGAAGTGTGAATCATCATCAATATTCTAACTTTAATTAAATGTAATTTAATATATATGTACTATTATTCTTGTAAACTTACCAATAATACTATTCAAGGGGTGATCATATGTAGAAGGAGTTAGATGTGTATTGTATGTATAATACACTTAAAAGTATCCTTTTTTTTAATTGTGATTTAGAAGAGGAATTTTAAATATTTTTAAATTTTAATTTCCATTATATTATTATATTGAAACCTCTATGGGTGTATAATATAAATATTATTGTCATCAATGAGATGTCATATCTTATGTTTTAGCTTATAGAATCAATTTTTAGAATGCTTAGTAAATCTATAGTAATAAAAATATGTATTTTTGTCATAGATATTAGGTAATATTTGGTTCATATCAACCTATGGTAATGTAAGGAGAGACATGAGGTTTCATTCCATCAACTTTTACAACAATACTTGAGGAGGTTGAGGTAATTATGAAAACTACCTCTTTGGTGGAGTGGATAATAGAAGGTGATTTGTAGGTTGTGGTACTACATTAACTATTATTTTAGATTCATTCTTGGTATCATTCTATTTTATATTTTATCTTGGTTCCTTTGAAACTTATAATTTTGAGTATTTGTATCATCAGGTGTGTACTTGAGTATGTTTAAAATTATGAACTTGACTTATTAATATTGGATTATATGACATAGCTCATAGAAGGACTTGAATTTATTGAATACAATATATTCATGGATGGGTGTGATCAAAAAAATTATTAAATATCTCCTAGATATCATTATTTACCATCAATTGGCTATATTGGATAACATGGTCTTATACTACATTACATAGTATATGTATAAGCTAGGATTATCCAACAACTATATTATCTCAATAGATCTAGACTTGAATGAGCTAAATTAAATATAAATTATGATACCTAATTTTTTGGTAGTGACCAATGAATCTTCAAATCCATAAAATGGTTTCTTGTGTCAAAAATACCAAGAGGAAAGGGTTCCAAATCCTAAGCCCATGACATAATGAAATAGAACTAAATAGACCTCTATCAAAGTAATTTATTGTAAAAAATCAATGTAATTAGTTATGAAAGTAAATTAAATTAAAATAAGTGGGAATCAATAGAATTATCATAAAGGGTAAGGTTTAATGGTCAAAAAATGGTGGTTGAAGAAACATAAAATAAAATATGTCAAGTCTAGGAAATCTTATACCTAAACCAGATTATTCAGTGTAGAAAGAACCTAGACAAGTATAAACAAACATTCATTAATTAATTAACAAACAACATATAATCTATTAAGTAAATAAAATAAATATTATAAGGTTAAAAATATATATCTTGGAGTGGACACATCGACCTTCAATATCCTATTGCCTAATTATGTTTTTTAGTAGATTATTTTGTTTGTGAAGACTTCAAATTATTGGCAGAATACTTAAGAATACTCCCTATGAATCCTCTTATTTAACCTCCAAGACTTACACAAGACAAACTTCTTCAGGACATGGTTCTACACCTAACTCATCCAAATTTGACTTAGGGTAGAAGTGTGAGTGAAAGTAGAGAAAATGGTATCTATATGATATGTTTGGAATGAAAACTAGTCCCTATATAGAGTTGTATAATACCTAAAATTGACCATGCTAACTAATCCAATGGCATCAGCTAGGATGACATAGTAAAAATATGTTGACTAACATTATATTCCATTGGTTAGGTTAATATATTATGCATGTAAAAAAACTGGCTTATAACTAACTAAAGTTGGCCAATACATTATTTGAAGGTAAAAGACATGAAATAGATGGTATTTATATACACATAATTTTTTAAATTTTATCAAATAAAGATGTTTTACATCTTGTAGGAACCTATCGAGACTCAATATCTCTAAGTTCATGCCCTAAGAGCTACACTGGGAAAGGGGTGGGTACACCTTTGGTGCTTCACATGATTGTTGTCCCTTTTTCCATATTATTAACAATCAAACTAGTTCCTACAACCTTTCCCTAAGTTGTTTCTCCTACCTTACATAGTCTAGTCTTTTTCCTCTTTCTATCCTTCATTTCCTTATTTATCACCCTTTTGACCTATTCAACATACTAGGTCAACCTATTCAACCTAGTACAATTTACAAACATTTTGGCTAATTTGGCTTGTTAGCCTCCTGGTCGACCTAGCATAGACCTAGTGAGTTAGCCTAAAAATGTGCTAGGTTGATCAGGTTGACCTAGCACAACTAACATTCTCAAAAAAAATTATGGTAAGTTTCACCTATATATATAAGGTCATTTCAATAATTATTAAGAATATTCAATCAAGATTTATTATTTACTTACACTTCACAATCTTCTCTTCCACCATTCTACTTGAGAAGACTTAGCTTAGGTTTCTTATTTTGGATAATTTAATCTTATGGATAGGTCTTGGATTTTTTACCCTAATAAAGTGATCCTTACAAACCATAAAAACCTCTTGTAAATCCCCTTTGGCCAAGGGAGAGATTGAGTCTCAACGGGTTCATATTTAGCTAAGTATATTCTAACTTTATTCTCCTTTCTTTTAGTAGATAGAATTAGCATAGGTGTTGGTTTGAATAATATTACTATTCATATTCCATGTATTAGGGTGTCACTCATACTTAGTTTATTTAAAGTTCCCTATACATGTTTTGATTGAGTTGGCCTACTAACCCCCAATTTGTGCCATAAGCTTTGGTGTGCACTAGATTAGATTTACTTTTATTATTATTAGATTAGTGAAATATTAAATCATATAACTCTTTTACGGTTAATATGTGATTGTGTTAGATTATAGACTTTGGAAACCTATCTCACATGGTGTGTTTTTATAAGTGATCCCCTAATCAGGTCTTGTAGATACTCACATTGGTCATGCTCCTACTTAACAATTGTATTCCCCCAATTAGAAGTGTAGGTGTTCTCTATCCCATCCAATTCAAGATTGATTTATAGACATGATGTATTTATAATTGCATATAGTATAGTGAACTTGATGTGAATCAAACCCTTACATGATTTATTTCACTTATTTCATTTCTATTCATCATTAATTTTATCATATATATATATATATATATATATATATATATATATATATATATATATATATATATATATATATATATATATTGTGTTAGATCAACCCTATCAACCAAATTAATTTATCTGTATGCTTACGTTTTTAGGAATAGGTAACTATTTCAACTAGCTCAACACAATACAAGTCTTAGAACTTGAAAAAAATTATTCAGACAACTACATCAACTGGCTTGACCCAGTATAGCTTTTACCAATTTCTAGACTTCATATTTAGTTAACTAGGTCAACAAGGTCAACCTAATGCATTTTCAATGCTTTTTTAGCCAATTTTTGTATTACTTGGTTGACCAGCTTGACCCAGTTTGTAAGTTTTTGATAGTTTTCTCCAAGGTTTTAGATAATTAATCTTATCCTTTTTATGTCTAAACCATTCAAGTGATTTTTTACTTCTCTATATATTTCTATCTTTTAACTTTCCTTTCATATTTTGTAATCTTTAAAACTTCCCCTACATAGTCAACTAGGTTGACCCTATAGACCTAATTTTGTGGTTTATGTGTTATGAAATAACTAGGTCGACCTAACTGACCTAGTTCATTTTTAATATTTGTTTCCATATTACAAGTTCAACCATATAGACCTTATTATAAATGATTTTCTATATATTTTATCAACTATGCCTTGTTTCAAAGTTGGAATAAACCATATATGTTTATCACATATTTATTTTTAGTTGCTTACATGCTTAAAATAATTCACATAGTCTAATTAGTGGATTTTCAATTAATTATTTAGTTGCACTATTTATATTCTCTTACACACATGACCAAATCACATAAACATAAATAAGAATTTAAAAAATTGACTACCTTGGCCAACTTACTTGGATTTCATCACCAAGGGGGAAGTCAACTTAATGCTCTGGTCAAGTATAAAATGTGGTTAATGGTATATTTTGGCTAAGTAATAGTTACCCTTATTAATATGGTATGTGAATTGAGGGGCTACACCCCAATACCAAGCCTATATCATTACCACTATAGTCCCTTTCATCCTAAACTTACCTAAAACTATCCATAGATTTCTATCTAGTACTTTTCTTATAACTAATATCCCTTTACACTAAAAATAATTTTTAATAATATAATCAACATTCTAGGTCAACCAAGTAAATATATTTACTTTAAAGTTGTTTATTTACTCTTTGATCACTTATGTGTGTAAAATCTTCCATTAGCCAGTGTTAGTGAAAAAAATTTCCTTTGTGTGCATCAATTGGATTAGCTAGCATCAATAAATTTAACTATGTTTCCTTTCTAAACTTACTTTCTTAAATTAGTTACAAATTATCTTGTTTCATTTACAAAATTTTTATAAATATTTTCCTATTTCTTGTTCACTATACTATGTTGAACTAGTTGACCCTATACTTTTTCTAGCTTTTATGCACTACACTAGATTGACCTTGTTGACCTAGTATAGTTTGCAAGCCATGTTTCTTATACTAGGTTGATCTAGTTGACCTAGTTCTATTTATTACTTTTCCTATTTTTCAATCTAATTTACCATTTTTATAGTTTGACATCTTGTTCATACTTTTTAGTTCAAAATGAGGTCTCCTATCAGAATCTTTTTGGACAACCTAAATCCATTTAGATATTATATGAGATGTCCATTCCTTCCTCTCTTTTCTTCCCAAGAGAACCATCACTCTTTGGGCACTTATACTCCTCCTTTATCTATGAACTATAACATGGTGAAAATAACACCTCAAGATGAAGTTGATGGATCCAATCCTTTGCATACTTATTAATATACTTCTCAAGCTCTCCAAACCAATGTAGGAGTAACTGATATAAATCTCTTTAATAATCTTACTAATAAACCTCCCCTTTAAACTAATTTAGGGAGTGCTCAAACCAACACTAACTCACCTCCTGATATAAAAAACTCTTAGCTCAAGTCATTCAGTAAAGGAACATCATGAAAAACTCTAATACCAACCAAATAACACAAATTCAACAACACTTAATCAATGTGGCTAATCAACCTCACACTATTCATCCTCAAGCTAATCTTAATTATATTCCTCCACCTCTTAGGGATGCCTCAGGTAATGTTATTCCTCAACCTATAATGAATAACAATATGCTTCAAACCATTCAAATTTAGCCTTTATCTCTCTTGATTATATCCATTAATATTGGTAACATAACTCCAACTATCAAATATGATGGAACTAAAGACCCTGATTTATTCCTTAAAGCCTTTGACAACCTTTAAAAAGAGTGAATCCAAATTAATAAATTTTCCACAACTAAAATATTAGTCAAAACTTTAATTGGTGATGTATTAGAATGGTGTAATCAACTTCCTCAACATTATATTTAGTAACTTGAAGATTTAGTCAATCCTTTGGTTAAAGAGTTTCAACATAATGATCTTCCTAAAAATTGTCGTAGTCACTTCATAAATGCTAAACAATATCTTAATTAATTAGATCATGAATTTATTAAAATATGGAAATATTTATCTCATAAAGTTTATCATAATATGACTAATGATAATTTATTCAAAATCTTTATTACCAGTTTTCTTCCAACTCTTCAATACAAGGTTTGAACCTTTACTCCTCAAACTCTTAATGAAACTCTTGACCAAGCTAAGCATCAAGACTTTTTTATGAATCAATTTGAACCCAACCATAAACTTCTTAAAGTTTTTTTTCAAACATATAGTGTTATCACTAGTAATACTTCACAAACCAAACATGGAGTTGCCAAATTTGATGTTCCTTTACCATCTCATACACCTCTTTTGGTTCAATAAATGTAATAATTTTTACCACCCTCAAAGACTTTCATTTATCTTGATGCTCCTCCTAATTGGTATGATCCCAATCTATTATGTTGGTTCCATTATGACACTGGGCATTCTTATGAATCTTGTAGAGGGCTCACTAAGTGTGTCATTTCCTATATGCTTGGTGACTAACTCAATCATGAGGCTATGACCAAAATTTATCATCAAAAGTATGTTTTTGCATCTCAAAAATGATAAAACTTTAAAGCCTCTACTTCTAATAATCCAAACTCTTCTTCCAGTAATAATCAATCAAATGTTAAGGATGTTTGTTCCATTGATGTCAATTATGAGCTATATTATAACAACTCTCATTCTACCAAGGTTAATTATCAACATAAAATAGCTCAAAAATATCTTTTTACCAAGCCTAAGAAACCATATTTAGAATAACAATTTCTTAAAGATACCACTACCACTCATGATGATTTGGAAGCACCTGAAGAACAACTTCCTCCTTCTGATCCTCCCACCACATTTATACCTTGTAAATATAATTTGCCTTCTAAACCTCATGTTATTTCTTCTAAATCACATTGTAATTTTCTTGAAGAACTCAACTATATGCCTTTTAATATTCCTCTTATGTATTTGGTTCACACATTATGTTATCATCATGAATTTATTATGCAACAACTTCAAGAAATTGAAGATCCATCTTACAAAGATGAAGAACCACCTACTATTGATTCTCAATAAACTAACATCAATACCATTGAGACTACGTGCTCATCTTCCAAGCCTTCCATTAAATTTATTGAAGATGACATGACCAATGATTAAATTCCTTTTCATGTTGATGATTCACCTCTCTTTATCAAAGTAGACATTAGTACCACCCTTATCCAAAAAGTTCTAGTTGATGAAGGTTTTGGTATTAATGTCATGTAATTATGGATCATTAAACAACTTAGTTATAATATAGATCATTTTAAATAACCCCATCTTACTTGTTGTAGCTTTCACAAGACTAATCAAAATCCATTTGTCTACATTTGGCTTCTATTGACCATTAGACCTAAGACTGCTAGAACCAAACTTATAGTCCTTGATCTTCCTTTATCATATAACATTCTTTTTGGACATCCATGGAATCATTGAATGAGGGTCATTTCCTCTTCTGGTAGTCAGTGTATTAAATTCTTACACAATGGAAAATGTTACAAACATGAAGCTAATCCTAATCCATGGAGCATCTAGCTTCTCAATCATAATCCTTAATATCAAATTCCTATAATTTTTAAAATAAATAGTTCTTTTTTACCTGAATTCATCAACATGAATCTTGATCTTCAAGTTACTCTTGTAGATTTCGATGATGATGAGCCTAAAGAGCTGCATCACACTTGTAATATTAAGAAGCTTCCCCAAGATCATACTATTTATATCATGGATGAGATTATTGATTTTCCCGCTCCATGTAATTGTCAATATCCATATTTACATCAATATTCCTTTTATTTTAATGATTTGGAGTGGATAAATTACTATAATATCCTCTCACCATGTCCCCTTGTATATTTAGTAACATTGGGATTTCAAATTTTGAAACACTCCTTGATTCTCAAGTATGTATGAGTTCTCTAACATATGATGACAACTATATCATGGACCAAGCTCACTCTAGAGACTTGGAAGTCTATCACTATCAAAAAAAATTATCTCAAATTCATGCCTTTGATTAGGATGTACATACTATATCTACATATCATGACATATATCTTGAAGGTCAT
This sequence comes from Torreya grandis, assembly GCA_037957365.1. Classification (NCBI taxonomy): domain Eukaryota; kingdom Viridiplantae; phylum Streptophyta; class Pinopsida; order Cupressales; family Taxaceae; genus Torreya; species Torreya grandis. The sequence continues at coordinate 2,406,322 of JARHVA010002396.1, read as the reverse complement.
GTACCTCCCACCAATTCTCCAGTTATCGATACTCCTTAGGTGATAGAACAAATTACACCTTACAAACCTACATACAATCCTAAAAATTATCTACCTCTTATGGATCCTATCATTTATTTATATCCTTCTTGCATCATTAAATATACCAACATGACCATCTCTTTGAATCCATCCTCTTCATCTACTTCCAAAATTGCACTAGATACAAAAGCAATTGATGTTCATCATACTCATTCTAAATATGATCACCATGGCAATAAAATTATAGATCTTGAAGTAGATGTTGAATATTATGGTCCTCTTCCTATCTTGCCTAGTAATTGAGCTATCTAGAGTTACTTCATGCTCAGGAACCTCAACTTCCTTGGCAACATCATAAACTTTGAAATTTCAAGAACAAAGCTTCCTACTTTAATAACTTTATCACTAGCATTGATCTTAAAACAAATCCAATTTATGCCTTGACTAATGCACCTTACCACTTTAAAAAAGGAAAATCCATGCTTATCAAATAAATAACTCATATCGATTATGTTACCCCATCTTCTCCTTGACCAATCATGGTTTCTCAAGAACTCTCACCAATTGAGCATGATAACTTTAACTTATTATTTGATAAATATCAAAAGGCATTCACTTGGTCTTACCAAGACATGCTTGGTATTGACCCTAGTACTGTGGTTCATAACATCATCACTTATCTTAAAGTTAAGCCATTTCATCAAAATAAATAAAAATTTCCACCTAAACTTACTAATCTATGTCATAAGGAAATCATTAAATTACTAGATGCTAAATTCATTAAACCAATGGATTATTCTGAATAGGTTTCTAACATTGTTCCCATTCATGAGAAGGTCATCATGGTCACCTAAATTTGTATTGATTTATGCAACCTTAATATTTATTTTCCAAAGGATAACTTCCCCTTACCTTTAATAGATGCCATCATTGATTCCATAGTTGATTATGAAATGTTATCTTTTATGGATGGCTTTTAAGGATACAATCAGATTCACATCACTCTTGAGGATGAACATAAGAATAATTTAAACAAAATTTTCCAAAATGCAATTCATGAAACCCACATAGATTGGAATATTCATTTTTACCCTACACTCTAGGCCTATTGGACTAGCATTCATACTACCACTAGGGCAACTCTATTTTCTCTAGTCTATGGTTCTAAGTTAGTCCTTTCATTAGAAGTTGAGATTACCTCTATATGTACATCTATTTAGGGAATTATTATTGATTAATAATTACATGAATCTCACCTTCATACCCTTGATTTTATTTATGAACATCATCTTTCAGCATTACAATGTAACCACCAATACAAGGCTTGCATCGCTTGACAACATAACAAACATGTTAAATTCCACACTTTTAATGTTGGTGATATTTTCCTCAAATTATATTACACCCATGATAAAGAAGTAAAATATGCCCAAAAATAGTAGGGCCCATATTTAGTTAAGGACATTCTTAGTCCAAGTAATTATCATCTTCAAACTAATGAAGGCCATGTTTTCAAAGAGCCCATCAATGCTAAATTCCTTAAAAAATAATTTGCTTTAACATTTTATTATTTTCATGTTTTATATCTATATCTTTATATCTATTTTTGTAATTTACTTAAGCATGGGTCTCTCCCTCTATAATATTTTCCTTCCTTTTGCAAACCTTTAGTCTTCCCTTTTGGTCTTTTGGTTTCTTGATGTACCATAGTCTTCTTTATCTACTTACATTTTCTCTTTATTTTTACACCCCTTGAGTTTTTATTTTGTGATTTTATTTGTAATACCATGGATAGGACCCAACATCCCTCACAAAACCACCATGCTTAAATCATTCCTTTTCTTTTTGCTACTTGTTGATGTTATTTTGGCATCCTTTGAGTTTCCTTTATGAGTTGCTTTATTAAAAGGCTCCCTCACTTATTACTTATTGAAAACCTCATGGGTCTTTATTTTATGAGTTGCTTTGTAAGACCATGGATAGGACCTAGCCCTCCTCATAAAAATACCTTTCTTTTCATGTTATTGATCCTTATTCTTAAACTTTATCTTTTATTTCTTTTGCTAGATGAAATATACATATAAATCTATGTTGGCATGTTTTCTTCCATTCCCCTCTTTTTTATGATAAGAAATCACACTTTTATATCATTATATCCATTCTCTTTGACCTTTGTCACTTTTTTTTTTCAATTTGAAGTAATTAAAATTGTTTCATGTGTCATTCCTCCTAATTTTCCCTTTCTCTCATCTCCACATTAGATAAAACAACATCAAAGTCAAGATATCACTTTTATTTTACCTTGATTTATGAGACTCTTAGACCCCATGATCATTTAAGTTATCTATCATAGCCACCTTGTCCCAATTTTTTAAATGGAAGTCATCTTTAGCACCCATGTTTATTTTTCTAGATCTATATGGAGGAGGAATAGAAAAAACCGTCAAAATAAAGTTAAAATCCAAATCATTTAAATAAAATAAAATGATATCTAAAAGGAAACATGTAAATCTAAAAAGTCAAATTCACACCAAAATACATGATTTCAGGCACATCTCCTATCTCCAATTGAATCCCAAACTCCACACTTGGCTTCACATAGAGCCTAAATCCTTTGGGGTGAGGTAGGATAGTAGATTGGAATAAGGAAATTCAAAGAAAATATATGGTGTTACCTACTTTCTCATGTAAGTACCCAATATTTGTAATAGACCGATGGATCTATAAGGGGTCTTGAATAATGAGGAACACATCATGGGGAGGTAGGTCCATTTTAATTTTCATGAATATAGCCTTAATGGGATGATTTATATACTCCATTTATTTACCCAATACTTGTGTCACTAAGAGAAGTTCTTCAAAGTTTTTAAGGTCAAAAGTTCTCTTGTTTTAACAAACTTAATTTGAGTGTCTTGACTTTGATAAAGAGTTCCTCTACCTTGGTTTTTCCTTCATTCTCCCCTCCACCCATTCCATTTCTCCCCCTTTATAGACAAATTGTGATTCCAAATCTATTTTCCATATTATTTAATTACTTCATTTTCACCTCTTAAAAACATGCTAATACTACTTTGTTTTAGTTTTATCAATCCTTAGAAGCAAAACAACATATTTGAGTAACTTTGGATCATTTTATTTACACCATCATTTTTTATGTACTAAACTTACTTTACTTTAATTTTACCATTTATCATGATTTTGTTGTCTTGTTGTTATAGACACCTAAGTTTGTACCCTTTTTCCATTATTGAGTGAGATGTGGTTTATTACTGCTCACTCGACAATGTTGTTTTCCCTTTTATGCATCCTTTTTCCTTTAATGATTGATATGTGGATTATTGATTCTTACTCATTAATGTTGTTTTACCATTTTTTATTTTTATTTAGTCTTTCTACCATTTATTTTCATTTCATTTTACCATCTTGTTTGACATGTATCCTTGGTTTGATTTGGTGATTTTGCCTTTCTTACCTTAGGATAGCTTGGCTAAGTTTTTTGATCTTTGGTAGCCTTAGATTTTCAGTTACCTGATTTACTCTTGTTGTTTGACTTGGTTATTTGTTTTAACATATCACATATCACCCTAGCTTGCCAAATTTCACAATTACATCTCATCCTCATACCACAAGTTATCTTGGATTGTCTTGCATTTGTTTGTTTTTGATCTTTAGTTTTGCATTCTTGGTTTTATCAAAAGAAGTCCCCATGTTGTAGACAATCAAAAATAAAAAATATAAGATAACCATCCCATGATAGAGGTAATTCAAGGTATGCATTGCATTTAATTTTTAGTTATTTACTTTTTAGAATAGTTTCCCTTTTAGTCATTTACTTTTAATTATTTTATGATTTTAAAATATTGCAACTTTTTTTAGCATCAGCATTGTGTGTTTCCATATGTTCTTTCTCAAAGCACCATCTCCTATTATGTTGAGTTGTGGAGCTAAAAGCTTCACTAATGAGCTAATGTAGAGGTTGTTGGGCTTACACAGTAATTGACATCGGTCAGAACCAACTGAAATCGGTTAGGGGTCGACCAACATCAACTGACATCAGTTAGGGGTCAGCCAGCATCGGTCATCTTTAGACTGACACCAACTTCTGTGCATTTCCAGACATTTCCAAATTTTTTATTTTTAGGAGAATAGTTAGTTTGCATGTAAAGACTAAAATTAGTCTTGAGTTTGTTTTTCTAATTATTGTTTGCTTTCAATTCTATTTAAGAGACCCATGGGGCAGTATTGTAATTAGAACAATTCAGTAATTGAGTTGGTTGTAATTGATTGAGAGAGAGAGAGAGAGAGAACTCTTGAGGGAGAATTACTGTACATCTAAGAGGTGTGAGGAGAGAGAGATTTATTCATTTTATTTCCTTCTGGAAGAGTTTAATATAGATTGGTTGTTTCTTGTATCTCTTATTACTTGTTGTTTTTGATTTCTAGTTACTTATTACTTCTGGTTTCAATTCCATGTTTAGTTGCTTATACAAAAGTAATCAATTATACTCTAAGATCCTAACAACTAGTATCAGAGATCTAAACACTAAAAAATGGTATTAGAGCGTGTTAGTGTTTGTTGATTATAGAATTCACTCATAGGGGCTTTTGATTGAGTGGTAGCAAAGCAATGGTAGAAGAAAGTAAACTAAGAATGGAGAAATTCAATGGCAAGAATTATCAATAATGGAGGATGTAGATTAAAGATTATCTGTATCAAAAAGATCTATATTTACCATTGGGTGGGGTTTCAAGGAAGCCCACAGATATGGAAGATGAAGAATGGAATGTTCTTGATAGAAAGGCTCTTGGATCTATAAGGTTGAGCCTGGTAGCTTCTATGTTTTCCAGCTTATCATAGGCAAAGATAACGGTAGAGTTAATGGATACTTTGGAAAATTTATATGAAAACCATCAACTTCGAATAAGGTATATCTTATGAAGAAATTATTTAATTTGCAAATGCAAGAAGGTGGATTTGTATCTAGTCATCTTAATGATTTTCATACAATAGTAAATCAATTAAATTTAGTCAAAATAGTTTTTAATGATGAAACTAAGGCTCTCTTAATCTTATGCTCTTTACCTAAAAGTTGGCATAGTTTGGTAATGGCAGTTAGTATTACTACATTTGCTTCAAATATCTTGAAAGTTGATGATGTTGTTAGTGTACTCTTGAATGAACAAATTCACAAGAAAAGCACAGGGGAAACATCAGGTAATGCTTTAAGTGTTGAAAGTAGGGGAAGGCAAAGAGAGAAGGGCAAGGGAAATCAAGGTCAAAGATGGGAAGTAAATCCAAATCAAAAAATGGAAGGATAACCTACTAGAATTGTTGAAAGAAAGGGCATGCAAAGAAAGATTGTTGGTTGAAGGATAACAAAGAAAATTAGCATGAAGGTAATAAAGAAGTAAAAGTTGTAGGTATTGTTGCACAGGATGCTCTTATATTTTCTTTAGATAATAAAGTAGAATCATGGGTTTTAGATTCTGGTGCCTCTTTCCATGCAACCCCAAATAGAGAATTTTTTAATGATTATGTCCATGGAGATTTTGGAAAAGTTTATTTAGGGGATGATGAGCCTTGTAAAATTGTTGGAAAATGAAAAGTGTAGCTGAAATTGTAGAATGGCAACACATGGGTGTTGAAGGATGTCATGCATGTACCCATCCTAAAGAGGAATCTAATTTTTGCAAGAAAGTTGGGTGATGAGGGTTGCATAGTAACTCTCACAGCTGAATCTTGGAAAATTTCCAAGGGTGCACTTGTATTAGCAAAAGGTAAGAGAGTAGGTACACTTTATTTATCTACTTGTATTACTAATTATTCTCCTATTTTATTTACTTTAGATGTAGATACAAAGTTGTGGCACTGTATGCTTGGTCACATGAGTGAGAAGGGAATGAATGTTCTTAAGTCAAAAGGTAAGCTTTCAGATTTGAAAAGCATAGATCTAGATTTTTGTGAGCATTGTATTTTTGGGAAATAGAAGAAAGTGAGGTTTCTTGAAATTGGGTCAACAAAGAAGAAGCACAAGTTGGAGCTTGTTCACATAGACATGTGGGGACCAGCTCAGGTAGCTTCTATTGGAGGATCACAATATTATGTTTCTTTCATTAATGATGCTATCAGAAAGGTATGGGTTTATTGCATAAAGAGTAATTTTGATGTTTTTGACACATTTAAGAAATGGAAAGCTTTGGTTGAGAATGAAATAGGTTTGAGATAGAAGTGTCTTAGATCTGATAATGGTGGTGAGTATTATAGCAATAAATTCAATAGTTACTATTCTATGAGTGGAATATGCAAGGAAAGGATGGTTCTAAGGATACCTTAGTAAAATGGAGTTGCTGAAAGGATGAATAGAACAATAATGGAGCGTGCACAGAGTATGAGGTTTCATGCTAGTTTGACCTTACAGTTTTGGGCAGAAGCTATAGATACTACAGTTTACCTAATTAATAGAGGACCTTCTATTGTACTAGATGGTGGAATTACAAAAGAGGCTTGGATAGGTAAAAAGGTAGATCTTTCATTTCTCAGAGTTTTTGGTTCTGAAGCTTTTGTGCACATTGATAAAGAAAATAGAAAGAAGCTGGATGTTAAATCTATGTGGTGCACTTTCATTGGTTATGGTTTTGGAGATTTTAGATTCTTGTTGTGGAATTTAGAAACTAACAAAATTATTAGAAGTTGTGATGTAGTTTTCAATGAGAAGGTGATGTATAGTGATCAGCTCAAGAGGCTAAATAATTCTGAGTAGGGCAATCTTGATTTGGAAGAGGTTATGATCCAAAATGAGCTCACAAGTAAAAATCATCACTCACAGCAAAACATAGAGACCGACATCGGTCAGGTGGAAATCGACATTAGTCATGTAGAGACTGATATTAGTCAGGTGGAAACTGGTGTCGATCAATTGGAACCGACATTGGTTAGGTGCAAACCAACATCGGTCAGAGATGATCGGGATTAGTCACTGTCAGAAGGAAATTTGGGTAGACAAGAAGATGTAAATGAGTTTCAAATGCCCATAAGGAGGTCTAAAATGGTAATTAAACCTCCAATTCATTATTCCCCTTCTTTATATTACTTGTTGCTCACTGATGGTGGAGAACAAGAAAGTTTTGATGAGGCAATACAAGTAGAATCTAGGAAATAGTGGGAGTATGGCATGAATGAGGAAATTGATTCCTCAGAAGAGAACCATATGTGGGATTTGGTTGAGTTTCCAGCCAAAAAGAAAGCACTAAAAAACAAATGGGTATACAGGTTAAAGGAAGGAGAGAATGGACAAATGAGACATAAGGCTAGGTTGGTAGTAAAGGGATTTGTACAAAAACTAGGTATTGATTTTGGTGAAATTTTTTCTCCTGTATTAAAGATGACTTCTATTCAAACTGTATTGTCTTTAGTTGCTATTGAGGATTTGCATCTTGAGTATCTTGATGTTAAGACAACATTTCTTCATGGAGATTTGGATGAAGAGATATATATGGATTAGTTAGAAGGTTTTGAGGCCAAATGTAAGGAAAAACTTGTGTGTAGGTTGAAAAAAAGCTTATATGGTCTTAAGCAAGCCCCAAGACAATGGTATTTGAGGTTTGACAAGTTTATGACAGAGCATGGCTTTAGTAAATGTCAATCTAACCATTGTGTTTATTTTAATAGATTGGATAATGGTAGTTATATTATCCTGTTATTGTATGTAGATGATATGCTTGTTCTAGGTTCACACATGCAGGAAATTATTGAGCTTAAGGTAAAATTATCTCACACATTTGCCATGAAGGATTTAGGAGCAGCAAAGAAAATCCTTGGCATGAGTATTAAGAGTGATAGGAAAAATCACAGTTTGATTTTGTCTCAAGAGGATTATGTGAATAAGGTGTTGGAGAGGTTCAATATGTAGGATGCAAAACTGGTAAGCACACCTATGGTTGGACATTTCAAGCTGAGCAAAGAATAGTGTCCTAAATCACATGATGAGGTTGAGTACATGAGTAGAGTTCCATATGCTTCAGTAGTTGGGAGCTTGGTGTATGCAATGGAATGTACTAGACCAGATATTGCCCAAGCAGTGGGAGTTGTCATCAAGTTTATGGCCAGTCCAAAAAAGGAACATTGGAAAGAAGTTTAGTGGATTCTCAAATATCTAAGAGGGACCAGTAGTAGGCATTTATGCTATGGAGGGTCAAACACTTCTCTAGATGGGTATGTAGATCTAGAATGTAGATCTAGATATGGTAGGTGACTTAGATGGTAGGAGAAGCACCACAGAATATCTGTTCATTGTTGGTGGAACAATGGTTAGCTAGATTTCAAAATTGCAGAAGGTTGTTGCCTTGTCTACTATAGAGGTAGAATACATTGCAGTCAAAGAGGCTAGCAAGGAAATGATTTAGATGACTCAGTTCTTGGAAGAGTTGGGAAAGGAGCAAGAGAGTTGTAGATTATACAATGATAGTCAAAGTGTAATTCATTTGGCAAAGAATTCAACATTTCATTCAAGAACTAAACATATATAGCTTAGGTACCACTTCATTAGATAGGTATTGGAGGATGGACAGTTGAAGCTAGAAAAGATCCATATGAATAAGAACAATGTTGATATGTTAACAAAGCTGGTAACAAAGGAGAAGTTGAATCTTCATTCAACTTTTATTGGTCTTCAAGATTGAACTTGAAGAGGGAGAAACAAGATAGAGATGTTTATAGGATGTTGTTGTACAGGTACAGGTGCAGCTATTTATCTCCAAGTGGGAGATTATTGAGTTGTGGAGCTAAAAGTTTCATTAATGAGCTAATATGGAGGTTGTTGGGCTTACACAGTAATTGACATCAGTCATAACCAACTGACATTGGTTAGGGGTTGACTAGCATTAGCCAACATTGGTTAGGGGTTGGCTGACATCGGTCATCTTAAGACTGACACCGACTTCTGTGCATTTCCAGATGTTTCCAAAATTGTTATTTTTATGAGAATAGTTATTTTGCATGTAAAGACTAAAATTAGCCTTGAGTTTTTTTTTCTAATTATTGTTTGCTTTCAATTCTATTTAAGAGACCCATGGGGTAGTATTGTAGTTAGAATAATTCAGTAATTGAGTTGGTTGTAATTAATTTAGAGAGAGAGAGAGAGAGAGAACTCTTGAGGGAGAATTATTGTAAATCTAAGAGGTGTGAGGAGAGAGAGATTTCTTCATTATATTTCCTTCTAGAAGAGTTTAATATAGATTGGTTGTTTCTTGTATCTCTTATTATTTGCTATTTCTGATTTCTGGTTACTTATTACTTCTAGTTTCAATTTCGTATTTAGTTGCTTATACAAAAGTAATCAATTTTACTCTAAGATCCTAACATATTACACATTAGTGACATGTGATGAGATTTGAGTGGGGCATATGTACACACAATATTTTTAAGTTTTATCAAATACTAATGATTTACATCTTGAAATAACCCATCAAGATTCAATCTCTCTAAAGGCATGCCCTAAAGGATTCACTATGAAAGGGGTGGGTAGACCTTTAGTGCTTCAAAAGATTATTGTCCCTTTTTTCCATATTATTACCAATCTAACTAGTTCTTAAAATATTTAGTTAATATATTTCTCCTCCATTGCATAGTATTCTAGTCTTTTTCCTCTTTCTATCCTTTATTTCCTATCTTGGCACCCTGTTGACCTATTTAGCATACTAGGTCAACTTGCTTGACCTAGTATAGTTTGTAAACATTTTAACTCATTTGGTTTGTTATCCTCTCAGCAAACCTAACACAAACCTAGTGAGTTATCCCAAAAATGTGTTAGGTTGACTAGGTCAACCTAGCAAAGATAACATTCCCAAATAATTTTAGGGTAAGTTTTTCCTATATATACAAGTTCATCTATGTCATTATTAATAATATGCAATCAAGATTTATTATTCACTCATGCTTCTTCACAATCTGATCTTCCACCATTCTACTTGAGGAGACTTAGCTTAGGTTTCTTATTTTGGAGAATATTGTCTTATGGATAGGTCTTGAATGTTTTGGCCTAAGAAATTTATCCTTATAAACCAAAATAACCTCTTGTGAATCCCCTTTGGCCAAGGGAGCGATTGAGTCTCAATGGGTTCGCATTTAGGTAAGTATATTCTAACTTTGTTCTCCTCTTTTTTAGTAGATAAAAGTAGAATAAGTGCTATCTCAAATAATATTACTCTTTTTATTCCATATATTAGGATGATATTCATCTTACTTCATTTGAATTTCCCTATACATGTTTTGGTTACTTTGATTTACTAACCCCCACTTTGTGCCACAAGATTTGGTGTGCATTAGATTAGATTTACTTTTCTTTTTATTAGATTAGTGAAATATTAAATCATATGAATTTTTATAGGGTTTTTATGTGATTATGTTAGACTATAAGATTTTCAACCCTATCTCACATAGTGTACTATGAAAATTGATCCCCTAATCAGGTCTAGTAGATCTTCACATTGGTCATGTTGTCACTTAACAATCTTATGCCCCTAATCAAAAGTGTAGGTATGCTCTATCCCATCCAATCTAGGATTGATTTATGGACATGATACATTTATGATTGCATATAATATCAATGCGGCTAATGCCATAGGATATAAGGAAATTAATATTACTAAATAAGATAATATGGAAAGAGGTAAATAGAAATACAAATCTAAAGAATCTTAACTTGGTAGGAATGATATGATCATGCTATAAATAACATCTATTGTAAATGACCACAATAATACCCACCCATTTATTGGTTCACCCTTTAAGGAATGTACATGGGGAGATTGATGCTTGACAAGTTAAAATAGGAGAACATAAATAAATGACAAAGTGAAAAATATTGTGTATACACATACTCATTTAACAACTCATTGGATCTTTTCTTGAGTTTATCAACTTGAGCATAAGATGATTTTTCATTATTTTTTATGGATAAATATTGTATAAACTAATCCACCAAATTATTAAATTTACTTAATGATTGGTATGTGATATCATAAAACTATTTTAAATCGTAATCCTTAACATTAATTGGATCCATAATATAAGCATGTTACATGGAAGGATCTAAGGTGTTATTCTAGTTCACCTTTATTGTCATGCACTGTAATATTAAGAGTTAAAAAACCCATAGGTAAAGGTTAGTCTAAAATTTATAAGACTAATGTATTGTGAAGTAAATCATGTGAATACATATAATGACAAGTTCTATAGGCACATTATTCATATTACAACAACATATCATGTGGATCTTAAATGATTTGCTTAAGGGATTATGTAATCAATGAGGTTGATGATCTAACATGCATAGCCATTACAGGATTTGTATAGGTTGGTTGTGTAAAAATAGGCATATTAATATGAGATAAACCATACCTTAGATGGGCAAGACATATGTAATCAAGGGTGTATGTGTAGTGATATTATAAATGGTGGATGTATAAACACCCTTTGTGGAATTGATACCTGAAAAGGTTGATTAATGTCATTAAAGAGATCATATTGTTCCTTACATGAGATAGCCTTAGTGAATTTTTTTATCATCTATTGTTACATATAGTAATTCATTATGTATTTGTGTCTTCATGCCAAGAAATTAATTTAATTATATTTTATTTATGTCATAAAATCTATTATAAAAGTCTACATATTCATTTCTTTGATTTGCATCCATGGTACTCATTTAAATAACAATACCATATTTAACAATCAAGTTCCATGGAGAGGATGAATAGGAAGGGGAAATAGAATTTCACATGCCATTTGACATCTAGTAGTGATATGAATCAATTCATATTGAATATCATAACTATATGAATAGGTAAAGGCTTGTGATTATTCATTAGTTATTTACACCTTATTAATATGCAAAGATTGGATCCATGAGATTGCATGTTTTTTTACATATTTTGCATATCAAAGGAAAAAAACATGTAATAATTATAGTCATAACTTAATTAAGTAAATATAAAATATACACGTCCATTATATCCATGTGTAATTCATGTATATCAAAAAATAAAAAATAAAAAATTAGATTTATATATATAATTATGAAACCCTTGAAATTGAGGAAGAAACTATAAGGGTGACCCAAGATTTGTTTATTCTCAATGCAATATTTGGATTCGCCAATATTTTTTACACTATTTTGGATTAATGCTAACCCTTAATAAGATACAAAATAATGTAATGAATTTAAATTATAAAGATATACATTAAAGTACAAATCTAAATGTAAAAACTTGAAAATGATATGGAACTACAACTTTCTAAATATATAAATTGAAATAAAGGATAATATAATTAGTGGTTCCTTGAACTATTTAGAAGTAAGATTATAAGAAGGTATTAGTACATTCGGTATATTAGACTATGGCCACATAGATCAGGATATATCCCTCTATGTGTACCTAGACAATAATGTCATCCTCAAGTAGTTACCATTAGTTTTATGTTCCAAGTATAAAAATTATTTATTTATATATCTTGCCTCTTTATTTCCATACAAGAAAGTTCGTTTGTTTTCATTTTGCATCTATGTGTGATCTTGATGTCTAATGATGTGCATGACTCCCATAAATAAATCTCCTTCACTTGAAAACTTAGGTATACTTACAATGATAGATTTAGACTTGTAAAAGGGGATGAAATGTGGGTTGATCTAACCCAAACCACTCCCTATTGAATGTTTGAGCATTTACAACATATCCAATATCTAGAAGATGGAATTCAAATCACATATAGGTATCCACATTAGGTGAATGTGTTAAATATTGGTAAATGGATGCAACCTATAATATAGCCCGTGATACTTGGTAATTGTTAAATTTTTCATGGATCTTGAGTGCTTTAGACTTGGCCAAGGTCTATTCCTACTAACTAATTTTAAAATTGGGAAGAATAATGTAGTCCTCTTAAATGTGCAAGTTTTTTAGTATGCTTGGTAAGTGATTTATATATTAGTAAGAGGCATCTATATATTTTATATTTATACATGACTTTTTGGGTACTTTTTCTTGCCACTAACATGCAAAATTCATGACACAACCCATAAGAATCATTTGAAATTGAAATGTGTAATTTTTCTCAATGTAGGAAAAAATTGTCAAACTCCAGTGGTATTATAAGATAATATGTTTTTAATCTAATTTTATTATCCATGAGATAGGAATGTTTATATGATGATCTGGAGATATCTAAGTATGATTATTAATAAGTTTCACATAGACTTGGGAATTTTTAAAGGTGACTATAGATACTAAAAGTTAAATATTAAACACTTGACAATATCATTTTTGACCTACCTTCACCATATATGTCTTGTGTGCACATATATACCTCATATTTACCATTCTCTCACATCCACATGCTAACTATGGGTACAATACTTCCAAGTTGTTAGTCACCTAAACTAATTCCCCTAGTACATTCTAAGCCATTATTTATCATAATAAAAAATTTATAGATCATTAGATCATTATTCATATATCCTAGATAGAACCATTAGAAACAGATATTACCCTATATATAATACTATCTAGATCTAATATTTATATCCATTACCCAAAAATGATAATATTAAATAAAATAATCCTTATGGGTAAGCCTATTTGTCTAGTGTGTTAGTGGAATGATAATTAACCAATATAAGCGAACATAAATACAAATTACGTGTAAAATTATTATCCCTATATAATTCATCTAATGAGAATCTATACACTACTATATAATAATAATAATTTCCTTACTCCTCCCAAATTTTAAACTAGTCACTAGGAGTATTCATCAACATGGTCTAAAACACACCAGGATATATCAAGAGTGATCATTATCAAGTGTTGAAACCCACATTTCTAGGTGAATTCATATATAATAGGATCATAATTTAAAATTCACAATAAAGGGAAGAACTATGTGTGGCTTGACTTCTCTCTTCAATGTATTGGATACATGTGAAATAATCAATCATTAATGAAGTTGATTGGGGTTATCTCATTCCATTACACATCCAATTTTTTATATTTTTTATCCCTTCACAATATGTCCTATGGTTTCAATGAAAGAAGAAGTATTTTTAAAAATTGTTAGCATGATTAGGCCCTAAAATTTCAAACATCTAAAAGAGAAGAATGTCCACTTGCCCGTGTAAAAATAAAAGATAAAACATATAGGTATTACAAAATTTCAATATGAAACATACTATTGGATACAAATAACCTAAAATGGATCATACCATCCCACCAAATACCTATGTGTGTGTGTGTGTGTGTGTGTGTGTGTGTGTGTGTGTGTGTGTGTGTGTGTGTGTGTGTGTGTGTGTGTGTGTGTGTGTGTGTGTATTAATATATATATATATATATATACATATATATATACATATATATATATATATATATATATATATGTATATGTATATATATATATATGTATATGTGTATATATATACATGTATATATATATATATGTATGTATATATATATATATATATATATGTATATGTATGTATATATATGTATATATATATATATGTATGTATATATGTATGTATATATATGTATATATATATATATATATATGTATATATGTATATACATATACATATATATATACATATATATATATATATATATATGTATGTGTATATATGTGTGTTTGTGTGTGTGTGTGTGTATATACATATGTGTGTGTGTGTGTGTGTGTGTGTGTGTGTGTGTGTGTGTGTGTGTGTGTGTGTGTGTGTGTGTGTATACCTTTCATCGAGTGACCTATAATGCTAATAGTATTGTTTTTCACTTGCCTTACTCCCAACCACTTGTCTTAGTATTACACAATAAAAAATAATACTAAATGTCTTATCCTTTGTTTCCTTTATATATTTAGTAATCTTTCATGACAAATTATTTTCAATATTATACATTTAAATATAATCTACTTCTCATACATTATGAAATCTAAATATACATAGTTTCGATCTTAATCAAATTAAGTAAATAATCCAAATTAGGAAAAATATATAAGTGAACTTGAATATTTCTTGATGTCATTAAATCTATTAGGAAAGTTTACATATTCATTTATTTGATAATCATCCATGGTACTTGTTTAATTAACATTATTGTATTCAATAATCAAGCAATTTCCATGGAAAAGATGAATAATAGGGGGAAATAGAATCATGGATGCCTTTTAACATATAGTAGTGAAAGGAATTAATTTAGATTGAATATCATAATAGTATAAATAGGAAAAGTTTTGTGATTATTCAGTAAATATTTCAACCTTATTAGTATGTAAATATTGGATCCATAGGATTACATTTTTGTTACATATTTTGCATATCAAAGGGAAAAAAAAGTAATGTTTACAATCATAATTTAAGTAAAAAAAAATAAACTATGTACATCCATTATATCTATGTGTAATTAATTTATAAATGAAAATCAAAGATCAAAAATTATATTTAAATACATAATTATGGAACCATTAAAATTGGTGACCTAGGAGTTGGCTATTCTCTATGCAATATTCAAATTCACCAATATGTTTGACTGTATTTTAGATTAATTCTAACTCTTAATGAGATATAAGATAATTTAATGAATTTAGATTATAAATATATAAATTAAAGTATAATCTAAAAGTAAAATCTTAAAAATGATATGGAAATATTACTTTAAAAGTATATAAATGCCAATGAAGGATAAGATACTTAGTAGTTCCTTATATTATGTAGGACTCATATTGTATGAAGGAAATAATAAATGTGGAAGACTATATTGTGGTACACTTATATCAAGATCTATGCCTCTATGTCCACTTGGAAGGTAACATCATCCATAAATAGGTTCCATCAGTTGTTATGTTCCAAGCCTGAAAAATATTTATTTATATATCTTTCCTCTCTATTTTAATACAATAAAGGGCAGACATTTTTATTTTGGATGTATGTGTGATCCTAAGGTCTAATGATGTGAAAGACTCTCATAAATATATCTCCTTCACTTGAAACCCTAGGTATACTTGAAATGATAGTTTTAAGCTTGTAAAAGGGGATGAAATGTGGGTTGAGCTAACCCAAACCACTCCCTATTGAATGGTTGCATGCTACAAACATATCCAATATTATAAATAGGGAAGTTAAATCACATTTACTTCACATTAGTTGAATGTGTCAAATATCATAAAATGTATGTAACCTATAATCTATACCTTGATACTTATGAATTGGTAACTCTAGAATGGATCTTGATTACTTTAGATTTGGTTAAAATCTACTCCTAGTGATTAATTTTTAAATTGGAAAGAATAAGGTAGTCCTATTAAATGTGTAAGTGTTTGAGTATGATTGGTAAGTGATCTATAGATTGGTAATATACCTATACCTATTTTTTATTTATTCATGACTCTTTAGGTACTTTCCCATGCAACTAACATGTAAAATTAATGGGCCAACCCATAGGAATAATTTGAAATTGAAATGTGTACTATTTTTTGGTGTGGGACCAAGATATTAAAATCAAGTGATATTTTTAAGACAATATTTTTTGACTCTAATGTTATTGTTTAGGAGATATGAACATGTATATGATGATTTGGAGATATCTAAGTATGATAATTAACTAGTTTCAAACAAACTATGGGATTTTTTATATGTGACTATAGATACTAAAATATGGTATTAAATACTTAATAATGTAATTTTTGACATACTTAACCATATGTGGCTTGTGCACACATATATTATTCCTATTTACCATTATCTCACATCCACATGTTATCTATGGGTCCAATCCTTCCTAGTTATTGTTAGTCACCTACATAAATTCATCTAGTATGTACTAAACTAGTTATTTATCATAATTAGACATCTCTAGATCATTATATCATTATTCATGTCTCTTATATATAACCATCAGAGTTACCTAGTACCATATAAATAATACCATCCAAATTTAAAGGTTTTATGCTTCACCCAACAATGATAAAGTTTTAAAATCAAATCATTCTTATGGGTGAGTTTATTCATCTAGTGTGTTAGTGGCATGATAAATCACCTAAATAAGTGAGCATAAATAATAATCAAGTGTAAAATTATTATCCATATATAAATAATATAATAATTATCTATAAATTAATGCACACCATGAAAAATTGCCTTATTTCACCCAAATTTTAAAATAGTCACTATGAGTATGTATCAACATAGTCTAAAACACACCAGTATATGTTGAGAGTGATCATTATCAAGTATCAAAAGGATTATTTATAGGTTCATTCATATATCAAATGAGCATAGTTAAAAATTCACATTAATGGGAATCATTATGTGGCTTGAATTCCCTCTTCAAACTAGTGTATACATAGGAAATAGTCAACCATCATTGAGGGTGATTGGGTTCATCTCATTCCATTACACATCCTTTTTTATAATTTATATCCCTTGACAAGAGGACTTATAGTTTTAATGGAATAATAAGTATTTATAGACATTTTGAAAATTATCAAGCTCTAAAATTACATAGATATCTAAAAGAGAATCATCTGCACTTGCCTATGCCAAAACAAAAGAGAACCTACATGTATATAACCTTCCAAGCTGAAACATACATCTTGACTATTTTGACCACAAGTTCAAATAAGTCAATCCCCTATAGTTAAATTTTTTTATAGGGGTATATTTTAAGTCTTATAAGATGTAATAGGACATACCATGGTCCTAGTTGTTGTCGTTTGATATGCAATTAACCTTGGTCATAGTCAACTTTTAGTCCTTGTACCATTTTATGTCTTATAGGGTCATATTTGAGCCATTAATGAAATTTTTATAGTTTTCACTGGTAGATAAGTATTAACAAAATTTACTAAACATCCCTCAAGTCATATTATTATCATTCATTTAAATTCTGACTTAAAATGTGTAGGTTCTTAAGTTAGATTAAGAAAATAATTAAAAAAGAGGAAGTTTTGGTAGTTATATAACCTATGCAAGTATTTTGGAATATATGGAAGGTTGTAAAATTAATATTCAGATTATATAAGTTTAATTATTCATTATATCTAATTTTTAATTCTTAAAATTATCCTAATAGCATTTCACTTCTCCATCACTTCACTAGGTATGCAGAAATGGTCCAAAAAAAATTCATGGTATGTCTAGTAGTAGAGGAATTGGATCAAATGACACTAATGGATGTTAATACACTTATTAAAATTACATTTCATTGAATTAGTTCAATGATTTATTGGTTTTTCTTTATGAAACATTTTTTAGAAGTTGAAGACTCCTTTTTGCATGCTTATCCTCACACCCTAAAAGTATTTTCCTTGTTTGAGCTAGTCTATATAAAAAATATAATGAAATTGATTATATAAGATATGGACATACTTATATAATGGTATAAATATTTTAATATTTGTGTGGAAGTGATTTTATCAGTAGAACCTCTTAATTTGGTAGGTAGGAGCTCTATTGTTATGTGTAGGCATGTTCATCAGCTACATAGGTTTTCCTTTCCAATAGTGGTTTCAATCAAAGGTTATATGTCATGTCCATACATTTTATATATTAATTGTCACCTATCCTTCCAATATTAGTATCAAAGTCTAAAATAAATGGATTTATATTTAAGAAAGGCCAACACAGTCAGTTTTATGCATGTATTCACCTACAATTAGGTGTATGAAAGTTTTGAGAATAGTCATGGAGATGTAATGAGGAGTTATAAGTGGTTGAACACACTCTTATGAATTGATAAATAATGATAATATTTAAAAATTATATATTATACTCTGTGACAACTAATTCAAACAATATGCATAGTCATGTATCATTGATGGACACTTACAAGTGCCCCATAATAGACTAAGAATGTTGGAATGAGGACATTAGAACTAGTTTGAAGTACTTTAAGGTTAAAAGGATAAATTAAAGATTTTTATAAGGTTTAGTATTAATTATAGGTCCATACACTATATATATATATATATATATATATATATATTCCATGTTCCACCTTCAATGCCTTATGTCACACATGCATATACACCTATAGGTCTCCATATAAGTCAAATAAGATTGTAGAGTATGTATGTGATACAAGTTGAAACCTTGCTTAATGTATTGAAGTGCTGAATATGTCATGGTAATCATGGAGGATCCATGAATAAAAACATAAACCTATTATATCCCACCACAAGTTAATAAGGTTGTTTCAAGGATTTATTACCTTTAAAAATCTGAAACATAAATGTTGCTCTATTTTGATCCTTTCATAGTTTCATGGCAGGAGGTATAGATAAGATTAAACGATACTATCATTTATCCCTTAAGTAGGGGTAATACATTTTAAAATATAATGAATGAGTGGTCCCAAGATATGATGTAAATGGGGCCTCCATTATAGAAATTCTTTCACTATATAAGGTAAGTGTTTTCCAAAGTGCTTTGAACTTCAAATGATCTCATAATCCAAGGTGGTATGATAGGAGTATATATTCATGTAAAGTGATCCTATTGAGGTTATAATCACAATAGTGGATAAAATAAAATTAAAAATGGTTTGAATTATAAGTAATTAACATGTATCATCACCTATAGGTGTACCCTTGCCCTCAAAAAATCACCTATAGTCTAATTGTAGGTACCTACAAGATCATGATGTGAACCTTGGATATTGTAAACCTGAAAACATAAAAAATTTCCATTTGCAGTTGGTTATAAGACATAAAATATATCTTAGGGTATTTATTATAGTGTACAATATTTTAAATTTAACTTTCAAGGCCTTTTTTTTCCATGAATTATCATATACAGTTGAATGTAGTATGACAATGCACTAAAGCATAATGGTCTAGATGTTGGCATAACATGTACATGATGAGAAAAACTCTAAATGAGTTAAAATTAAAATTTATGAATTAAAATGGGTCTTAAATCATGATCCAAAAGGTATAAAACAAAACATTCACTTACAAGTATGTCTTTTCTTAGGTGACCACACAGTCACATAACTTGCCAACTAGGCATATCAAAGTGGAAGGAATACATTGAAGAATTTGGAAAAGTTTGGGATGATGAACATGTTTTGAGTGCCTAAAAAAATTATAATGACCATATTATTATATTATAAATACAATGTAAAATATATCATGGAGGGGTTCTACATAACAATCTATAGTCAACACACTAATCTTGCACACAATTAGTTCTACACAAGTCTACTTTGGTTTTTGTGAGGTTTAGAGGAGATAGGAGTATGATTAAAATATGAGATTTTGTGTAGAGGATATATATCACCTATTTAAGATCCTCATATCCTTATTTTTTTGAGATAATATGGTAAGTTCACTTTTTTCTATTTGAGACAGAGGTAGTACAAAAATGTGAAATAGTTGAATTAGAGCCTATTATATCACTACAAAAGGGTTTAAGAAGTGGTTTTAAACATGGTAAAAAATTATTAATGTCTCATAGTACTGAGGAATCCAACATAGTGACCTAAAACCATAGGTATATAGGTTTATCCTACTAGGCATTAACTAGGCTTAATGCCTAAGGGGGTTCTAATATCACTTCTAGGGCTAGATGAGCCTTGAAAATAATTGGAGGACCTTTATTGGGAGATATAATTTGAGTTGAATCATTTATAATTTAGGGTGTGTATAAAATAAGGAATAAATAAGGCATATTTGGAATTTTACACTAATAAAAATGTTTAGCATGGGGACCTAAGGAGTTAGGCATAATTTAATAGGGTCCTAAACATTCCTTTTGTGGAATTTGTTCATAGGTTCAATGTCAAACTTTTATGAACAATCCTTAAGGGTCAAATATACTCAAAACCCTCAAAAACCCTTTATAATGGCTTTATGGGAAATAAAAATAATAAATTTCATCCAAATTATCTTGTATGACTTGTAAAGTGATTGAGACTTATATAATACTTCCCCAGTTTCTTTCCCATCACGTTGGCTTCTACACTATTTTTACAAAGTACAAAACTAGCTTTCTTAATATATTTTGGGTTTTTTTAGGTACATAAGAGTCTAAAAGGATGAGGATAATTTTTTTAAATAAATTGGGACTTAATATAGCTACTCATTCTCATTTATAACTATAGAAAAACACACAAGTACCTCTTATAGCTCCTTCACTTTAGGCAGTCAAAATTGGCATAGTGAATGGAAGGTGATCACCAAGTGACAAGGTGATAACTCCAATTGGGAGGAATTTTAAGTTATAATTAATGGATTTATGGATATTATGACTCTTTATAGATGTCATACCACCCCTTTTATGTATTATATTGAACAAATAATGGGAATCTTGATGACAAGTGTGAATAATGAGTGAAAGAAGGATGACAGTGATTACAAGCAGTGATAACACTTATCCAAAAGAATATATGTGATTAGGGATAGATAAAATACATGTTTAATATTTTATCAACCCCCTAATCATAGTTAACATGTGTAAATTATTCATATTCTATTATGGATCACTCAAGAGAAGTTAATGATGAAGGCAATTTCAAACAGGCAGTTGAAGAGTCCTACACCATATTTGAAGAGTTTTCATGTTTGGAGAGACATTTGTCCAAAGATAAATTTTATGTTATATTTACTACTTCATTACTCTATATATTTAACTCTCTTTCTCATCTTGACTTTTTCTTGTGACTCATGGCTCTACTTTTCCCTCTCTCATCTCTCATATTCTATAAGTACTAACTATTTTGGCTCTGGTTTACTAATTCCACACCATGTATGATAAATCCCTACTAGTTTGATGTTATAATTTTCCTTTTAATAATGAAATAAATCTAGTTTTTATTTCATAAATATATTGTATAAGTATTCAATGTTATGTATGGTGAGGTCTAGTGATAAATGCTATCCTCATCTTCTCTTTGTCCTTTCATTTTTGGTGCAATAACTTCTAATTCTAAGAGTTCATATGAAGTGTATATAGTGTATTTATCTTCCATAAAGTTTTAAAGTTTCCTTATAGTCTAAAATCACACCTTTGGTCTACTTAACTTTATTTTTATTAGGTATATCACCTCCATATTGAAATACTAATGTTAGTACATCTTAGGACTCTGAAGCAAGTGTTGTATGTCTTGTTTATTAGTAAAATGTAATGATGATATGGTGAAAATATTAATGGTGTATCACCCCCTTAAAATATATTTATTTCATGAATATTTATACCCCTTTTCACATAATTAATGTATTAATGTAGGTGATAATCACTTAAAGGTTAATTAAGGGAGCTAGCCTTTAATCATAGATATCTACCTACACTATAGGTAACCCACAGGCCTGAAAGTATTCTAATGTTTCCAAAATATTAGAGTAAGATTTAATAACCTCATATATGATTCAATATTTTTTTATAATTATTGTATCATTCTTGGTAGGATCATTTTCCTAAATATAACCTAACAAGGTGAATGCTAATCTTGACAACATCTACTACATATAGTGTGCTACTTAGCATTTGGTGACTCCACTCAAGGTAAAATATAGCTATATACCATTATTTTGACATATATTTATTCTCATACTTCATAGTCCTTAATAGATAATCTTATATTAGATTTTTTAGTCCTATCAATCCATATTTTCAACTTGAACCTCCTCTTATAGTTAAACACCCTCAACTTATTCTTCTCTTTGAAGATCAAGTAGACTTTGATAGCCAATAATACCAAGAGAGTGAGGAAGAACTTGAAGAAAACATATCTAGGAAACATTCCTTCCTATCCTTTAAAACTAAAAATCTAATCCATCTTGATGCTTATGATGACATTCCCCCTAATGCTACAAAGAGTGTTCCTACATTCAATGGTGAAGGCCATGTCACTTCTAGTGAGCACATTAGAGATATATCAAACTTATGTAGTTTTGACAATGTCACTAAGATTAACATTGATATTAGAATCCTTACCATATTCCTTATAGGGAAAGAACTTGGTTCATATAGGAATTTAATCAATGGTTACATCATAACATGGGATGATTTTTGAGTGCTTTTAACATCAAAATTTGAGGATAAGAGTGACCACACATCACTCGTCCACCAACTAAACATGATCCAAATATCCAACAAATAAATAATTCATGACTTCAATGAGAGGTTTTAAAATACTTGGCATAGGTTTCCTCCTCCCATGAGACCACCTCATATCTTTGTATTCTCTACATACTTGAGGGCCATTAGTACTAATATTATCATCATGTTACAATATATGGGTGGTTTCACCCTACCTAAAGTATATGACCTTACCATTAGAGCTAAGAATGGCCTAATTAAAGTAGTAAATTTTCCTATAAAAGTGTTTGTGCCTCTGATTCCTAATATATATGTTCACACCCTAAGTGTTTCCCAAGTTCTTAATGCCAAGGACTAATCCTAAGGTGGTAGAAGAGATAATTAATTATAAGGCAAGATATCAAGCCTTAGGGGCTCAAACTAGGCAACATAATCTTCATCAAGGTGATAATTAAAACCCTTACCCTTATAATCATAAATATGGTAAATAATATGGGTAAGGGAGATGTCAAGGTCAACCTAATTTCAATAGGCCTATTAGTGCATACAATCCTACTTCAACAACCAACACAAGAGCAATGTTACTGGTACATAACAATCTAATCCAAGGAGAGGAGTGAAAATAAGGTTAATTCATGAATGAAAATGAAATTGGAGAACAAGCTCTAGTTTCTCAAGGAAATGTCACTCCTCTATTATTAGTAAAAGATGAAGTCCTAATGCAAGAAAGTATAGATTGGTAGCCTCAAGGAGTAATCTTCACTAACTTCTTAGTTAAAGACATTTATATTATTAACTAAGGATATTTTGTTACAAAAAACATTATAGATAAGAGGAATGCTTTAAGTTATTATAATGGTATGCTTACAAGCTCAATTGGTCCTCTTATAAGGTAGTAAGGAATGGTTGTAATCTTGTTAGTTCCTGACACTCCTACACCTCCTCCAAATCATAATGTTTGAAGGTCTATTCAAATTAATTCAATGCCCCAAGTTCCAAGAACTTCCTTTCCTCTAAGGATAGAATAAAATGTAAGAACTTTTTCACTAAACATTATGGATTCATTTAAGAATGTCAAGGCATCTATCTCTCTTTTAGATGTCCTTCACATGCGTATCCCAAAGGAACTCTTAAAAAAATAGTTATCTACTATCCATGTTAGTCCTCTATCATCAAGAAATTTCCATGGTCATGTATATATTAATAATTCACATATTAAAATTATAGAATCATATACTAAATCTAAGAAGCCTCCACCTTTCCACCTCACTCATTATGGGGGATAAACTAGTTCATAACTATATAAGTTGATAGTGGAGCTAGCACATTAGTGATGCCCAAGGTTGTAGCTAAAAAATTAGGTCAGAAGTATGAACCACATAATATAATATTGACTAATTTATATGGTAAACCTACAAATTTAGTGGGATTGATCAAAGGGTTGAAGTTTTTATTGCATGATTGTCCTAGTTTCCCCATTCTCCAAGACATTATGGTTATTGACTTGCGTATCCACTTTTTAATTTGTCTTCCAAAGTATTTCCTAAAAAATATATGAGGATACCTCTCATATATTTGGTAATTATTATCCTTTAAGATAATATATGGAATAAAGGTGACCATATGAAATCAGCCACTTGATAGGTTCCAATTTAAGCCTTATGCAGAAGCAAGCTCCAACTTGAATTGTATCATTGATGAGAAAGAATCATCTATTATGGATGGTGGTAGTTATTCCAATATTAAAGGAATATCTAACTTATTTATATATTAGTATGGTTTAGATACTTATGAACATGATCCATATACCTATTTTGAGCAAACTAACCCTGGTACCTATATCATCCATGAAGGAGTATTGATCAATATGAGGTGAGTATTGAGCACTCCTCATCAGTTCTTGAAGGTAATTATTTGATTAATGTGTATGATGATGATATATTGAATAGCATGATAGATCACTATGATGAGAATAACCATGTAATTCTACCTATACTTGATGAAGTAGCCCTTGAAGATGAAATTCATGAGGAAGAAGATGACCTATGGTAAAAGTTTAATGCCATAAGTCTAGAGATTTAGCATCTAGGTAAGACAAACATTACTTCAAAGAAGTGTGTATATAATTTCAAGTTGATAGGTGAACCTAATAATCAGTTTGTTGAGTGTTTTATCAAGCATGAAGTTGAGTGTTATGTTATGAATGAAGATGAATATCAATTGACTGTCAAATAAATTATAGTTATAAAGAGGCCTAATGAAGTCAAGGTAGATGTGTTTTCTCTTAAATAAAATTTAGTACCTCAATATGAGGTAGAATAAAATTTAGATGTGTTGTAACATGGTGAAGGTAGACTTGATGACTCCATATATCAAGTACATCATGCCCAAAATGATGTAAAGTTTGAGGTAGTTGTCATACCTTCTAATCTATTATTTGAAGGACACCAAATGGGTATGATAGAGGAAAAAAAGGTTGAAGATACAAATCAGTTATTTGGAAGGAAAGATAGATCATTAATTAAATCTCAAAGTAGGTCAATTTTAGGCATGAAAAGACATAAAGATGGTAAGACATTTCATCATCTACATAGTCAAGAGTTTGAAGGTAAACATGCCTCACCTAATTGTTTGATTTCATGGAGAAGTAAGGATGAAAGAGAAACCATATTTAAATCTATTTACATCATGGTAAATTTTTTTATTTCAAGAGTGAGGTATTTTAAATATCAGGCTAGGTGTGTGTCTTTGTTTCTATTATGTGCTAGTGTTCCATAAGTGCTAATGAATCACAAGTGTTTTATGTCTTATTTTATGTCCTCTTTCATTTTTAGTGTGTTTTAAAAGTAAAATTAAGAATAATATATATTTATAGGTGACTCCATATCCCAATGGATAGTAATAAGTGACTAGTCTTTGGCATAGTTGGCTTGCCACCCATATGAAATCACCAAGAATGTTGACTATTTTGACCAAATGTAAAAATAAGTCAACCAACTATAGTTAAAAACATGTCTATAGTATGTAATATTATTTATAATGGTCCTATTTTATGTCATTTGTTATGTTATTAACCTTGGTCATAGTCAACTTTTAGTCCTTGTATCATTTTATATCACATAAGGTCATATTTGAGCCATTAATGAAAGTTGTATAGTTTTCCTTGGTAAAAAAGTGTTAAAAATTATTCCTCAACATACCTCATGTTATTTCCATTCATTTTACTTATAAATTCAAATGTGTAGGTTCTTAAGTCAAATCAAGAAAATAGTTAGAAAAGAGGATGTTTTGGTAGTTATATGGCATATTCAAGTGTTTTGGCACATGTGGAAGGTTTTAAAATGACTCTTAAGCTTCCATTAGTATAATTATACATTTTATATACTTTAATATTCTTAAAATTGGCCTAAAACTATTTCAATTATCGATCACTTCTCTAGGCATGCAGAAATGGTCAACAAGTTTTCTCATGGTGTAACTAGTAGGAGAGGAATTGGGTCAAATGTTATGAGGTATGTTAATAAACTTATTCCAATTCCATTTAATTTCATGAGTTCAAGTATTTACTAGTTTTTATTTATTATTACTATTTTTAAAGTTGACTACTCCTTTGTGCATGCTTATCCCCACACCCTATAGGTTTTCTCCTTATTTGAGCTAGTCTATATAAACCACTTGATGAAAGTTATTATATAAGATATGTACATCATTATATCATGATTTACATATTTTATTGTATGTGTGAAATTGATAGTATGAGAAAAACATCTCAATTTATTAGGTAAGAGCTCTATTGCTATGTGCAAGCATGTTCATCAAATACAAAGGTTTTCCTTTTCTATAGTGGTTTCAAGCAAAGGCTATATGTTATTTCAATGCATTGTATATCATAATGGTCACCTCTTCTTCCAGTGTTAGTCTCAAAGGATAACATCAATGGAGTTTTAGTCAAGAAGGGCCAATAGAGTCAGTTCTTTACATGTATTCATCTATAGCTAGGCGTATGAAAGTTTTGAGAATAGTCATGGAGATGTAATGAGGATTTTAGTAGGTTTAACACACTATTATGACACATTAAATCAATCTAATATTTAAAAAATTTATATGATAGACTATGATAAAAAAATTCAAACTATATAAATAGTCATATATCATTGATTGACACCTATGGGTGCCCCAAAAGAGACTGAGAATGTGGGAATGAGGACATTGGAACTAGTTTTAAATCATTAAAGGTTAAAAGGATCAATTTAATACTATTAAAATGTCTAAGATTGATTATAGGCCAATACATTATGTATATTTTCCATGTTCCACCTTCACTACCCTATGTCACACCTACATATGCACTTACAAGTCTCTATAAAGGTCCAAGAAGATTAGGGAGAAAATATGTGAGACAATTTAGAAACATCCTTAAGGTCTTGAAATTTTTGATATGTTATGATAATCATGGAGGATACATGAAGTGATAAACATACCTTTTTTAGCCCACCACAAGTTAAGAAGGTTCTTTGAAGGATTCATTCCCTTAAAAATATGAAACAAAGATGTTGCCTTATTTTGATCCTTTCATAGTTTCATGTTTGGAGGTCTAGGAATGACTAAATTATCCTATCATATATCCCTTATTTATGGGTAATACCTTTTAAAATAGAGTGAATGTGTTGTCCCAAGAGGTAATGTAAAGGAGGCCTCTATTCTAGATAGTTTTTCACTGTAGAAGGTCATTATTTTCTATAGTGATTTGAACTTTAAATGATCTCATAGTCTACGGTGGTATAATAGGAGTATATATTCATGGAAAGTGATCCTATTTAGGTGATAAGGACACTATTTTATTAAATAACATTGATAATGGGTTGATGTACAAGGTATTAACATGTACCATCACCTATAAGTGTAGCCTTGCCTTTAAAAGGTCACCTACAAAATGATTATAGGTACCTACAAGCTCATGATCCAAACCTTAGATATTGGAAACCTATAAAAATAAACACTTTCCATTTGGAGTTAGTTCAAAGACTTCAAAGAGATCCTAGGGTGTGTAGTACAGGGTCTAAGAGTTGAAATGTAACCTTCAAGACCTTTTTTGCTCAATAATGATCATATATAAGTGAGTATAGTATGATAGTGCACTAAAACATAATGGTATTGTTGTTACCCTAACATGTGCATGATGATAAAAATTTCAAATGAGTCATAATTACCCTTGATGAATTTAAGGGGGTTTTAAATCATGAGACACAAGGTCTAAGATAAAATATTCACGTACATGCATGTCTTTTCTTGAGTGAGTACATATTCATATAACTTGACAACTAGGCATGTCAAAGTGTAATGAATACATTAAAGATTTCAAAAAAGGTTCTGATTATGAACATGTTTGGATTAACTCCACAAATTTTAATGACCATATTATGATATTCTTAAGATAATGGAAAATATAGCATGGAGGGTTTTCACATAACTACCTAAATTCAACATAGTAATCTATTAGGAATATGTTACAAGATATGCATGAATTATGATTTATGTCATGAAAGTGTCATTTATGTCCTTTTATGTTAAGTTTATTGTTTTTAATGTTGAGTTCTTAAAGCCTTAATTGAGGAATCTAGTGAAATGGCATAGGTTTAGTAGCATGATAATTTGAGCCATATGAGACATGTGTGAGTAAGGGTGGTAGTGTGAGAGAAGTTATGATGTTGTATGACATGAGTATTAATTTTTAATAATAGTTAAAGTGGTGTCAAAGCATGAATATAGTCTAAATATAACTACTAGTATAAATTCTAAATATAACTACTAGTATAAGGCCTAAGTGCACAAAGTGACCCATGGTACCCTAATGAGAGGTCAATATCTTTTCCAAGGATTTCAAAGATATTTAGTGAATTTAAATTGGTGTTATTTATTTTTTATAAGCATTTTGAGCAAGTTTTAATTTAATGCCTAAAGGATAAGGCATGAAATTTGGTGGTAATTTTGACTATGTACATAGAAAAAGGTGTTTAAGACATGAGAATAAGTTTTTCATGCTCATGGCATGTGAAAAATTTGCATGGCATATTTATAATTTCATGATAGTTGTGGAAGGTACTTAGATTTAATTTATTGGCATTTATTTTGGAGTTGAGGATAAATCCTTTATGAATGATTGTTAAGAAGGTAAGGTAGTCAAAACCCTCATAAAACCCTTACAAAGACCTGATAATAAATATCTAGTCATTAATAGATCATAATGATCCTTTTTACCTAGCTTATTGTTTGTAAAATTTAAATGATTTTTCAAGTTCCCCTCAAGTGGTTTTTTTTTTTCTTGAGAATGAGTAGAAACTATAAGAAAACCCTTCTTATCAAGGTTTTTGATGCTATAAGTAGGGTTGACCAAGTAAAAGAATTAAAATTCATGTAGGATTATGTGAAATAATTATATTTTTTTCCCATGATATTTTATAAGTATGTCTATAAAAAAAATGTGTAAAACCAATCATGGAAGTTAACCTATCGCTAAATTGGCCTAATGAGCATAACAATGAGAAAACTAGGTAGGAATGAGAATGAGATTAGGGATTGGTTTAAAAAGAATAGGGATGGATAATAAGGAATTGGTTAATTATTAAATACCTATACATCATATTCCATTTGTCTAAAAGTGTTAATTATTTCTACACCTATGCAAAAAAATATCATCAAACTAGTCTGTCTAACACAGTGAAGTCTGTGAAGAGTGACATAGTGAGATTGGTATCTAAGACCAATAATTATATATTAAAATACAATATATATTTAAATATATTATATAATTATTCTAAATGTTCACAAAATTCCATTTTAATATCACATAAGTGTTCCCATGGGTGTTTTATAATTTGATTTTCTTGACTATGTTTTTAACCCTATAGGCAAATTGATGTGTATGTGTGAAAAGGTTGTTCCCAAGTCATTTTAAAATAATATGAAGAATAAAAATAAATTTAAAGTGTTATAAAGTAAAAATATTACCATTTTAATTTATTTTTTTTCATTTGGATTCATTTTTTAGGTCTAGAGAGTCAAATGATTTTGATTGTTTATTGACAGTGTTTAGTGTTTCTAAGTAAACTAACTATAGGAATGCTCTTGATGCCATTTCGACCATGTGATAGATACAAAATATTTTTTTTCAAGTTTTATAATTCTTTAATATATTATTAAAATGATTTTATGCATTGTTTATGTGGCAAAATTATGTATTTGGATCAAATTTGCAAGACAAACTTTTGGCAGTGAGAAGGTCTAAAAGACATGTAGGCCTAATTGGTGGGTTCAAGGTGTGAAATGGGACAATTGAAGTTGGGGACCCAAGGATAAATTATTATGGGTATATTGGAGTCATTTATTAAGTTTTTAGTCTATTTTTTAAGATAATAAGTGTTCTTAAGGGTCATAATGGTAACGTGTGGATAAGATTGACCTAATTGCATCAGGTCTCCATTAGGCCTAATTGTGGATTTGGTTCTTATGGACTATGACCGACTTATGAAATATTTTTTTTAATTTTAAAAACATATTTTTATCTATTATAAATTTATTTTATGTATGTAAATATTCATGGTTGACTAATATGGGTGAGATCAAGGGTCAAGTACTTAAGAAGGCTTAATAGGCCTAAATTGACTAGTTGAGATATTGAGCTATTGAGTGAAGGATATAGTGTTTTGGAAAAAAAATAAGATATTTAATATAATAAATAAGCTTATAAAAAAATCTATTAGTATATAACTCTTTTTATACATGTTTTGAACAAGGTCACCTGACATAATTCTACTAAATAGAGAGCTATTGGTGTAAAAAGGCCTAAGAGGCTCTTTGAGTGAGATTGAAGGGTAAAGTGTTGGAAGCACAATCATTGAGATTGTAGGGTGAATCAGTGATGCAATAAAATGAACATAAATTCTAATTCTTCAAACTATTAACCATTCAAAAAAAATCATTCATGAATCATATAAAAAATTCATTATAATAAATAATGAAAACAATGCAAGATCAAAGTACATAACACATGAATTATGTGGGAAACCCTCATGGGGTAGAAAACCCACTTGAAAAAATATTTGGAATACTTTATTATAAATATATTTATTAAATTTATGTCATAATCAACTTATCAATGATCACCCATACCTCAATTTAGTCAATCACCCACTTGACCTATAGCTAGCATCAACTAGCAAAGAGACTACAACCCCTAGATGATCAAGCACCAACTCAATCACCTTGAAACTAATATCCACCTCTAATATGATGTCTTAAACACATTATTATTATTATTTATCTTTATAAAACCTATAAACATACCTTTATACCTCATAAAAGTGATGGTAGTTCATACAAACACAAATCTCTCACTTACATAGGCATACAACAACTCTTTCTATTCTTTACCCCTCATACACATGCTCATGACCTTAAGTCCATTCCTCCTTCACAATATGATATTATATGTAAAAATATTATTTAAAAATCATAAATATCAGTCATGCATAACATATTTATTACTCTTTTAACATATAATCAATGCACTTCTTCACTCTAGGTCATATAGCCAAACTAGGCCTAATCATGCCTTGAATCAATACAAAACTTACTGATTACTTTCAACACCACTATCTAATATTTATGAAATTTTCAACATGTTGTTATTATTATTATTATTATTATTATTGTTATTATTATTATTATTATTATTATTATTATTATTATTATTATTATTATTATTATTATTATTATTATTCCCTCACACACTTATTTAAATTCTCATACCATTCTCTTCATTCATTAATCACCAAAACCCTTTCACTAGGTCACCAAAGAAAAAGAGGCCTAATAGCCTTGAAACAAATCTTCTTACTTTCTCATTTCATAAGAAAATAATGTTATAACCTTATAACTTATTAAAAATTATTTTATGATGTTTTTCATGGCCTCTTACCCTTCTAATAATTCATATATAATTTATTTCACTCTTCCATTGTCTAAGTAGCACAATGAGACCAAAATGGCCTTTTATATATGCATTATTCTTTCTCCAATCAATCTTGGTCAGCCACAAAAATTTCCTTAACCATTAAGGAATCTATACCAATTTTATAAACATCAATATACGTCTTAGGAAATGTTACATATAATGTATATCAATTCATTAGGCTGGCCATGCTTTAAATGGCTCAAAATAACACACTTGGATTAAGCAAGACGTAACCAATTATCCCTCCATTAGGCCACACATTACACTTAGATGACAATAGCCATTAAAAAAATATGCAAACCTTTTTAAAACTTTAACATAATATACTACACTCCATATTTATGTTTAACAAGTCATACAACACTTTCAAGTCACTTGTTCACCTAATGAAACCTTTTTTAGCCATTAAGACTTCAATAGGTCCCATAGAGACCTAATTCACCTTCATGTAACAGTTTCAGCCATTATGTTCCATATAGACCTTACCAATGACCCAAACGAATTCAATAACTTTACCTTCATTCTCTATGAGTTTTCTCCATGCTCAATTAACATAGAATCATTCACTCATTACTATGCATCTAAGGACATGGTATATTAATGTATATGGGTTGATGGAGATACTAGCATATGGTACACATCCCCCTTAGTTATTTATATGGTTCCAATATATTAGGATAGTGAAATAACATGTGTAATTAGTGTATTGGGCAATGGTTATCCTGCATTGGGATTAATAGGTTACCCATCCATTTTTCATTAGATAGAGGTCTATTTAAAGGAGATGATTATCAATTTAAAGAATCAGGTAAGCATTGAGTCTTTTATTGTAAGAGGATATTAGAGGTTGTACCCTCAAAGAGACATTATGCACTTATTCCTTCCTAAAGGAGTATTGTATGGTGTTGTCCTACCTTAAGGGTATTATATTTCTATATATATTGATTATTTGGACATATTAGTCCACCCATATTTATTATGTTGAGTTGTTATACATTATATTCTACATTATTTTTGGATATTATAAGTGTGGAACATACCAAGTGGTATCAGAGCTTCAATTTGGGTAATTGGTGAGGAGCAAAACCCTAGTTTTTTATATTCATTAATATCTTTCCATCCATTTTGAATTTTTTCACAATGTTTTTACTAGACATGAAGAATATTTCAAGCAAGTCTCAGTAAAAAAATTAATGCTTTTTGATTACTTTTTAGGGAGTTATTTATATTTTAGGGTTTGTAATCATTTCATCATATCTTCTGAAATATAAGGAATTTTTTTTTGTTAAAAGTTTAAATAATGCCATATCATAATACAAGAAGGATATGGATAAAATTTTAGATTTATTTGATATTAATGGAGTGAGTTATTTCAAGTTTAAGGTTTTTAATATATTCACTCTATAAATCAAAATTTGTGGAATTTTTTCACAAAATTTTTACTGGAGTTACAGTATCATAGGATGAAGCTACAGTCAAAATTTAGGATTTTTTTAATTAGTTTTAAATGTGTTATTGATATTTTAGGGTTTTTTAAACCCTAGATTTTTTTTGTGGATTATAAAGTTACAAGTATTATTAGGGGGGGTGATATTGATGATAGAGAATGGTGGATCCTTTTCAAGGAGAATAATACTCAAATATTTTTTTGGGAAACGTAATTATTTCTTTCTTTGTCTAAGTCTACACAATATTGGTGTAATTAGTTGAGCTTTACATAAAAGTAATCTTCATGGGAAAAAATGTAATAGGTCTTCCTAGATCAATGGGATGTAAAAGAAAAAGATGATGAAAAACATAAAGCATAATGATAATGAGGAGAGTAAAGATGGTGCATAAGGAAAGGTATAGGATATCAAAGAATAAAAAGAAGAATTAGATGATAAGGGTCCAAATAATTTGGGTCCAAATAAATATAAGTCTTTTTTTTAATTTCATGGATGCATTCAAAAGAAAAAAGTCATTATGTCCATAAAATCTACCATCAAGTATACCTTCATTAACATGAATGTGGCCAAGAATATACATGTTCAAGAAAATAATATCAAGGAGGTTCAAGTAGATGCTAAGAATATTCTAATGTTTGAATATTTTTAGTTTGTTATGGAAAAATATGTTTCAAATTCAGATTTTTATGCCTTGGATATGGATGATATGAATATGATTCTTGGATATCCATGGTTAGAGAATTTGAGAAAAATAAATATTAATATTCAAAATAAGTTCATGAATTTTTGGTGCAGTAAAAGAAGGTTTCTTTATAGGATATCATAGTGGGAAAGGCACCAATAACAGTCAAGGTAGATCATGAGGATGAGATTGAAATAGATGATGAAGAGCATGTGAAAGATTCATATGAAGACATAGATGAAGAAATAATATGATCAAATAAAAAAAATTGATCTACTCAAGAAACAAGGGAACAACCAAATAAAAATGTGGAAGAGGTATAATAAAAGGCTAATAAGGTCAAAGTATCAGATAAGGTTGAGGTATATAGACACCCACAACATCATGAGAGGAAACAATCATGGATCCATGTGAGGGAGTGTCATAATAACAAGAACTTTTTATATATAATAAATCAAAGTTATAATAACTATGGCTATGCATGTAATCTAAATAATAACTACTATGGTCATAGATGGAATCAAAATAGTGTAGCATAGTATGGTACATAGAATCATAAGAGGAATAATTATGCATGGACACCAAATCAATATAATTATGTTCATGAAAAGAATCAAAGGAATATAAGGGAATTTGAAAACAATATTGGATAGATATCACCTATTAAGATAACATATGTATGGATAGATGATAAATATTAGAGACAAGTGTGAAATGATTTGAAGCACACTCATTATTTGGTTTCTTCCTATGTTTCGAGGATGAAACGTGTCAAGGAGGGAAGTAATGTTATGTATTTAGGGACGTGATATTTTAATATGTATAGGTTGATGGAGATGTTGACATGTAGAAAACATCCCCCTTAGTTATTTATATGGGTCCAATATATTAGGATAATGGAGTAACTTGTGGAATTAGTGTATTGGGTAATGATTGACCTAGATTGGGATTAATAGGTTACCCATCCATTTTTAGTTAGATATAGGTCTATATAAAGGATATGATTATCATTTTAAGGATTCAAGTAAGCATTTATTCTTTAGTTATAAGAGTATATTTGTGGTTTCCCCCTAGAAAGTACATTGTGGATTTATTCCTTCCTAAAGGAGTATTGTATGGTGTTGCCCTACCTTAAGGGTATTCTATTTCTATATATATTGAGTATTTAGACTTTTTTATCCACACATTTCTATTATTTTGATTTTATATAAATTATATCATACATTATTTTTAGACATTATATTTTCTTAACATACCACTCATACTCTAAAACCTCCATTAGGTCTTAAAGACCTATTAGGCTTAACTAGCCCAAAACCACTATCTTCACAAATGAGGTTCAAACTAACTGAATATAAAATTTCCAAGTAAAATGAACATATTTATGGAAATGTAAATACTTAATTAAAATCATATAATCCATAATACACATTATTTCATCCTCTAAATGCTCATAAACACCACTGCATGAAGCTTACTCAGACCTATAATAATTACAATCAACAAAAG
Organism: Torreya grandis; assembly: GCA_037957365.1. NCBI lineage: Eukaryota > Viridiplantae > Streptophyta > Pinopsida > Cupressales > Taxaceae > Torreya > Torreya grandis. The sequence goes on along the minus strand of JARHVA010002396.1, from coordinate 2,370,568 downwards.
TCAACTTTTACTTGTAATAACTTCACCTTTATGGACATTTAGAACTAAAAATCACTTTTAGGATGATATATACTTGTATAATTATTTTTTTATTTTTACACCAATAATATTTTATCAATACTTTATCTTCTACAATCATTTATTTGGACCTTGGTTTATTAAAAAAAACACAATTAACAATAGTAAACTCTCACATGAAAAAAATATAATTGTACAACCATTAAAACATCCTAATCAATTTTACATGATATATAATTTATCCCTATACTAGTTATATTCTTAAAATACCATAAAATTCATCCATTATAAAAATTTATAAAAAAAAATACTCTTGACTAGTTTTCCTTTGTTCACTTGATATTGAAAATTTGGCTAAGTATGGAAAATAGTGAAATCTACCTAAGAAACCAAATTTACACCAGCATAAATTTTGATAGACACCATATAAATACCTTAAATTTTAAATATATGATATATTAATAAATATAAAAAAACCCATGTGAGCAATTTCTTATGACAACTTCACATGTGAAAATTATGACATCATCAATATGTTTACTTATGAAGATCTACCAGGTTGACTAGGAAATGACTAGGATCACCTAGACCTTCATAAGAATATTCCAATGGATTAATTTCACTTACATAAGTACATAAATAAATTATTACCCATAATTTTACCCCTAAAACATGTAAAATCACCTCAAAGGCCTACACACATGATATACACTCTCAAATCCACTTAGAACCTATCACTTTGTCATTAATGGATTATATACTAAGATGACATTGACATAAATTATAATCAATGCATATCAAAAAATTTAAAAAAAATATCCTATTTTGTAATTTATTTAAAATAAATTTTATAATTATCTCTCCCAAAGTGAATAGCTCCTTAATTTTGAACTTTCTCCCTCTTTAAAATTAATGACAAAGGGTCTCTTCCTCAATATGCCAACTTGATCCTTAGACCTGTCAAACTATTCACAGAGCTTATAAACCTCCACCTAAAATCATTATAATCTCATATAAAAATTTATGAAAGCATACTCAACCATAAAATCTCATTATAATTGAAACATCTCACATTTGATCCCCCTCATTCTATGCATACCTTGCATATTATCAATTGAAGAGAACATAACTCTATCTAAATTTATCCTTGATTCTTGGATTATAGAAAATATGCACAGAATTCACATACTCATAAATAAACCTTAGTTATCTCAACCTAACTCCATATTCCATATAAACAAAACCAAAATATTGTAAAGATACACACGCAAACTCTTTCACAAGAACATACCTTGAATGAAACCATGTTCATCCGCACATAGGTTATTACAACCATCCAACATCCTTTCATGAGATAACTAAATTAAATGTTGTTATTATTTGGATAAAATGACTTATTTAAATGGTATAAAAACCTTCTCATATGAATCAAACAATCACAACTGATCTAAACAGTAAGAACAAGCTCAATAAACCTTCTAATATAAAAAGGAACTAAATTTACTTGAATCCATGCTCATAAGAGCTATTCAAGATACCAATATGAAAAAGATGTCTCATTAGGATGTATATGGATGAAATATAATTGAAATAATACATTAGTTATACTGAAATCTAAACTTAACTTCCCAATATTTTCCCTTTAAGAACCTCTCTCGTGCATAAGAAAATATACTCCTCTCCTAGGTCACTTCAAAGAGATATATTGCAATCAAAGATACATAAATTGAAAGTTTCATACCTTTAATCAAGGTACTACCTATTTTCATACCATAAACTCATTTAATACTTTAATATCATCATTTTAGACCTTCTCACCAAGTTTTGTGACCAAACTCATTGTACCCCCCAAGATACACCATGTCAAGGGATTTTAGTGTTAAAACCATTATACCAACCAAGAACACTCAAAGTAAGATATTCTTAAACAAAAAATTTTAGAACATTAAACAAATTATCATATATATTAATAGGTGATATACATATTTTACAATATTTAAATTAGTTTAAAAAATATGTATTCAATTATATGCATATCTAGACAAAGAACATACCTTTATCCAATGACTATTTTTGCATTTATCAACCTTACAACACCATTCCATGATGCTTAAAATGACTGAGTAAATCTTATATGAATCCTAATAGAGACACCTTACCTTGCATGTAACTTATAACACTTGAAAATTATGAGATTCCCAAGTTTCCATACTTTCACTAGTTTGCTTGTATTTCCTAAGCCTCCTCATACGCTTGATTGGCCCATCCATCTTCTCTTGGACTCCTTTGTCAACATGTCCTACTAAATATTATTATTGTCTTGAATTCATATCTAACACGAAAAAACAAACCATTTTGTATTATATACTCATAAACCAATTTATTCTTGGTCTCAAGCTGATCTCTCTTAATAGTCTTAGGTCTCCATATCCATGTATGACCTCTTCTTTGCACACTAGGATCTCCATACACCGTATTTTTCCTTGAGAACTCATTCAACCTATTCATATAATATTTTTCATTATGAAAAACTCTATGAAATTTTAAACAAATAATATCATTCATACCTTTTACTTGATTATGGATATTATCTCCTTTTGACAAGTTTCTTCTTATTTTACAAACTCTTACAATGTGACTAAACTAATTGCAAGCATAACATTATTTATGAGATGAATTGAAAAACCTCATCAAATTAGAATGACTTTTTGGTCTCCTCAATTTTTTTCCATGTTATCATTCATCTTTACTTGATTTAATTCCTCTTGCTCAACCTTGCTCATTTTGATTACTATCTTCTCATGCTCAACCGTCAAGGATCCTAGCTCAGTTTTCAATTAATCACACTCATCCTTATTTGTGCTCAAACTTGAATTTTCAGCCTCTAACTAACTATTAATATCATTAATAGTCATATTACCTTATTTTAATATTTCCATAAATATTTCAAACTTGGTTTTGAGATAACTCACCTCTCCTTCACATTCCATAGAGGACTTGACCTGCTCTCTAAGTTTTTTGATGATCTTTTCATATTCATCTTCCTTGAAATTATAGTTACTCCACCTTATCTCAAAGTAAATAGTCTTATATTTAGCAACTTTTACCTTAAATATCAATTATTAATTCTCTTTCCTTAACTGGTTCATCATTTTGTAATTCAAGGACCACCTTCTAGCTATCAAGCCTTCATAAAGGACCTACTATGATACCAATTGTTGGAAGAACAATCACTAAGATGGGGGGGATGAATCAATGATGAAATAAAATAAAATAAAATAAAATTCCAATTATTATAACTCTTAACCATTCAACATAATCATTCTTGAAGCATATAAACCATTCATTTCAATGAACAAAGAAAATAATGCAAGAGCAAAGCATATAACACATGAATTATGTGGGAAACCCTCATGGGGGAGAAAATCCACTAGAAATAATCTTTAGGATAGTGTAATATAAATATATTAATTCAATTTATATCATATCTAATAGATCAAGTTCAACCCACCCCTCAATTCAGTCAAGCACTCACTTGACCTTTAGCTAGCATCAACTAGCAAGGAGGCTACAACCCCTTAGATGATCAAGCACCAACTCAATCACCTCCAAACTAATTTCTACCTCTCATATAATGTATTACACATTTTATTATGTTATTATCTCTTTATAACACTTGAAAACCTACCTTTCTATCTTATATAAGTGATGGTAATTCATACAAACCAAAATCTACCTCTTACATAGGCATACAATAACTCTTTCTCTTCTTTACCCCTCATACGCATGTTCATGACATTAAGGCCATTATTCCTTCACACTATGATGTTATTAGATTTTAAGAATGTATCTTAATGTCATAAATATTAGTCATACATATCCTATTAATTACTCTTTCAACATATAATCAATGCACTTCTTCACTTTAGGTCATTTAGATAAACTAGGCCTAATCATGCCTTAAATTAATAAAAAACATACTTATTACCTTCAAAACCACCATATGATTTTTAATACATGTTAAACATGTTTTTATAATTCTTTTCATTCCTAAACACACTTTTCAAAGTCTCATACCATTCAATTCATTCCTTAATTACTAAAACCCTTGCACTAGGTCACCAAAGCAAAATAGGCCTAATAGCCTTGAAAAAAATCTTCTTAATTTCTCATGACCTAAATAAATAATGCTAGATTCATGACACATATTCAAAATGATTTTATGATGTTTTTCATGTCCTCTTACCCTTATAAAAATTCATATATAATTTGTTTCACACTTCCATTTTCTAACTATCATAATGAAACCAAAATGGCCTTTTACAAATGCATTATTCTTTCTACAATTAATCTTAATCAGAAAAAAAATGTATTTAACCCTTAAGGTATATATATATATATATATATATATATATATATATATATATATATATATAGAGAGAGAGAGAGAGAGAGAGTATATACACATAAATATATGTCTTGTGACATGTTACATACAATTTACATAAAATCATTAGGTCAGACCTGCTTCAAATGGCTCAAAACAACACACTAGGCTTAAATAATACCTAAGTAATTATCCCTCCATTAGGCCACACATTACACTAAGATTCCAATAGTCATTAAAAAAATATGGAATAATTTTAAACACTTTAACACAATTTCCTACCCTCCATATTTATGTTTAAAAATTCATACAACATTTTCAAGTCACTCGCTCACCTTATGAAACCTGTTTTAGCCCTCAAGCCTTTAATAGGTCCCATGGAGACCTAATTCACCTTCATGTAATATTTTACACCACTATATTCCATATGGAAATTAATAATGACCAAAAAAAATTTAAAATTTTTACCTTAACTATATATAATCCTTCTTCATGCTCAATAAATATCAATTCATTTGCTCATACTCTGAAATCTCCATTAGGTCCTAAAGACCTATTAGGCTTAACTAGCCCAAAAACACTTTCTTCATAAATGAGGCTCAAAATAACTAAATATAAAATTTCTAAGTATAATCCACATATGTATTAAAATATAAATACCTCAATAATATCATACAATCAATAATACACCTTTATTCACCTCTAAAGGCACATAAACACCACATTAAGAAGCTTACTTAGACCTATAATAATTACAATTAACAAAAGTCAACTTATACCTGAAATAACATCACATGTACAAACATTAAAAAATATAAATAATTTTTAGTATGATATATATGTATTATAATTAATTTTCTCTTTTTATACCAATAATTTTTTTTTAATAATTTGTCTTCTACATCATTTTTTGTACCTTGGTTTACTCTGAAAAAACATAGTCAATAATAGTCAACTCTCACATGCAATAAATAAAATTTATGAGCATTAAAAACTCCTAATAATTTTTTGTAGATATATCATGAATTACTATACCACTTTTATTTTTACACCACCATCAAATTAATCCATTATCAAAAGTTATAAATAAAATACTAGTGACTAGTTTTCCTTTGTTCACTTGATATTGAAAATTTGACTATGGAAAATAGTGAAATGTGCCTAAGAGACCAACTTTACACCACCATAAATATTAATATACACCATATCAATACCCCAAATTTTAACCACATCATCTATTAAAAACTATTAACAACCCCATGTGACCACTTTCTTCTAACATATTCACACGTGTGAATGTTGATGTCATCAATGTATTTAGTCAGGAAGATCTACCAAGTTGACTAGGAGATTACTAGGATCACCTAGACCTTAACAAGACTATTTTTATGGATTTATTTCACTTCCATAATTAAACTAAGCACTCTTTACCACTCAAATATGGTCAATCACCTCAAAGGCATGAACACATGATATGTAATCTCATATCCACTTAGAACCTATCATTTTGTCATTAATGCATTATGTAATAAGATCACCTTGACATCAATGAAAATCAATTAATATCAAGAAAATTATCAACATAAAAAGTGAAAAATAAAATTTTCATCTATATTTGAGTTATAAATAGGTGTTCTAAAGTGATTTGATATTAGAGGTAACTTAGTTAGTGCTAAGATACCTAGGGGATTGAAGCCTCCTTACAAGATAGAACTTGTGTAAGACTAGTTGAGTGGGTGTGCAATTAGGTATGGGTTAGAGCTCCCTGTGAATTTGGGGTGTTTCTAAACTTTTGATATTGACATTATAAGATTGTAGTCTATGTGCATAGTTTAAAGGGTTTTATCCCCTAAGAGGGGTTCCCACATATATTTTGTGTTTTCTCATGGTATGTTTGTGTATCTATTTGCTTATGTATTGATATTTTATTGGAAATGAATTCCTCATGAAATGATGGATAAAATTAAATAATTATTGTTAATCAACTGATTCACCCCCCCCTCTCAGTAGTTACTTCCACCAATTTGTATCAGAGCTTGGACCATTGACTAGACCTAACAGTCTAAGGGAGAGCTCTAGAACATATATATGGATCTTGAAAATGAAATTACTTTCTATGATTTAAGTTATAACCTACCCATATTCAATAAAACAATTTGTGAATGTTGTTTAAAAGATAAGGATCACATGAAATAATGCAGTTGATTGAGAATTAAAGTGAAATCCTTAAAGGCACAAGTTGAGAAAGATTATATCAAGATAAATACTTATCAAAGGTATGAAGAAAGTAATATAAAGCTTAATAGTATTTTGGATATTCAAATATCCTTATATAACATGATAGGTATTATCTTCAAATAAGAACACAAGGAGTTAAAGAAATTCCAAGCTCCAATAGAGACTAATTAGTCAAGGAGTGATAAAATTTATAGAATCAATACCTATGTAGAAACTACCAAACTTGAAGATAAGGATCATCAAGTAAAGAATGTCCTTGATCATTCAAGTGACATAAAAGGTAACAATGTTTCAATTTATGTTCATAAAAAGATAAACAAGGTAAAATAACCATAATATGTGAACACCTTTATTGGTAATTATTTATTTTGTGGTGGATTTGGACATAAAACTATAACTTTAGTTTAAAAATTAGAATTCTATTTTATAGTTGTAACCAAAACAGACACATTACAAGAGAGTGTAAGACAAAGTTTATTAGGAAAATTAATAATATTAAGAGATTATGTAGTCATGACACTAAAGAATGGATTAAGAAAGTAGACCATATATAAAAGAAGAAAAAGGATAGAGGAAAAAAATATATGATAGCCCAAAATAACTTTCTCACTCAAAATGAAGATTTGAAATGGCATATAGACAATGGTTGTTCAACTCACATGAGAGGAGATAAAATAAAGTTCATTACTTTAAAGAAGAATGCCATTAGGTTAATAATTTTTTAGGATAACACATCCACTAACATAGTTGTGAAAGGTTCTTTGATATTGGACAATGGGAAGATAAAAATAGAAAATGTGTTATATGTACATGGATTGAAACACAACTTGCTAAGTATGGGATAAATGTGCACCTGAGGACATACTCTAACATTTCATTAAAATGGTTGTGAGATCAAGAGAGCATAATTAGTAAAATGTATTTCTAAATCCAATAAAACTAAGAATAATCTCTATTTACTAAATGAGATCACAAAATAAAAATGTTTCATAAACAAGGTAGATGAGAGTTGGCTATGGTATAGGAGGTTAGGTCATATGGACTTTAAAAATATTATCAAGATTAGTTACAAGGGATCTATGAATAATATACCCAAAATATCTAAACCTATAGATTTTATTTACAAGGCATGTCAACATGGTAAGCAAACTAGGATAATATTCTACTTCTAGACCTTTAGAACTAATCCATATTGATCTATGTGGACCTAAAAGAATTCAAAGTATTTAAGGAGATAGTTCCTTCATGTTGCTTATAGATGATTTCACAAGAATGACTTGGGTGACATTCTTAAAAGATAAGTTATAATCTCTAAGAAAATTCAAAACTTTCAAGGCTTTGGTTGAAAATGAAATGAATGTGAAGATCAAGTGTCTTAGGTCTGACAAAGAAGGAGAGTTCTATTCAAATGATTTTAATTAATTTTATGAGGTAAATGGAATAAGAAGAAACCTCTCAACTACTAGAACACCTCAATAAAATGGGGTGGTTGAGATAAATAATATAACTATCGAAGAGATGGAAAGGATAATGTTGAATGAGTCTAAGCTATCAAATGGTTAATAGAGAGAAGCTATGAGTAATATAGTTTACACTTAGAATAGAGGTCAAATTAGGAACAATGGTGACAATACTTCATATGAATTATGGAATGGTAGATCTATAAATGGTGAATGTTTCAAAGTTTTTTGGAGAAAGAGATATATTAAGAGAGATGATGAGTACTTAGGAAAGTTTTACTCAAGATCTGATGAAGGTTTCTTCTTAGAATATTCATTAATAAGTGTTGACTATATATGTTATAACAAAAGGTTACAAAATATAGTGGAGATCATAAATGTGAAGGTTGACGAGACAAAGAATGCATATACTCAATTAATAAATGATGAAGGAGAAATAGATAAAGATGATGAAGAAGAAGAAAGTGAGGAAAGAAAGGACTCGAAATGTCTTTCTAGGAAAATTCAAAAGGATCATCCTAAATCTTAGATCATTAGGAATAAAAGTGAAGGTATACAAATAAGGAGAAGAATGGTAAATGATACTAGTAAATAAAATACTACCTTAATTTAAGAAATTAAGCCTAAAAAATATATAGAAGCAAGTGAATATAAGTTTTGGCTAGAGGTAATGAATGAGGAACTAAATCAAATTGATAAGAACGAATCTTGGGAGTTAGTACCTAGACCTAAAGATGAAAACATCATTGGTACCAAATTGGTTTTCAAGAATAAGTTGAATGAGATTGTAGAAGTCACTAGAAGCAAATCCAAACTTGTATACAAAGGATATGCTTAAGTATACAATGTGGAATTTTAATAATCTTTTACTCATGTAGTAAGGTTAGAATCCATTAAGATGCTTAATTCCTATGTAGGTTTCAAAGGATTCAAAATAGACCATATGGATGTTAAGTCAACCTTTAAAAATGAGAACTTAGAAAAGGTGTTATACATAGAACAACCTAAGGGTTTCTTATTGAATTATTTAAAGGATTATGTTTACAGGTTGAAAAAGGCCCATTATGGTTTAAAACAAGCCCCTAGAGATTGGTATTCAAGACTTGATAAGTATATTTTTGACCAAGGGTTCAACATAGGAGTTATAGATAATAACTTGTATGTCAAAACTAAAAATGACCATAAATTTATAGTTGTAGTTTATGTATATGATATTATCTTTGGTGGATCAATTGAAAATATGACCAAGGCCTTTACATATATGATGAATTCAAAATTTTACATGTCTATACTTGGAGAACTATCCTTCTTTCTTGGAATTAAAATTAATCACATTGAAAAAGGTATGTTCATTTCCAAAGTCAAGTATATAAAAGAGATGTTATAGAAGTTTTAAATGGAAGATTATAAGTTTTTAATAATACCTATGGTTACAGGATGCAAGCTAAGTAAGGAGGATGAATCCTCAAGGATTAATCAAATAAAGTATAGATCCATGATTGAGATTTTATTGAATACTACCACATCTAGGACAGATATACAAGTAGTAGGTCTTGTAATAAGATTCCAAGCAGACCCTAAGGAAATCTACCTATAATAAGTAAAAAGGATACTTAAGTATCTCAAAGGTACTTTTTAATATGGTTTATAATACCCAAGGAGTAGGAATTTTGATCTAGTAGCCTATACAGATGTAGATTGGGTTGGGAGTCTAGATGATATAAAAAACACTAGTGGAAGAGCCTTCTTCTTGGGTAAGTGTCTAGTCTCATGGTTAAGCAAGAAACAACCTTTAATATATTTATCTACTTATGAAGATAAGTATATTTTATCATCCTCATTTTTTAATCAAGTATCATGGATGAAACAAACCTTGAGAGACTACAAGGTGGGGTTTGTTGACCCTATTCCTATTTTTTTTTTATAATACTAGTGCCATAAGTGTTTCAAATAATCCTATCTTATATTCAAGGACCAAACATATTACTCTCATGTATCACTTATTAAGAGAGTAGGTGAGTGAACAAATCAATAAAATTGAATTGTGTCTATCAAGGATCATATTAAAAATATCTTGACTAACCCTATTACAAAGGATAATTTTGAACATATGAGATAGTAATTAGGTGTGATTCCCATTCCTAGTATCTGTTGAGAAAAATGAAGTGCTTAGAGGAAGATAATGAGGAGGTGTTTTATTTCCAATAATAGAAAATGAATGCACAAGATGTAAGGTAAAAAGTGGAGTCATGCCAATCTATAAATAAGAAGTTATATAAGATATAAAAAATGAAAGGGGAAGTTTTCTAATATAATCTTTCATTTTGAAGTGTTATTTTAGTTAAGTGCTTTGTCACTAATGTTAAAGGGGAGATTAATCTACATTATGAAGATGTTTTCCAGTAAGAGAAATCTCTCTGATTAGATTCCATCAATGAGTTATTACCATCAATAAAAAGGGTGGAGATTGTTGGGAATATGTTATATGATATGCATAAAATTGTCATTGATGTCCTTTTATGTTAACTTTATTATTCTTGATACTGAGTTCTTAAAGCCTTAATTGAGGAATCTAGTAAAATGGCATAGGTCCATTAGCATGATTAGTTAATCCATATGAAACATGTGTGAGAAAGGTTGGTAGTGTAATATCATGTTATGATGTTTTATGACATGATTATGAATTTTTAATAATAGTTTAAGTGGCTTCAAATCATGATCATAATCCAAATTTGACTAACAATATAAGGCCTAAGTACAAAAAGTGACCCATAGTTTCCTAATGAGTGGTTAATATATTTTACAAGGATTATAGAGAATTTAGATTATTTAAAGTGTTGTGAGGGATTTTTATAATATTTTTGACCAATTTTGAATTCAATACCTAAAATAGAAAGCAAGAAATTAACTAGTAAGATTGACTATGTGCAAAATAAAGGGTGTTGTAGACCCCAGAAGAAGTTTTTCGTCCTCATTTTCATGTGAAACCTTTGCATGAAATCCTAATAATTTCATGATAGTGAGGGAAGTTCCATATCTTTAATTTTTTGGCATTATTTTTGAATTTGAGGGGTGATCCTTTATGAATGATTGCTAAGAAGGTAAGGCAGTCAAAACCCTCCTAAAACCCTTATAAAGACTTGATAGTAAAGATATAATTATTTATGGTTAAAACTGATATTTTTAACTTATTTTAGTGTTTGGAACATGTAAATGAAAATTCAAGGTCTCCTCAAGTGGTTTTTGTTTTTCCTGATAATGAATAGAAGTTATAGGAAAACCCTTATTTTTAGAGTTTTTGATGCTACAGGTAGGTTTGGCTAGGTAAAAGCATGAAAATGTATGGATTATGATGTTAAATACTTATATTTTATTCCCATGTAATTTTATTAGTATTTTTATAAAAAAAAAAGTGCAAAATTTGCCATGGAAGTTAGCATATCTCTAATCTAGCTTAATGAGTAAAACAATGAGAAACTAGGTGAGAATGAGAATGAGATTAGGTATTAATTGTAGAGGACTAGGGATATATCCTAAGGAATTGGTTAATTATTAAATTAATATCCACACTATACCCTTGGTCTATATTTTTTTATGATGCCTATAACTATGCAAAAAGTTGTCATCAAATTGGTCTATCTAACATAGTAAGTTTGTGAAGAGTAACATAGTGAGATTAGTTTCTAATAATAATATTGATATATGAAAATAAAATATATATTTATATATATTATATAATTATTATAAAATTTCACACAAATCCACTAGAAGATCACATAATTATTCCCATAGGGATTTTATAAGTTGATTTTCTTGACTGTGTTTTAGACCCTAAAGACAACTTTATATATGTGTGTGAAAAGGATGTTCCTAAGTCATTTTTCACTAATATGAATGATACAAATAAATTAAAATTTATAAATAGGAATAATAGGATAATTTTAATTCATTTTTTCATTAGAATTCACTATTCAGGTCTGGAGAGTCAGGTGATTTTGATTGTGTATTGATAGTGTTTGGTGTTTCTAAGTAAGCTATCTATAGGAATGTTCTTGAGGCATTTTATCCTATGTGATGGAGAAAAATTAATTTTATGATGGTTTTTAAGTCCTAAATATCCTATTAAAGTGATCTTATGCATTTTTTATGTGTTAAAATTGTGTATTTGGATCAAATTTGCAAGACCGACTTTTAGTAGTGAGAAGGCCTAAAAGGAGAATAAGCCTAATTGGTGGGTTTAAGGTGTGAAATTGGAAAAATGAAGTTTTGGACCCAAGGAGAACTTATCAAGGGTATATTTGAGTAATTTAGGAAGTTTTTAATTAATTTTTTAAGACAAGAAGTGTTTCTAAGGGTCATCATGTTAACTTGTGGATAGGACATACCTAATTACATTAGGTCTCTATTAGGCCTAACTATGGATTTGGTCCTTATGGACTCTGATGAACTTATGCAATGTTTGTTTAAAAATTTAAAAATGTATGGTGATATATTCAAAATTTATTTCATGTATTGAAAGTTTCATGTCTAACTAAGATGGGTGAGAACAAGGGTCAAGTACATGAGAAGGCTTAATAGGCCTAAATTGACTAGTTGAGATATTGAACTATTAAGAGAAGGATATAGTGTTTTTGAGAATAGGTTAAGAGATTTAAGATCATTATAAAGATGATAAAAACATGAAATTAATATCTAAATTTTTTTATATAGGTTTTTAGTAAGGTCATTTGACCTAATTTTACTAAAGAGAGGGTTATTTGAGTGAGAAGGCCTAAAAGATTTTTTTAGTGAGATTGAAGGGTAAAGAGTGAAAAATAAGGTTGTAATCTAAAATTAAGCTAGAAAAAGGTTTTATAAGGTGATAATATATCATATGTGACTTATTAAATGCTAATACACCTATGGGTTTAAATCCTCTTTGTAAGATAGAGCTTGTAGAAGGCTAGTTAAGTGGGTACTTAACAAGGTAGGGGTTGGAGCTCCTTGTGAAGTTAGTGCTTCACTAAAGTTTATATCTTGACATTATAGGAATGTTTCCAATGTGAATTATTTAGTTTATTTTATCCCTAAATAGTTTTTCCCATGTATCTTTTATGTCTCTCATGATATGCTTGTGTAGTTATTTGATTATGTATTAATATTTTATGAGAAATGAATGACGAGTGAAATGATGAATGAAATTAAATAACTTTTTTTAAGAAACTAATTAACCTCCCCATCTTAGTAGCTACTTACAACACAATATTTCACATATTTATTTCTATAGAATTTTTATTGGGATTTTTAAGGTTTAGAGGTGATAGGAGTGTGATTCAAACCTGATATATTGTGTAGAGGGTCTCCATCACCTATTTAAGCTCATTATATCCTTGTTTTACATGATACATTAGGGGAAGTATCCTCTATTCTATCTTATTTAGAGGGTAATCTTAGAGATATACACTTTGTATACTTATTATGAAATGTTGGAGAGTTTTCAATGATGTCATGAAAGTGTCCAAGTGAGTGGATGATGTGCCTTGATAGTTTAACTGACAATGATACAGTGTGCAATGTGTTTATCCTAGTATGATTGAAGTAGGCTTGGTTGATCTTCAGAGTTTTACTATTCATACATGATTAGGGATGATTCAAAACTATTCATATTATGTAATAATTTCTATCAAATGTCAAGGATTCTTTGAGTACTTGTGTTCATGAGAAGAATTCATCTGGTAGTCCATAGTTTGCATCTAGACATTTTGGGTCTAGTGGTAGAAAATCTAAGTAGGTAGTTTGATGAATCATAATTTCCATGTGTGGATGAATCAAGTGGATTTTTTCATATGATTTTGATCACATTATTCCCAAGTTTCTATGTTCTAAGTCTCAACTCATGGTATATAGTGCAATTAAAGATATGTGGATGCAAAGTTGGGATCTCAACCATTTTGATAGTGTTTTCTATGGTCAAATAGAGCTAAGTAGGCATGTTGATTATGCTAGCATTCAAATGTGTGGGAGTTTTAGGATAATTTGATCATATAGGTTTATTTATTATTTTTCTTAGTTGTTATATGCTAAATTTTATGTCATGTGATAAAGCATGAAAAAAATATGTAAGTTCAAAGATGGGCTCCCAGGCAGTTTGATAGTGTTTTCCCATACTTAGCCAAATTTACTTATGGTAAGAAAAGTTTAGTAGGAATTTTGATTTAGTCATATTTCACATACGTGGTAGTTTCAAGAGATTTTGATCATATGGGTTTTTTTCATTTTATTCTTATTTCATATGCATTAAATTTCAGCTCATGCAATGAAGCACATCAAAAGATATGCATGTGCAAAGTTGAATTTCTAGGAAATTCTTGGCATAGTTGGCTCTATGGAAAAAAATATGAGTGAGAAAATTAATGGTGTTATATATCACATGCATGAAGGTTTTAAAAACTATTTAATATATGGTTGGATTTCTCTTTGAATGGATAACATATGGTCCAAATTTTAGAACATGCATTTGAGTGAATTAAAATATATGAAAGTACAACATTGACCTTATAGATAGATTGAAAAGGTGCCTATAGTCAAATTTGCACAAGTTAAAGTTTGATCAACTCTCAAAGAGATCAACAGAGTGAATTTTCTCTAAGGTGTTAAGAAGTAGCAAGATGACAATTTTTTTTCAAATTTTAATGTTAAGTAGAGGTAAAGATTAGGCTTCTTCTAAGATCCAATGATGAGTGGATGTTCATATATATATATATACCAATTATGAATATTGAGAAACATGATTTCAAGGTGTCCAATGTTTAAAATAGATAAAGACCAAGCTATGTATAGGAGATCAACAATGTGTAAATGGTCAATATTTCAAAATTACATGAGATGAGGTAAACTGTTTAAAGTTTAACATTTGGGTAGTAGCACATTATGAGTTAAGGTTTGAAGAATATCAAAAATTCATATTTAATATAAGATTCAAGGGTATGAGATGCATTTTAAGTGACTGAAGTTTAACTATGACCATTTGGATTTAAATATTACAATTTATGAAGGAAAAACTAGTGCTTAGTTTTTGTGTTATATCTTTCGATCTATGTATAATTTACTCATGGTGTAATAAGATAATTTTTATGGGACTCCAAGGAGCATATAGAAATATATATTTTAATATTTGAAAGTGTTTATAGTTAAATATATTGAGGTTCAAAGTTGACTATGTGTTTCTGCATATTATAAAATTAGCCTTAGAAGGGTATTTGAGTTGTGCTTGTTGGTATCTTGATCTTTAAATGTGAAATAGCCATTGGAGTATGTTTTAGACTCCATGAGGACCATATATGTGCATTATAAAGGATTGAAAATTCATTTGAAGTATGAAAAAAGGGTTAGAAGTTGACTATGTTTTTGTTCATAATGATTGTGTGTATAGATATGTGTTTGAGTTAATTTGGGGTTAGCAGAAGAGTGTTATGATGGATGTTGGTACTTATATGGGAACTATAGATAATGTGTCATGGGTAAATATGTTGTAAGGTGTTTGAATGTTCCTAGTGTTCTTGAATAAGTGTCAAAGAGGTGAATGGGTCATCATAGGACCTAAAAAGTGACTTAGGCTTATTTGAAATAGAGTTATGCTTAGGTGTGATCCATGTAAGATGTCTTAAAGGTGAAGGAACATGTTGTCATAAACAAGTAATATTATGGAATTGATAATTCATGAATGATATATAAATATTAAAACTAAATGTGATAGTTTCTAGACTTGTGTAAGGCTTCTATATGTGGAGTATGCATTGAAGAAAATAAGAGAGGATAGGTAATGTGTATGTTGGTTGAGTTGATGAGAAAAGTAGTTTTTTGACTATATGTAAGACCTATAGGTCATATTTATGATGAAAAATATTATCTTATAAGTTTAAATGTTGAATATGTGTGAAGAGGTTTGGGTGTGTATATGGAGGCAGTTTGAGTGAAGAAGGATAAAGATTATGCCATGCTTATATGAGATAGAGAAGGAGTTTATGAAGGAGTTATAAAAATAGAGATCCATAATCAGGTGTTAAAGACATCAGTTCTTAATTGGAGTTGTTCACTTCATATGAGGGTCTAAAGGACTTGATCTTCCTTAGGGATAGTTTTTCCTTGTGAAATAGGTGTTTCATTAAAGGCCTTAGGTCAAATGGACTTAACCAAGGTTGTTAGTTAGAAGGACTTGACCAATTGGTGACTTGATCATCTTAGGGGAAGTTTCTCCTTATGAAATTGTTGTTTCACTAAATCCCAATAAAAAAGAATTGATTAGTCTCTTGTTTATAATTTGTTATAGGATAAGTAGTCCATGTGTTATAGGCTTGAGAGTAGGTTTTTTTACCCATGAGGGTTTCCCACAGGAAATATGTGTTGTGTGTTTTGATCTTGTGTATGCATTGGATAAATTAGCTCTATTGTTAAAGTTACTTGATCAAATTGATATATGTTGATTGTTTAATAGTTTAAAAAGACTATAATTTAGATTGAAATAACTAGGCTCACTAATTAACCCCCCTCTTAGTTATTGTACCTCTATCATGAAAATGTTAAAGACATGAATTAGATACATTTGAATCACTATATAATGATTCAATAAGTGGTTTAAAACATGGGAAAACATTATGAAGGTCTCACAATAATGAAGAGTGAAACATAGTGGCCTAAACCAATAGATATATAGACTAAGGCTAGTAGGCCTTAGCTAAGTCTAATGCCTAAGGAGGTATAATATTACTTTTAGGGATAGATAAGCCTTGAAAATAATTTTAAGACCTTAATTTGGAGATATATGTTGAGTTTAATCCTTTAGTTTTCATATAGAGCCATGAATGTGTCATTTCTTGGCTTTAAAATAACTGAGGGTGTGTAGAATGTAGGGAAGGAATCAAGAAGGCATATTTGGAAACTCACACAAGTATGGATGTTTATCATGGGGACCTAAGGATTTATGCATGAAGGAATATGGTTTTAAACTTTCCTTTTATTTAATTTTCTCACATGTTCAACATCAAATTTTTATGAATAATCCTTAAGGGTCAAAACCACTCAAAACCCTCCAAACCCTTGCTAGTAATTTGATGGGAAATAAAAATAATAAAATTCATCCAAATAATTTAGTATTACATTTAAATTTATTGGAATTTTTTGAATACTTACCTAGGTTTCTTCCCATCAAGTTAGCTTCTACCATATTTGTAAGTACAGGATACAAAACTAGTTTTCTTAATAGATTTTGGTGTTTTTTTAAGTAAAGAGGATTATAAAAGGATGATAATAAATTTTTGATGTCAATTTGGACTTAATATAAGCCATTTTGGTTATTTATTTCTTCAGATAGGCACATAAGTACCTTTACTAGTTCCTTCTCTTTAGGTAGTCCAAACTGGCATAGTGAATGGAACGTGATCACCAAGTGAGAAGGTGGTAAATATAATTGGGAGTAATTTTAAGTTTTTATTAATTTATTTATGGATATGATGACTCTTTAAATGTGTAATACCAAACTTTTTATCTATTTTATTTTAAAAATTATGGGCATCTTTGTGAAAAGTGTGAGGAATGAGGAAAAGAAGGATGATAGTGACTGTAGGGAGTGAGAACACTTTTCTAGAAGAATATAAATGATTAGGGAAAAATGAAATGTATGTCTAATATTTTTATCAACACCCTAATAATATTTCACATGTGTTAGTTATTCCTAATTTATTATGGAGTGCTCAATAGAAGCCAACATTGAAGGTAGTTTCAAACATGTAGTTGAAGAGTCATAGATCAGATTTGAGGAGTTTTCATGCTTGGAGATACATTTGTCCAAAGATAAATTTAATGGTATATTTAATAATTAATTAATTTTAATATTTAAATATCTCTCCCTTATCTTGACACTATTCTTGTGACTCTTAAGCTCCACTTTTCTCTCTCTTCTCACACATTCTATACATACTAGCCATTTTGGCCCTTGTTTACTAATTCCACACCATGTATGGTGAAGTCCTGATATT
This sequence comes from Torreya grandis, assembly GCA_037957365.1. Lineage (NCBI taxonomy): Eukaryota > Viridiplantae > Streptophyta > Pinopsida > Cupressales > Taxaceae > Torreya > Torreya grandis. Next base: position 2,352,452 of record JARHVA010002396.1, on the reverse strand, counting down.
TTGATGTTATAATTTGAATTTTAATAATAAAATAAAACTTGTTTTACATTCATAAACATATTTTATAAGTTGATAAATTGATGTATGGTGAGTTCTAGTGATAAATAGTTACCCTTATCTTCTCTTTATCCTTTCATGTTTGATGCAAGAAGTTCTCATTCTAACAGGTCATATGAATTGTAGCTAGTGTGTTTGGATTAATTAAAGTGTTAAAGTGTCCTTATAGTCTATAATATGACATATTTTATACTTACCATAAGTTATCTCATGCATATCACCACCATATTAAAATACTAATGTTAGAACATCTTAGGACTTTGAAGCTAGTGTTATATGTTTTATTTCTTAGTGCAAGAGTATGAGGATCTTGTTTAAATATTCATCATGTATCAACCCATTATAATATATTTATTTCATTTATATTTATAAAAAATTTCAGACAAATAATACATTAGTTTGGGTGATAAGCACTAAATGGTTAATTTATGGAGCTAGCCCTTAAACCTAAAGGTCTACCTCTACTATAGGCAACCCATAGGCCTGTAGGTATTAAAATGTTCCCCAAATATTAGAGTAGGATTGAAAAAAATAATATAAGGATAAATATATTTTTTTCAAAAATACCATTATATGATAATAAGTTGAGGTGGATCATACCATCTCATCGTAGATAGAGATCTATATATTTCACCAAGTGACCCATAATCTTGCTTTCCATTTATGTTGCTCCAAACCACTTATATTATTATTACATGTGTTGTAATTATATATAATAAGAGGTATGGGAGTTATTTATTTTTCTTTAAAATAGCCTTTAATTTCACTTATCATCCATGAATCACTCATTCACATACATACATTAACCAGTGCATACACAAGCATCTATGAAATCAAATAACATAAGAACAGAAAATATATGTGGGAAACCCTCTTGGGGATAAAAACCAATGATTAAAACCTTTTAATATAGTCCTATAATAAATTAATTAAATTTATAGTGTGTTACCAACCCCACAAGGAGCACCAACCCCTCAATAATCAAGCACCAACTCAGCTACTCCTTTAACAAGCACCATCTTACAAGGAGGCTTCAAACCCCTAGGTAACTCAACACCAACTTAGCTACCTTGAAAATTTCATCACCTTTGAACACTTGTTTCTCACCCAATTAATATTAATTCCTTATTTTTTATTATCACTCTTTTATCTCTCTCAAATAGATTACTAGGCCTTCTTGCTCAACTAATCCTTTCATTGGTAGAATTAGATCATGTGACCTTTGTCATACCCTATAGGAAAATAGTTAAATATTTATGTAATATTCATCACACATATATGATGATATTTAATCTCTTTACCTATTTTCCAAAACTCTATATCATTCACTCATATGCTCTCACTTCTAACTAGTCAAAATAGGCCTATTAGACCTTCTCTTTATACTTGACTCTTACTCTCACCCATCCTAGTGAGAAAATAACTTTACCATAATTGGATAATATTTGGAATATATAAAAAAAAAAATTTAACAAGTGAAAATACCACCACATAGTTTTTTAATTACCCTTAAGATCCAAAACCACCATTAGGCCTAATAGAGACCTAATGTAATTAGGCCTTCTCTAAGCACACGCTTCACTTAGGCCTACTTGAAACACCTTGAGCCTAAAAAAATAGATGAAAAACTTCATAAATTATTAAATTATACCCATTATAATATTACCTTAGTTTCCTAACACCATTTATCTCATTTCACTCCTTGAACCACATAATTAGGTCTACTTGCAATTAGGCCTTTTCATTACCAAAATGTTTATCTTGTAAATCTGATGCATACAATTAAATTTACCACATAAAATAAAAAAAATAAAATGTATAGAAACTATATGACCTTATTTTTGACATCATTCTCATTATATTCATCAAACATGGAAAAATACCTCAAACTGATCAACTTCAAAAACTCACTCAGAACTGCATATGAGCCTTAATAACCTAAAGAAAAGCCTTTAAATTTCCCCACGTTCATATGAGTTTATAATAAATATTGTGATAAAATGAACCTATTATACCTATACAAAAACCTCATCTACATTTTATTATTTAACACTATGTAAAAACACTCAGGAACAACAATCTCACTCACACATAGAAAAATGCCTATATGTCTAAAAACACAGTCATGAAGATCAAGATTTAAAAAACCTATGTGAACACATTTATAAACCTTAAATGTTTTTTTATGATCCTTTATAATCCTTATAAAATATTTTAATATATATATTACAATATTGAATATAAATATTGGTCTTACAGACTAATCTCGCATATTCACCCTACATAGACTTCACTGTGTTAGACAAATCACTTTGAGAACAAATTTTAGCATGTTTGTGTTCATCACAAAAACTTATAAACATATTTGATATGAGTTATATTTATTTAAAAATGACCACATGTATTTTAATCTATCCCTAATCCTCAAAAACCAATCCCTAATTACTTTATCATTACTATATAGTTTTCTCACAGTCTTATTCATTAGGGCCTTTTAGTGATATGCCAACTTCCATGACCATTTTAGCACATTTTAGTTCTAAAAGTTACTTATAAAATTATGGGGAAACAAAATACAAGTCTCAAACACATCTTCCATCAATTTTCATGTTTTGACCTGGTCAACCCTACCTACTACATCAAAATTATGAGAAACAAGGGATTTCCTGAGCTTCTACTCACTTTTTTGACAAACCAAAACCACCTAGAGAAACCTATAAGAGTAATTTACCTGTTAAAAACATAAAAATAGTTAAAAAAACATCATTATAAGCCATAACCAATAAGATATTTCCTATTAGAACATTATGAGGGTTTGTAGAGGGTTTTGACTAGTTTCCCTTAACAATTATTCATAAAGAATTGTCCCTCACATACATAACCAATGCCAAGAAATTAAATATAAGGAACTTAAAAAAATTATATTAACTTATCATGATCTCATGAAATTTTTTTATGTGCCAACGAGCATAATAAAATCCTTTTTAGGCATGAAACACCCTATTCTATACACACAAAAAACCTTAACACTAATTTTCATGAATTTTCCTTTAGGATATGACCTAAAACTTGGTAAACACATTTAAAACAACATATAAAACCTATAAAAATTCCATAAAGATATATATCACATTGAGAAATGAACTTGACCCCTTATTAGGCCGCACTAAATCTCTTTGCATACTAGGCCTTGAACTGTCAGTCATACTTAGATCTTGATCACACCTTAAAACATATTCTAATATTTAAAAAAACATCATTATCATGTCAAAATGCCTAATATAATTCTCACACACTATCAAAATTATTCACACAAGTCTCGTATTTCTCAACTCATCTTGCTACCAAGTTTGTGCCTAATTACTAGGTCTCTTTATACAATAACTAAGCTCCAAACTTGACCTTTGAACCCATATGAAGCCTTATTTACTTATTACTAATGTTTACATAGATATATTCACTCTCCCATGCCTATAATAAAAAAATAACCAAACCTCACTATGATTCATGCATACACCTTCTCTTAGGGCTTGACTAAGCTTTTCAAGACTCCTAATACACAACATAAGCTTACCCTGTATCATGATATCGAATTTAACATGCCATCAACAATAAAAGTATTATCAGGTTTCCTTAAAATTATCTCTCAAAATAGATAAAAAAAATGTTTATTTCTTATTTTTTCTTATCATAAGACTTCTTTTTCACATATCATCTCACCATACATGGCCTCAACTCTGACCTTGGCATTAATGACATCTATCTTGACTTTGTCATCAATGATAATAACTATGCTTCAATACTAAAAATAATAACATACCTCAACAATATCCCCCTTGTCATTGATGGAAACATTTATAAAAAATTGATTAGTCATAACTCCCCAAGCTAGATCTTCTTCGATATTGACCTTTCTCCCAAATAAGAACTTTGTCCCCCTTTAACATTAATGACAAAGGTTTACCTTCTTGGTAACTATCAGATCCTTAGACCTAAAATAATACACCTTTTCTCTTCAAATAAAATTATCACATATTATTCTTACATACCTATTCTTGGAACATGATTGTTTCTCCTTGTTTTCATGAGAAATTCAGACATTATCAAGAATGTGATTTGGTTTGACCAAGTCATCATACAAACTATTTATGACCAATATATTTTTATGACATGTACAATAGAATTTTTAATGAACCCTAAATTTGAAAGTCAAAAAATAATATAAATTTCCCCTTAAGACAAAGCATATTTCATGCTTCTTTCTTACTATTTGAGTGCCTCCATGAATCCTAAGTCACCTCTTATCTAGGGAACTAAACTAGCATAAACTCAAGATATTCCCATATCTCCATGTTTGTACTAGATTGAACTTATTTCATGATCCTCTTAGGCTTGGATAGTCCTTTTGGATTGACCTCTTCAATCTCTTCTTTAACAACATTCTAACTTGGTATATTGGTCTTGAATCCTTCATCAATAATCTAAGCTAATAGAGATAATTATTGGCATTCATTTGCATCTTGATTATGATCCACCATGGAAAATATTCCACTTGGACTTGCATAATGGTCATCACTATCTTATCTTATTTTTTGTAATCTAGGAGCCTCAACTTTCTTGTAATGTCTCGAGAAATCATGATTACATTATTTTACAATATGACCAAACTTTTGATAGTTGAAACACATTATTATTTTTAATGGAAAAAAAACATGACCCATATCTCTTGACTAATGACTCTCCTCATATATCCATACATATTCATTCTTGGATGGACTTATACAATGCCTTGTTCTATGTCTAAATAGGTTACATGAATAAAAATATCCATTGAAAGGGTTATCATACCTTATAGTATTACAATATGTGATAGTATTAACCTTCATTATACCAGTACCCTCCTTATTTGATTGATCATTAACCTTTTTTATCATATTAGTGTTCCTTTTTTGGTCTCCATTCAAACCAAAAATTGTTTTAATATTAGAAGTCTTTTGACTACTAAGAATGTTGTCTAGATCATTAGTACTCTTTTAAAACATCACAAAGACTTAACCTTACTTGATGCCTAATTCAATTTAGATCTTACATAATAAAATTGAATCACATACTTTGAACATTATTTTTCTTTGGCCTTTAGATATGCAGTCATAATCTTAAGTTGAGATGCCACCTATTTGACTATTTCTTCTTATTCCTTGGATTTTTACTTAGTCTAGCTTCAAACAAGTCAATTTTAACCTCATATTATTTGATAAGATATATCATCACCCTATTTTTATTCTTCAATATCCTAAGTTCTTCTAAATTATTCATCAAATCAGTCTCAAAGTCCACCTCATCTCCTTCTTCATCTGATTCACTAATAACACCTCCAATCCATATGGACTATTTTTTATTTAAATAGCTTGCTTATTTAAGCATGAAAAAAACTTCATTAACATTGAGTCCATTACCTTCATGATCAATCTTATAAATTTCATCAGATGGCTATAATCTTCCTTGGTGTAGAGACCTCTTTTATTCTTGAATAAATTTTTCTTATAATCATACTTTCTAAAGATTGTCTTGATCTTATTAGACCTATAACACCTGTTATCATCATCATGACCTTCATCATGCTCTTCATCATCCTTTTATTTATGATTATGAGGTAGCTTATTAGAAAAGTATCCAATCTCTCCACAATTGAAGTATTTAAAGGAAATTTTACCCTTGTATTTACCTAAGACTGCCTTCAATGTTTTTTCAAACATAGCTATCAATTCATCATCATCAATATCAAATTCATCATTATCTTTAACTTTATTAACTTATGTTTTATTCTCTTTTGTATTATTTTCTACCTTGAATTAATCTTACTTATTTTTAGGTCTTCCTTCAATTTTACTCATTTCATAGGTTGTTAGAGTGCCATGAAGTCCATCCATCTCTAGCTTATCTAGATCTTAAATCTCTTCAATAGTAGATAGCTTAGAATAAAATTTTAGATTTAGTGATCTAATTTTTTTTTGAACAATAGTAGACTCTTTAAATTATTCACATAGACCTCTTACGATGTTGACCACATCATCAACCTTCAATAAGTAAGTTACAACAGTCTCATCCTCATTCATTTTTAGGATTTCAAATTTTATTCTATGGGTTTACAACATAGATAACTTGAATTTGGAGTCTCCCTCATGAATAGTAACAAAATTCTACCATATTTATTTAGAAGACATAAAATACATCACATTCACAATGTTTACCTCTAATAGGCCACACATAATACTATTCAATGCTTTTGAATTATTATCACTATCCTTCTTGCCTGTTACATCTATAGGAGGAATAGGAGGTGAAGTATATCCATCTAAGACTAATTGAAACAAATAATTAACTTGAGACATTAGATATTTCTTCATCTTTAAGCTCCAAAAATAATAATTGGATCCATTAAACAATGGATCCTTGCTTGTATAAAAGTTATCTTATTCTTAACTAGCCATCTTCACTTGCTTAGGATCTCCTTTAGGATATTAGGCCTCCTCTAAATGACCTACTCTGATAGCAAATGTTGGAAGTATAGATAATAAGAGGTGGGTGAATTATATATCTTAAAACAATCCTTCAATTTCACTTAATCATGAATCAGTCATTCACATACATATATTAACTAATACATATAAAATCATCTATGAAAGCAAACAACATAAGAACATAGAATATACATGGGAAACCATATTGGGGGATAAAATATACTAATACATATCTTTAAATAAAATCCTATAAGTAATGAATCAAACTTTTAGTGAGGTACCAATCCCACAAGCAACACTAACCCCTCAATAGTCAAGCACGAGCTCAACTAGACATTTAACAAGAACCAACTTACAAGGAGGTTTCAACCCCCTAGGTAACTCAACACCAACTTAGCTACATTGAACCTCTAATAAAATTTGAACACCTATTTATCAAATAAATAAATATTACTTACTTATTTTTCTCTTATCACTCTTCTATCTCTCTCAAATAGCCTTTTAGGCCTTCTCACTCAACTAATCCTTTCTTTGGTAGAATTAGGTCATCTGACCATACTCATCACCTAAAGGGACTGTTAACCAAATTTAACCTTATAAGTCAAATTATCTCCCATATAGGTAAAAAATTAAGATTTATATGTATTAGGGGTGTATTATTATGTCATAGGGTGTATTATAGGTCTTTTGATGTCATTTCATGTTATATTATCCTTGGTTTTAGTCATTTTAATCCTTATGACTTTCTGAGTGATTTAGGGGTCATGAATATAGGTTGAATGGTTTTAAAGGTGTACAAGTTTCTTGGTTTCCTTTATAATATCCTATAGGTCAGATTCCCTATCATGAATTTCACTCCCATCTGAAACTTGTAGGTTATCTAACTAAAAATCAAGAATCAACTAAAAAAGAGGAGTTTGGCACTTATACTACCCATGAGAGAGAATGATGCATATAATAAGGTAATTTAATGGATATTAAAATTATTTATACTCATTTTCATGCTTTTTAAGTTCTTAAAAAGTTCCAAAACCATTATGCTCCTTATTCACCTTTCTAGACACATAGAAGTGTTTAGTAGGTTTATGCTTGGTATGACTAATTGAGGAGGTTTCAGAATAAATGCCTTTTTGGGATGATATTAAAATTATATATATTAATCTACATAACATTATTTTTAATATTTTTCAATTTTTATTTATGAACCATCTCTAACAAGTTGACTATGTTTTTATGCTCACTATTTCCTACACCCTATAGGTTTTACTCCAATTTGGACAAGTCTAAACAATCCAATTGATGATGTTAAATATATATGATTTTGGATATATTATTTGATATTTTTAATGCTTAGTTTCATATTTCATGGTGTTTTGATAGGCAAGTCATCTCATGTTATAAGGAGGTGTCACCATATGAAGCTTCAGTCAAGTTTTTCTTGTTGTAGAACGTCTGTTTATCTGCAAGGGTATCATGTAAAGACAATTTTAAGTCTCCCATGTCTAAATTACATATTTATCACCTTCCCTTATGTTTAGTCTCATAACATCATGTTTGGATCAAACCTTTAGTACATTGTCATACTATCACCTCATCACCCATTTTCACTTATTGCCATGGTTACAATCACGTGTATGAAACTATCTAGTGTGCTCATGGAGGTATGTGAGGGTCTCCAAAATTTTAAAATGTATTTATAAATGGGAATTAATATTTTTTACTCTCAAAATAGTGTGTAAAGGGACTATTGTAACCATATACAACACCTTCATATAGTTTACACCATGGAACTACACCTATAGGTGTTTGAAGGGTTTCATCATTGAAAATTGAGGTGGAAAGTTTGTATTTAGGCTTTAAACATCCTTATGTTTCATTTCAAAATAAATTTAGGATAGATAAGTTGATTCTAAAGGTAGATCCCTTCAATACATGGATTATTTCATACTCACTACTTATATGCAACTCAAAATACACCTACAACCTCTCAAGATGGTGTCATGATGGAATGGAAGATTTGATAGATGTTTCATCATTTTATAGTGATAAAAGTGAACTTTAACCCTTGATAATGGTTTTAAATAGATAAAAATCATATAAATCTCACATACTACTAGATTTTTGTCCACTACTTGCATGTGAAAGTACCCACCTATAGGTAGCATCATAGAGCTAAGAAGGTCCTTGAATGGGGAAGTTGGAACATGACAAAGCCTTGTTTGGATTTATAATATATGGTTTAATCACAAAAAACCTATTTGAAATGTCATATTGTTAAATGAAGGTGTAAACTAACTTTAAAGAGGAAATGATTGTATTCTAAGACTCTTTCCCTAAAAGGTGAAAACAAAGAAGCTCACCATTTTGTGGATGACATACAACAAGGTTGAAAAAGATTTTTACACATCTTGATGACTAAACTTTGAATCTTAAATATAGTATAAGGAACATAAAAAGTTTTAGGGGTAGGTAAACAATGGAAATTGATTTTTTTAGGCCCAAAATTATGCTTTTATGCACTAAACACAAGTAGTGAAACCTACAATATTTAAATCTCCAAGATGACTCTAGCATCCAAGGTTGAAAATGAAGAATGTTTTCATGTTAAAAATACCTTATTAGGTGAAAATTAATATCAAGGAGCATAAATATCATAAAATTAAGTTGACATACTAATATTTGACCATATTCACACCTACAAGTGTGGATAATGACAAATGATTACCTATAACCAACCTAAGGTGCAAGTTTGAAGGTGCTTATTTCTTGTGAACCTAGAGCATAGTAACCTAGATCATGATGTGAAATTTTTTAAAAATTAAGAAAAAAAATTAGATGTTTATATATTGATTTTTTACCATATAAACAACTATAGGTGTCCCCTCATTTTAAAATATTCACCTACAATCAACTCTAGTTGACTGTGAGAGGTAGAGAGTAAAGGGACTATGATTTGATAAGGAATATCATAATATAGATGAAAAAATGGGTATAAAAAAATATAAAGTGACACTAACATATTTTTTGAATGTATATATACTATCTTCAAATCCTAACCATGCAACTGCACCTACAGATGTTATACAAGCAAAACATAGTCAGAGATAGAATACTGCCTTGACCAGTCAGGTATAGAAAGGGGTTTATAGAGAGTTAAAATGATGAATCATACCTAGAATGTTTTATTTATGAAAATTATGGTTTATATAGTGTATTTATAGGTAAACAGATTATAACATAATACCTTTTAAAATTCAATACACATCCTATACTCCAAACACTACACACGCTCCTTTCTCTAAGAAGTTTGTCTTGGATTTTAAAAGAATTAAAATGTATAATGACCTGATAAAAGGATGAATTTTTTTGTGGAATGTCATAAAAAAAATTATAATACCCTAAAATATTAATTTTTTTGAGATAATATGGGAAGTGCCCTCTATTTTGTCTCAGACAGAGGGCACTCCCCTTATGTGTAAAACCTACATTCTTGAGGAAGGATGGTGAAATGGTGGACCAGAAGCACATGGGAAATTTCAAGAATGTGTGAAAGGTTATATGACATATAAAACAACATGTAATACATCTAAAATAAGGATGAAACCTAATAAGGAGGTCTAAACACTCAGAGGTGCATACATGCCCATTAGGCAAGGTTTAGGAATAGATCTCAAATGAGAGTTCACCTTCAATTATAGAATGAGATAATATATATAACCATTTGGAAAATGTTTATAAGATTAATTTTTATATGTATGAGATTTTTTTTAGACAAATTATAACAAATCCATTTCTGGTCTTAAGAACCATATCATGACCTATGCAAATGAGAAACAAGATTCATGGGAGAGGTTTGATTGTGCATATATCCCTCGACACTTCTCATGGAGGTAAAGTAAGTTTGAAAAAGTTTATATTGGTCTTTAATATCACATTTTTGGATTTTTTTATAATTCCAATGTCCAACCTTCATGAACAAAGCGTAAGAGTAGAATGAGGCTCAAAACCCTTACAAACCCTTAGATAAGGACCTGATTGGGAAAAGGAGGTTAAAATAATATTAAATTTAGATGAAATGACCATTAAAATAATTTAAACTTATATAATACTCTTCAAGGATACTCCTCATCCTATTGGACTATACAAAATTATACAAACAGAGTACAAAATAGGGTATTTTTTATAGTTTTATGTGTTTTATAGGGTCTAAAAGGATTCTAAAGATGAAAATAAAATGGAAGGGAATATTTGGAGTTGATATATCTAAAAATGAAAATTTAATTCTTTATAATAACTCCTATATTCCTCAACAAATAGCTTCATCTCAACTAGTCAAAACTGACATAGAGAACATGGTAGTGAGAAGGGTGAAAATCTTTAAGTAAACTAATTTTAAGGTGTGCCTGATGATTATAAATTAATTTAGGGTCTTTATAAGTGTAATCCACTCCATTATATTAATTTTCATGGAAAATTTATTCCTTTTTGAAGGCCAAGTGTGCAAGGTGTAGGAAAGACAAGATATTAAGACTACCAGTTGTGATGGCTCACTTCTAGAAGATTATAGATGACTAAGATTGTAACCAATACATGGATAATCATGTATGAAACCATTACCTCTCACGAAAATAATCATACCTATCCCTATTTAGTTTTATGATGTTCAAATAGGGTTGAATGATGAAGGCAATTCCTTTATGTAAAATGATAACTCCTATGCCACATTTCAAGAGTTTCATGATGTGGGGTGACACTTGCACTCCCTGATATTTTATGGTCAATTTCACATATTATTTTCGTGCAAATTTAACCTCTTATATTATCTTTAAAAGTGTCCTTGTGACCTTTTGAATTATTTCTTCTCCTCTCTCTCAAGTTCTATAAGAACTAGCCATTTTAGCCTTTGTAAACTATGATCCACCTGAGTATGGTGAAGCCCTACTCATTTGCATACCATGGATTAATAAATACTAATTATTTTTACCTCTTCCATGAATATTTATTGTGTGTTTACTCTAATTATGGATCTTTCTTAGTGATGACTATGGTTTCCTTAGCATTGTTGTCTCATTCTCTCACTTATTTACAACTTCTTCTTGTATGTCATGTGAAGTGTTCTAGGAAGTGTCAAGGTTGAGTGATTCATCATATTCAATAGTGTCATTATATACCTCTTGTCTATTATTCCTAGCATAAACATTAACCATAACCTCATAATGGAACACTAATGTGAGAAGATTAAAATTGGAGAAGTGTATATCTAGTTAGTCCCTTGTTATCATGTGTAACATGTAGCTGGTTGGTAGTCATCAAAAAATTTGGTGTATCACCTCCTATGGGATAGTTTAATTTTGTTTTTCTCTTCCTTTTACCTCTCAATAATAGGTTTAGTAGTGGTATACAAATGATACATCAATTTATATAACCCCATATAGAGATTTACTTCATTATTAGACTACCTAAAGCCTAAAGGTGTTTCAATTGTGCCACTTGGATGGGGAGAGATAAGACATCCCCTCAAAGGGTGAAAATCCAATTGACAAAAACATTTGGCATGCCTAGTGGGACTCATTGTCTAGGAAGTTGAAACATTTTTGGTGTTGTCTTTCAATACATCAACCTTTAGAGGCATCTATCTAAACATCAATGGTGACTCCAAAGTTACATCAGCTGGTCAAGTAGCCAAGGTTTTCCTTTTGAAGATTTTTGACAATTTTTTGTGTGTTCTTATTTCCTAATGAAATTTCATGGATTATTTTGGTGTTAAGTATTTTTTGACATAAATTGGTGAGGTATTTAAATCTTGAGGCATTCCTAATGAACCTTATCAAGATCTTTACCAAATATAATATGATCTTTACCATCTCTAATATGATCCTTACTAGCCTTTTCATGAGTTGTATCAATCCCACAACTAGCCTTCTCAATATAGTGATCCTCATAGTCAACCTATCCCATTCTCAAGTCATTCTATTTCCACTTTCAAGCAAGCTCTATTAGGCTTTGACAAATAAATGATATAGATTAACACACTAAAGAGATATGGTCAAGATGTTCGTAGTCATCTTATTCATAAGGTGAGACATTCATTAAATCTAGTTAAAAGAGAGTGGGCACCTATTGAGAGAATAATTTGGCAAAGGCTCCCAAGTAAGATGTTAGATGTGTGTAGCTTGATTTTATATTTAGAAGATAGGCTAAGAATTCATGAGGAGAAGCCTCACCCAAGTCTATTAGCCTTCATATACACTTACCTAAGATTTCTATTAGTTATACTTGATCCTTACTCAGGGACCCAATCAAGATTATCAAATTAAATCTTTTCCCAATCAACTGGAAGAGAGTTGGAAAGACAAACCTTATTTTTAAATCAAATATTGATATGTATATTTAGTTGTCAAGTAGGAAAATTTAGGAATCCATATCATCAGTAAAGGAAGTGGAATTTAATCCCTCATTTCCCTCTCCTATTACATCCCCAACTCAAGAAGAGACCTCTAGGTATGATATTCTAAGTTGGAGACAAGGTGGATAATCCAAGCCTAAGGAGATCCCAACTTTCTTAAACACTTCATACACTCCTAAAATTGCATCACTGCCTTAAGAAGAGAATCCTAATCCTAACATCCTAAGTTGGAATAAGGTAGTGGAATCATGAATAAATAAAGGAGATAAAAGTCTTGATAAAGAGTGTGAAGTTGAGAAAAAACTTGATCCTATGCAAATCCCTCCCACCCTTCCTCAAGAGACCTCTTATTTTCCATGTTAGCCCTCTTGTACTCCTTATCCTCATGATTATGACTATCAACTTCAAGAGATACTTTTCTAAGAGAACCTAGACATGAAAATTGAAGAGTTAGATTCAAGGATGAAATTGCTAAGTCAAAGTGTGATGGAAGATTTAGACCCAAAAGAAGATCATATGCCTAAACACACCCCATCTAACCTTCCTCAAGAGAGTGATCTAGCTCAATGAGATTAAAATGAAGTGATTATGAAATGGAAGGAAGTAAAACAAGCTATTTTATCCTAATGTGTTCCTCCCCTTCCTTAAGAGCTTCCAAAATAATCCCCCATAATTCATTCTTAATCTAATGTTGAGTTTTATGTGCCACCTTCACCAACTAGTTCATCTTATCCTCACCCCATCACCATTTCCCTTGATGTACCTATGATATGGGAGCCTAAAGAGTGTTATTTGGTTGATAAAAATTCATAACTCTTTATTTAAAAAAATATATCTCCTTTGTAGCCTCATTGGACTAAGTCACGTGATTACAAGATGCCTAGTCTTGGCATCACCAAGAAGGATAAAAAATTGAGGACATTGCAGTCCTTAAGAAGCAAATTAAAGATAAGATAGTTAATATAAAACTTAATATACCTCAATAGGTTATAAATTATAAATAATAGGTGTTCTCTTGTGTTGAGTCTTCATATTATGTTGATATTGAAGAATGTTTTCCTTTTGCCAAAGAAGAAGAAATCACCATTAGTTCTTCTAACACTATCTAAGATATCATATAAGGGAAAGAAAATATTTTCTCTAATCAGCCTGGGATAACTTATTTTCAATCATTGGATTAGGTTATACTCCTCTTCAAGGAGTATATGATCTATTGAAAAATGGAGAAGGCAACCTTAACACTCAAGTGAGTATGCAAGGATTAAGCAATTTTTCAAATCTATCCTTCCAAGAGGCATATTCATCTCATGATGACATGTTTGAAATAATCAATATTGGTTATCATCCTCTCAACTAGTTGGGAGAAACAAATCAGCTCTTTAAGGATGGAACAAGCTTCTATTAGCCTCAATCTTCTAAGGAAAAAGAAACTACTCTTGAAGCCATACCTACTAAGACGATACAAGTTGATCATGAATTGAAGAGTGGGAAGCAATATGAGGTATGTGTATAAATTCAAGAGGAATATTACATCAGAGACCTATTTAAGGATGAAATACTTAAGAGAAGATCAAATGAAGTGTTAAGGAATAGGTCTGATCTATAAAGCATCCAATCCAAAGAGCAACATGTTTGGCAACATGATTCATCTCATGAAGAATAATATTCAAGGAAATTTCCTGATCCTAAAAAAGAGGTGTGCTTAGTTTTTTTCTATGCATAGATATATTTTTTCTATTTCCCTAAGTGCTTATGCACATGTGTGTGCCTTATTAGTGTGTTTTATTAGCTTTGTGTGTGTCCTTTGTTTTGTGTGGTTGAGGTAGTCAGTTGCATTGTCTTGGTCAGCTTCTTGTTGTCAAAATTCAGGTATTATCATTTATATAAGACTTTAAATGACTCCCTAATTCCAATGGACTAATAAGGCAATTGATCTCTAGTATAGCAGGCATATTGCCCCTATGAGTCACCAATTTGTTGACCAAAATTGACCATGTAGGTCAAATTGGGACTTATATAGGTAAAAACTTGATTTTTAGATGTTTTCGTGATATATTATTATGTCATAGGGTGTATTATAGGCCATTTAATGTTATATTAGTCTTGGTCCTATTCATTTTAATCCTTAAGTCTTTTTTATCCATTTAATGGTCATAAATGCAAGTGGCATGGTTTTCAAGGTGTCCATGTGTCTTGGTTTCCTTTAAAACATCCAATAGGTTAGATACCCTATTAGTAATGTATATCCCATCTAAAACTTGTAGGTTATCTAACTAAAAATCAAGAATCAATTAAAAAAGTGGAGTTTGGCTCTTGTACAGCCCATGAGAGAGAGTGACACATGGAATAAGGTTATGTAATGGATATTTAGATTATTAAAACTCATTTTCATGATTAACATTCTTTGGAAGTTCCAAGAAAAGGTCCAAAACCATTCTACTCTGTATTTGCCTTTTTAGATACATAAAAGTGATCAATAGGTTTGTGTTTGGTACAGCTAGTTGAGGAGGTTTCAGACCAAATGATTTTTAGGGGTGATAGTAACCTCAAAGAGGTTAATTTCCATAATAATTTATTTAATATTTTTAACTATGATTTATGAACCATCTCTAACAATTTGACTGTGATTTTTTGCTCATTATTTACTACACCCTATAGGTTTCTGTCTAATTTGGATAATTTCATACAATCTAGTTGGTGATGTTAACCCTAGAAGATGTTGGATCTCTTATAATACTATATTTACGTTTATTCTCATGTTTCATGGTGTTTTAATAGGCATGTCATCTTATGTTGTGGGGAGGTGTCACCATATGAAGCTCTAGTCATGCTTTTCCTTATTTTAGACTGTGTGTTTCTCTAAAAGGGTCTCATATGAATAAAATTTTAGTTTTCCCATGTATAAATTCCATATTTATCACCTTACCCTAATTTTTAGCCTCATAACATCAAGTTTGGATCAAACCTTTAGTACATTGTCATACTTAGTCACCTCTTCACCCATTTTCACTTGCTACCATAGTTGCAATCACATGTATGAAACTATATAGTGTGCTCATGGAGGTGTAGTGAGCGTCTCTAGATGTTAAAAATTTATTTATAAATGGTAGTTAATAGGTTAAACTCTCCAAATAGTGTGTAAAGGGATTGTTTCAATCATATACAACACCTTCATATAGTTTTCACCATGAAACTACACCTACAAGTGTTTGAAGGGTTTCACCATTGAAAAATGAGGTCAAAGGTTTATCTTAGGCTGTTAAAATCCTCATATTTCATTTAAACATACATTTAAGAGATATTATTTGATTTTGAAAGTATATTACTTCAATACATGGACTATTTCATACTCACTGCCTATATGCATCTCATAGTGCACCTACAGCCTCTCTAAATGACATCATGGTGAAATGTGGTATTTGATAGATGTTTCATCCTTTTATAGTGATAATAGTGAATTTTAACCCTTGGTGATGGTATTTAACTAACCACAAGCATATTCATCTCACATACTTCAAAATTTCTATCCACTGCATGCATGTGAAAGTACCCACCTATAGGTGGCATCATAGAGCTAAGAAGGTCCCTGTATAGGGAAGTTGGAACATGAAAAAACCTTCTTTGGAGTTATATTATATGGTTTTGTCATAACATACCTCCTTGAAATTTCAAATGGGTAAATTAAGGTGTAAACATCCTTTAAATAGGAAATGATGGTATTTAAGGACTCTTTCCCTAAAAGGTGAAAACAAAGAACCTCACCATTTTGTGGATGACATACAATAAGATTACAAATGACTTTTATGTATCTTGATGACTAAAATTTTAAGCCTCCATCTAGTAAAAAGACTATAAATTTTTATGGCTAGGTAATCAATGTAAATTGGTGTTTTGGAGGCCCAAAGTTGTGCTTTTATGCACTAAACACAGGTATTGAAACCTACAATATTTGAAACTCAAAGATGACTCTAGCATCTAAGGTTGCAAATGAAGCATGTTTTCATGTTTAAAAGAACTTATCAGTTGAAAAGGAATATAAAGGAACATAAATATCATCAAATTAAGTTGACATACTGAGCTTTGACCATATTCACACTTGTAGATGTGACTAACGCCAAATGTTCACCTACAACCAACCTAAGGTGCAATTTTGAAGGTGTTTCTTTCTTGTGGAACTAGAGAATAGTAACATAGAACATGATGTGAAATTTTTTGAGCATGAATATAAAAAATAAGAGGTTATTATATTTATTTTTGACCATATAAACATGTACATGTGTCCCTTCATTTGAAAATATTTACCTACAATTAATTGTAGTTGACTGTGAGAGGAAAAGAATAAAGGGACTATGTTTTGATAAGTCATAGCATAATCAAGATGAAAAAATGGGTCCAAACCAATATCAAGTGACCTTAAAATATTCAATGAATTTCTATATACTATCTTCAAATCCTAACCATGTAACTACATCGATAGGTGTAGTACTACAAGCTGAACATAGTCAAAGATGGAATACTACCATGACCAATTAGGTACGGACAAGGGTATATGTAGAGTTAAAATAATGAATAATACCTATAATGTATTAATTACAACCATTATGGTATATATATGATCTTTATAGGGAAAACAAGAATAAAATAATACCTTTTCATATGCAATACATAGCCTCTACTCCAAACACTGCACACAATCCCTTCTTTAAGAAGTATATCTTGGATTTTAATGAATTATAATGTATAATGATATGATAAAAGGTTGAATTTTTATGTGGGAGCTCCTAAAATCTTTCATAAGACCCTAATTATTTCATTTGGTTTGACATAATAGTGTAAGTCCCCTCTATTTTGTCTTAGATAGAGGGCTCTCCCCTTATGTGCAAAACTTGCATTCTTGAGGAAGGAAGGTGAAATGGTAGACAAAAAGAACATGGGACCTTATAATAAGGTGTGAAAGGTTATATTACATATAAACCAACATGTAAGACATCTCACATAAGGATGAAACCTAACAAGGAGGTCTAAACCCTCAAAGGTGCAAATAGACATGTTAGGTAAGGTTTAGGACTAGAGATCAAATGAGAGGTCACCCTTAATTATAGCAAGATATAGGATTTATAATTAGTTTTAATATGATTATATGATGAATTTGTATATATATGATATTTTCATTTGTAGATAAAGCACAATAAATCCATTTTTGGGCTTAAGAACCATCTCATGGCCCATGCAAATGAGAAGCAAGCCTTATAAGAGAGATTTGATTGCTCATATCTCTATTGAAACTTTGCATGGAGGTCAGGGAATTTTGGATAATTTGATATGGGAATTTACTATCACATTTGTGGAATTGTTTGAAAATCTAACATCTAATCTTCATGAACAAAAATTAAGAGTAGATTGAGGATCAAAACCCTTGAAAACCCTTAGATAAGGACCCAATTGGGAAAATGAGGTTTTATGACTATTAAATTGAGATTTAATGACCATGAAAATTATTTATCCTTTTATAAGACTCTTTAGGTCTACTCCTCATCTTGTTGGACAGTATGAAATTATATAGATGGAGTACAAAATAGGGTATTTTTGATAGTTTTGTGTGTTTTAATAGTTCTAAAAGGAGTATAAATATTAAAATCACATGTAAGGGAATATTATAAGTTAAGATAACTCCAAATGACAATTTATTTCTTTATAAAAACTCATATCTTCCTCAACAACCAACTTCATCTCAACTAGTCAAAATTAATATAGTGAACATGGTAGTGAGAATGGTGAAAAGCTTCAAGTAAACTAATTTTAAGGTGTGAATGATGCCTCTAAGTCCATGGATGTTATTTAAAAGTGTCAACCACTCCATTTTTAAAATTTTCATGGAAAAATAATTACTTTTTGGAGGCTAAGTGTGAAAGGTGTGGAAAAGAGGAGTTTCTTAGACTACAGATAATGATGGATCAATTTTATAAGATTCCAAATGACTAAGAGTGCAATGAATACATGTATAAAACCCTTAAATTTCATTATGATCATAATACCTATCCATATTTAGTTTTTTTATGTTCAAATAGGGGTGAATGATGAAGACAATTTCCTTATGCAAAATGAGAACTCTTATGCCATATTTCAAGAGTTTCATGACTTGGGGTGACACTTGTGCTTCTTGACCTTCCATGGTTAGTTTCAAATATAATTATAAATAAAATTTAACTTATTCTCTAAGATTTACAAGTGTCACTATGACCTTTTAACTTCTTTCTTATCCTTTCTCTCTCAAGTTCTATAAGAGATAGGCATTTTGGCCTTTGTAAACTATGTTCCACTTGAGTATGGTAAAGCCCTGATCATTTGTATACCATAGATAAATAAATAATACTAATTTTTACCTCTTCCATTACTGTTCATATATTTTTTTACTTTAATGATTGATATTTATTAGTGATGACTATGTTTTCCTTACCATTTTTGTCTCATTCTCTCACCTATTTACAATTTCTTCTTGCAGGTAATGTGAAGTGTTATAAGAAGTGTCAATATTGAGTGATTTAGCCTATTCAATAGTGTCATTATAGATATTATATATATATATATATATATATATATATATATATATATATATATATATATATATTAATAATATCCTAAAAATTCACCATAACCTCATAATTAAACATTGATGTGAGAATATTCAAATTGGAGAAGTGTATGTCTAGTTAGTCCCTTGTTCTCATGTGTAACATGCAACTAGTTGGCAGCCATAAAAAAATTGCCGTATCCCCTCCTTTACGATATTTTAATTTAATTTTTATCTCATTTTTTCCTCATAATAATATTTTTATTAGTGGTTTACAAGTTTTACATCCAGGGAGATATCCCCATCTAGATATTCACCTCTTTCTTAAGCTACCCATAGCCTAGTGGTGTTTTAATTGTACCACTTAGATGAGGAGAGATGAGACATATCCTTAAAGGGAAAAAATATAAGAGATAATAGGGACATATTTATATATTTATGGCATATTTATCAAACATATATAATTATATTCAATCCATTTACTTGGTTTTCAAAAATCTAAATCATTTGCTCATATTCTCTCACTTTTAACTAGTCAAAATTGGCCTATTAGACCTTCTCTTTATACTTGACTCTTGATCTCACCCATCTTGGTCAGAAAATGAAATAAAAATACATGGATAATATTTTTAATATATCAAAAATATTGTTTCACAAGTGAAAAAACCACCACATAGGTCAGTTATTACCCTTAAGAGCCAAAACCACCATTAGGCCTAATGGAGACTTAATAAAATTAGGCTTTCTCTAAGCACACATTTCACTTAGGCCTCCTTGGAACACCTTTAACCTCCATAAATTTATGAAAAAATTAATTAAAAAATTCAATTATTCCCTTGATATTCTCACCTTATGTTCCCAACACCATTTATCTCATTTGACTCCTTGAACCACACAATTAGGTCTTCTCATAATTAGGCCTTCTCACTACCAAAATGCATATCTTGAAAATATGATGCATACACTCAAATTTTATGCTTAACCAAACAAAAAATCACATGGATATAAAATAAATTACCTCAAGTTTAACATCATTTTCATTATAATTCACTAAAAAGTTCAAAGGACCTCAAATTGATCAACTTTAAATGCTCACTTAGAACTACACACGTGCCTTAAGAACCTAGACATAAGCATTTAAATTTTCACACCTTCATTAGATTATATAATTCATAAATATTTTTAAAAATTAACCTATGATACATATATAAAAAATTCATGTTAATTTTATTCTTCAACACTATGGAAAAATACTTATGAACAACATTCTCACTCACACATAAAAAACTACCTATAGCTCTAAAAACACAATCATGAAGATCAAGATTTATAAAACCTATTTGAACATTTTTATGAACATACAATGGGTTTTAATTATCACTAATAATCCTTGTAACATCTTTTAATATATATATTACAAGGTTAAATATTAATATTGGTCTTACAGACCAAACTCACATCTTCACCGTACATAGACTTCACTATGTAAAATATATCACTTTGAGAGAAACTTTTAGCATTTTTGTGTACATCACAAAAACTTATAAATAAATTTTATATTATTTATATATATTTAAAAATTACCCCATAATTTTGGATCCATCCCTAATCCTCTACAACCAATCCCTAATCTCTTTCTCATTATTGCCTAGTTTTCTCATTATCTTGCTCATTAGACCCTTTTAGCAATATGTCAAATTACATGATAGGTTTAGAAAATTTTAGGTTTATAACATAATCATAATTTTACATAGGCAAAAAATAAAAGTCTCACACATCATCCTCCATTTATTTTCATGCTTTGACCTAGTCAAACCTACCTACTACATTAATATTTCAAGAAATTAGGGGTTTAATGTAGATTCCTACTCACTCTTTTGAAAAATAAAAACCACCTAGATAAAATTGAAAGAGTAATTTATATTTTAAAAACATAAAAATAGGTAAAAAACACAATGTTGAGCAATAATATATAATATCTTTCATAGCAAGTCATTATGAGGGTTTTAGGAGGGTTTTGACTAGTTTCCCTTCTTATCAATTGTTCATAAAGGATTTCCCATCCAATACAAAACCAATCCAATAAATTAAATATATTTAAATCACCCAAATTATATTTATTTACAAGGATCTCATTAAAAAATTTTGCATTCTAACAAGCATAAGAAAAACCTTCTCGAGTCTACAACACCCCATTTTATGTATATAGAAGACCTCAACACCAATTTTAATGATTTATCCTTCAGGATATGACCTAAAAATTGGTAAAAACACTTAAAAAAACCTATCATACCTTTTTAAATTCTATCAATATCTATGTCACCCTGATAAATTAAATTTACCCCTTATTGGGCTACACTAGGTCTCTTTGCACACTACGCCTTGAACTACCATTCATATTTAGACCTTGATCACAGCTTGAAACCTATTTTAATTTTCATAAAACCTCATTATAATGTCAAAATAACTCATATCATTTTCACATGCTTCCAAACTTATTCACGCAAGTCTCATATTACTTAATTCATCGATACCAAGCCTATGCCTACTCATTAGGTCTCTTTATGTAGGAACTAAGATTCAAACTTGACCTTTAAACCCATATAAAGGCTTATTTGACTCTTTATCATGTTTAAAATTATTTATTCACTCTCTCATTCCTATACTTTACTTAGTATGATTCATGCATACACCTTCTCTTAGGGATAGACTAGGCTTCTCAAGACACCTAATATACAATGAAAGCTTACCTTGTATCACGATCTTAACTTTGACATACCATAAAACTCAGAAGGATTAATAGGTTACCTTATAATTCTATCTCAATATAGAGACAAAAGGTTTTCTTCAAATTTTCTCTTGTCAAAGAATTCTTTGTCACATATCATCTCACCATGTACGGCCTCAACTCTGACCTTGACATTAATGACATCTATCTTCATTTTGACATCAATGACAACAAATATGCTTCACTATGAAAAATAATAACATACCTCAACAACATGGTACAAAATACTATTAAATATCTTACTTTTTATTTCACTTTCCATATTTAGTAAGATTTCATGCCAAATCATTTTCAATCTTTTACATTCAAATATATGATAGTTCTTATACATTATACAATATAAATATACATATTTTCTATATTAATCAAATTATGGAATTAATTAAAATTAGGGAACAACATATTAGTGAAACTGCATATTTATCAAGAAGTTTCAACCCATATGTCTCCTTTAGCATTTCATCCTCATTTTTATGGTTTTATATTATAACCTATGGTTTCATTTTTTAATCTGATTTTTTCTAATATTATATATTACACATTGATATAATGCATTAAAATAGTTTATATATTTTGACTCAATCCACAATCCATGATTTTAATCATTACATGTTGTTTACCTTCATATTAAATATATATCAAAATTATTTAATCAAATGGATCAAATATTTTTATATTAATAAGGTTAAAATTGATAATAAATAATCTCAATCCAATCTTAATTCATGTTGTAATATTAAATTTTAATTATTACCTATCACTACCAAACACCAAAGGGCATGCATGAATTCTTTTTTTCCTCCTCCCGCTAGACCTTAAAATCTATTAGCTACCATCCCACTCCTATTATTCATCCATGGATTATCATATATTGTTTTGTCTATGTTGTCAGCACTATATAATATAGGGAGCCCTACCATGCAAGGTAGAATGGATTTAGTCAACAGGGTTCTCCTCAACCCACTCAAACTCCTAAAAAAAAAAATCCAATGAACCCAGTTTATATGATCATTGATTAACTAAATAACACCTATGCTAAGATTTATATTATTGAATTATTAAAGAGATTAGTATTCTACAAGGACATCTTATATGAGCCATTTCATAAGACAACTCTCCCTAGTGATACACAACCTTATTTTTTTCTTATATCATTTAAACATTCAAGGACATAAATTCATCACTTTTTATAAATAATACTTACTAATGCAACACATCATCGATAAAAATCTACCATTACTCATTCAAGTTTGAATATAAATTAAAATAGTCAAATTAGCATTGGTAGATATTCATTCCATATTGAATATAAAGAATATTAATTTATTATGATAATTAGGTATCAATATGAATAGTATCCACAAACAAAACCAAAGCATAAAATATTTGGTAAGGCTATGTGATAATACTTGAGATAATATAATTTAATGTATAACTAGGTCCCAAAATGGTACTTACTATAGTTTAGGTTATGTCTAATCATTTACATTACAAGTTACTCTTGCATAAACCTTAGATACATGCATGGAATTAATAGCTTATACATTTAAACATCATATAAAATTTATGCATGAATTCTATTCATACATCTTACCTATTTATGATGGTCCTTTCATATATTTAAATATGGCATAATCTTCTAATGAGATTTGGGCATAATAAAAAATTTAGTATTTTTCCATCATATCTCCCTCACAACCCATCCCATTATATCATATTCATAAATATGAGGGAAAATAAAATAAATCCAATGACTAGATGCTAATAATAACATTTGACATCGACACATAGTAAAAACCACAATAAATCATAAAATAAAAAGAGATAATTCCATAATTTTTACTAGTATTCAATTCAAAAAACAAAGATGGCACAGTTTCATATTGCTATGATAATTATTTTCAAGAAAACATATATGATTACTTGTATAAGCTAAATATCAATCATATAAAAGAAGAATAACACTTTTCTCATAATTTATTTACACCTATTGGAGTGGGATAATATCGAGACAACTCATATATAAAGAACATGCATAATTCAAAAGTTTCCACTCAAGATAAATCTATAACAAATAAAGGAAAATAAATAACACCATATTTTTAGTGTAATAAAAATAAGAATAACCATTATAATATAATTTCACACCAAGATGCTCTTATGTTAAAGAAACCATTGAGCAATATCTTTGTGAGGTTAACCAAAATTTGTGCTTAAGAATAGTTATGCATTTCATATTCTTACAAAAGTTATGAGAAAAAATTAGGGAATAATGTGGATTTTTAAAATACGAAACCATCCACACCATTATAAGTAATAAGTCTTCTAAATAAATAATGAACAATACTACAAATTTAACTTGATCACAACTTGATTAAATTAACATTTAATAGATGAAGAGTAATGTGATGATTATCAAATTAAAAAGGAAAATCATATTGTAATTACAAAATAGTCATGACACATGACACAAATCATCATGAAAAAAATGTAAGAGTGAAGGTATTATTGTGGTGAGATAGGATTTGTAGGAATAACTCCAAATAAGTTTATAAAAGATACAACAAACATAAAAGGTAGGGATCATAATAAACCATAATAAGAGGCCTTAACTATTATAACAACATTGAGGGTGACTATTGGAAACACATTCCAATAGATGTTGAAAATAGGGAAACCATGTTTACTATTATAACATTATGGTAGTTGAGACTTGACGGTAGATACCCATAGTTAGTACAAGCATTTTTTTATAATACCTTTAGGTAGCTTTGCATTTATAGATCTCAATCTATGAACTGAGTATTTAGTGGCACCTCTATTTTGGTATTTCACTTGTATTTCTAGTTTTATTTGATTATGTGACACCCATGTCTTATTTTTTTCACCTTAATTTTCCATATGTAAGAAACCCACTAGGTTTTACCATAATAATAAAATATTTTTTCTTAATTTTATTACACATATTCAACATATAAATTTCACCACAAGATATCTTATCTATTGATCTTTAACTAATTGTATTAATTTAATTAACCATTAAAGTTATAACTAATCTACTTAGCTAAATATCACCATGAACAAATAGAGAAGTCATGAAAAATATTTAATAACCATAAATACTACATATAAACATAAAATAAATAGTACAAATTCAATCACAATTTATATATTATTAAAAAATTTGTTATAGAAATATAATGCATAAATATTATAGTTGTCAGCAATACATAAAATATCTCAAATGATAAAACATGATACAAATATATTTTTAACAAAGTATCCATAACTCAAAAATATCCATGAATAAAGTATAAATATGTAATATAAAGTGTAGTCTCAATTATAGTACTCCATCTAGGAGGGAGAACATCATTTAAGCACTTTTCCATACTAACTATGGACCATAGATCCCCCACACTATCTCCCAAATAAGGGGATGGCCCTCCCTTCATGGATGGGTAGATAATGATGGTGCAATAATATAGAGTTAAAAATCAAAACCCATGTGTCAAATATATCTAATACATAATGTGTACCATAAATAAATTCATTCTAATATGATATCGCACAAATACGAAAACTATATCAGCATATGAAATGACAATGTTTATTAAACATTACTTTGTCCAAAATTTTCAATAATAAATGATCCCTAGGATTATCCAAATTCATACACATGACTTTATCCTATTACTCCTTATCTTTAATTTATGGTGTTAATTAAGCCATTGGAATCCATCCACTACTTAATTTGGGTCATGATTGAAAGATTCTGTAAAATAAATAATAATACAAAAATCAATAGATTCATTCATCATATTTCACTTTATCTAATAAAAATTATTCTAAATATAAAAATATCACAAATATTCATTTATTTTATCAAATGAAGTGAATGGAATTCAAGCATCTAGTTTATTAAAAATAATAAACTGAATAGAAAAATAATCCTCAATAAAACATACCATTCAAGTAATGATTGTCTAGATGGCCAATTACTTTATCCACTAAGTAAATTATAATATTATTTTTCCACAAAATAATATTATAACCTTAGTTAATATATCATTCAAATTACACGTATAACAATATAAAATCCATATCATATAATTATGTTATGTATTCAAACTCATAAATACATTAAATGCTTTATATTTAAACATTATAATGATTTTATACTAACCAAATATAAACAAACATCTAGTATTCACTTTTATAATAATAAAAAATGTAACACATCTATGTATAATAAATATTTATATATTAATTCATACATTCAATTACATTATACATACTTCATTTATATAGTATACTAATAAGGTGACATCCATTGCCATTTTACTTAGAGTATACTATATAAACAAAGTATATAGTCAATTCATAAACAAAGGCCCCATAAAATTTTTCATTAAAACAAGGAATTCCATTTACCATTATAAATAAACACATAAAATATGATAATTAAAACTCAATTCTCATTTATTCATCAACACCTTCTAATTATTTTAAATCTAAACAGTCATTCAAGCTTTTCCAATTGAATAATATTCATAAGTGTAAATATAATGAAACATAATTACCTTTACATTATTTAGGTATTAATAAAGAAAAAATTAACACACAATTGAATACCTACTTGGGTATTGTTTATATCATCTTATCTTTAGTTGAATAGGACAACTATATCACAAAGATAATAAACAATATAATTCTGAAAATGAACTCATATACCCAGTCCCCTTATGCATTTATGCAAAATCATACATAGGTCAAAAATATATAGATAAATTCAAATTTCATAAAAAATAACTAAACTCAACCTTAAATATCTTTCTAGTTTACTTGGTATACATACTTGTATTAAATCAGATACAAATTCTATAGTCTAGTTATTCATACCTAGGTTACACATGATGACTATGTGAAACATTCACAAATCCAAATTTAAATTATTATGAATAATACAAGATATCATGACCCATTTTATAATTCAACTATTATTTAAACCTAGTCCATATAATTTCATTTAAATCTAATCCAAATAAAATCCATCGAATGCATATCCTTTAATTGTCCAAATAAATAACTTTATTTTTAAAATGTAACTCACAAAGTCACTCATGAAGTTTGACTATCAATTACACACACACACACACTTATATTATATATATATATATATATATATATAATCACATTTAATAGTTTGAAAGTTAAATATGGTTGTATATATATGTGCATATATACATATATATGTATACAGTCATATTTAAAGTTTGCCAATTCATCAAACAAGTGTGTGTGTGTGTGTGTGTGTATTGACTATATGTATTTATATAAAATTTTATTTAACCAAATATATACCCTAGTATATATATTTGTGTATATATTATTTATCTTAGGAAACCCACAATCTTAACCCAAAAAGTCTGATTAGTTTATTAGTTAATGGATCAAACAAGCATAAATTCTTGATTTTATGTTTCAAATACCCAATTGAATATATAAAAACCTAGTTCAAGAAAAAATACTCAAGATAAATTGTTTATATACCCAACTGAGTAATTCCCATTTTGAATAGTGATATTCAAATTGCTAAGAAAGAATAGGATAAAGTTTAAAAAGCCTATTTATATCAAGACCAAGACCTATTATTTCACTCCCAACCTTATTAGGTTACCCTAGCTTGGATATAGGGTTCTATATAGGCTAATCCCTCCAAATAGCCTTATATATAGACCTTACACATTTCTAATTCTTATAAATAATTGAAAAACTAGTAACCAAATTACAATTTGAGAGCCCATTCTTTAAAAGTTATCACATAGGTATTTGAATTACAAACTAACCTAGTAAAATGTATGTATGTTAAATAATCCAAGCCAATTATTTATCATTTGTACTTTTTCACCTCCTCTCCATCTTTTGTCTCCTTCTCACAATATTTCATGAATGGTGTTTTATTCAAACCCCACTATCTTCTTTTATTTATTTTTCATCACCTCTTTTATTCCACTACTCCATTATTAATGGTAGATAAAACTCATTCAAATTATACATACCCAAATACCTTAACCAAATCATAGTCTACCTCCATGAAAACACAACAAAACCCCATAAATTTCTCCCAAGGATTGTTTAATTGAAGTCAATGAATGATTAGTAACCTAATCATTCTTGATGTTTCTATCAAATCCTTAATTAATAATTTTATATTCCTTTATCAAATCCACATGGTAATGATTTAAACAAACCATCATTGACCATCTCAATACCATAAGTCACATAATCCTTATGTTATTTTCCATGCAAGACTATTAACTAGTCAATATCAAATGTATTCACCATGCAGTGACTAAACACAATAGATTAATATAACTCTGGCAATGCAACTAGGTATATATATTTAGACTACAATTTTATGTTGAATACTATAAATAAACATTCATAATAATTACAATGATTTATAAAATCATTAAAAAATTAACATTAATATATCCATTTATATATTATGAATATATATCCTTAAATCAAATAGCTAATTAAATATGATATATTTTAAAAATAATTATTTTATCTTTCGACATTATAATATAATATCATAATAATAATCTTTAATAATTATTATCAAAATATTATAGCTCAAGTAATAATTATAGAATCCATCACAACATCATAATATTTTACTATTCAACCATACATAATAAGGTAGTGAGATAAATAAAAATAAATAATTAATTCAATTAGCCAAACAAGATGAGTTACATAACATCATAAATATGTGAAATCACTCAAACAATCAACATGATCATCAACAACAAACAAGATTATACCAAAAAGTATATTAATAATTATCTAAATGAAAAGTACATAAAACATGCTATGTTATCTATATTAATAATTAATTACTAAACATGATATACTAGGTGGTGTGTGAAAAGGTTTCCAAATTCATTCTTTATCATCCCTTAATGTCTCCATCTAGACCACCCTCTTTGATGATACTCTCCCTCCATCATGATCTAAGGGAAGAATCTATCCTACATTCACCTCATGCCAATGAAGGTAGTTAGCTTGAAACATCATTATATTCATAAAATAATGCTATATAACTAATCAAACATGATCAAAAAGTATAGAATATAAAACTACCTCTAGATCATAACATCTAATCATGTAAATTAAGCAACATAAACTATCCCATAATCAACATATGTCTTCAAGATTAATAAAATATTAGTTAATAAACTAATCAACCATAATAATCCATGGATTAAATAGGTTATTTAGCTTAGAGAGAAATTAGGATGTGACATCCTTCCCCCTAAAGCTGGTCATCATCTTGATGACTTTATTCAAATACAAGTCATGAATTTAAAACATTGTTAAGCTAAAAATAATATAATATGTAATAACAAATCAAGATAACAAATTTGGAAATATCCTATAAAATTCATCATAGTCCTCCCAAGTGTCATTATCCTTAGATTATTGGTCCCATAGGACCTTGCACTATGACACTTATCTATTATGCAAAATAAGCTTGCAAGTGTTAATTACACTGACTGGTTCTACCATGATCATCTTGGGATCTAGAACCTACAAAAAATTCCAATTTAAGACATGTGAAGGATCAAATATATAATTTTTAAGATAAAACACATGGAAGACATTATTTAAATAGCTATAATTGGTGTAATACTTTTCAGGGTTGACCACTTCCAAAACCTTGAATGTTCCCACATATCTCAATGAAAGTTTCATTGACTTCTTGAATTTAGTCAAAATTTTCTAAGGCTTAATCCGTAGAAACACTTATTCACCTACATAAAAATGCCTAGATATTCTCCTTAGATCAACATAATTTTTCTATCTATTATTGGCTTTAGCCAACCTATGCTTGATTATCTTGAATTTCTCTTCCATTTCTAAAAGCATCTTAGGTCCAAAAACTACCCTATTTTTCAACATGTCCCAACTAATTGGTATTCTACACCTCCTTCTATATAATGACTCAATTAGATCCATCTTCAATGTTTATTGGTACAAGTTTTTGTAATTAAAATAAACTAATAGAATATACTCTTCCCACTTTTATTTCTAATCCATGCAATACATACAAATGAGATCCTCTAAAATCTTGTTAACTCACTCTATATGTCCATCAGTTTATAGGTGATATGCAGTGCTAAAGTTCAACTATGTAGCTAGAGCTAAATTTAGAGTCAACCAAAACCTAGAATTCATCCTCAGATCTTGATATAAAATTATATTCTCTAAAAAACCATATAACCAATACACTTCATGAATCTCTTCATAAGCTTAGGTGCATTATCAGTCAAGCTATCCAGTATAAAGTGAGCTAACTTGATTAGTTTGTAAACTACTATAAAGATCATGTCATGTCTATTCTGAGATAATGCTAACCCTTGGACAAATTCCATACTAATCACCTACCACTTCCATTCTGGTATATCATGTGGATATAACAATCCATCTAGATTCACATGTTTAAATTTTACACACTAACATTCTAGATAATGAGACTCAAAATATATTGTATCTCTCTTGATTCCTTTCCATAAATAGATTGGTATAAGCTCATCCATGAGTTGGTTACTAATAGATGTCCTAAATATGGGTAATTTTGCAATTATTTTAGCATTATGTTCCTTATATTCTTTCTATCTAATACATACATCCTATCATTATACCACAAAGGACCATCATTCTCTATTTTTAATCCATTATACCTTGGTTTTTGAACATTCTCAAATAATGATTTCCTTACCTAATCATATAGTTAATCTCCTATTGAAAATTTGATCACTTGATCCCTAAAATTACTCATGATAGTATCCATAATTTTTATGTACCTTCTATAGCTTAGAACATTATCTAATTTGTTCTCCTTGACTTTGATATAGTCAATATCAAAATCCTAATCAAACAAGAACTCTAACCATCATCCTTGAAAAGAATTCATATTTGGTTGGGTGAAGATGTAATTAAGTCCCAAGTTATCAGTTTTGAGCTCAAATAGTTTTCCCAACAAATAATGCCTCCAAACTTGCAAACCATGCACAATCACCACAAGTTCTAGGTCATCAAGGTAATACTTCACCTCATATGGATTTAGTTTCCTAAACTCATAAGCTACCACTAAACCATCCTAAATAATAATTCCTCTAATTCCATCCCTAGATACATCAATGATATCTAATAATTTACCATTAAGATAAAGAAATCTTAGCATTGGTGCTAAAGTAAGCCTTCTTTTTAGTTACTGAAAGGTTAACTCACACTTATCTGACTAGATGAAAATCTAATTATTTTTTTGAAGAGAGGGAATAAAATTAGATATGTTAGAAAAATATGGAATTAATTCCTTGTAATAGCATGCTAATACCATGAAACTTCTTACCTCATACACATTACTTTGTGTCAGCCACTCCATAATGACTCTTATCTTTGGTAGATCTACTAAAATACCATTCTTAGAGATAATATGTTCTATATACTACACTTTGATTTAGAAAATTCACACTTTAAAACTTACCATAAAATTTATGATTTTTAAAATGTTTCAAAACCAATTTTAGATGTTATAAGTGTTCTTCCTCATCCTTGGAATAAATGAGGATGTCATCAAGAAAGTCCAACACAAAGCAATCTAGGTAATCTCTAAACACACTATTCATAAGTTTCATAAATGATACAAGAGAATTTATCAATCCAAATGTTAACATTGTGAATTTATAGTGCCCATATTGAGTCCTAAAACATTATCTTTAGGATATCTTCTTCATGGATCTTCAACTAGTCATACCCTAATCTAAGATCCATATTAGAAAAGACTATTTATCCTTGAATTTTACCAAAGAGATCATCAATGCATGGAAACATATATCTATTCTTGATCATTTATTTATTCAACATCCTATAATCTATGCATAGGTGAAAAGTGCCATCCTTCTTATTGATGAAGAAAACTGAAGTACCCCATGGTGACACACTTAATGAAATCAGACCTTTTGACAACAACTCTTGAATTTGTGCATTTAACTCAACCAATTTAGTCATTGTTAGCCTATAAATTACCTTATGTTATAATTATAATCTATGTATGATATCAATTAAGAAATCAAACTAGTGGTTAGGTGGAAATCTTAGTCAATCTTTTGGAAACATGTCATGGAAGTTTCTCAAAAAAGGAAAATTTTTGATAGATGGTTCCTTAGATTATTCCATCTCATTTATATTAATTATAAATAGTTGACATCCCTTTCTTTGAGCTTTCTTGAGTTAAATTTTAGAAATCTTTCTTAACTTCAACTCCCTTATATCTCCTTGAAGTTATGTCTAGTTTTTAAAATCATCTTGACACTCAACCTTCTTCATAAAATAGTCAACTTTGGATCTATAATTTTCATGCTAATTAAATCCTAGGATCACATCATATGATCCCAATGGTGATGCATATAGATATACTACCATAGTAAACTCAGGTAATCTAATCTATAATTTTGACTAGATGCTTGTTAACTTTAACCTTTGACTCGATCCCATATTATACTGACCATACATTTGCCATTAATCCAACCTTTCTGGATAATTTTTTAAGCATTCTAAGAGCAATGAAACATTCTATAGCTCCTTATCAATTAACTTAGAAAGTGGATAATTGAAAAATATACTTGATAATTCTATGGATGAAGCTTGATATTAAGCCTATCAATTATCAACAACTACATGAATCCACTATTGAAATTTATCTTACTTAGAATATGAACCCTTATTCTTTGATTTATCCTAAGAACATTCTCTAGAAAAATGGTCACCTCCACATATGAAGCAAGCTCCAACTATTCCTTTCTTATCATACTATCGATTTCCCTTAAAACCTCCCTTAAAACCATTACTAGGTTTATTATTCCCTAAACCACTTTTGAACTTGTCATTCTAATTCTTGAAGTAACCCTTTGAACATATGCTTATCTCCTTCTAGTTCTTCTTATTTAAATTTGGTTTCAAAATTCAAAATTTCTTTTTGAGCTTATCTCTAACACAGGTAAGAGATTTCATTTTGTATTATTGCTTGACTAACTTATCAAACACCTAATCCATGGTAGATGGAACATGCACATCTACTTCATAGTCTATTTGGGGTATCAATCCCATGATGTATTTTCTAATTCTGAACCTCTCATTTTCTTGATACTAAGGTACATACTTAAGAAGCTTAGTTAATTACTTCAAGTATTCATTCACTAATAAATCCTTTTGATTAATATTTTGTAAACCCATAAGCTTTTGGTCCAAGTACATCTGCATAAGCCATCATGACCTAAATAGTGTAATGAACTATTCCCACATGATGGTGGTTAAGTTGAGGTTCATCTTGAAATTATTATTTTCACACCAAGTCATTGTTTCACTAGCAAGATGATAAGCTCCCCAAACTGATTTCATCACTTTGGAATAATTATTAATATCAAAATACTTCTCCATTTTTATTATCCATGCTTTATCTCAATCACTCAATACAGTTCCATAGAACTTGGGTTGATTCACCTTTTTCATGTTGCATGCTAAATCGACATCTACTCAAGCTTTTACATCTTGTGGCACTTCCTTATGCCTCTAATCTTGAATATGTTATTGGTCACTAGGATAATATTTAGGTTCTTCTTGATCATTCTCCTTTTCATAGCCAAGTACTTCCTATTTTAGGGCCATGATTTGGTATGTAATCTCTTCCATGGTTTTGAGGATTTGGTCCAACTTTATAGCTTGTTAAGCTACTAACTAATTTAGATCAATAATGGGTTCAGTATTTGAAGTACCCTAACCTTCTAGTCTATCTTGCCCCATTATTCATATTATTTATTAGGATAATAAATTTGGATTAGAACACACATTAAGTCCTAGAGTTTGAGCCTCAGATCTAATACGATAATGTAGGAACCCCACTAGGTTTTATTAGCATATTAAAATATATATTTTTATAGTTTAATTACACATATTCAACATATATATTTCACCATGAGAAATACTATCTAGTGATCTTTGACTAACTATATTAATTTAGTTAAACATCAAGGTTATATCCAATCCACTTAGCTAAGGGTCGCCATGAATAGATATAGAAATCATGAACAATACTGAATAAACATAAATACTACATCTCAACATAAAAGTAATAGTAAAAATTGAGCCACAATTGATACAATAATAAATCCTTTTTTGTTTAAGTATAATTCATAAATTTTATATTTTTTATCAATACATAAAATATCTCAAATAATAAAACATGGTACAAATCTCCTCTAAGTAGAGTCTCCATGACTCGAGTATCAATATGTAATATCAAGTATAGTCTCAAGTAAATTAATCCAAATAGGAGGGAGAACATCAACTGATTACTTTTCCATGCCAACCATAAACCATATATCTCCTTCACTATCTCCCAAACAAGAAGATGGCCCTCCCTTCATTGAGGGGTAGATAATGATAGTGTGGGAATATAGAGTAACAAACCATAACCCATGTGTCAAATATATATAATACATAATGTCTAACATAAATAAATATATTCTAATATAATATTACAAAAATATGAAAACTATATAAACATATGAAATGACAATGTTTATAAAACATTACTTTGGCTAATGTTTTTAATAATAAATAATCTCTAGGATTAGTCAAATGAATACACAACACTTGATCAAATTACACCTTATCTTGCATTGATGGTGATAATTAATATATTGGAATCCATTTACTACATAATTATGGTCATGAATGTGATATTTGGTAAAATAAATAATAACACAAAAAATAACAGATGGATTCATCATATTTCACTTTAACTAATCAAAATTACACTAAATATAGAAATATCACAAACATTCATTTAGTTGGTCAAATGAAGTGAATGGAATCCAAGAATTTAGTTTGTTACAAATAATAAACTAAATATAAAATAATCCTCATTAAAACATACCATGTAGGTAATGATTTTATAGACCACTAGTTGCTTTATCCACTAAGAAACTTGTAATATTATTTCTTCATGAAATAATATTATAACCTTAGATAATAAATTGTTCATATTCCATATATAACAACATCCAATCCATAACATACAATTATGTTTTGTATTTAAACTTGTAAATACATTGAATGCTTTATATTTAAACATCCTAATGATTTTATAATAACCAAATATAAACAAACATCTATTATTCACAATTATAATAATAACAATTATAACATAACTGTATGTATAATAAATATATATGTATATTAATTCATAGATATAATTACATTATATATTTATGAAGTATACTAATAAGGTGACATCTACTATCATTATTGTTAGATTATAATGTATGTGTGAAGTATATATATTCAATTCATAAATAAAAGTCCCATAACCATTTTCATTTAATCAAGGAATTTCATTTCCCATGATAAATAAACACACAAAATTTGATAATTCAAACTCAGTTTTCATTTATTCATCAACACCTTCTAATCATTTTAAATCTAAAAAATCATTAAAGCTTTTCCAATCTAATAATATTCATAAGTGTAAATATAATGAAACATAGTTACCTTTACCCTATTAAGGTATTAACAGAGCAATAATTAAAACACAATCAAATTCCTACTTGTGTTTTATTTATATCATCTCAGCTTTGGTCGAATATGAAAAATACATCACAAAGTAGATACACGATATAATTATGCAAATGAACTCATTTATCCAATCCCCTTATAGACTGATGAAAACTCATACATAGTTCAAAACTACACCACCAAATGTAAAGTTCATAAAGAATAACTAAACTAAGCCTTTAATCCCTTACTAGTTTACTTGGTATACATACATTAAATCAAATGTGTATTCTATAGTTGCATTACTCACCTACCCATACCTATATTACACATGATGACT
Organism: Torreya grandis; assembly: GCA_037957365.1. Taxonomy (NCBI): domain Eukaryota; kingdom Viridiplantae; phylum Streptophyta; class Pinopsida; order Cupressales; family Taxaceae; genus Torreya; species Torreya grandis. Next base: position 2,316,143 of record JARHVA010002396.1, on the reverse strand, counting down.
ATGCAAAACATTTCCAATTCTAAATTTAAACTATTATGAATAATACATGATCTCATAACCTAATTTTAGAGTTAAACTATTATTTAATCTTAGTTCATATACTTTCATTTGAATCCAATCCAAACAAAATCCATACAATACATATCCTTTAATTTTCCAAAAAAACAAATTCATTTTTATAATGTAATACACATAGCCAATCATGAAGTTTGACTATTGATTACATATATATGTTTGTGTGTGTGTGTCTATATATATATATATATATATATATATATATATGTATGTATGTATGTATGTATGTATGTATGTATGTATGTATGTATATATATATATATATATATATATATATATATATATATATGTATATATATATATATGTATGTATATATATGTATGTATATATATGTATGTATATATATGTATATGTATATATATATATATATGTATATGTATATATGTGTGTGTGTGTGTGTGTGTGTATATAAATATATATGTATGTGTATATATATATATATATATGTATATATATGTATGTATGTATGTGTGTGTATACACATAGAGATATATACATATACATACTATCACATTTAATAGTTTGACAACTAAATATAGGTGTATATACATACACACACATACACACACATATATGTATGTATATATATGTATATGTATATATATGTATGTATGTATGTAGATGTATACAGTCACATTTAATGTTTGTAAATTCATCAAACAAGTGTATATATATAAATATATACTTATATATATATATAGAGAGAGAGAGAGAGTATAAGTATTTATATAAAATTACATTTAGCCAAATACATACTCAGGTATATATTTATGTATATAGTCATTATCTCAAGAAACCCAAATCTTGACCCAAATATTTCTATTGGTTTAAGATCCGATGGATCAAATAGATAATAATTCTTGAGTTTATGTTTAAAATACCCAATTGAATATATAACAACCTATATCAAAACAAATTTCTCAAAATAAATTATTTATATACCTAATTGAGTAATTCCCATTTTGAACAATGATATTTGAATTACTAAGGAAGGATAGGATAGAGTTTAAAAAGCCTATTTATATCATAGACAATACCTATTGTTCCACTCCCAACCTTCCAAAGTTATCTTGGGTTGGATATATGGTTCTATGGAGGCTGAGCCATCCACAAGGCCCTATATACAACTCTTACAAATTTCCAATTCTTATAAATAGTTGAAAAACTAGTTACCCAAAAACAATTTTAAAACCTAGTCTTTAAAATTTATCATGCATAGGTATTTGAATTACAAAATTGACCTACTAAAACATATGTATTTAATATAATCCAAGCCAATTCTTTCTCCTTTGTACTTGTTCACCTCCTCTTCACCATTTGTCATCGTCTCATAATATGTCATGAGTCATATGTCCTTCATAGCCCCACTATCCTCTTTTATTTATTTTATATCACCTATTTTATTCCACTACTCCATTAATGATAGATAAAACTCATTAAAATTATGCATTCCAAGATATTTTAACTAACTCACAATATACCTCCATGCAAATACAACAAAACCCCATAATGTTTTCCCAAACGTTGCTTAGCTAAAGTCAACATATGATTAGTAACCTAATCATTCTTGATGTTTATATCAAATCCCTAATTAATCAATTTATATTCCTTTATCAAATATGCATGATAATAATTTAAAAAAACCATCATCAACCATTTCAATTATGTAAGTCACATAATCCTTATGTTATTTTTCATGTAATACTATCAAATAGCTAGTATCTAATGTATTAATTATGAAATAACTAAACACAATATATTAATATAACTTTGGAGATGCAACTAGGTATATATTCAGACTAGAGTTTTACATTGAATGTTATCACAAACATTCATAAAAATTACAATGACTTCTAAAATTATCAAATAATCATTAATATATCCATTTATATATTATGAATAGCAATCCTTAAATCAAATAGTTAATTAAATATAATTTCTTTTAAATACAATACTTTTATCTATCGACATTATAATGTAATATCATAATAATAATCTTTAAGTATTATTATCTAAATATTATATCTCAAGTAATGATTATGGAATCCATCACAACATCATAATATTTTACTATTTATCTTGACATAATAAGGTAGTGAGCTAAATGAACACAAATAAATTCATTAATTTAGCCAAATAAGATGAGATACGTAAGATCATAAATTAGTGAAATCACTCAAACAATCAACATGATAATCAATATTAATCAAGATTATAGTAGAAAGCATATTAATAATCATCTAAAGGAAAAGTACACAAAACATGTTATGTTATCTATATCAATAATTAATTACAAAACATGATGTACTAAGTGGTGTGTACAAGGGTTTCAAAATTCATTCTCTTTCATCCCTCAATGTCTCCATCTAGACCACCCTCTTTAATGATACTCTCCCACCATCACAATCTGAGGGAAGAATATGTCATGTATCCACCTCACAACAATGAAGGTAGTTAACCTGAAACATCATTATATTCATGGAATAATGATGTATAACTAATCAAACATAATAAAAAAACACATAATATAAAAGTACATCTAGCTTATAACATCTAATAATTTAAATTATGCAACGCAAATTGCCCCATAATCAGCATATGTCATCAAGCTTAATCAAATACTAGTTAATTAGCTAAATGACCAAAATAATCCAAAGATTAAATAAGTTATTTAGCTTACAGATAGTGGGATTTTACACCATATTAAAGAGATATTTAGACATTAAATTTATCCTAGAGTCCTTTTAGGCCTTTGGTCACTTTTTCCATTTATGATCAGTATTGATCATCAATATTGACCAAATATTATGGAAGTGATATAGGCATATTTTCAAATTACTTTGGGCATGTTTCACTTTGTGGCCATTGTTTGAGCATGTTTGAGTTTATTTTCATCATCTTTATGCATCATTATGTCCTTATATCAAAATTATAATCTATAATATATAAAAATTCATTGTAATGTATTTTGGCATAGGATTTTTACATTATCAAGAGCTAGACAAGATTAAATATTTCACATATATAATTTTTAGAGATAAATTTAAAGATTAAAAGTTTCGATCTAAATTTACATGTTTGTACCAAGATAAAGATATGCAAAATATCATCTAATGTTTCATCTACAATTACACACATGCATATTAATAGGATAACCAAATTCAATTTTGAGCCCTCTATATATTATTTTCAATGTAGTGTAGTGATTAGTTAGACAAGTAAAATTCACCAAGGTTAGTCCAAATCAAACCTTTCACTCGATATCCCCATTTGATATCAGATTACTTGTACAAAATTAAGGTTTGATCATATGGAGAATCCACACAATTTTGAAGGAATTTAAAGGAATAAATAGGATTTTAGACACATGTGCATCATCCCAAAAAAATTAATAAATTTATTTGTTTAGGGACATTACTTACCACTACATGTTAGTATCAACTGTTGATATTGACCCAACTTGATAAAAGTGATTGGTGAAAAAAAACCTAGGACAAGTTATACATAGAGATTTTGTATAGTGCATTGACAAAAAATTTAGATATTCTTCGTATACATTTATTACTATAGTTAGTTGGTGTTTTTAATCATATTTTCAATTAGTTTCATAAGTATTTGAGCATATTGTATAAATATAAATTAATTATCATTATACAAGTTTATATCCTATTAAATTTATCTAAACCTAAATTATGGTAAAACATATTGGTGAACTTGTATATTTATAAAACCATGTCAAACCCTATATTTCTCTAAGGGCCCCTCCCTTTGTCACTAAGGTCTCAGATTTTTGTATTCAGATGTGCTTGTAAATCAATTTTTTTTATTTCTCCATCATATGTGACCTCAACCCTAAGACTTCCATTTCTAAATCCATATTACCTTCATTAGTTTTTACCCATTTTGATTGAGCCTTGCCTATACCTCAATAGTTTTCTTAAGGTCCAATAAATTTAAAATGGAGCCTAATCATAAACCCTTAATATCTCTCATTGTATAGATTTCCTATTGTCTATAAAATGCATCCCTTATGTTTATTATAATTAATGGACTAATAACCAAACATGTGACATTAATGATGCTAGTTATGTAGATGAGGAATATGTTTGTAATGGAAATGATTATGATTATGATTATGGGTATAATCGTAATTATGAAAATAAATAGGATTGATATAATAGTGAATAATACAATGAACACGCTAATTCCAAAGTAGAAGAGCCTACTTTCCTTACTTTTTCTTTGAATTCTTCTTTAAATCATACACTAGAACAAGAGTAAAAATAATGCTAATGCATATACTCATGTTCCTAACATGTCACAAAGGCTAGAATGTGAGGAATCTATATTTAGTACACCTCGTTTATCTCTAAAATTTGCCACCACACTTTAGCTTGTTTACTATTATAAATTTTAAGGGCATAACCCATGCATAAAAATGGAAAAATAATGTAAAATTCCTTCTCTCTATAGAAATTAAAATAGAATTTGAAATTCATTCTCCTTATAAATATAAAAAGTATATGAAATTACTTATCTCTATTTAAATATGGCAAAATAATGTAAAAGTCCTCTTTCTTAGAAATGACAAAATAATATAAAAGTCCTTTTTCTTAGAAATGACAAAAAAATGTGAAATTCTTTCTCTGTCCAAAAATGGAAACAAATGTGGCATATTGGAACATTTAATGTTTAAGTGGTATGTTTTATGTACCCTTAACATATTTCAATTATTGAAATAATAATGTATTTCATTTATTAACACAGGTTGAAAAAATTCATGTAAATAAATATTAAAACATATTTATTTATTATCATTGTTTAAATTATTCTCAGAGAGAGTTTATTGTAGAGTAGGAATCCAAAATGAGTTAGATCATGCATTAGTCAATTAAAACCCAAATAATCATAAATAACATAACTCACAAAGCCAAATCCCTCATGGGGTTTTGAAAATGAAAACTAAGATCTATTGAAAGAAGAAATATAACATCAAACCTTCCTAAGAGCATCCATCTTCTAAATGTCGCTCAAAGCATGATTTTACCCTTGATTAAGTGCTCCAAATATTTGTAAATGATGAGTGGTTTCATCTTCCATCATCTCTCAATGAACTAATGAACTAGGCTGATGAAATTGATCAAATATGTGCCAATATTTTAAGTTATCCTATTACAAAATTATACATAATAACATTACACAAAAATAGTTTGTGAAGATAATTCTACATAATAATTTTACACTAAAATATCTTGAAAGAATGAGTGAGGACCCTTGTATTTATATGTTTTTGTAAATGATCAAAATCAACCATGACCATCCATCTTGAGCTTAATATGTGTGTTCATTGATTAATTCAATTTTGGAGGCTCAATCCATAAATATCCCCATTAATATTCAAAAGAAAGGGGTATTAATGAGGCATGGGAAGGCTTAAACTAGATATTTGTTCCATTTACACCTGATAGATTCCACCCTATTGATAATGTCATTAGATGATGTTGATATTAAAAATGAATTTCCAATTAATAGATATTCAATAAATTCCATGGATTTTCCACTTAATCCTTTGATTTGGTTTAACTTGATTACGTGGGATTAATTAAAATTTCTATAATTCTTTAGAAATTGGTTGTTCACTTAATCAAACTAGTTGAAATGTTAATTTACTAAATTATAATTTGATTGGAGTATAATTAGAAGGTGTTAGTTACGTATGGACCAATACCCCAATTAGACCATCATGGATGAAAAATAACACATGCATGTGTCATGTTCTTCCAAATTATAATAACTCATTGATTTAGATCATAAAATTGCATTTTTGCCATTTTGACTAAAAATGATTTGATAAAATTTAATAATAACATAAAATACATTGATCCATTTAGGGACACATTAGTCTAAATTAGCACTTATATATGACAAACTTGAACCATGCAGCACATTTTAGTGATTTTGGCCCAAATTGTGCATTGTCTAAGACTGATAAATTCAACATAATGGTGATAGGAATTGGATGTCTACATTTTCCACCTATTTAAGAAGGCACGATAAGACATTCAGATGAAGTAACATATTTTCAAATAATTAAAGATTTGTCAAGAAGAAGTTGGAAGGTAATGATTCATGATGCTCCTTCAAGAGGACATATGAGGATGAAAGACAGGGATGAACACTCAAAAGAGAGAGAAAAAGTGAAATTAACCCATGGATGAGAGTATAACCATATGAGTTAATGCTTGCATGCATTGTTTCTCAATGATCAAAATATAATAGAATATAATGGGCCCTAAGGTAGGGGGAAGTGGGAAGGATTCAATCCCAAAACATAAGTGACACACATTAACATACCCAAAAGAAAGTGTAAGCTGTGGGCTTAGCAAATAACTGATCTCGAGAAAATTTGCATACTTTAAATATGTTAGAATGAGAGAAAAATCCATAGATATTGGAATTAGAAGAAAAATGAGATAATTTTTATAGAAAAATTAAATAATAATGTTCCCTAGTATAGAATATTTGATCAGCTAATAAAGTAATTATTCCCTAGTAAGGCTAATTTTAATCACTCACAATTAATTTTGTGCTATTAGAGATGACTGGATTAATAATTGGTCTAAATATTATACCCTAGTAGGGAAAATTAGTAAGCATATCTTAGGGATATAACCGAATTCATAGATTAAATGTGATTGGGTGCAAACATAGATGGAAGGATATAATGATTGAGTCATCCATAAAAACTAGGCATATGAGGATGCATAAATTCATGAAAGAGATGAATAAAAGGATGAGAATAATTGAGCTGACCCAAGATAAATCATGTATCTAAGAACTACCTACATAGTCTAGATAGACATCAAGCTAATGTAGCTCACCCATAAGTGGGAGAAAAAGAGAATGAGGAAATAAGAATAAAAGAAAAAATGGATCAATGTTTAATTAGACTCATAGTATATGCCAAGAGATGTTCATCTTGTATATATTCATGTGTTAGGTATGGTGTATTGAAAGTTGATATTTAGATCTAAATTGACTTTTGGTCTTTGAATCCAAAGCACTTGGTGATTACTTTAGCAAAAGTGAAATTAGGCAGCATCAATATGAGTATCTTATAATAACATTGTATTTTGATTACAATAATCCAGTTTAAATGTGAATATTTATACCTAAGGATAATGATAAAAATGACTAATACCATAGTTACAATTATTTAAATTTAGCAAAGACAAAACCAAAACATAAATGCAACCTAACTCAAAATCAAGTTATGAATAATCAAGACTTAAACAGGAACAAGAATGTATAAAATTAAAGCAAGAACAACTTAATAAACAATATGAAAGTGAGATATAAATAATATAGACCCATGTGTATTAACAAGTTGTACTTTGAAAAAAAAATAAGTTAAATATAATTTGAAACAAATAAAGTCTAACTAAAAAATAGACTGAAAGTGATTATACAATGTATTTGAAATTAAAAGAATGAGACAAGACAAAATAAATAGAAACACAAAAGACCAATATAACAAAACAACAAGAATAAACAACAAAGGAATAAAATTGAAGAAAATATTAATAAAATAAATGGAGATACAACAAATAACAAGAAGATAATTCAAATAAACACACACAATTAAGAGTTAGTCACAATGTTAGTGTAAATAATAAACAATTATTTGTGCACATGTAATAGAGGTGTTATTCTTTATGATAGGGTGATCCCTAATCTAAGAAATAATGAGAATAGCACAACATAACAAGAAAAAAGAGACAAAGTTTCCCCAAGTGATAAGGAAATAACACATAACAAAATGGGGGGAAGAAGAAAAGAAAGGGGTGGTCGAGCTAACTGTTGACCAAATTTGACTTTTAGGTCAAATTGAGGCACCCCTATTAAAAAATTATATTTTTATCTTAATAATGGGGTATAATATATTTTAATGAGGTGTTTTATAGGTTAATTGATGTCAAATAATGTTATATTAATTTTGGCCAATTAGTTTTCATGTCCTTATATCATTTTCTTGTCATTTGAATGGTCAAAAAGGTGCCTTTAATGCTTTGTACAAGTTTATCAAGAAATATATAAGTATAAAAACATGATTTCATATAAAATGTGTCGTTATAAGTCCTAGATAACTATAATAACTAAAAGGATGGTAGGTTATGCAGAGAAAAGTTAGTTTTCTTAAGGAAAAAAGAGAGATTGGCACTTGTACGGACTCTTTAGGAATTATGCCACTTGGAAAAGGTTAAAATTCAACTATTAAATTTAAAAAATATTAGGTTCATGTTTTTTTTACTTTATAAGTTCAATTTTTTTCCCAAAATTGTTCTGCCCTTTTCTTGCCTTTTTAGACATGCAAAAGTGATATGTAGGTTTGTACTTGGTATGGCCAATAGAAAGCGTTTCAGAAAGAATTATTTTTTGAGGTTATTTTAAACTAATATTAATTCATTTTCATAGCAATAATTTCTATATTTATCAATTGTGCTTCATGTACCATCTTCATGAAGTTGATTGTGGAAATCTACCTATTAATTTGTGCACCCTTCAAGTTTTTGTATTTTTTGGGAAATTCCATACATTTTATCTACTAATATTGGTTTAAAAACATTTTAAATATCCCTTATAATATATTCCATGCTTGGTTTCACATTTTGAGTTGTTTCGATGGGCCAATAACCTCAAATTGGCAAACTAGTCTTTTCTAGGTGCAATAGGTTATTTTTCTTATTTTACAAAGTTTTTTGCTTTGAAAATGGATCTAGGAAGTTGTGATTATTTATTTATTATGTTTTATTTTTTATTTTTATCTCATTTCCTCTCAATTTCCTTTCACCAAAGCATATTTCCATAAGCCTGTAGTCATCTACCATGCTTGGACATAGTCATGCATTAATGGACATCCACAGGTATCATCATGAAGATATTCATCTTGAAAATAAGATATGAAATGTCCTTTAAAATTTAAGGATTCCATTTTAAATTTTTTATGAGATTTTAAGATCATGAGAGGTCATGAAACATGCTTATTGCCCAAATTCAGACCCACTAGCTATGTGGAAAATAACCACCTACAGGTGGCCTAAGACAAAGATTTAAGGACTCCTTATGTGATGTTAAAAAAAGGAATGAAATAAAATTTGTAATTACTCATATTTTTAAGGAATTTTAAAATACATTTTGTAGGTAATAGATGGATAAATGAAGTTGAGAATGATTTCAAAAGGAGGTTGACTACATTTGAGACACAGTCCCTAAAAATGAAAGCAGAGGTCCAAGGGGTTTTTGAAAACATCTTATGACATGCCTCCAAATAATTTTAATTAATAATAATTTAATTTAATTTTAACTTATATAATTAATAATCACTATGCCAAGATTGAGAGGATGTTGACAAGTGGAAGATTGTTATTTGAGGTCTCAATGTTGCCAATAAAACACTAATTTCCTTCAATGTTATCTACAGGACTGTGAATCTAAATGAGGGATTTTCCATTAAAAATTTATTAATTTAATTTTATATAATAATTTAATATTTATATATTATTATTATTATAAAATTCATGAGTAGATAAGTCACATAGAATAATGGAACTTGGTGTTGTGACTTCCCAAGCATACCCTCAGTCCATACACATGCTCTTGATCACCATTTTTTATGTTTTTTAGGTTATATAAGCATTAAATAGATGAAAAGTTTTTAAATAATATTTATAATTTTAATAACTCCTTATATTCATTTAATTCCCTTAAAAAACTTCTAATTATCCCAACTAGGTGTTTCAACTCAGCTAGTCAAAACTGGCAAATTAAACAAGCTAGTGAAGAAGATGGAAAACTTCAAGTGAACTAATTTTAAGTTGTGTATGATTATTATATGTTCATTTATGGTATTTAAACATTTAATTAACTCCATCCCAATTATTTTAATGGATAATTTATTCCTTTTTGGAAGCCAAGTGTGCAGGGTGCATGAAAGGAGTTCTTTTTGGACTGCAGATGATGATTGTTCCTTTCCAATTGATTGTAGAAGACAAAAAAAGAAAAAAAATCTTGGATAGGAATTTATTATGTCCATAACATACATTAAAATCATAATATTTTATCTTTATTAGTTATGGGATGTTCAAATAGAGGAAATAATGAAGATAATTTTTTGTGTAAAATGAGGAGTTTTATGCCACTTTTCATGAAGTTTATGCCTTGAATTGACATTTTTTAATCCTCAAAATATATGGGTCATCCCATAAAATCTTAAAATTAACAAATAAATCCTTTAATAATATTTAAAAGTGTCTTTATGACCCTTGGAATTCTCTCTTCTTCTCTCTCTCACAAGTTTTATAAGAACTAGCCATTTTGGCATTGTATTGGATGCTCCACCTGAGTATGGTGAAGCATTGATAGTTATTATAACTATTAATAAATAAAATTAATAATTTTTACCTCTTCCATGACTATTCATAATGTGATTTACTTTAATGTTGAATTTTCTTAGTGAAGACTATGGATTCCTTAGCAAGTTGTCACATTCTCTCACCTATTTGTAGCTTCTTCTTGTAGAGCATGTGATGTGTTCCAATAAATTTCAAAGTTTAAGTGAGTTATTCTCTTTATTAGTGAATTTAAATTCCTATTTTATAGTACTCATAACTTTTCACACTCATGTATAACCCCAAAATGTAACACTGATGTAAGAAGACATAGATTGGAGAGTGTATGTTTAGTTTGTCTTTTTATTTCAAGTGTAAAATGAATATGGTTGGATGTTATCTATATATTTAGTGTATCACCTCATTTAGGTTATTTTTATTTTATTTATGTATCTCTCTTTTCACCCTAAAAAATTAGTAGTAATTGTAATTCTAAATGGTATATCAATGGAGATAGCCCTAATTAGAGACTCACCTCATTCCTTAGGTTGCCCATACGCCTAGAGGTGATTCCAATGTTCCACTTGGATGAGTATATATTGGAATATTATCAAAGGGTTAAAATCCAAGATAATATTTTGTTTTCATTCCCGATGGGACTCTTTTTCCAAGAGATTCAGAGATTTTTGGTGTTGTCTCTCAAAAATCAACCTTTGGAGGAATCTTTTCAAGCATCAATGATGATTCTAAAGACATATCAGTTGGTTAATCAACCTAGGTTATCCTTTTAATATTTATGGTAACATGTTTTATTTTTTTTATCATGCTTTAAATGAATATCTATGGTTGAATTTGGTGTTGATTTCTTGTTTACACAAATTGATGAGACATTTGAAGCTTGTACCACTCCCTATCAATATGAACAAGTCCTTGGTCAATATTTTCATGAACCCTACCAGCCCAAATATGAATTTCATATACTTAATATGATAATAAACAACCCATACATGATTCTTACTATTAATACAATCAAACCTCTACATGTCATGCTCTTAGTCAACTGAACCATTCCTTAAGCCAACCCATTTCCACCTTCAAGAAGACATTCTTGGGCTATGAGAGATATATGTTGAAGTTGGATACTATTAGGGGATGTGGCCAAAATCATCCTAATCATTCCATCCATCAAGTTAGAAATTCATTAGAGATATTAAAAAATATTGGATACCTATTGAGAGAGCCAATTGGTAAAGGATCACAAGTGAGATGATAGATGTTAATGGTTTGATTGCATCCTTGAAGGATAAACCTAGAATTCATAATATTCAACTTCACCAAACCTATTGGCCTTGATATCCACTTCCCCAAGGTTTATATCATCCATAAATGACCCTTACTCATGATCAAAATCAAGTCTATCAAAGTCATCATTTTACCAATCAATTGGAGGAGAGAGTTGAAAAGATAAATCTTGTGTTTGAGGCATATATTGATAGGCAAATTGAGTTGGATAACATGCATATGTAGAATTCCATGTTGGAATAAAAATAAGAAGATTTAAAACCCTTATTTCCCTCTCAAATTGCACCCCCACCACTTCAAAAATAAATTTCTAATCCTAGCATCCTAATATAGAGTAAGATAGAAGAGTAATGAGGAAAGAAGGAGGAGAAAAGTCCTGACCAAGAGTGTGAAATTAAGAAGACATATAATCATAATATCCTAAGTTGGATCAAGATATTACATTCATGGGGAAATAAATAAGATATAAACATTGTCCAAGAGTGTGAAGTGGAGGATGGAATTTATATTTTGCAAGCCCATACTAGCCTTCCTCAAGAAGATTCTTGTGTTACTTTGAAACCCTCATGCACTCCTTATCCTCATGATGATTCCTATGAGCTTCAAGATAAAATTTTACAAGATAACATAGCCAAAAAAATAGAGGGTACAGAGACAAAGATGAAGCTACTAATTTGAGGTATGATGGAAGGTTTAGACCAAAGAAAAGATCCTATGAATAGACACATCCCATCTCCCCTCCCTCAAGAGCTTCCCAAAGAGCCTCCTACATTGCATCCTCCATCTAATTTGGAGTTCTATGTGCCACCTCCACCAACTAGTTCATCTTGTCCTTCCCATATCACCCTTTTCCTTGATGGACCTATGGTATGGGAACCAAAGGAGGATCAACTAGTTGATAAAGAAAGAGAACTCTTTCTTGAATAAAACCTACTTCCTTGACAACCTCATTGGGCTAGATCACATGATTTCAAGATGTCTAGTCTTGGCATCACCATGAAGGAGGTTAAAGATCTTATATCCCTTGATAAAAGAGATCAAATTATGATAACTGAAGTTTAATTTGAAATCCCTCAAGAGGTCCTAAGTGATGAAGAGAAGGTATGTCCTTGTGTTGAATCTCTTTGCTTGGTTGATGATGAAGAATATTTTCTTTGTGTTCAATAACCTATCTTAAAAGATCTAAATGAAGAGGAACATGTTAAATTAATGGCTGATAAATAAGACATCATGAATTTTTATGAGGAAGAAATCACCATAGGGACACCCTTTGGTGAATAAAAGGGAAATTCACAAGCTTTTGACACCATATTTGAAGTAGAATGTGCTAGTAATAAGGGAGAACACTTTCAAGCCATCCCTCAAGAAGTGGGTAGTCTTGAGAGAGTCTCATGAGATCAAGATAGAGGAATTAGATCTTAAAGATGATTTGATTAAAGATAAAGAAAAGGATATTTCTTGTGTAGAGATTTAAGATTAGGTTGATGAGGAAGGATGTATTTCTTTTTCCAAAGAGGAAGAAATGATCATTAAAAATTATCTCACTTTACAAGATACCATGGATAGGCAAGGACAATTTCTTAATCAACTTTTAGATGAATTTTTAAAAATCATTAAATCAGACTATGAGCTAATTAAAGATGGGGAAGGTAACATTAGTACTCAAGTAAGTATACAAAGGGAAATAAATATTTCAAATATATCCTTTCAAGAAGCATAGAAATTTCATGTTGACATGTTTGAAGTCATCAAGATGGGATATCATTCTCTCAACAATTGGGAGGAACACATCAGCTCTTTAAGGATGAAATAAGCTCCTATTGGCCTCAATCTTCTAAGGAACATGAAACTAATCCTCTTGAAGCCATGCCTACTAAGGATATACAAGTTGATCATGAGATGAAGAGTGAGAATTAGTATAAAGTGTGTTAACATGTTCAAGAGGAATATGTATTCATTATAAACCTCTTTAAGGATGATCTACTTGAAATTAGATCAAGTGAAGTACTAAGGAAGAGGTCTAATCCACAAAGCATTCAATCCAAAGAGAAGCATGTTTGACACTTTATTTCATCTCACCATGAGGATGATTCAGGAAGATTTACTTTAAAATTAGAAAAGGGGGTATATTTAGTTTTTATTTGTGAATAATAGGTTGTTTCCTAATTCTCGTAAGTGCTTGAAGCACATGTGTGTGTCTTGTGTGTTTGCTTTCTTTGTTATGTGTGTGTTTTCCTTTGTGTGGTTAAGGTAGCCATTAGTTGTCTTATCTTGGTTAATGTTCAAAGGTATAATTATTTTTATTAGTATTTATATGAATCCATAAACCCAATGGACTAATAAAGTTACTGTTCTAGTTAGTATAACAAGCATACTACCCCTATGAGTCACCAATTTGTTAACCAAATTTGACTTTTAGGTCAAATTGGGACACCCCTAGTAAAAAACATTATATAATTAGGTATATAAGGGGGTATATTATGTTATCAAGAGGTTTTTTATAGGATAATTTATTTCAACTAATGTTAATTTTATATTTTTTCACTTTATTTTTATGTCCTTATATCATTTTTGGGTCATTTGATGGGTCAAAAAGGTGTATTGAATGATTTATATGGGTTTAATTAAATTTAAAAGTTTAAAAATATTATTTCTATCCAATTTTTCATTATAAGTCTTATATAACTCACATAATTTAATTTATGGTAGGTTGTTTAGAGAAAAGTCAATTTTCTTAACAAAAAGAGAGAGATTGGCACTTGTACAACCTCCTTGGGAAGTGTGACAATTTAAAAAGGTTTAAATGTATCTCTTAAGCTTAAAAAAACTTATTTACATTTTTTTTAATTTTTAATTTCCATATTTGGCCCAAAAACGTTCTGCCCTTTTATTGCCTTTTTAGACATGCAAAAATGACTTGGAGGTTTATACTTGGTATGACTAGTAGAAAGAGTTTTAGGTAGAATGATTTTGGGAGGGTTTTTTACACTAATATAAATTAATTTTAATATACATTATTTTTTAAATTATCAAATTTTATTCATGAACCATCCTCATGAAGTTGACTGTGCAAATATGCCTATCAATCTATGAACCCTTTATGTTTTGGTTTTATATGGTAGATTTAGTAAATTTTAAATGATGATATTGCTTTTAAAGGATTTTTAATCTCCCTTATAATATCATCCATTATGTTTTTCACATTTTTAGTTGTTTTTATGGGCCAATAGCCTAAAATTTGGATACTAATCTTTTCTTGGTAAAACAAGCAGTTTTTATTCATTTGTAGAGTTTTGTGCTTTGGAAATGACTCTAAGAAAATGTGATGATTTATTTATTGTATTTATAATTTTATTTTTATCTCATTTCCTCTCAATTTCCTTTCTCTAAAGCAACATTTTCATAATTTTGTAGTCATATACCATGCTTACACATAGTTAGCTAGTAATGGGCATCCACAGGTATCATCATGAGGATATTCATGTTGAAAATAAGTTATGAAATTTAATTGAAAATTTAAGGATTAAATTTTTAATTTATTATGAGAGTTTAATATCATGAAAGGTCATAAAACATGCTCATTGCCCAAATTTAGACCTACTGCCAATGTGGAAAATAACCACCTACAGGTGGCCTGATACAAAGAGTTAAGGAGTCCTTATGTGATGTTGAAACAATTAATTAAGTTCCATTTTCACATAATTATATGTTTAATTAATCTTATCAGACCTTTTGGAAGTAATATATGGATAAATTAAGTTTAGAATGATTTCAAGAGGAGGTTGACTTAGTTTGAGACACAATCCCTAAAAAGTATAAATAGAGTTCCAGGTGGTTTTTGAAAACCTATTATGACATGAATCCTAAGAATTTTAATTCATAATAATGACCTTTTCTATAACATATAGCATGAATAATCACTATGCTAAGCTTTGGAGTAAGTTTACAAGTGGAAGATGGTCATTTGACGTCTCAAAGTTGCCAATAAAACACTGATTTCCTTCAATGTTGTCTACAAGACTATGAATCCAAATGAGGCCTTTGCCATTCAAAATTTTTGAATTAGATTTTATATCACAATAATTTTTTTATATGATTATTATAACATTCATGATTAGATAATTCACCTAAAATAATGATACTTGGTGTTGTGACTTCCCTAGCATACCCTCAGTCTGTACATAGGCTCTTTTTGACCATTTACTACGTTTTGAAGGTTATATAAGGATTAAAGAGATGAAAAATAGTTTGGAGAGAATATATATACTTTTAATAACTCCTAATATTCATTTAATGACTTGGAATAACTTCTAAATACCACAACTAGGTGTTTCAACTCAGCTAGTCAAAACTGGCATATTAGACAAGCTAGTGAAGAAAATGGAAAATTTTAAGGTGTGACTAATGATTATGGCTTATTTTATGGTATTAAAAATGTCATTAACTCCCTCCCATGTATTTTCATGGATAAAAATTGACGTTTTGGAAGCCAAGTGTGCAAGGTACATCAAAGGAGTTTTTTTGGAATGCATATGATGATTGTTCCTTTCCAATTAATTATATAAGACAAGGATTGAAAAAAATTAATGGAGAGGCATGTATTATTTAAATATACTAAATTAAAATTATAATACTTGGTCCTGATCAGTTATGGGACATTCAAACTTAGGCAATCATGAAGGCCATTTTTCTATGCAAAATGGGGAGTTTTATGCCACTTTTCATGAAGTTTATGCCTTGAATTGACACTTTTTACCCCAAAAATTTCATGGTTCATCCCATAAAATCTCCAAATTCACAAATAAATCCTTGTATCATCTCCACAAGTTTCCTTATGACCCTTGGACTTTTCTCTTCTTTTCTCTCTCACAAGTTATATAAGAACTAGCCATTTTGGCATTGTATTGGATGCTCCACCTAAGTATGGAAAATCCCTGGTAATTTTTATAAATTTTTATTAATAAAATTACTAATTTTTACCTCTTCCATGACTTCTCATAGTGTGATTTACTTTAATGTTAAATTTTCCTAGTAAAGACTATGGATTCCTTAACAAATTGTCACATTCTCTCACCTATTTAAAGCTTCTTCTTGCAGGGCATATGATGTGTTACAATAAATGTCAAAATTTTAAGTGATTTAGTCTCTTCATTATTTCCATTCAAGGCATCTTTTATATTCCTCCTAGTTTTGCACATTCATCCATAACCTCACAATGTAACATTGATGCAAGAAGGCATAGATTGGAGAGTGTATGTTTAGTTTGTCCTTTGATTTCAAGTGTAATATGAATATTTTTGAATTTCATAAATATATCTGATGTATAAAATATATTATGTTAGTTTTATTTCATTTATCTCTCTTCTTTTTCACCCCTCAAAGCTATTAGTAGTTGTAATTTTAAGTGGTACATCAAGGGAGCTAACCCTATCTAAAGACTCACCTCATTCCTTAGGCTACACATAAGCCTAGAGGTGATTCCATTGTGTCAATTTTATGAGTATATATTTACTTCTCCTTAAATGGTGTAAATCCAAGTGACAACATTGACTCTAAATGTATAAGACAAGTGGATGTTGCCTACATAGTTCTATGGATGCAAGGTCCAACCTGAACTTTAGGCCAAATGTAGTTCTCCCAAGAAATGGGATAGAATAAAAATGATGATAATAAAACATGATTGTTGTGTTATAATAAAATAGGCTCAAAAAATATCTATAGCATTCAAATGAGTACTTGTAAAATGGTAAAAGCGTGGGATCAGAATAAACAAGAGTGCAAGACAATGTGTTTGTTTTGTCAATTATTTTCTAATGTTTTTATGTTTCTTTGATAAAAAACAAAAATGGAATATTCAAAAAAGGCCTAGGTAAATACCTAGCTAAGTATATTCACTTCCATAGGTAAGATTTTAAACAATAGCTAAACCAGCTGTAATGGGGATCATGGATATAAAAAATGGCATAGGGAATCAACTAATCAATGAAATGCACATCCACGAGTATAAGTTACAATAATAATTAAATCCTAATGCAACAACAAAAACTCACAAAATGGTCAGATAATGAACCTAATAGGGCAAAAATGCCTACAAAATAGAAAAAAAATAATAAAATAACATTATGTAATGCTACATGAATCTCAATAACCATTTGATAGGTGAAAACTATCTATTGATGTATCATGTTTACTTGTCTATAAGATGAAGCTATTAAATACTATTCAGGCTAAACTATTTTGTATAATTGGAATTAAATGTGTTCATAATGCTTATGAGTCATAATCAAGATCATAATTGATCAAGGGATAGAACAATCTAGGTTAAAATGGTCCAAGGTATGAAAATAATATGGTTTTAAATAAAATGATCTAGGAATAAATGAGAGAAAATGAATAGTGTCCAAGATAGGATGGTCTAGGTTGGGATAAAAATAATCAATTTGGAATATAAATGATTCAAAGTTTCAATGGTCTAAGTCATAAAAAATATAGTTCTCATGATAACGGTCTAGAGTAAGTCAAGACACAATGAATGTGGTCTAAGAGAGGATGGTCTAAGATATAATGGTGGGATAAAATGACATCAACGCAAGTTGCCCCCAAGTAAGGGGTCTTTTATAAAATGGTTCAAAAGGATATCAATCATAGAACCACTTGAGATGTACAATTTTCATGGGTTCTAAGAGTTCTTCACCACCTGGAGTAGCCAACCAGTATGCCCTTGATCCATAATTTTCTATGATAACATATGGACCTATCTAATTGGGTTAAAACTTACCCTTATTCTTGAATTTAACATTAATGCTCTTCTGATTCTATTTAAAGACCAAATATCCAATATAAAACTCCTGAGAGAGAATGCACTTATTGTAGGTAATACATAATTTTTTGTAATAGGATTTTAAGTTGTCTAGGGCAACCAAATGTTTGCCATCAAGGAGTTCTAGTTCTTACAACCTAGAAAATCTATAATCTTCATCATCTTCAATATTCTCTAAATATACTCATAATTAAAATATATTGATGTAAAATTGGCTAATAGCTTTTATACCATAAACAAGGGAGTACAGAGGGATCCTATAGGGGTTTAATGACTAGTGTGATAAGCCCAAGGAGTAGGAAAAAATTACAAGTGCCAATTATGTCTAGAGTCATTGATAGTCTTATTTAGTGTTTCAAAAATGGTTTTGTTTGATGCCTAATCTTGACCATTTCCTTGTGGGTTATATGGTGTGGATTTTTTGTGCTTGATTTTGAATTTTTCACAAAGAGTTTTAACATCTTAGTTTATAAATGATATGCCATTATTGGATATAATTTGAGTGGTGATATCATATTGACATATGATATGGTAATGTATAAACTTTGAAATATACTTCATGATGATGTAAGTGATAGTAATGGCCTGAATCTAATTAGTAAAATACTTATTAGTAGTGAGAATATGTTTAGGTCCATCAGAAGATGTTCGGTTAATTTTGTCGATAAGATCATGGCCCCATGTAGAAAATGGCCATGGTGTAATGATTAGTTGTAGTGGTAAAGAAGGTGCATATATCAAATTACCATGGTGTTTTCATGAAACACACTTCCTTACATAATTAAATACATTTATCTCCATTTTAGGCCAATAGTAACCTATTCTAAAGAGATTTTTTGCTAAGACTACACTGTTGGTGTGGGCCCCACATTCCTTCATGAACTTCCTTAAGTGCTAACTGGGATTATCCCAAAGATAAATGATGAAGTAGCATTCCATCATAACCTTTATGATAAATCATGCTTCCAAGGAAGGTATAATAAGCTATACAGTGAAGGAAAAGTTTTAGATGATTATTGGAAAGGTTAGGTGGGAAATCTTTGTCATGAAAATAATTATAAATGTCTTGAAACCAAGGCAGTTTAGGTGGGAGATTCTGACTAGAAATGGTGTATACCCTTTTTGAATCTGGTAAGACATGAAAAGGTTGTATAATAATTTAAATGATAAGCTGATACTCTTTAACAATGCTATCAATCTATATCATGGACCCCACTGTCTCTATTGCATTGGTAGATCTATTATTGGCCATGGTTCTTGTTCAAATTGTAGTGATTTTAAATGAGTCTTGAGATTATCCATAATATGATTTTAGGGTAAAATCTTGTCATCTCTAGTTTGATACTAATTTGTGGTTTGATTGATAATCAATTAAGAATCCCCATAAACCATTAAGTATTGGATATCCCACTATAATACAAAATGAATTCCTACAATAAGTTCCTCATACTTGGCCATGTTTCTGGTATAATGAAAATTAATATGAAATGCCTTGGGAATCAAATCCCTTTATGGTGTGATCAACAAAATTTTGGCCCCATATTTATGAGAATGTAAGGAACCATCAAAGTATAGTTTTAATTGCTTAGGTTCATGTTGTACTTCTTTCATTTTCATAATAGAATCATTGTGAAAATTGAATTTGAGTGGTTTATTGTCTATAATAGGGGCCTCTACAATTTAATCAATAATAACTTGCCCCTTGATAGATTTTTGACTATAGTACTCAACATCAAATTTTATTAAGATCATGACCCATTTTTCTATGTGACTTATGAGAGATAATTTAAATAATAAAAATTTGAGGGGGTCTAATTTAGAAATAACAATAGTTTTTAATTCAACATATAGTGTCACAACTTTTGGGATGTGATAAACTTAGCTAAACACAACTTCTCAATAGGTGTATAATTATTTTCATAAGACACCAGTGTGTGGATTAAATAATAAACTACATTTGTGTTTCCCTAATCATCATGTTGGGCCATGAGTGCCCCCAGTGCATGTTCAGTTACTAAAGTATAAAGAAGCAATGGTTGTCTAGGTGTTGTCAGTCTTAAAATTAGTGGGTTGGCCAAGTATGTTATGAGCTTCACAAATGATAATTAACATTCATTATCCCATTAAAATGTGACCCATTTATTTAAGATATGTGTAAATAGGTGGTATTTATCTTCTAATTATCAAGTGAACCTCTAAATAGACTAGATATTTCCTTGCAGGCTACATAATTGTTTGAGATTGGAATGTGGAGGTAATTCAATAATGTCCTTAACCTTAGCAAGGTCTACTTCAATCCATATTTGAGATATAATAAACCCTAGAAATTTTATTAAAGTGATATGAAATAAAAACTTCTTGGGATTCAGATGGCACTTTTACTCATGGAGTCTCTCAAAAATTATTTGTAGAATATGAGGATGTATGGCACATGTTCTTGATTTAGCTAAGCTATCATCAACATGGTCTTCAATATTATCATGCATCATGTCATTGAATATAACATTAATATCGTGATAATAAGTGACATTATCATTCCTAAATAGAAATGGCATGACTTGATATGATCCAGACAATACTTTAGGTGCTAATTCAAGTGATGGTCCTACCCCAATTGGTGGTAGAACTTCTGGGAGCCATAAATTTTGCACCATAGCTCCATTTCACTCACCATTTGAACCATTGGAAATATAAGAATGAGGGAAAAAATATGAGATGGTATCAGATTTTATCAATGGGTTTTGGCCCCCAAAAATTAAATGGAAGTGCCCTAAATTTCAATTTTAGTAGTGTAGTCTAAAAATAGTAAGTTTCTAAAAATAGTAATTTCTCAAATTATGTGTTGTAATTCATGGAAGTTAAACCATTTCATCTCCCTCAATATTGGTGACCTTTCACATCCTCCTCTTACCTTAAAAATAGGTATAAATATATATGTAGCCCAAAAATGAAAATAGACATCTCTTTTCAGAGATAGGCATATGTTGTGTTGGTAATTTTGAGCAATAAAACATCTCAGAGATAGCATTATTAATTATGTGTTATTGAAATATTCTTTGACCTAGACTTATGAGTTTTAGATCATGATAACAAAATGTTTCCCACGGTATGGTGTATGTAATTTTTTGTTGGTTTTCTTTGGCTATCTTGATTTGATTGTATCCATAAAATCCATTTGTAAGGGATAACATCTCATACCCAGTAGTAGATTTGACAATCATGTCAATTTTGTGTAGAGGAAAATCATATTTGGGACGTGCCTTATTGATATATCTAAAATTATTACAAAGATGTATACCTTATGGATTTTTTTTATGGAAATTTTGTTGGATATCCATTAGGAATAGTCCAGTAATGTGATAAAGCTTGATCCTAATAGTTTATCTAGTTTTGCTTTTACCAAAAAAATGATGCATGGATGCATATTTCTCAATTTCTATTTAACTGGCTTGGCATCTGGATGGATAACAAGTTGAGGCATAACAAACTCAGGGTCCAAGCCTAGCATGTCAGAGTAAACCCATGTGAAGATATCAATTAAATCTCTCAGAATAGTAACACTCTAATCATGATCTTCATCAGTGAGGGAAGATCTAAGATAAACAATTTTGGGATCATCATATGTTCCTAGGTTCACTTCAGTAGTCTTTTCTACAAGGAATGTAGAACCATAATCTATAATAGTAGGAATTTTTTGATCTTAATCTTCTAATTCTTATATATTTTCTAGTTGTTCTTCCCAAAGCTATAGATAATGTGACAAATCTAAATTTGCTAGTTTAGGTAATGGCCAACTATAAAATATCTCAAGAAAATCAAGAACAAGAAACTCAAGGACTTGTTGTTTTTCTAAAGTGATGGTAATAATGGGCATGGAAATAGGACATGATGGACCTTTTACATTCTTTAGGGATGAATAAACTTTCTCATCCAAGAGTGCTTGAAACATGTTTTCATTCAAGGGCTTGTCTTTTTCTTTATTATTTCCCTAATCAATTAGTACCTCAAAGAGGTTTTCACCTAAGTATCTTTATGTTTTATATTTTTCATGACCAATATATTTTACCTTCTCTCTAAATTACTTATAAATATATAAATAAAAATCAAATCCTTGCTTATGATCACCAATTGGTAATACGTCTCTGAGGCCCATGTACTCTATAATAGATTTTGCATTCTAGAATTCATAAAGGTACATGATTGAATTTTGTTGGTCTCAAGAAATGAGTTTGAGATGGTAAAAGCAAAGGGAACAATGGGATGTGATAGTAATAATGGAGTTTGAATCAAATAAGTCTATGTTAGTAATCTCATTATAAATACTATAATGGGATGATATGTCAATGCTTGGAGTCTCATCACTAGTCAATTCAAAAGAATCACTATCAAAACTCATGAGGTCATCCCCAAGAATATAAATATGATACCTTGATTCATGTTAGGTTTACCATCTCATAAAGTTTCCTAGATTACTTGATCTCATGGCCTAAGGCCTCTTCTTATATAATCAAAATTATCCATAATCTAATTAAGGATAGGATATTTTGGGTTTTGAAAATAATTAGTAATGCCATTAGAATATAACTAGTATCCTTTAGTGAAAGCTTCTTGATCCCTATTTGGTGAAGTAGTAGGTACAAATACCATCAATGGTTTTAGTGTACCTTTCTTATTTTTACAAACCATGTTGGGTATGTAAGGTATTTTGGAAGGTTTGGGTTGTTAAAAGATTTGGGAGGCTTGGGTAACATAGAAATATGGAAGGCACATTTCGGATGGTATGTGGAAATGATTATATCTTCTATAGTAACTTGTTTTACAATTGGATATGAGAAATGGATCAATTCAAGTGGAAATAGGGTCACTTAGGTTGATATTATTAGATTTTGGTGAATATAATAATATTTCCTTATTATTATTTATAATGATTTCATAACCAAGATAATAGTTATAATTACAAAATTTAGCCTCTAAATGTTTGTAATACTAGTAAGGCTATAGATCAACATGAATGGTGACTTTAATCCCATAGTGTGGGAATTTGAGGCACTAATGCAAAGTAGATGGGATAACCTGTACTTTATGGATCCAAGGATGACAAAGAAGTATGTTATAAGGCAAATCAATATCCATAATATGTAATAAGGTAAGATGGGACAAAAACCCAACAATGATTGGCAAAGAGATAGTATCAGAGGATTGCCTTTTGGATTTGTCATATAACTTGATTGTAATTATCTCTCACTGGATGTCTTTTGTAGTATAACCTAATTATTTTATCAACTTAAGGGATACTATGTTCATACCTAAACCATTGTCTATAATAACCTGCCTAATTTCATGATTTTTAATGATGATCTTAATATATAAGGGGTTATTATGGCTAAGACCAAGAGTAGACATGTCTCTTTGATAAAATGTAACCTATCAGATTCAAGATAAATACCCTAAAAGTTTTTAGAATTATTTAGGGTTAATGTCTTAGGGAATAGTGGATTATTGAAGAATATTATTCAAAATAGTTCTATGGACTTCAAACATACATAAAGGATCTAAAATAGAAATTTTTGTAGGGGTTTTACCCAGTTGGTCTAAGATAATATACAAATTTTCAACAATAACATGAGATGGTTTAGCCTTGACTATCATAGTGTTCAAATTTGGATCCAAAGGCATAATGTTCATGTTAGGTCTAATGGTGGAAGATGACAAGGGTAACTCATGAGAATCTAGTTGTGATTTCACAATATAGATGTGGCAAGGAGCCATTATAATTATAATACAAAGGGAAAGGGAATTGGAGGGTGACACATAAGCATCTAATTTCATTTTCACAATTTTGAGTTAGTAAGGAGCCATTATAATTAGAGGAAGGGGGTCTAACAATAGTAACCTATTAAAACTAAGGTGCAATAGAATTTCTTGAACCTAACAGGGTATTACTTGAAAGGGATGGCGTTGACCCTATAATGAGGGGCCTATTACTTCAAAACGTATGAGATGGGTCATGAGATTTAATAGATATGATGGTAACATGATTTTCATAAATATGCCCATAGTGTTATTATAGTCATAAGGCATGTTGTTATAACCCAAGTTATTAGTATGGGTATTATGATCATGTTAATTACAATTCTGACCTTGTAATTGTTTTTGCTAATTTTGTCCTTGGTTATAATTGTTTCTTGTTTATTTTTGATTATGTATAGGAAATGGATATTTATAGATATACATATCTTGATTAGTGTTTTCTAAAAAAAAATTGATTTCCACTTCATTCATTTTAATCAAATCTTTAATGACATGTCACAATTGAACACATCAATAATCGCCATGGCTAACAAAATGATGGAAGTTACAAAACTCATCTACCTTATACAAAATGACCTTGGTATAGGCCATATAAATGGATTATCTACTATGAGATTTTAGAACATGACCTCTACAAGCTCCCCTAGTTTTCTAAAGACTCTACATTTTTTATCGAATACCCTTCATGGATGGACTCTTTCAATAGTGGTTGATGGATTAGGTGGAGCTAATTTCACATTTGAAGATAGAAAATCTTGCACCATTTATGCATTTATAGATTTAGTTACTCCACTTGATACCATGTTCTTATTATTATTAAACCCCTTGGGTTTATCTATTTTAATAGTTTGAATAGGTGTTTGGGTTTGATGGGGTGTTTGACCTTGTGAATAAATATTGACAAGGCCTTTAGTGATAAATGCCTTCTCAATAGTAACACTCTTGTCTATATTTTCCTCAAACATGTTTACACAAGCAAGTCATAAATTATGTGCCACCTTAGGGTGTAGGTTCTATATAAAAATATTGGCCAGCTATTTATCTAGAAAATTATGTTGAAAGCATCCAACTAATGCTCTCTACCATTGTATATATGTTGTGAAGCTTTCTCTATATCATTATTTGGATTTCTATAAGTCAACCACAATTAACTCATGTTCAATATTGTAATATAAGTGGTTGATAAATTTTTTTAGACAGATCTCTCCAATCTACCACCAATCCCTTAGGTAACTTGAGGATCCAATCTAATGCTTGTCTTACCAAATTTTGTGGAAACAAGTGAAGAAAATAAATGCTACTATAATCTACCTCTTATAATAATATAAAAAATTTCTAAATATGTTCATGAGGGTCACCCTTACCTTTGTATTTGTCAAATTTGGGTGCCTCAAAATGAGGTGGAAAGGGGCTTGGAGAATACTCAAGTTGAATGGATATGGGCATATCTCATAAAATTTGTATTTCTTGACTCAGTTTCCTATCTCTAATCATGATTCTTTTGTCAAATTCCAATTTTTCATGTTTGGTTCATTCATAGGTGGAATAGAATTTTATTGGAGTGGTATATGCCCCTATTGCATGGGTTTGTTAGGGATATACACCATATGATCTAAATCATTATTTTGGTTCACTCTTTTAGTCAATTATGTGGGTCATTGATTCTTATGTTGATAAACATTCCTTGAAATCTATCACTATGAATTATTAGTGTTTTGTTAATTTTGGGGAGCCTATGGTCGATTCACCAAAGTATGTGTTGGTTAATAATAACTTTCCAAAGCGTTTTGAAAAATTTACTCAATACATACTATGTGTTTTTTCCTTGATTTTGTGAAGGAACAAAAGGATTTTGGTGGTTGAAAAAAGTATGTTGTGTCTCTGGTGAAGCATTTTGCAAGACCTCTTGAGGCTTGTTTTGTTTAATTGAGATGGCATGATCTATTGTAGATGTGTTATGAAATAAATTATGATGTGTTTGTTTTGATACATTCTCTTGTTATTTGGAAGCATTTTTGTGTATTAAAGTGGTAGCCAAAGATTTATTCAAGTTTGTGATAAGATGTTCTGTGTATTATTGACTTATCTTCTTGATCTTGGTGGCAAGATCTTGATCATTAGATGATGACTCTATCAGTGCTTCTTTTCCTTTGATAAAAGAATAAATGTTTTATTTTGAAATATGAGTGAGGAATTGTTCTCATTATTTCTCTTATACTCTAACCAAGGTAAGCAATTGTTCCATGGGAAATTTTGATGGTAATCTAGCACCTGATTTAGTCAAACTTAGGAGAGATTCATCTTTGTATTCTAAGGGTTGGTGTTTAAAATAATATTCTTCAGGTGATACAATAATTAAAATGTCTTCAAACACCTTAGAATTATCTTATCCATCATAAAATTTCTCTTCCTCATATCTAGGGCCATAAGAGACCTTACTACGAGTATACCTTTTTGTCATGTCTCGAAGATTGTTCTATACATTTTCTAAGATTTGAAATGTGGTTTTCAAATGTTAATAAGGTGTGGTTTGATTTATTTAAATAAGTGACAAGGTAAAAAGAGAATTTAATAAAAGAAGTGGTGTAGTACCACATAATTAGAAGAAATGGTCATGAATTTACTCAACTTTGGTGGGTTAAAATTGTCAAATTAGAAGAGGGGATGATAACTTTGAAACCTAAAGTGAAAGATAACATAACAAACTTAGGTCAAAGATACATCAATACCATAAAATATAGATACAAATTTGAAAATTTGTGACTATAAAATTAGAATAAGGTCGTTCTAATGAGGAAGATAACATTACAAACTAAGAAACTCAATAAAAGAACTTCTAAGTATAAAGATAAAACCAAATAGATAGCACAATGTAACCACATGGTAATATAAACTAGAATGGTCCTATAACATATAGCATGAGAGAACACAAGATAAACTCAGTTCATAATGATAAAAAAGGATGATGAATCTATATAATAACCTTTAACCCAAATGGGAAATTATACCAAAGTTAACTCAAATCAAGTGTAAAAGTAGACCGATTAACACCTTGGCTTAGAACTTATAAAGGTGAAAATATGAATTTGAATTAAAAATGAAGGAATTTAATATTTTTTTTAAAATGGTCTAGATTCAAATGGAGATCATAACAGTGTTTTTTAGAAAAGATAAACACAATGTTTCAAATGATAATTTGAATAACGAAAAAAGAGGGTTTGATTTGGTTAGTGTAATGCCTCTTTATTTAGATAAAATGGTGGATAACAAAGGTGTTTGGTTTTGAAATGTTTTGGTTTTGAAAAAAAAATTATATTCAATAATACCAAGTAAGTAAAGGCTAAAAAAAAATGCGAGTATAATGTCGAAACTCCTAAAACTAGCAAGGTTGCATTGTACCATTGAGTTTCATCTATATACATGATCTTAAGAGGATTTTAAGTGTTAATCCAAAAATAAAAGTGCATGAATACTTAGGGTTTTTATACCTTCCTTTTCCAAAGATATTTTATAGTAACATGAAACTTTGAGCGACTCACCCTGCATCAATAATATGTCTATGGCAAGTGAGGTTGTTCTAAAAATAAAATTTTGTATGTCTATATGGTCCTAATTATGGATAGCACTAGAGATGCCTCATGTCAACTGTATCTACATCAATTATATTATTGTGAAAAGGTCTTGTCATTTTTAAAACCACTAAATCCATTGCTTTCTTAGTGTAGTGTGATGTCTAGATGGTCCTAATTATGGATAGCACTAGAGATGCGTCATGTCAATTGTATCTACATCAATTATATTATTGTGAAAAGGCCTTGTCATTTTTAAAACCACTAAATCCATTGCTTTCTTAGTTTTCTTAACCGCTCAAGCAAAAGTCCTAGTGGGTCACACTAAATTTATATAACCCACTATGGAATGGGGTTGAAATGATATTGGGAGATGAATTCTTGGGTCAACATTGTATACACATAACATTTTAAACTTTTATCAAATATTGAGGCTTTATATCTTGTAAGAACCCATCAAGACACAATCTCTTTGAGTGCACGTCCTAAGGGGTGCACTAGGAAAGGGGAAGGAAGACCATTGGTGATTCATAGGATTTTTGTCCCTTATTATCACATTATTACCAATACAACTAGTTCTTAAAAACTAAGTTATTACTCCTCCTTTTCATACTCCTATAGTATTTTCCCATTTTCCATCCTTATTTTCCTTACCTTAATCCCATTTTTTCAATTGACTGTACTAGGTTGATTGGGTCAACCTTGTATAGTTTTGGGTGATTTTCACTTAGGAACTAGTTTGGCTCTTGGCCAACCTAGCTCATCATCTAGTGAATAATTATCTAAAATTGTGCTAGGTCGACTAGTTCAACCCTGTCAATTGATATTTCTGGAAGGGTTTAGGTTTAAATCCACCTATATATACAAAATCATTTCATCATTATTTCATATGTAATCAATAGTTATTATTCACTTGCACTTATTTATAATATTCTCTTCCACCATTCTACTTGAAGAGTCTTAACTTAGGGTTTCTACATGGAGAATCTAGTCTTATGGATAAGCCTTAGATCATTGGCCTTTCTTAGTGATCCTTAAAAACCATGCAAACCTCTTGTGAAGACCCTTTGGCTAAAAGAGAGATTGAGTCTCAATAGGTTCATTGTTTAGGTAAGTATTCTCTAACTTTGTTCCTTTATTTATTATATATAGAAGTAGCATAAGTATTGGATTTGAATAATATTACTCTTCTTCTCCCATGTATTATGGTCTTACTCATACATAACTTAATTGAGATTTCCTATACATGTTTTGATTGTTTACTAACCCATCATATTGTGCCACAAGATTTGGTGAGCACTAGATTACATTTACCTTATTTTTTATTAGCTTAGTGAGATATCAAAACACAAGACTCCCTTAGGGTTATTACATGATTGTGCTTGACTAGAGGATTTTTAACCCTCCCTAGCATAGTGTATTTTGGTAAGAGATTCCTTAATTAGGTCTAGTAAATCCCCATATTGGTCATATTCTTATTTAAAAAATGTGTCCCCAATCAAAAGTGTATGGTATGATCTATCTTCTCTAAGTTAGGATTGATTTATATACATGATGTATTTTTGATTACATATATTCGAGTAAAATTGATATGAACCTAACCCTTATTGATTTCTATTTCACTTATTTCATTATTTTATCATTTTTATTATCATATATTTTTTATATTGGGTCGAATATATCAACATATTTATAATTTATTTGTATAGGTTTAACATATAGTCGCATTAATACAATTGTGTTCTATCTATGTAGGATTTTTACCAGGTTCAAATTACTAGGTCGACCTAGTCAAACTTGTACCTTTTTAATCATCTACTTCAACATACTAGGTACACTCAGTTGACCCTATACTTTTTTAAGTTTCTAGAAACGTGATCTATAAAGTTAGGTCAACCCAGTCAATATAATTAGTATAATTTACAAGTATAGATCAAGGTTATTCAATAACAATCTCATATTTCTTTGCATATTCCAACCCATCAAGGTTCTTTTCTATCCTTCTTTGTCATTTATAGCATTTGTTGTAGTTTTATTTTTTTATAGTTTTTAGCCTTTAAAACTACCCCTATATAGTCAACTAGGTTGACCCTATTAATGTATTTATATATTCTATGTTCTATCTAGAAAGCTAGGTCAACTTTATCGATGTAATTAATTTTTAGACCCTTACTTTTGTAGTATAGACATGACACTATTGACCCTATTCTATATTCTTTGTATACATTGTCAGCTAAATCAATATTTTACTATGTTTCAAAGTTAGAATTAACCATTATATGCTAGTAATTAGCTCACACTTTCATTTCTTATTACTTGCATGCTTAGACTAGATCACATAGTCTAATTAGGTGGTTTTGAATATACCATTTAGCTGTACTATTTTCTCTTTTATGCATAAAATATTAAAAATTATTTTAAAAATTATCTACCCAAGGCCTACCTAATTGGATTTCATCACTAAGGGGGAAGCCGATTTGGTTTTTTGGCCATGTATAAACATATGGTTAATGTTATATTTTGTGCTAAGCACCTGAAAAACTTATCATTATAGTGTGTAAAGTGAAGGGGTAGGCCCCAATACCAAGCTGGTACCATTTCTAATACATATCCCTTTTAACCCAAACATCCTAAAACCATCCTTAGATTGCTTTATAATTCCTTGCTTACAACCAACTTCCTATCACATCTAAAATTATAATCTAATAATTTAACATTTTGGTTGAACACTTAGTTAGATTTTACTTTCTATGTTGATTTCTTTCTCTTTGCTCAATTATATGTTTCTTGAAAAAACTTGCATTGGCCAACATTGGTTCAAGGTTTTGTTTTGTGTGGCTCAATTGGATCAAACTCATTGACCTAATTGATTATGTGTTTCCTTTAATTTTTTTCTTTCCTAAAGTACTTATAAAATTATTATTTTTCAAATACATAGTCATTCCTATCAACATAGTCTCTTAGAAACTGTCTATTTTTTCTTACTTACTATAATAGGTCAACCCTATTGACTCCATATAATTTTCATCCCCTATTTTTTGTACTAGGTTAACCTTATTGACTTTGTACAATTTTTAGACCCTACTTTCTATACTAGGTTGACCTTGTCGACTCTGTACAATTTCTAGCCCTTGTTTTCTATACTAGGTCAACCTTGTCAACTTTATATAGTTTTTAGATCCTTGTTTTTATAATAGGTTGACCCTGTCAACTTTGTGTAATTTTTAGCCCTTATTTTCTATACTAGGTTGACCCTATCAACTTTGTATAATTTTTAGACCTTGTTTTCTATATTAGGTCAATCTAGTCGGCTTTGTACCTTTTTATGGTTTCCCTATCTACCAACCCAATTCTTTAATTTTCTTTCTTAGAATTTTGTTCATTTATCTCAAGTCATCATGAAGTATCCTATCAAAATCTTCTTAGATAACATGAATCCATTTAGACACTATATGGAGTTCTCTTTGCTTCTTATATTTTTTCCCTCTTTTTAGCTATTATGGCATCTTGTGATGCCCGGTCTTGTTCTACTTAGCATGATACCAAATAAATTCAACTCCTAAAAACATTTCAAGACACATATGGTTGTATCTCACATGCTCATCCTTGATATAGATATTAGTGTAGGATCCTTCCTTATTTTTATGCCATTTATCTAACACTTTTTGTAGGTTACCTACATGGGTCTCTCCCTCCATAACAATTCTCTCTTTCCACAAACCTCTAGTTATTATTTTTTCATCTTTTGGTTTCCCATTTTTTTAATGAGTTACATTATAAAATCATGGATAGGACCTAGTATTCCTCATGATGTACCATAGTATAATTTATTTTTCATACTCTTTTTACACACTTTTTACATCCCTTCAATTTTTATTTTTTGAGTTGTAATGTAAGACCATGGATACGACCTGACATTCCTCATAAATACCATATTTCTTATCCCATTTATTTTTCACATGCTTTTTGGAACCATTGTGGGTTCCTCTTTTATGAGTTTTAGTATAAGACCATGGATAGGAACTGAACTTCCTCATGAAATTACCATCCTCTCATTTTTTTTCTAAAAATGTGTTTTGCAATAGTTATAAGTTTTTTATCCTTGTTCTCAAAATTTAGTTTTTTCTTCTTTTGATAGATGGAATTTTCACACTAATCTATGTTAGTATGTTTTTATCCCTATCCCTTATTCTTGTGATAAGGAATCATACTTTAGTATCATTGTATTTCTCTCCCTTTGTTACATTTTTTTACAATTTGAAGTAATTCAAACTTTTTCCATGTGTCATTCCTCTTATATCCCTCTCTTTCTATTTTTTACATTTTTTTCCATTGTTGAGAGAGATAAAGATTGTTACTGCTCACTCATCAATGTTGTTTTACCATTTTTTTTTGCTTTTTACATTCAATGTTTGATTACCATCCTTTTTGACATGTATCTTTGGTTTGATCTTGTGAGTTTACCTTGCTTAATATTTAATTATTTGAGTGTTTCAATCTTTAGTAGCCTTAGATTTTTTATTACCTTATTTACTCTTAATTTGACTTTGTCATTTGGTGTAACATAGCACTTGTCATCTTAGCTTTCCAAATTCCCAAGTATGTCCTATCCACATAGCACCAGTTATCTTGGCTTTCCTACATTTTTTTATTTTTGATATTTAGTTTTTTATTCTTGGGTTTGTCAAAAGTAGTATCTACACCCTACATAGGTAAAACTAACAACACAATAGATAAACATACAATGATAAAGTTAAGTCAAGGTAACATCACATTTAATTTTCATTTATTTCATTTTTAGTCATTTATTTTTATTTTTATTTTTGCTTTAAATTACTAAAACTTTTTTTAGAATTAACATTATGTGTTCTTATGTTATTTACTGAAGCACCATCCCCTATTGTAGCTTAGTGAAACATGATGAGCTTCAAGTGGGGCATATGTATACACATAATATTATTAACTTTTATCAAATACTGACATTTTACATCTTGTATGAATCTATCAATGCTTAGTCTCTCTGAGTGCATACCCTAAAGGGTGTACTAAGAAATGGGTAGGTAGACCATTGGTGCTTCTTAGGAATTTTGTCCCTTATTACCACATTATTTCCAATCAATCTAGCTCCTAAAAAACATACCATAAGTGATTACTCCTCCTTTGCACACTCATCCAATATTTTTGCACTTTTTATCCTTATTTTCCTCACCTTAATCCCCTTTTAGTAGTCAGTTGTATTAGGTAGAATAGGTCAACCCTATATAGTTTAAGGTGATTTTCACTTAGGAACTAGTTTCACTCTTAGCTGACCTAGTGAATAATTATCTAAAATTATGCTAGGTTGACTAACTTGACCCTATCAGCCAAGATTTTTGAAAGGTTTTAGGGTTAAATCAACCTATATATACAATATAATTTCATCATTATATCATATTTAATCAATATTTATTATTCATTTAAGCTTCTTTACAATCTACTCTACCACCATTTTACTTGAGGAGACTTAGTTTAGGGTGTCTACATGGATAATCTAGTTTTGTGGGTAAGTCTTGGATGATTTAGAATTTATTAGTGATCCTTAAAAACCTAAAAAAAACTCTTGAAAAGCCCTTATGGACAAGGGAGATATTGAATCTTGATGAGTTCATCATTCAGGTAAGTATTTTCTAACTTTGCTCCTCTCTTTAGTAGATAGAAGTAGCCTAAGTATTGTCTTTAAATAATATTACTCTTCTTCTTCCATGTATTAGGTTCTTACTCATACTTATATTAATTGATATTCTCTTATACATGTTTTGATTGTTTACTAACCCCTCATATTATGCCATAAGCTTTAGTGAGCATGAGATTAAATTTACCTTACTTTTATTAGTTTAGTGAAATATCAAGTCATAGGACTCCCTTAGGGTTTTTGCATGATTTTCTTGACTAGAATATTTTTAACCATCCATATCATAGTGTATTATGATAAGAGATCCCCTAATTAGGTCTAGCATATTCCCATATTGGTCATTTTTTCACTTAAAAAATATGTCCCCAATTGAAAGTGTATGGTATGATCTATCTTCTCCAAGTTATGATTGATTTATAGACATGATGAATTTATAATTTCATAAAAATGCTTCCCTAGATAATCCATGAGGAGGATATGAACTCCCACTTACAAGATAGATTATATAAAAATAAATAAAAAAGTCAAAAGACATTAAGGTTGCATTTCGATCACCTAGAACATATAGATTTGATGTGAGCCTTAATAATCTTATTTTCATGACTTTTAAAAAGGAAAAAATGAAAATAAAAAACACTTTTGGTCATTTTAGTTCCCTAAAGTGGATGGGGGAGAGCATACTCACATCAATCATTTTATGAAAAATAAATAATTTTGAAAGATCTAGCATACAACAAAATAATCTTAAGAGTTTTAATCTAAGTGTGAGTGTTTATTTTAATGCACCAAAGTGAAGTGTTTATAAAAAATTTCCCCTTAGCCTTAGTTGAAATTTTTTATAAAAGAAACTTTCATAAACAACTAATCATAAAATACCTAGATTCTTCTTAAGAACCAAATGAAAGTATTCAAGACTTAACCATTTAAAAATTTATGCCTTTTTTTAGCTTGTGTCCTTCCATTTTTAGAGGGTTTATGTCTACTTTGAATCCCAAATATAAATGAGAAAATAAGATTTTAAAACTTGATATTGGGTCTCTATTTTCTTATTATAGAGAACCATGTCAGTCTATATAGGGACCAATACTAGTTACAAGAAAACCAATGCTGATTAGTTTAAGCAAGATCGATGCTAGTAAACTAGAATCATTGTCATTTGCCTATAAATATGTAGGACAGAACACAATTATTTTAAAAAAATATGGTTAGAAAAAAGTATAAAAACTTGAAATGTCTCTAAATATTACAAAACAAAGGTCAGATAGAGAGTATGCAAGTTCTAAAATAGAGAATAAAATCCATCAACTTACAATAAATACTCAAAAATGAAGTTTCCTACAATGTTATAGACTTCACATAATATCTGATGGCATTTAGGATAGGATAAACATAGATGTTGGTCACTGTGTAAACATGTCATTAAAAAGAGTAAAAACACATGAAAAATGAATATAAAACTTGATTTATAGAGAATTTTATGTATGAATTAAAATATCTAAGAGTTATAAATTAGTCTACTTGTTTGTATGGGATGTCTGGTCCTGCTATGGATGCCAAGATGTAGAGTAGGAATCCAAAATGAGTTAGATCATTCATTAGTCAAGTAAAACCCAAATAAGCATAAAGAACATAACTAAAAAATCCAACACCCTCATGGGGTTTTAAAAATTAAAAATAAGAGATATTAAAATAAGGAATGCAACATCAAACCTTCCCAAGAGCATCCCTCCTCCAAGTATGGCTCAAAATGTGATTTTACCCTTGATTTGGTGCTTCAAGTTTTTGTCAATGATGAGTGGATTTATCCTCCATCATCTCTCTATTCTCCAATGAACTAGGCTAATGAAAATGATCAAATTTGTCCCAATAGTTTAATATATCCTATTCCAAAATCAATGTTATAACATTACACAAAATTAGCTTGTGAAGAAAAATTTTCATAATAAGTTTACACAAAAAAATCTTGAAAGGATGAGTGAGTACCCTTGTATTTATAGATTTTTGGAAAATATTATAATCAACCATGACCATACATCTTGAGATCAAGATGTGTGTCCATGGATCAATTCAACTTTGGAGGCTCAATCCATAAATATCCCCATTAATATTTAGAATAAAGGGTAATTAATGAGGCATGGGAAGGCTTAAACTAGATATTTATTCCATTTATGGATTATAGATGCCACCCCATTGATGATGTCATCAGATGATGCAAATATTAGAAATGAATTTCCAATTAATAGATCTTCAATAATTTCCATGGATTTTCCACTGAAGACCTTGATTTGGTTTAATTTGTTTTAATGGGATTAATTAAACTTTTTAAAATATTTTGGAAGTTCGAATCTCACTTAATCAAACTAGTCAAAATGTTAATTTATTGAGTCATAATTAAATTGGAGTATAATTAGAAGAAGGTGTCAGTTGTGTATGGACCAATAACATAATTAGAGCATTGTGGATGTAAAATAACACATGAACATGTTGTGATCATCTAGATTAGAAAAATTCATTGGTTTAAAGTATCAAATTAAATTTTTTCCATTTTAACTCAAAATATTTGAGAGAATTTTTAATAACATAAAATACATTACCCCATTCGAGAATACATTAGCCTAAATAAACACTTGTATATGGTAATATCTAACCATTTAGTGAATTTTCGTGATTTTGGCCCAAATTTTGCATTGTCACAGAATTAAGTAAGATTGACAATTTCAACAAAATGGTGATAGGAATTAGATGTCTATAATTATAACCATTGGTTATAATAGTCCACCTATGTACCCCAATATAAAAAGGGTTATGCCCCTTTGGTAATGTTGTTCCCAAAATCTATCATTTGTTTTCGTGGACAACCTACTAATTAGTTTGGTCATGCAGACCAAAACTCTCTCTTCTCTTTCTCAAGATTTTTTTGAGCAATTAAGTTTTCTAAATATTGAAGCCTTTTCTTCTAAGGAAGCTGCAGGTTTAATAGGCAAGCCTTGTTCAAATGAGTTTCAAAATAGTTAAGGCTTTTCCTTAATGTTTTGGGAATGGTTCAACACAAAGAATCATTCAAAAGACTTAACAATAGGCTTCAAAGAAATAGAATGAACTACTTTGAACTATTGAACCATTGAACCCCACCTTCACAAGGTTCAAAGGTTCAATGAGTTCAAAGGTTCAACAACTTCAGCAAACTTAAAGAAAGGAGGGATTTGAAGATTTAAGATTAAACTTTGAACCATTTGAACCTTGCCTTCTTAAGGTTAAAGGTTCAATGAGTTCAATAAGTATAAAAGACTTAAAGAAAATAATGCTTCAAAGGATGAATATTGAACTATTGAACCATTGAAACTTGAACCAAAAGGAGTTCAAAGGTTTCAAAAGTTCAAAGGTTTAATTACTTAGACAAACATAGAAAATCTAGAGAGTTTGAAGCTTTGAAAAAATCAAAGAGATAAAAATTAAACTATTGAACCATTAAACCTTGAACCAAAATGGTTTAAAAGGTTCAAGGTTTAATGAGTTCAATGAGTTTCTTGAACTTAAAGAATAAAAGGCTTTAAAAGAAAGAGAATGAATCATTGAACCATTGAACCTTGAACCACAATGGTTCAAAGGTTTCAAGGTTCAATGATTTCAAAGAATTCATAAGTTTGAAAGGAAGCTTTGAGTGAATGAAGAAAGCAGAAGATTCTAGAAAGAAGTTCAAAGGGATGGTTCAACTGAAGAAGAAAAGGAGAGCAAATGCAACCCTTCAAAAATTCATTGAACCCTTAAACCATTGAACTTTGAACCAAAAGAGTTCAAGGTTCAAGGTTCAAAGAGGTTCAAAGGGACCAGTGACGTCCCCATGGATGTCAATTTTAAAGTGATGGAATGACCATTGATTTTCAAAAGCCTTGAGAACAGGCTCAGTGACAAACCAAGGAAGGAGCTGAATAAGTGAATGGAGGAAGTGAGAAGATACCCCCAAGAGCTCAGATTGTTAATTAAAGGGAAAAAATCGTAAGGAAAACTAGAAATATTTGTAGGAAAGTTATTTCTAATAGGTGGAACAGTCCACCGGGTGGACATCAGGGAACACAAATATTTAAAGGTGTGGCCTATTTTTCTACATGAAGTAAAGGTGAATGGACAGTCATGTAAGTGTCATTGAGAAGACCAAAAGAACCATGCTGATGAAGGGACATTTGAATTAACTCATAACACCAAAGTCAAGGCCGATGCCTTATTCTAGCATGTCTCTCTCACAGATATTAAAGGTATTCAATTCAACATGGGTCAATTTCATGAAAACAAGTGCCCAAATCTTCCTTGGAATGATATATATTGTCAACTCCCATTTTTTATAAGGGAGATCTCTCTATTATCAGAAGTGAAGCTTTGCCCAAATTGAAAGGCATTCCTGAGACTTTGAGCTTAGACTATTAATCATATGTTGTTAAATGAATGAGAAAGTAAGTGATTTTTTAGACTTTGTGTTGGAATAAGCTTGTGTCTTTCAGGAAATTGTTCTTATGTCTATTTCCTAAATATAGTCTTTTCTATTTAATCAAACAAACAGAATAAGTGGAAATAAGATGGAAGATGTCCTGAAACTGACTATGGGAGACTTTGTGCTACCATAATTGTTTTAGCTTGTGTTTTTGTGTAAAAGATACTAGAGAGACTTTATGCTCTCTTTATCCTTAGTAATGCTTTACCATATTGCAGTTTTAGGTACAAACTTTGAGCTGCATGTAATCCTGATGTGTTCCTTTGTCCAATTAGTATGAGAAATAACTAAAACTTTATGTTTTAGTTTATTTCTTGTGGTTGTTGTTTCTACCCTAGGAGAGCTCTGTTGTTTGTTGAATATCACTTCTAAAAGAAGAGAAGTTCTATTTCAGTAATTACACTAGAATCCTCCTCTATTATATGAACATCATCTCTAAAAAAAGAGAGATGGATGGTATGTTTTCACCCCTAAGTGTATTTTCAATTTATATTATTATATAGTAGTTCTTAGGGAACCTCCCCTTGATGAGAGGAGAGATTTATCTCCTTATGATGTGGTAGACCTACACATTTTGCTAGATAAATATCCTTATGTTGTGGTTGATGCACCTATTTTGCCATTAGTTAGTTGGTGATAAAATATTCACCTAATAGTTTTTGGTGACTCTGTTGGGACTGAACAAATAGCTTGAAGCCTCAAGCTCCAAACTGAAGTAGTTCCAGTTCCTTCCGATATCCATTTTACACTCTAGCAGACCCACCATACACACAAAGCTAGAGAGCTCAAGGTATTTTTGACCCTATATTTGAGCTTTTGTGGTAGAGTAATTTTGATCTTTCCCCTCCACAAATTCACCTTTAGTGAACCAAGAGTTTTCCTCCTACTAACATTTGGTCCCCAATACTAGGAAAAGCTACTTTTTCCTCTGCTAGTAGAGCCTTATCCATACATATCCCATAGAGAATTACTATCCCTCCTTTCAATAGACATATCATGGTAGTCCAAGGCCCCTGGAGTAATACTTTTGGTCCCTTAAATCTGACCCCACCTTTACATGAGCTACCTCATAGCTCAAGCAAAAATTTCCCCAAGTTTTATGGTGATAGGAAGGTTTATCTTGATGAACATATTACAGCCTTTTGCATTTCTTGTGGGGTAATAGGCATCAAATATGAAGACATTGGAGTCAGATTGTTTGTGGAGACACTGCAAGGAGCAGTTGTAGACTAGTTTTATCATCTGCAAGCACAAACAGTGACTAACTAGAACACTCTCAAAGCCAAATTTGAGGCTAGGTTCAAGCCTATAGAAGATGCACATGCCCTGCTAGCTCACCTTACATAAATGAAGAAAGAGCCTCATGAACCCATGAGAGACTTCATTGCCAAATTCAATAAGCTGAGGACTAGGATTCTCACAATTTCTCAGTCGACGCTCGAGAATCTCAAATGCTTCTTCATCAATTCTCAGTTTCCTGAAGTAAGTTTCTTGTTGAGATGAGTTGGCCAAATAGATCTTGCTATAGCTCAAATTTTGGCAACTGAGGTTGAAGATGACCTTTTCTTGGCAAGAAAGATAAGAAGAGATCCTAATAGAGGCAAATCTTCTTCATATTCTAAATTTTCTTCTACAAGTACCACTAGTCGTATGGTGTAAAAGCTAGTAAATGAATTTCTAGCTCTCAAAAAAAAATGGCATAAGGGATGTCTGCTCCCCCTTCATATCAATATATACTAAGGAAGACATTTCCCAATTAGTCATATCAGGGAAATGATGTCAAAAATCAAGGGCAACCAAATCACCTTCCTCCCCCACTAGGGAAGCTTGCTATTGAAGCAGCACCAGTTAACTCAACAGTTAGTTATCTTGAAACTGAATCTAGTTTTTCATTCCATCATAAGCTAAACCAAGAAGATGACACTAATCTCTTTGTAGAAGGTAAAGAGGAATTATCTAGTGACTCTAAGATTTGATTCTTGAATTACCAGGATGAACCTAGAGCCAAAGGTGAAGCATTTGACATATCATATGCAGTATTTACCAGGTCTCAGAACTAGTCAGCTTAACAAACTAATAAAGGAAAAATAGGGGAAGAGCCACACCCAACAATTTCAATTACTAAATGAGACATTTCACTGCCTTTCCAATCAAAAGATCCAGTGAGCAACAAAAAAGTAAGTACCTCAAATGTTCTTTCATATTCTACTTCAAATTCATAGACCAGTCCTATGCCCAATAAAACCCAAATCAATGGACTGCCTTCCTCTCTCTCAAATTCATTTTAGTCATTTGATATAATTGACCATGTTAAGAAAGTCAAAATTCAAATGTCTAAGTTTGAATTCTTGCAATCCAACCCTGAGCAGTTGGATACATTAGTTCAATGTGTAAAAAATAAAACCATATCTGTAGGACAAGAAATTTTGAAAGTAACTTATGATCCCCTAGAGAAAACATCTGCCCAAAATAATCTTGTGATCACTCCTCCAGCCTCCCCTGGAAAGGCAGAACCATTTTATGTCTCTTTACTGATAAATAGTCATCAACTAAATAATTATATTATAGATTCTGGCACATCTGACAATGTCATGCCTATCAAGGTGACAAAATCTCCTGGTCTCACACTGACTAAGACCTTTGGGAGATGTCTTCCCATGGAAAATAAATAGGTGCCTCCACTGGGAGATGCTCAATTTGCTTTTGTGGCCTTCCCATATAAGAGAATCAAAATGATAGTTCTAGTGGCTGACATCCCAGCCTCCTATGGAATTTTTCTTGGGTGAAAATTTTACAAGGACATTGGTGGAGAATTAAGAATGGACCTATTTGAGATGAGGATCCATATCAAGGGCATCATACGAAAGCTACTTTTGAAGAAGGAATCAAAGTATATTGTCACTCAAACTTTAACCCTTGAAGCTCAAATTTTGTTTGAGTCTTTAGGCATGGGTAATTAGTTTTTGACTACTAAAGGTGTTCTTATTTCAGTAGACAAAATCTTACTAATTGACAATCTAAAAAAATTAGTTAAAACATCAGAAGAATTGGTAGGGTGTGGTACACATGAAAAGGGATTTTTCCTTCCTAACAAAGAAAAATCAAAGAGAGGATAAAAATCTGATGATGTCTAGATCCTAAAATTTGATGGTAGCAACACTTTAACTAATTCAGGAGTAGGAGTTATTTTAATATCTCCTGAAGGAGATATTTTTCCATATGCATATAAGTTACAATTCAATAGCCCCAATAATACTACTAAGTATGAATCACTGCTACTTAGATTAAAGGCTACTCAGGATAAAGGTGTTAAAATCCTCCATGTCAAAGGAGATGTTGAGATGGTGGTTTGTTAGGTGAGGAACCTTTATCAAACCAAGAATGAGAGATTATGGAATTATCTCAATTTGGTATGGGACTGCATTGAAATATTTGATGCTTTCAATATTTATGCCATGCCTAGAGAATTCAACAGTTGTGTAGATGCATTGGCTGTCTCTACAACTCTCTTGGTCCCTCATAAACACTTCAAAGAAGATAGGTACACTATCAAGTTGGTCTTTTGACCAAATGTACATGATAATGCTGCCCATTGGCAGGTGTTCAATGGTGATAACCAAATTATTGCTTTTTTAGAATAAAGAGATAGCTTTGAAAAGCTTCAATTTGAAAATAGTGAATCTCCACCATGGGAATCAGCTCCTGAGACAAATTCAATAGCTAATGAAGAGTTCCTCCAGCTCAAAGGGAATAAAATTCCCAAAGGATTAGTTTTTATTGAGAAACTTTTTGACAAGCATGATAGGTTTGTCAAGGAACAACAAATGGATTCATAATCCTCTAAGGATTTTGATCAAATAAACTTGAGTTCAAGTGACAATCCAAAAATGGTCAACATTGGGAATTGTTGTACCCCTGATGAAAAAATCAAATTCATCACTCTACTTCACCATTACATTGATGTTTTGGCATATTCATATGATGATCTGAAACCACTCAGACCTGAAAAAATATAGCATGAGATTCCTCTCAAGATTGGGTCACTGCCACACAAGCAGAAGAAAAGGTAGTACAATCCTAGGATATCAAGCACAATTTTGTCTAAAATACAAAAAATGTTGAATGCTAGGATTATTTTCCCAATCCATCATTCCACCTAGATTGTAAATATAGTCCTTGTAAGAAATAAAAATGGAGAAATTTGCATGTGTTGATTTCATAAATCTGAATCAATCATCCTTAAAAGATAATTATCCCCTACCCATCATGGATCAGCTACTATAGACAGTGACTGGCACTGAGATTTTATTAATGCTAGATGGGTTTTCAAGATATAATCAAGTAGAAGTTAGTGAAGCAAACCAACATAAGACTACCTTCACGATGCCTTGGGGCACTTTTGCATATCAAAGAATGCCATTTGGCTTGATCAATGCTAGTGCCACTTTCCAAAGAAGAATGGATCTTGCTTTCAAAAATGAAATGGGTAAGTTCATTATGGTCTACCTTGATGACTTGAAAATCTTTTCTAAGCATCATCCTGATCATTTACATCATCTACAACAAGTGCTGGAGCGATGTGGGTAGAATGGTATTTCTCTTAATCCCAAGAAATTGATTTTTGGGATTACAGAAGGTAAACTTCTCGGTCACACTATGTCTCAAGAAGGCATAAAAATTGACCCATAAAGGGTCAAATCTATTCAAGAGCTTGATCTTCTTGCCAGTAAGACTACAGTTCACTCTTTCTTTAGAAAGGGGAATTTTATGTGAAGGTTCATTCCTAAATTTACAAAGAATACTCACCACATTATCAATATGATGAAGGGCAAAGCCACTTTCAGCTAGACTAAAGAAGGAAAATCAACATTTAAAGACATCAAGGAAGCTATCACCCATGCCCCAATTCTAGTTTGTCTTGATTACACCAAAGATTTTATAATGTACAACTATGCTTCTAAGTATATGCTTTTATCCATCTTGGTTCAATAGAACAAAGAAGGTGTGGAATCTCTTATCTCTTTCATGAGTTATCATCTTAAAGCTCATGAGATCAAGTATTCAAACATGGAGAAGCATGCTTATGTCATGGTTAAGGCAGTAAATCATTTAGATTTTAGATCTTGAATTCACATACTATCATTCTAGTGCCTTATACAATACTGAAATCTTTCTTAACTTAGCAAGAGTTTGGTACTAAAAATGGTAACTAGATTGCTAAGATTCAGGAATTTGATCTACATATCAAACCTACTAAGTTCATGAGGGTAAAAAGTCTCTACCAATTGATTATTGATAAAATAGCAAAGGAAATAAGGCATGAAGAAATAGCAATTGAAGACATGCCAACAGTTCTCTTTGTCACCATTACGAATGAGTGGTATTCAAATATTTCTCATTTCCTTACTTATGGTGAGTGTCTTGCTCACCTATCTCATAAAGAAAATAGGACTATTAAGTTGAAAGCTACCAATTTCGTCTTATGGGACAATGGCTTGTATAAGAGGAACTTTGATGGAGTGTTCCTCCACTACATGGATAAAGCACAATAAAACAAACTTTTGGATTCCTTCCATAATTTGGCCTATGGAGGACCTTTTTTTGCCCCTGTGACTGCCCATAAGATTATGTGAGCCAGGTATTATTGGCCTACTATGTTTCAAGATTCATATGATTGGGTGCATAGATGTGAACTATGTCAACAATTTGTTGGCAAACCCAAGTTAGCTACGTTCCCTCTCAAGCCAATGGTGATAGAAGAGCCATTTTAGCAATGGGGAATTAATTTCATTAGCACTGTAAATCCTTCCTCAAGTGCTGGACATGATTATGTCCTTACAGCCATAGATTACTTCACCAAATGGGTGGAAGCCATTTCAATCAAGCATGTTACTTTAGAAGTAGTGTGTAATTTCCTCAAGAAAAACATAATTTTTAGGTTTGGAGTCCCAACCAAGATTATAACAGATAATGTAGTTTTTTTCTCTTTTCATGAGATTACTCAATTCTATTACTTTTATGGGATTATTCTCTTCCATTCTTCTGACTATTATCCACAAGGAAATGGTTAAGCAGAGTCAAGCAAGAAGAACCTAGTGACCATTATCAGGAAGTTGGTAGATGAAAATCAAAGAACTTGGCATAAAGCATTATTTGACACTTTATGGGCAAATAGGATTATGGCCAAGAGAGAAATTGGTACATCCCCTTTCCAACTTCTTTATGGTCTAAATGCAGAGATACCAATCACCTTACAATTACCAACATTAAAACTAGCAAAGGCAGTAGAAGATTTAACCTTTTAAAGTTCCATCGACAAAAGGATTATGTACTTAACTAAACTTAATGAGCAAAGAACTATGGTGGTGGACCAAATTACTGCACATCAAATTCTAGTGAAGAGAATCTTCAATCAGAAGGCAAAGATCCATAATTTTCATATTAGAGATCGAGTCTTATTGTGGGACAAGAGGAGAGAACCAAAAGGAATGCATGGAAAATTTGATTCCTTATGGAGAGGCCCATTTACCATTCATTGTTTAAATAGTGAAAATAGTGTCTTGTTGGAATACCAAGATGGGATGCCATATTCTCTACCTCATAGTGGGTAGCATCTAAATCACTTCAATCCTTGAAGCATTAGACAAGTCTATTTATATATATGTACATTTGTATAGTCTTTCTTGTTTTGTGTTTTTTGTTCATTTTTGGCACCATTTGGTTTTTGGTGCCTTTCTTTTTGGGTGAACATGACTCTATAGCCCAATGGTAGAGATGAAGGCACTGAGATTCTAGT
Organism: Torreya grandis; assembly: GCA_037957365.1. NCBI lineage: Eukaryota > Viridiplantae > Streptophyta > Pinopsida > Cupressales > Taxaceae > Torreya > Torreya grandis. The sequence continues at coordinate 2,271,224 of JARHVA010002396.1, read as the reverse complement.
TTCTACTCCCTTCAACTATTTCTATTTTCAACCGATGGAAGTTCCCCAATTGGAGTTAGCTATTATTCCCAAAATTTGTCACTTATTTTTGTGGACAACCTACTAATCAGTTTGGTCCTATAGACCAAAACTCCCTCTTCTCTTTCTCAAGAATGTTTTGAGCAATTAAGTTTTCTAAATATTCAAGCCTTTTCTTCTAAGTAAGCTTCAGGTTCAATAGGTAGGCCTTCTTCAAATTAGTTTCAAAACACTTAAGGCTTTTCCTTAGTGTTTTGAGAATGCTTCAACACAAGGGTTTATTCAAAAGACTTAGCATCAGGCTTCAAAGAAATAGAATGAACCACTTTGAACCATTAAACCATTGAACCCTACCTTCACAAGGTTCAAAGGTTCAATGACTCTGGCAGACTTAAAGAAAAGAGGGCTTTGAAGATTTAAGATTGAACTTTGAACCATTTGAACCTCACCTTCATAAGTTTCAAGGTTCAATGAGTTTAATAAGTCTGAAAGACTTAAATAAAAGAAGGCTTCAAAAGATGAAGATTGAACTATTGAACCATTGAAACTTGAACCAAAAGGAGTTTAAAGGTTCAACGAGTTCAAAGGCTTAATGACTTAGATACACAGAAAATATAGAGAGTTTGAAGCTTTGAAAAAATCAAATAAATAAGATTGAACTATTGAACCGTTGAACCTTGAACCAAAATGGTTTAAAAGGTTCAAGGTTCAATGAGTTCAATGAGTTCGATGAACTTAGAGAATAAAAGGATTTAAAAGAAAGAGAATGAATCATTGAACCATTGAACTTTAAACTAAAATGGTTCAAAGGTTCAAAGGTTCAATGGGTTCAAATAATTCATAATTTTGAAAGGAAGCTTCGAGTGAATGAAGAAAGCAGAAGATTCTAGAAAGAAGTTCAAAGGGATGGTTCAACCGAAGAAGAAAAGGAGAGTGAATGCGGCCCTTCAAAAAATCATTTAACCCTTGAACCATTGAAATTTGAATAAAAAGAGCTCAAGGCTCAAGGTTCAAAGAGGTTCAAAGGGACCAGTGACATCCCTGCAAACATCAATTTTAAAGGAATGACTGTTGATTTTCAAAAGCCTTGAGAATAGGCTTAGTGACCAACCAAGGAAAGAGCTGAATAAGCAAATGGAAAAAGTGAGAAGATAGCCCCAAGAGCTCAAATTTCTAATTAAAGGCAAAATGTGGTAAGGAAAACTAGAAATATCTATAGTAAAGTTATTTCTAGTAGGTGGAATAGTCCACCAGGTGGACATCAGGGAACACAAATATATAAAGGCATGGCCTATTTTTCTACATGAAGTAAAGGTGAATGGACAACCATGTAAGAATAATTGAGAAGACCAAAAGAACCATGCTGATGAAGGGACATTTGAATTAATTTAAAACACCAAAGTCAAGGCTGATGCCCTGTTCCAGCATGGCTCTCTCATAGATATTAAAGGCAATCAATTTAGCATGGGCTGATTTCATGAAAAAAAGTGCTCAAGTCTTCCTTAGAATGCTATATACTGTCAACTCCCATTTTGTATAAGGGAGATCTCTCTATTATCAGAAGTGAAGCTTTGGTCAAATTTAAAGGCATTCCTAAGACTTTGAGCTCGAATTGTTAATCATATTTTGTTAAATGAATGAGAAAGCAAGTGATTTTCTAGACTTTGTGTTGGAATAAGCTTGTGTCTTTTAGGAAATTGTTCTTATGTCTGTTTCCTAAATATAGTCTTGTCTATTTAATCAAACAAGTAGAATTAGTGGTAATAAGATAGAAGATGTCCTGAAACCAACTATAGGAGACTTTGTGCTACCATAATTGCTTTCAGCCTATTGTTTTTGTGTAAAGGATACTAAAGAGACTTTGTGTTCTCTTTATCCTTCATAATCCTTTACCATATTGAAATTTTAGGTTCAGACTTTGAGCTACATGTAATCTTGTTGTGTTCCTTTGTCCCAATCAATATGAGAAATAACTAAAACTTTATGTTTTAGTTTGTTTCTTGTGGTTGTTGTTTCTACCCTAGGAGAGCCATGTTGTTTGCTAAATATCACTTCTGAAAGAAGAGAAGTTCCCTTTCATTAATTACACCAGAATCCTCCTCTATTCTATGACTATCATCTCTAAAAAAAGAGAGATGGATGGTATGTTTTCACCCCTGAGTGTATTTTCAGTTTATATTAGTATATAGTAGTGTTTAGGGAACCTCCCCTTGGTGAGAGGAGAGATTTATCTCCTTATGATGTGGTAGACCTACATATTTTTTTGTATAAATCTCCTTTATGATGTGGTTGATGAACCTATTTTTCCATTAGTCAGTTGGTGACAAAATATTCACCCAATAGGTAAATCATTCATAAAACATGGAGTTATTTTTCTATTATTGTGCATTGAGATATTTGTGTGTGAAAAATATTATTAAAAGAGTTATGTGAATATTGGATAGGGAAGAAGTGAAAAGAGAAGGATTTATTTATTGGGTTCTAGTTTCTCTTATATGAATATCAACTATGCATTTTTTTACTTTTATTGAAGATTTTCCCACGTATATTTGTGTTCATTGATCTATGTGCCTTTATAATTTATTACACATCTAGATCTATCATGTACATTGCATATTCAAAATGTATTACATGTTTTTATATGTAACAAAGATATGATGATGTGATCATTGATTGACAAGCTCACTAGATTTATTATTTTAACATGTGGGGATACTTTATAAAAAAATTACATTTTTTAAAGCTTGTACATCCCATAAATGGCCAAAGCATGTAAAAAATAGAAAAAATATTCAAAATTTTGGTTGTCTAATGTATGTGGACACTTTGAAACAATATTTGAGTAAAAGAACTACCAACACTTTTATTCAAGTAACCACTCATCATTTACATAAAAAATCTACCCATAGGTGCCATTATATGGCCTTTTATAACCTACATTAAGGCAAAAATGATCAAAAAATTGCTCTTAAGCCCTTTTGTTTTGTTTCTAGTGTTTGAAGGTTAATTTATCAGTGTTTAAGCCTACTAAAACTTCCTAGAGAGGCATTTGGAGTAGTTATTCAAGTTATGGAATTTCCTTCCCTCACCTAGGTACCATTGTATGGCTTGTGTAATAGTAAAAACATCAAAAATTTAGTCTCTATTCTAGAAGATTCAGTTGTTGATTACTTTGAGGGTTTAATATCCCTGCTTGATGACTACAAATCAAATTTGAGACCATCTAGTAGATTTCAAAAATTCATGTACATTCCCTTGCTACTATTTTTATGTTATTTTTAGCCTAGAGTGTGCCAAAGTTTAGTTTATAGTTTGTTTTTGTATTTATTAAATATCTTTTTAATTAAATACAAAAGTCCATGCAATATTGGGGGACAACTTCATATTTTTTTACCTAAGAGTAAAGTATTTAATATTTTCTTACATGCATGTAGTTATAATTATCTTTTAAATTTTTAAATACAAAATTAGTTAAATAAGCTCTAAATAAGATCATATGAGTTCAATAAATTTTTTCATATAAGTTCCCAACTAGTTTAGTAGAAGAGCTAGTAGAGATATTTTTTTTAATTGCAAAAGGAAAGGTCTAGTGTTTAAAACTCATTACCTGTATTTCGTTTTTTGGTCAAAGTACTTTAATCAAACATTTTCTAGTAAAAATTAGTTAAAATATTCTTTTTTGTTTTGTGTGAAAATTAACTCACATTCAAAACCCTTGTCTTTTTTTACTCTTTAAACACTTGACATAGACAATCCCTTATTGATCATGGTCATGTGATCAGTTGATTTATGTTTTTACACATTTTGGATTCATTAGTGTGGTCTATTATTTATTTAAATCTTGCACATTTTCTTCATTTTTTTAATGCCAATGTTTTCTTACAACACTTATGACTTTTGTGACACTTATGAATGTCATTTTTGTTTGTTTTATTTGCATAATGTGAATTATTTTGCATTCAAATAAGTGTATATTATTGTTTTAACCATGTAATATTTATTTTAATTTCAAAATAAATTATAATTTAACATTTAAAAATATATTTTAAAGTTATTTAATGTCATAGTGTCTATTTTAATGTTAAGTTATGGATTTTCCTAAGTTTGTGATAGATAAATCTCAAATTATTAATGGGTCAAATTATTTATCTATAAAAATTAATAGTAAAGTGGAATTTATGGCCCATAATTTGTGGAATATTATTATTGGGATGGAAAAATCACCATCAAGATGACATGTTACATCTGACCTTACAAATGCATTTCAAAAAAAATCATAAGAAACAATGTCAATTATTTTTATAGAGTTATAAGAATGATTTCCTACTCCATATCAACAATAAATATTCTCCTAATGATGCTTGAAAACTCCTTGATTCTATACATGAGGGCACTTGTCTCTCTAAGATAATTAAGCTTATTCTTGAACTGCTCTCTACACCTATGAGAGGTGATAAAAATTTGTTAATTTTATTACAAAAATATTAAATATCAATTAGATGGTTGTTATTTTCATTTCATTCAAGACCAGTTATTATATTTCATTATTTAGTTAAATATTCCTGTAAAGTTTCACAAGTTTATTTCAATTTTTAATTCAAAATACCAAATAGAGCAAGATATCCCTAACCTCACTACTTTTTTCTCTCTTTCGATTCAAAAAGAACAAGTGATATTAAATTTTGACTCTAAATAAATTTCCACTTAGGCACTTCTCACACTAAATATTATTTTTGAAAACAATAGAAACTATAAGTATAACCCTAATTATTCGAATGGCAAAAATTGGAACAAGAATCTAGTAATAAGAATTATAAAGCTAAGTTTAATGGAAAATTTAATTTATGTGGTAAATTTGGACATAGAGGGAAAGATTTTTATAAGAATAAATTTTATAAAAATAATAAAATGAATAAACATTGTAATCAAAATCAATATAAATATAAAAATCAAAACCATAACAATCAGGATCATAATACTAAAATTATTCCTTTCTAAGATACCTTGTTTTCTTCTAATGAAAATGAATGGTGTTTAGATATTGATGCATGGAATCATATGACTTATCTATAAAGTATTTTATCTAACACTATAAATATATATGAAAATATTTATTTATGATGTAATTCATTTTTATAAGCTACTAAGTAAGAAAGATAAAAATTTACAATGTTGTTATAAATGATGTGTTATAAGTTCCTAAACATAAGAAAAATATGTTATCATATTCTCAGATTATAAATGATGATTTCATAGTAACTTTGCTTAAGTATAAATGGTATATTAAGAATAAACATGGTTCTTTAATTTGTTGAAGGAATTTAGTATAATGGTTTATATGTGTTTTATGTTATCTTTCATTGCATAGTAGAAATGAATCTCAATTATGACATGAAAGATTAGGTCATGTTAATTTTATAAGTTTATATGATATGTTGTGATTGTTCTTCTTACTATTTATTCTCAACATAAAAATTGTGAGGGTTACTTATTATTGATTCCTGAAAGTGTATCACAAGTGGTTTTTAGTGTTTAATGAGAACTACTCATTTTTGAATTCATGAATCCAATGCATGAGTTGTATATTGTGATAATCCTATTATCTTTGGTGGAATAGAGGTATAACAAGTGGACTATTTCACAAATTTATATTAATTGGTGGTTGGGAGCCACCCTAGACTAATAGTTGATCTTTGATCTTGAGGATGATATGTGTTATTTAAAGTGAATTATGATCAAAGTCTAAGTCTAAAGCTAAAATAATTTGAGTATTCACAATGAAGCTAATCTAATGTGAATTGTTAAAAAAAAGAGAAAAAGGAAGGGTAAGGTAGAGAAGAAATATGTTATTGATCTTTAACCCAAACATTATGAAAAAGTTCAAGTTTCATCTAAACATGCTTTTAACCAATATATGACATGAATTAGCATAAGCTCAAATCCTATTATTTTAACATAAGATTTCACTTGTTTAGATTAATTAGCTTGTTGTGCAATTTCCTAATGATATAATAGAAAAACCTACAAAGCCATGGGACCTTGAAAATTTGAGGTTAATCTCGAAAAAAGGTTGGATTCCTTTCACTAAATCTAATCCAAACTGATAAAATACCAATTTTATGGAAATCTCACTCTTTCGTGCTTTTGAATCCTAAACTAGGGGCTGATGGGGAAAAGGGTTAAAGAATTGAAATTTAAAAAAAACTAAAAATATGGTGATTTTACCAAATATTTTATAGTGGATGTTAATGGTTGCTTTATAAACACAATAGAGAAGAAAATATGTTGAATTTATTTCAGCACAAACTCATACAAATGGAAATCAGAGGTAATATTTTAGCTATTTTTCAGAAAAAGGAAATGATATTTATTCCAAATAATATTTCCAAGAGGGTAAAATACCACAGATGAATTTATTGAGAGTGAAATAAAGAGACAAATATTCCATAAATAATCAAATAACTTTCACACACATAAAGATCTCTCAAGACAAGAAAGGCAAATCTTTAACTTTATTTCTCTCCAAAGGTTACTGCTTGTAGTAAATACATTTAAAATGCAAAAAATATCACTAAAAATAAAAATATATATTAGGTCACAGGTTCTTCACATTTTTATAAAAAAAAATATCCAAGATGAGATGTAGTTGGCAAAACTTGAATGCCCAGTTCAATGAGATCATGTAAATCTAAAACCCTCATGCAAAAGAGGCAAGTTCATTTATTTCTATCATTTATGAACTTGGACTAGTTGGAAAATGGCATGCATGATCTGGGTGTGAATTTTAGTGTAGCATGGCATGGTTGGAAGTGTTTAATGTTCATGCAAGGCTCCTTCATTTGGTAGTATTGAAAATAGCTTCCTCATCTAAAAATAGGTGCCCAAAATATAACTTGAGTTTCAAAAGAAGATAAATCAAAATAACTTCACATGCAAATCCCTAGCTTGTAAAATGCATGAGGTACTTTTATGACTATAAGCCTTAACAATTGTCAAAATAAACCATGTAATTCATAATTCATGATTTTGAACTTTTCAACAATTCATATTTATCAAAACGGAAAGTGTAATTTGCACTTGTGTTTTTTGAAATTTTGACATAATAGAAATATATAAAGTGTAAAAATAAGTTTAATCTTTCTCAAAAATAGTTAAAAAAAATATAGATTTACTTTTGCATTGAATTTACAAATTACAAATATTTTGAAATGAAACTACATTGGCATAACATTCATCAAAGAAGAAGATTAATTAATGTCCTAAATTTCCTCAGCTTTCTTATCATTCTTGGCTTGCAGCTTCTCAATATATGCATCAAAGGCCTTTAATATTTCCTATATTCATTCTAGATCTAGCCCATAATATTAGATATTTGAGGTTGCACAATCTTCAGGAACATTAAAAATCTCTCTTCTAAAAGTTTTGATCCCTTGCATTTCCACCCTCATTTTATCAATTACTTTTTCATACCTAATGAAGATGTTGATAGAACTTAGGATAAAGACTATGTCTTTCATAGATTTTATCTCAATTAGTGATTTGAAATTATTTTATATGTACTCTATCTAAAAGATATTATTATCATCATCTATTATTTGGAATGACATTAAATCCATCACACCTTAAATCTCATACAATACATCAACTACCTTATTGTGAGCATCCTTAGCTTGTTCAATAGACTCTATTAGTATTCCTATCCAAAAGTGAGTAACCATGTGTAGTTATTCATGCTCAACATCACTCTTAAATATATTCTCAACAATGAGTGTGTTCATATCAATTTATTTTATGGTTATCAATCTAGGATAATGCATGTTTAAGATATAAATTTCTCCTTCATAGTTATTGATCCATTCCTTAAAAATTTATTTCCTCTCTATTATGTTTATCATTGCTACAAGAACCTTATTGCCTTTAGTGATCAATTTCTTAGACCATTCCTTTATATCCATTCCCATGTGAGCAATATCTCATAAAAATTAATTATATCTTGATCTATATTGATTGGCTTCACTACCTATGATTAATGAAATGTTTCACATGGATTTATGAATAGGTTTAGTTCTTTTGTCAATTTATCTACTTCTCTCTTTAGCTCATCCTTGGTGGCTTTGTCATGATCAATTAATTATCTAGAAGAGAGAGTTGATACTAGTTTACATGTTGTGCTTAAGACCTTATCTAATATATCATCCAAGGTGTATTTGATAAATTTGATAATAACCCACCATAAGATCTTCCTTTTATTTGTTTGGCAAGAGAACTATAATTTCAACATATCTCCCCCCTTGTCATCATTGAATGTCCTTGAGATAGTTTGAGGAGTAGGTTTTCATCTCTTCTTGACCTCTAACATGCCAAAATCTAATGTACTAGGGTCAATCATCTATTTCCTCTTCTTACTCACTAATCAGGATAACCAACTAGGGGTAGACACTTGTTATTTTGAAATTGTTACCAAATAATTAGTAACTAATGTTACTACACTAGCAGACAATGTAACCATTGGGGACTCTTAGGAGGATGATGACATTGGTTTCTCAGGAGGTGCCTATGGGGATCCACTTTGGTTAGTAGCTTATACATTAACCTTTATATCAAGTGTTTGGGTTACTCCAATCTTGACTAATGGTATTTTAGGAATAGTGAAAATTGGAGGAGTGGAGATAATGGAAGCAACTATGTCTATTAGGGAAATGGAGGATGGAATAGACACAAAGATTGTGAATTTTAGAATTGGTATAAGGGTAGAATCCAAAGCAATGAATATGTCAATTATATGAGTGGGACCACTCAGGGTTGGTGATGTGAAAATAGTGGGTTGAGATGAAGAGGAAATAATACTTTTCCCAGGTGTTGGTGTGGCCTATAGAACTATAGTCAGGATGACTGATTATGTGATAATGTAATATTGGGTAGTATTTTAAATTAATTGAGATTTAGTAAAAGGAGTTATAAATGAAAGGGATAATGGGAGTGGATCAAATGGTAAATTTAAAATGGGAGGAAAGGAAGGTGGAGTGGAAACATGAGATTCCACTATAGGGGGACCCTGAGTATCCACTTGACTAACTGGTGTTGATTGAACTTAGCTTATTTATGAGGGTATTATGGGTGAAATGGTAGGTAGAGTGGATAAAAGTAGAGGGGTTGACTTTAGAGGTAGAAGTTTTGAAACTTCCTAAATAATATGAGTTAAAGAAGGGGGATAAGTAGGAATTGGGGTGTGAAGGCTATGGGATCTAAAGGTATAAAACCCTGTGCCACTACCACTATATCTTTTGGTGAAAGATCAATCAATTCATCCTTAGATTTTCCATATTTTATTTATTTCCCTTTCAAGAATATATCCACTATAGTCTTTGTTTTCTTATTGTTATTATTCTTAGGTTCCTTTGATGGTTCACTAGGACCCTCCTCTAGTGGAGTGATACCTTATGCTTTGAGATTTGAAAGTTTCTCTTTAACCCCTATTATCTCCCTTATGACATTTACTCCATTAATTATCAATTAATTAATTATTAAGATATCCACTATAGTCTTTGTTTTCTTATTTTTATTATTCTTAGGTTCCTCTGATGGTTCACCAGGGCCCTCTTCTAGTGGAGTGATACCTTATGCTTTGAGATTTGAAAGTTTCTCTTTAACCCCTATTATCTCCCTTATGACCTTTACTCCTTTAATCCTCAATTAATTAATTGTTATATTCAATATAATGAATATTTTATAAAATATAGAAAAATACTCAAGAACTGACCACCTCAGTAGTGGCAAGGGTCTAACAATGATCTATGTAAGGTAGATTGGGTCTACTCTAGATTTTTCATCTGCCAAGTCATCAAGGATTGGTGTTAGATCATAATATTTTATTTGTTTTAGGGACATCCTTGAATAGTAACTCGTACTATAATCTCTTCATCATCACAATCTTTCTAAAAATATTCATAATAAGGCACATGTTCATTTGTTTCTAGGTCTAGGGCATGGGTGATTTTACCATATGGATCAAAATAATGTCTAGACTCTAAATTCCTCAGTGTTAATTAACACATCTTAGACTCTATACCTTTGGACTTCATGAGGGATTGGCATAAGTAATGACCAAAGGAAATTGGAAAATGTATCCATGCCTTATGCATATCTAAGAGAAGTTTAGGCATCTCCATAAGTTACCTGAATAACTCCAATAATACCCATTTATTTCTCACATAAAGGGGAAGTGTGTAGGGCTAGCTACTAAATCTAGCTACCTCCATGTAGGATTATGTGAGAAATTGTATAAATAATGAAACCCATTTACTAATTTCATCCTTTGCTTCTCTTGAAAATATTTCCTTCCCAAGCTCCCAATTGAACATGATAATGATGTTGTAAATGAAGGCATCATTGACTCCCTTGAACTATTATCTACTAGCATGTAGTGTGAGAACAAGGTAATAGTTGTAAACTCTAGTTATCTCTTTGGGAATTATGTTAAGTCTTGAGAATAATCTTATTTTTACCATGACATAAACAATATAAGATGTCATGTAGAACTTGTTCTTTGTTTGTACCTCCATCAGTTGCTTATGGAGGGAGTCACTTATCAATTGGGCCAAATTTATGTATTGTTTATTTTCTTAGATGGTCTAGATATATTATTACATCCATTCTTCATATCACTTGGCATCAAGATTACCAATGACCCTGTGTAATAGTATTATAATATCCCCTATCTGATCTATGAAATAAAGCCTATACATGGTCTTAGGAAATATAGTGGAGGAAGGTTTGGGAGTCTTGATTCATTGGTTGTTTATTATATTATGATATCCATCCTTTTTCTCTTCATAGAAATATTTTGATGTCTATGGAGTTATATCCAAATAACTCTCAAATTTTTAGATGGCAAACATGTTGTTGACAAAGTCAGGGTCAAGATATAGAATCATTTCCTCTTTCTCATTATATAATTGCCTCATGTCAGGATCATAATGTTGGGCCTTAGGGATTTAAATAGATAGAGGAAAGGTTTTAGCTTGTGGATGACCAGAGTCATAGATACTCTAGATCTAAACATTCTTGAATTTTGTACCTATTTTAGCCTAAAAACTCCTATGTCAATTGATCTATATTTTTATCTTTGATCTCTATGATATTCAACTCCAAACAAGGAGTCGCTCTATGGATCTTAGATTTGAACTTCACCTCTTTAGGAGGCATGAAGACTTGTGAAAAACCATTATGAAAGTTGGTAGAACCACAAGTTTTTGGAACACTTATATTCTCCAAAAAAACTTCGAGGTACTTGAAGCACATCATATCTCTTTGGTGTTTTAAGTAAATCATATCCCTAGTAGAAGTGGGTGGTACTCAAAGTAGTCCACTATGAATTACTAGAAGTCTGTGGGGGTCTAAGGTGTTTGAGGCAACTTTAGTGTCTATAGGGACACTAGGGGAATGTTTGTAGGGAATATTCTTTGGTTTTAAAGGAAGTATATTCTTTAAAATATTCTATACAAAGAAGCCCTAAATTTGACTACAAATTTGGGAAGGAAAAAACATATTTTTTCTTTGGAAAATGCATCCATTAGGAGGAAAAATCTTGAAATAAAGCTTTAGAAAATAAAACCCTACAAAAACCCTAGAGTACCCCAGACACATGATTTCAACCTTAGATTTTAAATAACTAATAAAATGACTACACAAATCATGAAGTATCAATTTGGTAACCCTAGAGCAACACCATGAACAAAAAAACAAAGTTTATGAAAGATATAGAAGCTTCTACAAAAAATGGAAAATAATATCAAAAAATGCTTAACTATAGAAATCAATAATAGAAACTCAAGGAAAATAGCATATATGATGTGGCTTTGAAGTTTTACACTTGGATAAGTGTTTGCACATAGATTGAGGTTGGATTATGTGGTATAGGTAGATAGAGCTCAAAAACACATTATTAGTTTAATAAATGATAATAAAATACCCAAAATACTTGGTTAAATAGTTAAAAAAACCTTATAATTAATGTGAGATATGGTAGCTGGTGGTAGAGATTAGACTTGCCTGAAGCAAGTCCACTCCCCATGGGTAGATGATTAGATTTGGAGGAAGGTGGAACCCATGGGGTACTTTGCATGTTTTGAATGAGAAAATTACACTCGAGGTTTTGCATTCTATAGTGTATTATAACTAATAAATGGTTTGCCAAAGGTGGATCTTAAAATGCACTTTGCACATTTGAAAACATGTAGTGTGCACTTTAGGTTCTACATTCTATGGAAGGGGGGATTTCTATCTTTAGTGGGATGTACATCCTGTCATGAAATTTGCATGTTGTGAAAATGTGCAATGTGCATGTTGAGTTCTAAATTTCACTGGCTTAGGTGCTTGGTAGGATCTAGAGCTTTCCATGCATTTTACATGTTGTGAAAATGCGTAAAGTGAATTTTGATTTTTGGGTTCCATTGGTTTATTATGAGTTGGTGTTACATGGGATCTAGATCCTGAAATACATTTTTCACATTATGTAAACATCTAAAGTGCATGTTGGGTTATGGTTTCTTCTAAAAGGGAATTTATGTGATTTTTGGGACTCGGAACTCGTGAAGTAATTTACACAAGTGAAAATTACATCTAAAGTTCTATATTATAAAAGGAAAAGAGGAAAGATGGGTTTTTTTGTAGGCTTTAGGTTTTTTCCCAAAAAACAAAGGGGGTCTCCCTTAGGATATCAAATGTAATGATATTTTTATGACAAAAATATCAACATTTTTGGCAACGTCTATGAGTTGATTACCTACTAATCATTGCCAATATAGTATCCTTATAAGACATTAAGCATGGAGCCAACTCCATTTTAACAAACTCTAACCTAGGCAAGAACAAACTAGGATTTTCCTAGATAGAAATAAAATAGTTAAAAATAGACAAACAAAATAGGAAAAAACAACACAACCTAAGAAAATAACTCCTAATGAATCTAATTTTTGCATAATCACTTATTAAAAACACAACTTAACCTTATTATATATAAAAATTTAAATTTTTTGGAAGAAATTCCTTGCCTCAAAATCAATATTTGAGGTGTATCCCATTAACTAAGATTAGCAATTATTCTCCATTAATCTTGGAGATATAGAATGCATTGGCTTGTTTGCACTGAGTGATGATATATGTGTAGACATCAAATTCCTAACACAATTTGTGTTGAAATTTTCAATCTTACTTGAATTGTACTCAAATGTACATTTTAGGCCAAAAGCCATAAAATACCCCAAATGGTTTAAACTTATCACTTACAAGTGCCAGTTTAGGTAAAAGTATCCCTAAATAGGGAAATGCATTTTATGGGCTAGCAAACTTTGATCAGATCATTTCGAGTCAAAATGATAATTTTGCCATTTAGTGCTCTAGATCACTCTTTTCTTCTAATTCATTAGTACACATCATGTACCTTTATTATTTGGTGTTGGAAACATCTTAAATGGGAATATAGCTCCAACACATCTAATATCACCTTCCAATTCCTCTCCAGTCAAATTATAACCTAGTAATATGACTTTTTGACCATTTTGATTAATTGAGGGCCAATTTTCAAATAATTACATAAATGTTGATTAACCTTATTTAAGTCTAATTAATCCAAAGCAAGAGCTTAAGTGGAGTTTCCATGAGATTTGTTGAATATTTATTTTTGATAATTGATTCTTATTAACTACATCATTGGGTGACATCATTTCTTTGAAAGACATCCTTAGGCCATAAATGCCATAAATATCAAGATTATGGGTCACCCATGCCTAGTTAATGCCTCCCATGCCTCTTCAATGTCCATTCTTCTAAGGTTATGATGAAGATAATTATGGATTTAATTACAAATATTAAGATTTTCCATGGCCACACATCTCAATTTTGAGATGGACGGTCATGGTTGATCCTAACCAATCTAAAAAATCTATAAATAGAGAGGCCATGGACATGAATTTTAACATTGAATATTGCAAAGTTATAATTTTAAATTGTTTCCACAATCCTTTGAATTTGATCATTGATTTTATTTGCAAGATTCATTGATAGGCTAGTTTAGTAATTTGGAATCATGAGCCTAGGTTTTATGGAGTGTTATTGAGACATTGGAGGAGTTTACCACCATTTTTGACAAAGACAGGGATGCTTGATCAAGGGAGAACATGCTTCTGAGCCACATGGGTATGGTGAATCCAATTGGGAAGGTAATATGATGTTGATTTATTTCATTTGTTGCTTGTTATCCTTTGTAATTCTCATAGGAATAGATAGGCTTTAGTTAGTTAGTTCTTTATGCATTTTTCATTATTTATGGACTAATGCTTGACTAACTTTCTTTGTAATACTCTCTACATCTTGGCACGCCCGGTGGTACTAGATTCATATCACACTTGAAGAAGATCATCTTACAACTTTAAAATATTCATTTAAACCCTTAAAACTATTGTAAATCAATTTTCTAATTTTATTTTACCATTTTTATTTGCCACAATTTTACACAGTTATCAACATCAGCTGGTAAGACTAAAATCAATTGTATAGATTAACAGATGTCAGTTAGTAAAATTGGCATCAGTTGTATACCTATCATTAGTCACATTATTATAACTGATGTTAGTTATATAATCAACATCGGTTATAAAATGTAACTATCGTTGGTTATATAAACTGACGTCGATCGCTGTGTTTTTCTTAAAACATAGACACAAAAGCTCTTTTTCTAAACTTTATTATTTCAAACGAAAAAGAAATATAAATCTAAAGGACATGCTAAAATTTTTTATATAGGACAAAGCTTGACATTTGCTAAAAACATGTTTTAAATCACCTTTTTCATGTTTAAAAATCACTTCAGAGCTTTGTTTTCGTGTTTAATGAAAAATTTAGATGCTTAGATGAATGTTTTAAAAGTTCACAATCTTAAGACCAAGGGCTCAAATGAAAACCACAAAATATTTCATTTGGGCTTAAAATTAAACACACTTATCAATATTTGTTTGCAATAGTTGTTTAATTATATTTTTTTTGGCAAAAAGATGAATATTGCATGTATGCTCTTCCATTTGTCCCCTTTATAGAACCCTTGGAATCAAAAGCACCATTCCTATTGAAAATAGCCTAGTCCAAGGATTAGAAAGAATGTCATCTAAATCACTCCCCAAAAACTCATCAAATTTTGGGTGACCTTGAAAATGACCCTAAAGTCTTTCTATTTCATGCTTTCTTTATTTTTATGCAAAACTGGCTTGTGAATGGGATGCCATTACCTCCCACAAGTTCTTTAAGGAAGCTTTGACCCAAGGTTTCACCTCCTAGAATTTAATTCATTTTCTCCTAATTGGAGTTACACATAGGACGTATTTGCATTTGAACATCACACTACACTGAGTGAATAATAGGATGTAGTGGTTATAAAAAGGACTAGACCTTTTTATGACTAGTTAATGCTATGATCACCTAGTTTCCATGCTTGTATTTTACATCATTTGATGTGAAAGTCATTATGCAATTGATTACCCTAGAATGTTTAAAACCTTGCTAGTTTATTAGACCCCACTTTGTCATACCTTTTTAGTTTAGACTTAAGACATTTGTTTTTTGTCATTAGCTTACTTGGTCTTGATTTGTCTCTAAAACTACTTGTTAACCCAATAAACTTAACCAAAACACATTTTCCTCAATTTTATTTTGCAAAGGAGGTGTTACACTGTCCAATTAGAAAATTCATCTTTTCCTTGTTCAAATTGTTGTCATAAACATTGTCTCATGTCATCCACTTTGGCACAGTCATGCTACCTAATTGAGTCTAGATCTTTCACCCAATTTTTTTAAATCCTTCATTTATAATCCACATTCAAAATTGAACCTTTTTGATTTCTAAGGGTTGGTATGCCAGAGTGGGTTCACCATTTACACACTAAGCTTGTTCTAACTTGGGTTCAATTTTCCATTTGGATTGAAGGTCATTTATTAAGACTCAAAATCACATTATCATCTTGTTAGACTCAATTCATTTTCTGTATCACTCATGTTTTGAGTCCTAGAACATATTTTATCCTAAAGGAATCATGTGGTGATGTTGTATTGCCTATTTGGGCCTAGATTTATACTTAATGATTCATGTATGTTTTTACATCTTGAGTTGCTTAGTCTATTTTATCTTCTTCATAATTTAGAAAGATCTCCTATAAACTTCTATGGTTAACTTATCAAAGTTGAAAGTAGATTTTATAGTGCAGGCATATCACAAAGATATAGGCTTTGGTGTATGAGTTTTCACCTTCAGTATTTGAGTTACCTTACCCTCTTCCGATCTATATGATTTCAACCTTACCAAAGGTTGAGTAAACTTGTGAATCAAATCTTCTAAATTGTGTGTGGTTCAAAATACCCTCCCTTATAGTCTCACTAGTACCTTGGTTATTTGTTTAAAAGATAGCTGAAGCATACTTTTCTTGGTTAATAAAAACTGGTCCAAAGTTATTCAAACACAAAAAATAAATCTTTTAGACATGACTCGAAGGTTCACTCATAGTGGGGCCTCTTATGGCCTTAGTTATGAAGATGAGAAATTTTATGATTGTCAAGATAACCCCATTATTTTTTATGATATCCCCACAATAGTAGGATCTAAAGATTATTACAATGAATATCAACCCCAATAAGATCAATGTGAATCCCTTCTTAGATTGATAGAATCAGGTGCTAGACTATTTTTTGACTTTTTTATAGAATAATTTCATACCTTAGTTAGAGAAGGATAATAATGATGGCAAGAGCAGGATTTTGCACAAATAGATATACCTTATTCCTCTAACAAAGGAAAGGAAATATAGACAAAGTCAAAACCCACAAATATGGATCTTCTAGCTAAGATCAAGATAATAAGTCAATGATATGTAGATCAACTTGTCGTAGACTTAACTAACTCCCTAGTTGCCACTTCAACTCATAATAATTATTCAAAATAAAAAGGAAATGTGGTTAAAAGTACACAATAAATATTGGATGAGGACAGTACCATGGTGGATCAAGGTAATATAAATGAATAGTTAAAGTTGTAGAAGACCTTATAAAGTGTTCCATTTGAAATAGAACATACATTCTTCAATCATCAAAAACATCTTATCACTTTACAAACTCAAAATCCAAACATTCAGTTCAAATTGAGGAAATCCCTCAAGACAATTTGGCAAGTTCTTTTCAACCAACCCAAAAATTAGTAAATAAACATAGAAATTTCCAAAATCAACAATGTATAAAACTAAATTTAAGGAATGTTTTAAAATCCAAGAATAAATAGCCTATGTTATCAACTCAAGGAGAAAATTAGAAACAAGTCATGGATTGAATGTTATACACTCCCTATAGGTCCACACAAAACTAAGGGCACATTCCACCCCAACAAAAACAAAACTAGGGGCACATTCCACCCCAACAACAACAAAATTAAGGGTACATTCCACCCCAACACTAACAAAACTAGGGTCACATTCCACCCCAATAGTAACAAAATTAGGGGCACATTCCACCCCAACACCAACAAAACAAGGGGCACATTCCACCCCAACAACAACAAAATTAGGGGCACATTTCACCCTAATAGCAATAAAACCAGGGGCACACTCCACCCCAACAACAATAAAACTAGGGGCACATTCCACCCCAATAACATCTTATTTAATCCATAAATACACCAACCATGCAAGGATGGAATTCTATGAAGGAAATTATTCAATGATTGGAGATGAATAATAGAGTTAATAAGTATAAATTTGATGAGATATGCCCATATCCATTTGATTTATCTATTCTCTAAAACCCCTTTCCACCTCATTTTGAGGCATCTAAATTTGACAAATATAAAAGAAAAGGAGATCCATGTGAGAACATATAAGAATTCTTCATCTTATGTCAAGAAGTTTCTTATAGTAGTGAGTACTTACTATGACTATTTCCATAAATTTTAGCAAGATAAGCTCCTGATTAGCTATTTAAACTACTCAAAGAATCAGTAGTAGATTGAAATAACTTATCATAAAGGTTTGGTAACCATTTATCATATAACATAGAACTTGATTTAATTATTGTTGACTTATGCAAAGCCAAACAATGTGATGGTAAACTTTTTGCTACATATCTGTAAAGGTAGAGAAAATTGGTATGCCTCTTTCAACATAATTTGCTAGACAAATAGATGGTTGATATCTTTTCATAGAATTTGTATCCTAAAGTTGTACATAATATATAGTTAGCTCATGATAAATAATTTGAATAAATTATTGACAAAGAAGTGTAAATTGATAAGGTTCTTATTGCTAAAGGCTTTGTTAATATTTTTGTGTAACATCAGGCATCTAATTAGACTAAATCACTAGTTAAAATAATTATGTAGGATAAGCCTAAAGGCTTTAGAAAAAATAAGAACATGGTTGAGAATGGGGTGACTGAAACAAGACATGTATAAATGGTACATGTTATGCCTCCTTCAAATGTACAATTAACTCCATCAAAATCCACTGCCTACTTTGCAAAGATAACCTCCATGAATGACATTTCATAATAATTTTAGAGTCTTTAGCAAATTAGGAGAATTGATTAAAGTAGTGTTATAAAATCTCGTTTTAGCGATTTTAATTGTATGGCTAGTATCAAGGCCATTTCCTCAAGATCAACCAAAACTAAATTGGTACAAAGACAATGAATGGTCTAACTTTCATCATGTTTCTAGTCATGGTGCATATCATTGTGTTTAATTGTGACATATTATTGAGGATTTTATTGAATGTGGTGAATTAGAAATTAATTTGGCCCCTAATCAGTTTAAAAATCCACCACCACCAAGAAATAATCAAAATGCTCACAATGAAGGACAAAGGCAAAATCAAAACCAACAACAAGGTCAGAATCATAATGAACATAACTAAGATCATAATGTCCACACTAATAATGTGGTTTATAACAATGTACCTTACAACTATAATAATATTTTGGGGTGCATTTCTAAAACCCACATTGCCATTGTTACTATAAAACTACATGGCCAATCTCATGTTCCTCACAACACAAGACCCATCATTATAGAGTCAAAACCCTCTCCCCCTAGTAATACCATGTTAGGTTTACATCATCATGTTAATCTATTTGTATGGGTTACTAATTCTAAACAACAACACCTTTATTCTAATTATAAACATTCCTCGCTGACCTAAAATTGTAGTGATACAATTAGACACCCATGAGTCACCATCCAAGGCCATTTGCCTTCCTCTTCTAATTATAATAACTCCTTACCACCTATATGTTGTGTATTCATAACTAGATTCCCATGAGTTACCATCTAGGTCCCTTTGCCTACTTATTCAATAAACCCTAATGATAACATTATGCCAATAGTTCTAAAGCTAAATATTGTCCTACTAAAGACTAAACTAGTTCAATTCACAATTCAAAAGCCTTATCATCTAATGGATCGATTAGATAAAACCCCTACACAAATTTCCATATTAGAACTCATGTAAACATTTGATGTCCATAAAACCATCTTTAACTAACTTTTGTAAGAGTCTATTATGCCTAATGATATAAACCTTAATCAGTTTCAGAACCTAGTTGGACACTTTTCTTCATTTTGGCAAATCACATTTGATTAAAAAGACATGTCCACCCTCAAAACAAACCATGATAACCCATTATACATTGAGATAATCATTATGGATCATAAGATCAAGTGGGTTCTTATAGATAATGGTTCAATGCTAAACACCATATCTCTTAAATTGGTATGATGATTGGGCTACATGGATAAAGACATTCAGCTAGAAACTATTACAATCAAGGCTTACAACAATGCCAAGAGGGAGTCATCTGGAATAATTTGGTTGTCAGTCATCATTGGGTCTATTTTTCATCACACATTATTCCATATTATAGATATTAAGCTTCCTTATAACATACTTCTTGGTCATCCTTAGATATATGAAGTATAGGTAGTTCCATATACTCTTCACTAATGCCTTAAGTTTCCCTATGATGGGATCAAGGTTACTATTCTTATTGATCAACAATGATATCAATACTATAAACATCTTCAAGTAGAGTTTCATAACTATAAGTATTGCCCAAGTTCTAAATTAAATGAAAATAATAAAAAAGCCATCATTTCTCATCCATCTCCATCTAATCATATATAACCTGGTGATCTAGCCTCCACTTCGATCGATCCATTTCCTATAGCTCTAGATAATAAGGTTATTATTAAAGATGTAGGAATTTCCACATATCATCAAAAGGATGTCCTCCATGTTGAAAAATTACCAAAATCCCCTAAAACATTTGGTAATTCTAAAAATTCCTAGACTCCTAATAGACCCAATCAGATTTGGCAACCAAAGAAGCAACAACCAAAACCTCTTATGGTTTTTGTACCTATAATTACACCAAATAAAGATTCAAAGGCTTTTACTAAGGGATATTGGTTATGTTCTAAAGGCCTTTCTGATTGTTTTCAAAATCCAAATTATTATTCCCTAACCAAATAATGGATCATCTTGACTATATAGGGAAAGGCCTTGGCCCATAGGCGCAAAGAATTTTAGATCCCTTATCAGTTGGAGTTGTCAATTAGAATCATGGTCTTGGATTTAAACCAACAAAATATGACTTCATGACATTTGATAGTGACTCTTATGAGGTGATTAGTAATGAGACTCATAGAAGTGACATAACATCCCATTATAGCCTTTTTGATGAGCTTACTGATTTAGATTTGTTTGATTCAAATTCCATATTGATGATAACGCTTATTAGAGCTTCCAATCTTGAAACCAAAACCCATCCTAGTGGTGCTTCCCTTATTGAAGTAAGACATTATATATTTACCATTAGCACTTCTCATCCTAAAGAAATCACTCACTATAACTTATGCCTTTTCCATCCTAAACTTATAGATTAGGATCAACAAAATTTGGTCATATGCCTCAATGAGTATCAAAATGAAGAATTAATTGTAGAATACATGGGCCTTTGAGATGAATTTCCCATTGGTGATCATAATTAGGGTTTTGATTTTTCATTGAATTCTTCTACCTACTTTGGAGAGCATGAAAACTTAATTGGTCATAATAAATAACAAACATCAATATCTTCAAGTGAAAACCTCTTTGAGGCACTTGTCGATCAGAGAAAAAGTAAAAAAAAAGACAAGCCTTTGAGTGAAAACCTATTTTAGGTGCTCTTAGGAGGGAAAGTTTTCTCATACCCTTAAGATGTAGAAATCCCATCTAGCCCAAGTTCCATAGCTAATACAAGCATCTCTTCAGAATAACACCAAATATTTGAGCATCTTGCTCTTGAGTTTCTAAAGGTTTTTGGTAATTGACCTATACTTGAGAAGGAAAATTTTGATTCTTCATATTATCTAGATCTTTTAGAGGAATGAAAAGAAGATATCATGGAAGAAAATGATCATGACCATATGTTGCCTACAATTATAGATGATGGATCCACACTCCTTATGGAGAGAGTAATAGAAGTAAATTTGGGAACCCACGAGGATCCTAAAATGGTTTATCTTGGAGCTTCCCTTATTGACGTATAATGTGAAAATATTATATCCATTCTTGAGGATTATATAGACATCTTTGCATGGGCTGACTCTTACATGCCAAGCTTAGACATATATTTAGTTGTGCATCATCTTGTTGTTCACCCTGGTGTTAAACCAGTCTAGCAAAATTTGAGAAAGATGCATCCATGTATTGTCCTTTTAGTTAAGGCCAAGTTGGAGAAGTTGTTAGGAGCCAATTTTATCAAATGACTAAACTACTTTGAATGGGTTTTTAACATATTACCAATGAGTAAAAAAACCCCAAGCATAGATGTTTGTAATTATTTTCACAATATCAATAAAGCATGCCCCAAAGATGATTTTCTTTTGCCTAACATCGATATGATCATCGACTCAACTAATAGGTATGAGATGATATCCTTAATGGATGGATTTTGTGGTTATAATTAGATCAAGATAGCCCTTGATGGTTCTCATAAGACTATATTCACCATTCTATGGGGGGCATTCTATTACCAAGTCATGCCATTTGGTTTGAAGAATGCTAGAGCCACATATCAATGTGTAATGACTATCATTTTCCATGGCATGATACATGAAATTATTGATGACTATTTTGATGATATACTAATAAAATCAAGAGCAAGAGCTAGACACCCTGACATTCTATGAGGAATATTTGAGAGGCTTAATGTATATAAAGTCTTCTTAAATCCTAAGAAATGTGTCTTTGGAATCACATCAAGAAAATTTCTAGGGTTCATTATATCACAATGAGGGATTGAATTCAACCCTTAAAATGTCAATGTTATTATGGAAATGCCTTCACTAAACAATCTTAAATAGTTATGAGGTTTACAAGAAAAGATCTAATCTATATATAGGTTCATTTCTCAATTAGTAGATAAGTGCCACCCATTTACCCATCTCTTAAAGAAAGGGGTAACATTTCAGTGGGATGAATATTGTTAGATAGAATTTTCAAAGCTTAAAACATACCTGGCCAATCTACTAGTCACATCCTCCAACACAAGGAAAGCCACTACTTCTTTATATATCAACCACAAAACATGCACTGGGGGCACTTTTGGCTTAGCATGATGATCATGGTAAGCAACATGATATTTATTATTTAAGCCACACATTGGTAGCCTATGAAAATAATTATATGTTTATTGAGAAGGCATGTTTAGCTATGGTGTTCACTACTAAACAATTATGACATTATATGCTAAATAATAAAATGATTATTATTACCAAGGTAGATCCTCTCAAGTTCCTCTTATCTAAAGTAGATATTTAAGGATGCATGGCTAAATGGATTATGCTCCTTAGTGAGTTTGATATTGAGTACCATAATCAAAAGGCAATCAAAACACAAGTTTTTATTGACCAACATACAAAAGCTCCTATTACATCCACTCAACCTCTCAACTTTGACCTTCTAGATGATTCTATCATGATGATAAAATAAGCATCACAAGAATATAAATAGTGGACACTCTATTTTGATGGATCCTTCACATACTAAGGGTCTAGAGCTAGAATATTGTTGATCATATCATAGGGGGATTTGATCCCCAAAGCCTTCCATATATAATTTTAGTGTACAAACAATATGAATGAATATGAGGCATTGGTTGTAGGGCTCTATCTTGATATATAGTGGGATATTCAAATCTTAAAATTCTATGAAGATTCATAACTAATCATAAATTAGACAATTGAACAATATCAAACAAGGGATGATAAGATTGTTCCTTACAAGCAAATTATCGATAACCTTAAAACACATTTTAAATTTCTACAGTTTGAGTAAGTTTCATGAGTCAACAACAGATCTATTGATGTAATGTCAACAATCAGTTTCATTATTGAAATGCATGATAGTGCTAAAGAATATCAGTTCTTGATTGAAAATATTCTTTAGCTAACACATATTCTATCAGATTCAAAGAGGATATGTGCCATTACTGATCTTAAAATCTCACCTGAGATATCATGGTACCAATATTTTTATAACTATTTCCATAGTCATGTATTTCCTACCAACCTTTCCAACAACCAACAAAAACTATTCCTTCATCACTTAACATGTTATATCCTCCTTGGAATCACACTTTATCATAAAGGTTATGATGGAATGCTTCTTCATTTTTTATCTTTAGGAGAATCCAAGCTAGCACTAAAGGAGGTTCATGAAGGAATGTGTGGGGCCCATACTAGTGGTGTAGTCCTAGCAAAGAAACTCCTTATAATAGGCTATTATTGTCCCAAAATGGAGATATGTGCTTGGAACTATGTAAATAAGTGTGTTCTTTATTAGTAGCATGGTAACTTGATACATGCACCTTCCTTACCATTGCAGTTGATTACAAAACCATGGCCATTCTCAACATGGGGTCTTGATCTCATTGGGAAAATTAACCTGATATATTCAAATGGCCATAAACACATTTTTATTGCAACCAAATACTTTACCAAGTGGATTGAGGCCATTCCTCTTACTTATGTTACTGGGAAATAAATAGCTAGATTCATTCATTACCATATCATTTATTGATATAGCATCCCATCCCATATTATATCCAATAATGGTTGATCCTTTCTGAACTAAGATGTGAAATCTCTTTGTACAATATTCAAGATCAAGCACAAGAAATCCACTCCATATAACCCACAAGGCAATGAACAAGTTGAGGCATCAAATAAAACCATTCTAGCCATCTTAAAGAATATTGTCAATGATGTTAGCCATAATTATCACTTGAAATTCTTTCTTACCATTTAGGCTTATAGAACCAATCATCATACCCCAAATAGAGATACTCCTTACTCCCTTACTTTTGGTACTAAAGCTATCATCCTAACTGAGATAGAGATCCCATCATTAAGAATATCACTAGATCACATTGAAGATAATCAAGACTATAGAGCCTCAGGACTACACAAACTAGAGCTTCTTGATGGTAAACATTTGGCAACCTTAGAAAACTTGCAAGCCTATAAAAAAGGATTATGGAGAAGCTGAAATAAACACATTCTCCCTTGAGAACTTGAGATTAGTGACTTAGTTTTGAAAGACAACCAGAAGAATACAAATGCTAAACCCAAAAAGAAAGGCAAGTTTTAGCCTACTTGGTTAAGACCATATATTGTCACAACAAACTATGTATCAGGAGGATATCGATTGGCTAAAAATAATGGTGAAGATCTTTCAAAGCCCATGAACATCATGCACCTTAAGAGGTTCTACACATGAACATATTTGAAACATTATCTACATCACCCTTGACTTGGGGACAAATTGTGTTGTAAATTTATCCCAACCTTTTATCTTACCTTGAACACATTTTATACTACCCTGGTCCACTTTTCATGATTCCTGATAATAAAGGATGTGAATCATTTACACTTTGAACACATTCTTCATCCCATTTTGGATTTCTCTATTTGAGAAACATATTCTTTGTTGTATCTAAGGCATGTTACAATCTTGAAAAAAAAAATATCCCTTGACCAATTATGATCTTGATTATATCTCATGGCCATTATGAATATCCTTAGTAGAATATCTACAAAGTAGTTCACTAGGATAGTATTGTGTAGCTTTAGATAAGTAAACAAAAACATCTTCTTAGTTCCAGACTATTGCTACAATATTATAGATCAAGCCTCTCATTCTCACTGATTCGTGATCATGGGCTGTTGGAGCCCACTTAGCTATCTTATTGGAACCTCTACTCTTAGGATGTGCATCTCCTTGACTAAATGGTCCCACCTTGTGCATATTTTATCCCAAAAACATTAGAAATACTTTAAAAATATCAAAAACATTAGAACATGATCCATAAAAGAAAAAAGGCATTGTCTTACATTTATACATTCCCATTTTACCATGCTATGCTCTTGCCATTTTGTAGTCATATAAATGCTACTTCATTTCATCTTGTCCCATGAACTTACCATTTTTCAAGATCATTCTTTCTCATCTCATCAGATTCTTATTTTCTAGACCATTCTTATTTGTTTGTCATATCTCCCATTTCTTCTATAATATTAATCATGTTGGTCTAATCATCATTTTTCTTCTATCCCATTTCTTGGGAGAACTACATTTAGCCTAAAGTTCATGTTGGAACATGCATCTATGGAACTATGTTGGTAGCATCCACTTGTTTTATGCATCTAGAGTCAACTCAACTAACCCATTCCTTTTCTTCTCTTCCCCCATTTATTCTGTCATTGTTCCTCTTTAATTAGGGAACAATTATCATGTCATTTTTCTTTGTTATGATGTGGTAAAAAGTAATGCCTCTACCACACATGCATGAACATTTGTCTTTAAACCGCACTAACTTGGTTTTTATTTATGTGTGTTTATTCTAGTTTTATTGGTGTTTTATTGGGTTTTATTGGTGTTTTATTGTGGTTTTGCACCTCTCCTTTTATTTCTTCTCCTTTTATCTTTTTATTATTTCTGGTCTCATCTTTGTCTTGTGTTTCCTTGATTTTTTTACTTCTCTCTTTTATGTTTCATAACATCTTGATGATTCACATGGATCTTGATTATCTATATCTTGATCTTATGTTATTACATTGTTCTTGGACCATTTTGTTTATTTTATTGTTGTTGGTATCTTACTTTTCTATGTTTATTTTACTTCTCTTTTGTTCTCAAGTATATCTTGATGGTCCACATCGATATTTATTATTTGTATCTTGGTCTCATGTCATTAAGACATTCTTGCCTTTTATTTTTAAACATTTTTGTTTAAAAATATCATATCTTAAGATCATATCTTGATTTCAATTTAGGTTCATTTATATTTATCTTTTTCTTTGTTTTTGCTTTTTTTTTTAAAATGTAAATCATTGTAACTCTAGTTTTGGTCATTGTTCTACCATTATACTTAGTTATAGGTATTCACATTTAAACTAGATAGCACAATTGAACTCTTATGTCATTATAATTTATTCATACTTATGATGCCTAATTTATTTTTCTATAGAAAACTCTTTATTCTTAGGTCTCAAAGTCTTAGATGTCAACATTAGCTCTGATGAACGATTCTCAAGAACACTTTGTAAAATCTAAACTCATGATATGGAGTTAGGCCTCTAGGTAGCGTGCATTTTAAGATTATTTGTCTATGATTAGTCATGAATATCTTTGTATAAATTATAATTCTAATCAATTCTTGGTCATTTCTCATCATTCTTTATTCCATTCTCTCCCAAACTTGGGTGAACTACATTGGCCTAAAGTTCATGTTGGAAGATGAGTCTATAGAACTATGTAGGCAGTGCTCAATTTCTATTAAGGTCAACTCAGTTATTTCCATCCTTTTTTTCATCTCTCTCATCACTTTGTGAATTCTCATATTCTTGGTTTTATAATCCATTACACCATTGTATGTACATTTGTGCCCTCTCGCTTTAACCTATCTTTTCAGTTATATCCTTGAGTTATTTTTTCATCCCAATTGGCCATGATAGGGCCCAACATCTAAACCAAATCTAAATCAAATCATATCTACAAGGGGAAAATCATTATTTATTATTTATCAATGATCAAAATTTTCCCTACTAAGGCAAAATTATTTTATCATGATTAAATCTACTCTACTAGAGTACTTATTATATTCTCTTTAGAGACCCTGTTTTAGTGGTTCTTCCCTTCCTGAAGTAGAATGATATCTCTTTTCCTCTAATTCTAAGATCTCTACATTAAATCCCATGATGGAAATATTTTAATGTGTAATTTTTTTCAAGATTGATCAATGCCATAAGTGTGTAGCTTTTACTCTCAAATTGGGTACATTTACAATGTGTCCCTTACATTTATGGATTATATCTTTCCCATTCCCCCCATCTCTAGGGCCTATTATAATTATAATTATATTTTGGTAATTTATGGTAATCACATGTGTAATCATTAGCTCATCTGGATGTGATCTATTCTATGGTTTACTCTCGCACTTTCTCTCTCTTTTTGAGCTTCCATCCTTTTCTTCCATCCTAGTATGTCCTCTCAAGGGGGCATCATGGGTCTGTTCTAATTTATTATTAACAAATCTTTCTTTAAAAATATGTTGCTTCACTTGAATGTATTGCTACACCTTCTCAAATAGGGGAAAACTTTAGACATCTAATTCCTAACACCATTTGTTTTGAAATTGTCAATCTTACTTGAATTGCACTCAAATGCACATTTTAAGTCAAAATCCATGAAATGCCCCAAATGGTTTAAACTTGTCACTTATAAGTGCTAGTTTAGGTCAAAGTATCCATAAATAGAGAAATGAATTTAATGGGATAGCTAATTTTGATCAAATAATTTTGAGTCAAAATGATAATTTCACCATTTAGTGTTTCAAATCACTCTTTTCTTATAATTGATTGGTACACATCACGTACCTTTCTTATTTGGTTTTGGCTACATCCTAAATGGGAATACAACTCCAATGCATCTAACATCACCTTCCAATTCCTCCCCAATTAAATTACAACCTAGTAATATGACTTTCTAACCATTTTGATTAATTAAGGCCCAATTTTTAAATAATTTCATAAATACTGATAAACCTTGTTTAAAGCTAATTAATCCAAATCAAGAGCTTAAGTGGATTTTCCATGAGAGTTGTTGAATATTTATTTTTGAAAATTGATTCTTATTAATTACATCATCAGGTGACATAATATCTTGGAAAGACATCCCTAAGCCATAAATGCCACAAATATCAGGATTATGGGTCACCCATGCCTAGTTAATGCCTCCCATGCCTCTTCAATACCCCTTATTCCAAGTTGATGTTGAAGATAATTATGGATTTAATTTCAAATATTATGATTATCCATGGCCATGCATCTCAATCTTGATATGGATAGTCATAGTTGATCCTGACCAATCTCAAAAATCTATAAATAAAGAGGCCATGGACATGAATTTTAAGTTTGAATATTGAAAAGTTATAATGTTAGATTTTTTCCACAATCCTTTGCATTTTATCATTTATTTTGTTTTCAAGCTTCATTGATAGGCTAGTTTAGTAATTTTGAATCATAATCCTAGGTTTTATGGAGTGTTCTTGAGACATTAGAGGAGTTTGCCACCATTTTTGACATAGACAAGGATGCTTGATCAAGAGAGAGCATGCTTTTTAGCCACATGGGTATGGTGAATCCATTTGGGAAGGTAATATGATGTTTCTTTCTTTCATTTGTTTCTTGATATCCTTTTTAATTCCCATAGGAATAGATAGGCTTAGTTAGTTAGTTCTTTATGCATTTTTCATTATTTATGGACTAATGCTTGACTAACTTGTTTTGTAATCCTCTCTATAAAATGGACCACTCTCTATTGCATAAAATTTGGTATACTTGCCTCATTTTGATTTATCAACATCCCACTTGAGAACCATGTCTCCTTAATTAGATCTCCTTGTATATGCCTTTTTGTTGAAAGTATTTTTAGTTTGTCCCTAATTTGCTTCTAAGACTTTCATTGACTAATGCCTAATTTCTTCAAGCTCCATGAGCTCAGCTAGTATTACCATCATTTTATCATTATCAATCAGATCCAATTGGTGATTGATCTCTAAAGATGTAATTTTAATTGATAGTGGTACTCATGCTTCTCTTCTATATACCAGCATGAAAGGTGAATTATTGGTGGCTCTTTTTATGTAAATCTATTAGCCCATAGTGCTAATTTTAGTTTCATATGGCACATCCTTTGATTGTCCCCATCATTCATTTGATGATTCTGATGAGGTTTTTATTGGTTAATTAAACTAGGAAATTTCCTTAGAGGTAATAATTTGAAGAATTTATCAAGTACACATTATGCTTGGTAGGCCATTCACTTACCTAAGTACCTATAAAATCCTTAGCATTATTTAATATTATGGTGTGAGGAACACTAAACCTTGAAACTATGATGTCCTCAAATTCTAGAATTGATTTCTCAATGGAATATTTTAGATCAACCACTTTAGTCCATCATGAAAAATAATCTATTTCGATGATAATGCATTTATGACCCACACTTGATGGTGGATTGATCATACTGATAAAATCTAATCCCCATTGAGGGAATGGTTGATCTGCTTGAATTAGTTTGAGAGGGAGGGTTGTTAACC
The DNA here is from genome assembly GCA_037957365.1 of Torreya grandis. NCBI lineage: Eukaryota > Viridiplantae > Streptophyta > Pinopsida > Cupressales > Taxaceae > Torreya > Torreya grandis. The sequence continues at coordinate 2,241,479 of JARHVA010002396.1, read as the reverse complement.
TTTTATTATTAGTGAAATAAGCCCATTTTCACATTTTTTTACCCACTGGTGGGTGTTAGTGAATAATTCAAGCCAATAGTATCCTCCTCTCATTATTTTAATGGTTATAGTCTTTGAAGAAAAATGTCCTCCTGATGGTTCATCATGAAATTGCTCAAGCACTTTAGAAAATTGTTCATGCTAAATACATATTAAAAAGAATCCACTCATGTCCTTAAAAAATAAAATTCCATTAATAAGAACATATGGGATTGATTTGAGTCAAAAATATATTTTCATTGAATATAGCAAGTCATAGGGGTATTGCTAGTCTACAAGAAATGAGTCATGTCTTGAATCTAGTTATTGAAAGAAGGTGGATTATCTAAATGAGGTGTAGTTTGAGTATATACTATGTTAGATAATAGTTTAATAGACTTAATGTCAGTATCCAATTATTCACATAATTATTTTACCCTTACAAACTTTGTGATTGTGATATCCATGTTTTACTCCATGAATTTGGTAATCCATCCTACTCATTTTTTATTTATCTCCCTATTTAGTAAAAATTCTTTGATGCTCTGGTGACTCACCATAAAATGTATTTTGTTTTTGGATAACATATGCCTAAACTTCTTGAGTTTTTTTATCATTGCATATATCTGCTTCTCCATAAAACTATAATTTTCTCCATAATCTTTCAAAGATTGGCTAAAAACAGAAATGGGTTATTCCAAATCTTATTGATTATGTTGAGTCAAAATATTTTAGATGTTTCCTTCCCATTCAAATGCATAGATAATATTTTTTTATCATATTTTGGGTTTATTAGGGTAAGATCTTGGTAAATAGAATGTTTTATTACCTCAAAGCTATCTTTAACCTCTTGAGTCCAACTAAAAAGAGTTCCCTTCTTTAGCATTATAGTAAGGGGTTTTGCCAAAAAGGAAAAATTTGGTACAAATCTACTCACTAACTTGATCATCCCAAGAAATCTTTATAGGTCCTTTTTATGACTCAATAGTGCTAATATAGATATGGATCTAACTCATTCAAGGTCTATTAAAAGACCTTATTTTGACACTATGTGTCTTAATAACTTCCCTTGATGTACTATGGGCATGCACTTATTTGGGTTAAAGGAAACCCAAAATTCCCTACACCCTTCAAAAAAATTCCTCAAGGGGTATATTTGTGCATCAACATGATTTGAATAGATAGTAATATCATCTAGATATACTAGAATTATTTCATTTATCAGACCTTTGAATGCCATGTCCATGGATTTCTAAGAAGTTTCCCCTACATTTATCAGACTAAATATAATTATATCCCATTTAATGGTAAAGTTAGTTTTAAATTGAGTTGATTCTTATACCAAGATTTGGTTATAACCTGAATAACCATCTAGAAGAGAGAATATTTTATATCTTGATACTATCTACAAAATTTATTCCATAGGGGGAAGAGGATAGTGATATTTTAATGATGCTTTATTCAGGTCTCAAAAGTCCATGCATAGCCATATTTCACCACTTTTTTTTCTAATAAGGACCATATTTGCTACCCATGAAGAGTTTTTGACTAGAAATATTATATTATCCTCTATAAATTTAGAGAGTTCACTCTCATTAGGGGTTCAATCTTTGGATTGATATGTCTCTATTTTTGTCTAATAGGCTTTTCATTTATATCTAATTCTATTGTGTTTTGAGATAAAATTGTATCAAACCCTCTTAAATCATGTTAAATCTAAGAAAATTTATCATCAAATTCTCAACATAATTAAACAAAATCATTCTTCTCTAAAATATTGCATACCTTTCCTATCTTGAGAGACTTGTCTTCTAAGATGATGATGGGTTCAAAATATTCTTAATTTATTATTATATTCTTCTTTTCACCTTTCAACTGGTCATCCAAACTGAAGACACTTTCTAGTGTAATGAGACCCATAAGTATCTTGTTCATTTTTAGCTTAATAATCTAATCACCATATTAGTCTTGTAGCCTTGGCCAATTCCTGGCTAAAAACTCATCTTCTTCTCTTATAAAATTTACAATCTTCTTGTCACTATGGATGACTTGCCAATTAGTTACATTATCAAGGATAGAAGGCCTTACAATCAACCTCACATACTAGCTATTCTTCTTCTTTATTTTAACTGGTATGTTATACCTAGACCACATTGAGGCCATACAGTTAACATCTTTATTTTATGCCCTTGGTACCACTTGAATATTCAAAATAGTGAAATCTTCTAATAGGTCCCAAACCCTATGTTTTTAAGACCTTATAAAATTGTTTTTTGTTACACTTTTTGATCTAACTTGGTGAACGATGATCTCACTATCACTAAATACCTATAAAAGATTGATTCCTATATCTTTGGCCAATTAGAGGCCTCAAATCAAGTCTTTGTATTCAAATATATTATTTTTACAACTTAATTAATGTGTAAATGAGTATAATTAGCTCTCCTTCTATATGGATATCAATACAATTCCTACACCTACACCATTTCTACTTCTCGAGCCATCAAAAAATAACCACCACATCCCTTGAAGATATTCGTATGGTTTAACTAAATTAAAGATAATTGCATCTTTCTCATGAATGAAATATATTACTAACCCTATTTCCTATATGTATTCATAAGGATCAAATTACAAGGTTGATCTCAATTCATCCAAATGAGTGTTTGGAATTTATTCTATAGGTATTGCATTCCCTTGATTTGTTTCTTCCTCTTCTTGATCTTGTAATGTACAATTCATTTATATGGGAGGAATATGATTGTATGGTTCTATATGATATTTTGAAATTAGATCAAATCTTATTATTAATCTATTTCCATACCTCATTCTAAGTAGCATATGAGACCAATCTACAAATAGGTGACCTCCTATCTTTGTGGTGAAATCTCTTGAAAGAAAAATAACAAAGTAGAGGGAAGGTATATAACTAAAATGTCTTGCATAATTTATAGGCTTGGGAAAGCATGAATAGTGAGGTTCAATCCATTTATAGTTCCTAATATTTGAAAAATAGTCACATCTAATTACACCAATCTTATTAATAAACATTTATTTTATTCCTAGAGCATCAACTATTTTCTTAGGCATTACTAAACTACTATCCCCTAAATCTACCATGTAATTGTGTACCAGATGCTTCCCTATTATAAGAGAAAGGTAGAAAGTAGGAGGCATACCATTTTTTCCTATTTTATTATCAACTTGTGGATAACATAGATTTATTACAGGTGTAGGCCCCTTAGATAGAACCTTTTATGATATCTAGAAATCCTTTAGAGCCTCCTGTAGTAAGTCCCTTTGTGTTGGTATAGATAGTGCTTCCCACATAGTGACATTCATATTAGTATTTATAAATTGATCAACTATGTTAAAAGGCATATTACCAACATTTTTTGGTACTTTTACAAGGGTTTCATCCTCTTTTACAAGATTTGGAGTGGTCAAATTTGATTTGAATTAATTTTTAGGTACAAAGGGTAGACTTTGTAGTGTGTTTTTCTTTGTTAGTTTTATTGTAACATTAAAAGTTGAAGATTTCTCTACCCTAGGGGATGATTGTCTTATATTTATATTTTCTTGGAATGTGTATTGGATACTACAAGATCTACACCATTGAAAAATGCTTCATGTTGGCTTATCCCACTAAATTCATCCTCTTACTAGTTTAGAAGAGTTACTTCACTTTGAAAAAGTTTGTGTGTCTACTTGTTGGAAAGTAGATTATTCTTGTTACAATTGCATGCTTGTTATACCTTAAAATATCAAGTCTTGATTGACTACACCGTAGGGGTAAGTTTTCTAATTATGGGGCTAATTTTAAGGATAACACCACTCGTACTCTTGAGCTAAATTATTTTGAATATGGATAATAACTTTGGAGGTTCATTGTGCTAGTAAAGCATAGATGTTTGGATGTATTGGTTGTGAATTTTGTCCTTGTTGCTATTTTTTTTCTTGATATTGTTTCATATCTCCTTGGTATGGTTACCTATTCCCTTGGTATATAGGGTTAGGTGGCTGAAAAGGTTCATAATTTTGGGCTTGCTACCTTTTCATTACCATTAACTGATTTCCAAAAATCTTAATTAATTACTTTACCTCATATATATCATCCATATGTGTAAGAGTCAAAGTGGGTGCCTTGCTTATAGTGGAAATTGGATAAAATTATGGTGGGGTAATAGGGGCTATTTCTAGAAAAAGAGGCATTAGTGGCCTTGGTGAAATATTCTTGGATTGGATTAAATAATTTTTTACCCTTATTACAATATTGTAAGCTATAAGAAGTGTGGTGCCACCCATTGACTAAATCATCATAGCTATATCACTTTTGAGGGTTTTCAGATAATAAAAGAAAGCATTATTTGGAGTGGATTTGACTAAGATTGGGATCTTATTCTAGGTCTTCTAAAAATGAGTATTCAAATTAATCTTTTGCTCATAAGGATCTCATTGAATAGTAGTTAACTATTCAACTAGGGAAAGGTTACCACTTATGTTTTAAAAATGGGTACACAACATAATGCCTAACTCATCCCAGACTTCGATTGAATTAGAAGCAAAGCCTCTATACCATTGTAAATCTTTTCCCTTGAAAGAGGAGACTAGAAGTTTGATTTTAACATTATCTTAGACCACATTATGGATTGCATAAAGGTTAGCAATATATTATATGTGATATGAAGCAGTGGTAGAGGTTTCACTAGTAGAATTTGGTAGGATTTTTAAAGCCAAGTCTGGTATATCATCATGTTGGGCCAATCAAAGTGGACTACCTATGTTGAAGGATAAAAAATTTAGATTTATAGACATTATGGGAGGTGTAAAACTGATAGGATTTACAACTAGGAATGGGAAAAGAACCTTAGGATACACCTTAGGCTAAAGGGTGTTTGCTTTTGATCGCTTTTTAGAAGAAAATGATAATTCTAAAAAATCAGCCCTCTTACCTTTTGTAGATGATACTATTTATTTTTTTCACATATGCCACCTAGAAATTATGAGTTTGTAAGCTAGTGGAGTCACTAGGTGATTTGATATTTACACAAAACTCATACAATGTTTGTTGAGAATAGAATTGATATCTGTGTAATTTTTGGGTTCCACCAGCCATGCCAAAAACTTTATCACATAGGATTGAACATATTTTGATTATGTAGCTTATGTGCAATTTCCTAATGATACAATGGAAAAACCTCCAAAGTCGTGCGACCTTGGAAATTTGAGGTTAATCTTCGAATAAGGTTGTCTTCCTTTCACTAAATCTGATGCAAACTAATAACATACCAATTTTATGAAAATCTTACTCTTTAGTGCTATTGAATCCTAGGCTAGGGTTTGATGGGTAAAATTTTTGAAGAATTGAAATTTTAAAAAAATTGAATATAATGTGATGCACCAAATATTTTATAATGTATTTTAATGCATGCTTGATAATCACAATAGAGCATAGAATATATTAAATTTATTTTAGCATAAACTTATACAAATGGAAATTAAAGGTAGCATTTTAACTATTTTTCATAAAATGGATAAGGATATTTATTTCAAAAAATATTTTAGAGGGTATAACAACATATATGAATTTATTGAGAGTGAAACAAGGAGATAAAGATTCCATAAATAATCAAACATCTTGCACACACACAAAGATTTCTCAAGATAACAAAGATAAATCTTTAACGTTATTTCTCTCCAAAGGTTATAGCTTGTAGTAAATACATTCAAAATGTATAAAACATTAATAACATAAAAAAAAATATTAGGCTATTATATATACACATTTTTATAAAAAATATCTCCAAGATGAGATGTGGTTGAAAAAACTTGAACACCCAGTAGAAGGAGATCATGAAAATAAAAAACCCTCATGTAAAAGAGGTGAGTTCTTCTATTTATAGAATTTATAAGCTTGGAATGGATGGAAAATGTCATGCATGATTTGGGTGTGACTTTTAGTGTATCATGGTGTGGTTGGAAGTGTTGAATCTTCATTCAAGGTTCCTTTATCTGGTAGTGGTTGAAAATAGCTTCCTCATGTAAAAAGAGGTGCCCAAAATAGAACTTTATTTTCAAAATAAGATAACTCCAAATAATTTCCCATGAAAATCCTTAATTTGAAAAATGCACATTGAACTTCTAAAACTATAAGCACTACCACTTATCAAAACAAACCATGAAATTCATACTTCATGATTTTGCATTTTTCAACAATTCATATTTATCAAAATGGAAAGTACGATTTGCACTTGTAATTTTTGTAAATTTCACATAATAAAAAAACATAGTGTGTAAAAATAAGTTCTCTTTCTCTAAAAGAGTTATAAAAATGTATTTGTACTTTTTGTAGTGAAATCACAAATTACAAAGCTTTTAAAATGAAACTACAATGACATAACATTCATCAAGGAAGAAGATTAATTAATGGCTAGAATTTCCTTAGCTTTCTTATCATTCTTGGCCTATAGATTCTCAATATATGCATCAAATGCCTTAAATATTTCCTATAGGTATTATGTATTTGTCCTGTAAGAGGAGATATTTGAGGCTACATAATATTCCTAAACATTAAAAAGCTCTCTTTTGAAAGTTCTAATCCCTTGAATTTTTTCCTTATTTTATCAATTGCTTTTTCATACCTAATGAACCCATGGATAGAAATTAGGATAAAGATTATGTCTTTCATATATTATTTCTCAATTATTGATTTGAAATTATTCTAGACCTACTCTATTTTAAGGAAATTATTGGCATCATCTACTGGTTGGCATGACAATAAATTCATCATACCTTTAATCTCATACAATATATCAATTACCTTATCATGAGCCTCCTTGGCTCATTCAGTAAACTCTGTTAGTATTCATATCCAAAATTGAGCAGCCTTATGTAGTTCCTCATGCTGAGCATCACTCTTTAATATATTCTCAGCAATGAGGGTATTCATATCAATTGATTTTATAGCTATCAATTTGGGATAATACATGTTTAAGGTATGAATTTCTCCCTCATAGTTATTGATCTACTCTTTTAAAATTTCTTTCCTCTTTATGATTATTCTATAATGTCCCATCATTAATGTAAGAACCCTATTGCTTTTAGTGATTTGTTCCTCAAAACATTCCCTCATAGCCTATCCCATATGAGTAATGTCTCATATAAAATAAATTATAGCTTGATTTGGACTGATTGGCTATACTACATATGGTTGTTCCAATGTTTCTCTAGAATTTATGAACTTGTTTAGTGCTTCTGTCAAGTAATCCAATTTACTCTTTAACTCATATTTGGTGTCTTTGTCATGATCAATTCTCTAGTAGAGAGAATTGATACCATTTTTCACATCATACTTAAGACCTTCTCTAGTCTACCATCCAAGGTGTATTTGAGGAACTTGATAATCACCCACCACAAGATCTTCTTTTGATTAGTTTGGTGGGGGAAATATAATTTTAACATATTTCTACCCCTTATCATCACTTAATTTCCTTGAGAGGGTTTGAGGAATAGGTTTTATTTATTCTTGACCTATGACATTCTAAAATCCAATGTATTGGGCTCAATCATCTATTTCCTCTTATTACTCACTGATTGGGTTAACCAGCTAGGGGTAGCCACTTGTTATTCTAACATGGTTACTAGAGAATTAGGAGCTGATGTTATTATACTAGTAGACATTATAACCATTGGGTACTCTTGGGAATATGATATCATTAGTTTCTCAAGAGGTGAAGTGGGGATCCACTTTGATTAATAGGTTACATATTAAACATTACATAAAGTGCTTAGGCTACTCCAATATCTACTTATAGTATTCTAAGAATAGTGGAAATGGGAGCACTAGAGACAATGGAAGTAGTTGTGTCTATTGGGGAAATGGAAGATGGAATAGAAAAAAGGATTGTGAATTTAGGAACTAGTGGTAGGGTGAAAGCCAAAACATTGAATGTGTCAATTAGATGAGTGGGACCACTCAGGTTTGGTGATGTGAAAATAGCAAGTTGACATGAAGAGGAAATATTACTTATCCCAAGTGTTGGGGTGGCCTACAAAACTATAGTTAGGATGACTAATTCCATGGTAATGTACTATTTGGGTAGTGTTGGGAATTAATGGAGATGTAATAGGAGTTATAAATGGAAGGGATAAAGGGATTGTATCAAATGAGGAAGTTGAAATGGTAAGAAGTGAAGGTAGAGTGCAAAATTGAGATTCCACTATAGGGGGACCCTAAGTATCCACTTGACTGACTGGTGTTGATTGCACTTAGCTTATTAATGTGAGTACTATGGGTGAAATGGTAGGTAGAGTTGAGACAAGTGGATAAGTTGACACTAGACATAGAGGTGTTGAAACTTCTTGAGTAATATGAGCAGGAGAAGGGGGATTAATATAAATAGAGATCAAGGCTATGGGATTTAAAGGTATATAACCCTATGCCACTAATGTTATGTCTTTAGGTGAAAGATAAATTGGTTCATCCATAGCTTCTCCATGTCTCCTTGATTCTCCTTTCTTTTATTTAGTCTTTATTTTCTTCTTCTTTTTATTCTCATGTTACTCTGATGGTTTACCAAGGCCCTCCTCTGGTAGAGTGATAACTTTTAATTTGAGCTTTGCTTCTCTTTAACCCCTATTATCTCCCTTGTGACCTTTGATCCTTTACTCATAATCCAATTAATTGTTCTATTTATTATATGGTTTGTTCTATAAAATAGAGAAAGAGACTCAAGAACTAACCACCTCATCGGTGGTAAGGTTCTACCAATGATTTGTGTAAGGTAGATTGTCTCTACTCTAGAGTTTTCATACACAAGGTCATTAGGGACTAGTGCCAAATTATAATATTTTATCTGTTGTAGGGACATACTTTACTAGTCATTCATCCTGACCATCTCTTCATCATCACAATATTCAAAAAAATATTCATAATAAGGCACATGTTCATGTGTTTTTAGGTCTAGTGAATGGGTTATTTTACCATATGGATGAAAATAAGGTCTAGAATCTAAAGTTTACAATGTCATTTGGTACATCTCATCCTCTATACCTCTATCTTTCATGATGGATTGGAATGTGTAATGGCATATGGAAATTGGGAAATGTATCCATGATTTATGCCTATTTGATGTAGGAGTAGGTGGGTAATTATATGAATAATGAAGCCCATTTATTTATTTCATCCTTCACTACTCTTGAAAATCTTTCCTTCCTAAGTTCTTAATTAAACATGGTAATGATGTTGTTAATGAAGGCATCATTGACTATCATTTACTATTTTATACTAGCCTATAGTGTGAGATTAGGGTAGTAGTTGTAAACTCTGGTTATCTTGCTAATAAATGTGTTAAGGCTTGAGAAAAATCTTCCTTTGGTTAGGATATAAATAATATAAGATGTCATGTAGGACTTGTTCATTTTTTGTACCTCCATTAGTTTTTATGGATGGAGTCACTTATCAATTAGGCCCAACATATGTATTATTTAGTTTCTTGGATGGTTTAGATATACTAGTACATCCATTCTTGATAGAACTTGGCATCAAGATTGCCAATGATCCTATACTATTATAATATTCCCTACCTCATCTATGAAATCAAGCCTATACATGGTCCTAAGAAATATAGTAGAGGAATGTTTGGAGGTCTTGATCCATTACTTGTTAATTTTATTCTAACATCCATCCTTTTTCTCTTCATAGAATTTTTTTGATGTATATGGAGTTATATCAAAATAAATATCAAATTTTGGGATGGCAGCATGGTGCTGATAAAGTTAGGGTGAATATCTATAATCTTTTCCCTTTTCTCATTGTATAATTACTTCATATATGGATCATAGTGTTTGGACATTATTGGGACCAACTCAAGGATTTATATAGATAGAGGAAAGGTTGCATCTTGTTGAATACCAGAGTCATATATACTCTGAATCCAATCACTCTTAAATTTTTCACATATTCTAAACCAAAAATCTCCTAGGTCAATATGACCTAAATTTTTATCTTTGATCTCCATGATATTGGACTCCGAACAAGGAGTCATTCTAGTGATCTTATATTTTAAATTAATCTCTTCTATAGGAATGAAAACTATGGATATGCTTGTGAGAAACCAACTATGAAATTTGGCAGAACCTGCATATGTCTGGAACACTTATATTCTTAAGTGCACTTGGAGGTGATTGAAGTATGTCATGTCTCTTTGATTATTGGAGCATGTTATATTCCCAATGGAATTGGATGGTTCTATAATTAGGTCCACTTTATATAAATTACTAAAATTCTATGGGGTTTGAAAGTGTTTGAGGTAGGTCTAGTGCCCATGGGGATGCTAGGAGAATCTTATAGGGAATATTCTCTGGTTTGAAATGAAGTATGTTATTCAAAATATTCTATTCAAAGAAGCCCTAAATTTGACTATGAATTTGGGAGGGAAAAAATAAGGGTTTTCTTTGGAAAATGTATGCTTTGGGAGGAAAAATCTTGAAATGAAGCTTTCAAAAATGAAACCCTATAAAAACCCTAGACTATCATAAACACCTGATTTCAACCTTAGATTACAAATAACTAATAAAATGACTACATAAAGCACAAAGTATCAATTTGGTAACCATAGAGCAATGACACAAATAAAAAAATGAAGTCTATGAAAGATATGGAAGCTTCTACAAAAAATGGAAAACAATTTTAAAAAATGCTTCAAACTATAGTAATTAATGGTGGAAAATCAAGTAAAATACCATATATGACATGGCTTGGAGTTTGAACACTTGAATATGTATTCATTTTCACATGGATTGAGGTATGATTATGTGGTATAGGTAGTTAAAGGTCCAAAATACATTTAAAACTAATTTATAGTAGTTTAACAAATGATAATAAAATCCCCAAAATACTTGGTTAAATATTTTAAAAACCTTGAAAATAATGTAAGCTATGGTAGTTCGTGGTAGAGATTAGACTTGTTTGAAGTAGGTCTACTCTTTAAGGGAAGATGATTAGCTTTGGTGGAAGGCAGAACCCATGGGGTATTTTTCATGTTTGGAATGTGCAAATTGCACTCAAGGTTCTACATTCCATAATGTATTATAATTGGTAAGTTATTTATGGAAGGTGGAGCTTGACATGTACTTTGCACATTCGAAAATGTGTAACGTGCACTTTAGGTCCCTCATTATATGGAAAGGGGGATTACTTTCTTTAGCAAGATCCATAGCCTATCATGCACTTTTCACATTATGAAAATGTGCAATTTTCATAATGAGTTTCAAATTCTATCATCTTGGGTGCATGGTGGGATCCAAATCTTGCCATGCATTTTAGACATTGTGAAAATGTGCAAAGTGCATAGTGAGTTCTAGGTTCCATTAATTTCATAGGTATTGGTGTTTCATAGGATCCAAAGCCTAAAGTACATTTTACACATTATGAAAACATGAAAAATGCACATTAGTATTTATTTTATGCCAAAATGGAATTTGGGTGCTTTCAAAGACACTAAACCTATGAAACAATTTGCACAAGTGTAAATTTCATCCAAAGTTCTAGATTTTTCAAGGAAAAAAAGAAATATGGGTTTTTTGGAGGTCTCCCTTAGGATATCAAAAGTAATGATATTTTTGTGAAAAAAATATCAACACCTATCACACATTAGGAAAAGATCTAAAGATATTATGAAATAGTATAAATAAGGACAAGGTTCACCTTAAAAATTCACCATTTCAATCAAACAACATTAGAAAATATGCAAGAAAGGTGAATAAAATAAAGTAAACCTTAGATCAACTAATTTAGCATTAGCATAAATTAGAAACTATACACTTAAATATGCACATCTATAATTTACAAGAACTATTCAAATCTAAGATTCAGACTAGACAAATGAGAGAGAAACCATGATATCAATTCTCACAAGCAAATATGGACAAAATTTGTAGCACTCCTTTTTTTGTATTAATTTTCTCAAAAGTTACAAAACATTTTTTGGCTCAAAAAACTCTGCCATTTTTAGAATTGATAATACCTCTTTATATAGACAATTCATGAGCTATGTCAGTTATTCATGTCAAATATGAGGGATAGTTGTCCTTTTAAAATTCTTTGAGAACCTTTTAGACATTTTAAAATGACTAACATATAGGAAATGTTCTTTACAAGTTTCAAATGCCTTTACAAAAGAATATTCTCTTTTCAAAATTTATACAATCTTAATTACAAAAAGAGTATTCCTAATTAAACTAATTTTGAGACCCTTTTGTTAATTAGTCTCTTGCCTTCCCTGTAGGATGTTCATTTTATAATTCCACTCATTGATAAGTTGGAGGTCAAAAATAGGCCTCATGAAAAGTTCATTTTACTGGTCATCTAGGTTCTTGAGATCCTTCTCAACTCTTTCTAATGTTTTCTTGATGTTTTTAGCATCTCTTATCTTTTCTTTGGATGACTAAATCAAGCCCATGATCTTTTAATTATCAGTCCTTATCTTACCTTGTCCTTGATTTCTTACTTCCTACATGAATTGAGTAGTTCTATGCTTGAAATGCTCATTAGTTATTAGACCTAAGTTACTATGTGTGGTGGGATATTTTATCAATATATCTAATAAGTACAACATTTTATCTTTTAGCTATTTGAGGTCCTTAGAAATGTCTTCCATTTTCTTGGACTAGTTACTCAGGGTTTTGATCTTATCCACTAATATAGCCATGTTTAGGTGGGCTAGGCTGATAATTCTAAACTCAGGGATTTGATTCTTGTTCAAGGATTTGATAAAATATTTCACTTGATATCTTGAAGCCTAGTGTTGGCTAAATTGGCTTGTAGCCATATTACTTTATTTATTTACTACATCCTACTTGGCCTTGATTATCTTTAAGGAGTTGAACATATGAACCACGGTGTCTTAAAATTTCTTGAACTTGTCCTCTAGTATTGATAATATTATTATTCCTTCTAGATTCTTCTTCTATTACAATATTCCTTTGATAATTATTTTCAATTATTCTGACTAAGCATGGGCTATTTCAAGAACATTTTCTTCAAATATTGGGTCCTTCTCAATATTTTATCCTCCAACTAGAGTTAATCCAACAAAAGGTTCCACTTTTTATAAAGTGAACTCTTCTCCCCAAACCATGGCCTTTTTCTAGCACTTGTTGGGTTAGATTTGACACCAACTAAAGATTGTGTTAATTTTGGAGCTAGAGTCTTAATTTATGCTCCACTTGATTCTCCTAGAGCAGCCATCCTTTTTTCATCAACCACAGTGTCTTAAAATTTCTTAAACTTGTCCTCTAGTATTGATAATATTATTATTCCTTCTACATTCTTCTTCTATTACAATATTCCTTTGATAATTATTTTTAATTATTCTGACTAAGCATGGGCTATTTCAAGAACATTTTCTTCAAATATTGGGTCCTTCTCAATATTTTATCCTCCAACTAGAGTTAATCCAACAAAAGGTTCCACTTTTTAGAAAGTGAACTCTTCTCCCCAAACCATGGCCTTTTTCTAGCACTTGTTGGGTTAGATTTGACACCAACTAAATATTGTGTTAATTTTGGAGCTAGAGTCTTAATTTATGCTCCACTTGATTCTCCTGGAGCAGCCATCCTTTTTTCATCTTCCATTTTGAAGGCAACTATCTATGGCTTGACCTCTTCATACATTGAGATATTGATGACCTTTATAATTTCCCAAGGGTGTTGTGTAGTTGGTAATTTTTGAAATTTTCATTAGATGTACCATTCTAAAATGATTGGGCCATGAATTAAAATTTCTTCACTAAAAAGTTTGGATTCACTCAAAGGATGAGTAAAATTCACCTTGGGCTTCTTGGTCTTCACTAGAACCATGGCCAACTCTACCTTTCTCTTGGTGGTTTCTTTAATAATAAGATACAACATTTGCTTCCCCTTTTATTCCTTTATTTCTTCCATCTCTTCATCATTTGATTCATAGGTTAGTGATAAATTTTTTAAAGCATCTTCAAATGTCTCACCAGGGTCTATGTTAGCAAATGAACCTCCTCCACTAGTGATCCTTATTCCTCTAATTGGGATAAAGAAGATGCAATTTCATCATGACTTCTCTCTTTTGGCCTTTGCTTAATTTGTACTTTAGGTCTAGACTTTATCTGTAGCTAGGTTGGTGGAGGTCTAGAAGGTGTACCATTAAACAAATGGTACCACCTTTGCCTAAATTTCCATTTTTTATCATCCCCTTTTTTCTCCCTATGCATCTTAGATTTTGGATTGATGTTGTGCCTTTTAAATATAATGGTGACCTCAGATAATTAAGATGATTTTTTCTATATGGGGTTAAAAGTAATAAGTTGGTGATCATAAGGTACATTAATTCCTTTGGCCTTCAAATGCTCCTTGACCCTTCCATGGGGATCCCATTACCTAAGCTCATTAATTTGGATATTGAAGGATGTCTTATGTTTTTAAGTAGCTTTAATGTTGTCTCATAATGCAAACATAGTTATACCAATGGTTATGGGGAGGGTGTGGAGCATTCCCTTCCTTTTGGTCTTGAAAAGACCATCTATTCCACTACATATTTTATAAACCACTTATTATTTTGCTAGCTTAATTAGTACATGGATAGGTAACCTAAGTGGGGTGCATTAGGTTTCCTCAATCCTAATGATTATACAATCTATATATATCCATATATCCCCCACATACTCAATTGACATTTTTATCAAGGGGCTGACTCTTGACATTGGATTCCTAAATTTGGCCTCAGTTAGGGCTAGATAACACAATCATAAATGAAGTGGATTTGGTCCTTGTACTTGAATATGTGTAATTTTGAATAATATTTGGAAACTATCTATTTCCCATGAGGTGACCATTCTCTAAGGTTAATAATCATTATTATTGCAAGAAGGGTGTCCAGAAGGTATGACATCATATAAAATTAGGTGCTAGTCTTATTTTTTATTACAAAAATATGTCTACTCAAATAGGTGATGATTACCTCACCTAGAGGAGGAGTGAGTTATTTATCAACCATGAACTAAACTAAGGGGACCCAAATTTTATCTACATATGTGGTGGATACATTTCCACATAATATATTCATCATTTTCATGATCATTCTTATCCTAGGTCTGAATTAACCAATATGGATGTTGTTATTGATGTTTGAAAACACTTGATTCCTAGTGTATATAAATAGAGTAAGGATGATTTTGAAATCTTTATCCTTGACCCAATTATTGATTTTGGTTAGGTATACATAGTATTTAGGCAATTTTTAATATTTTTAAAAGCTATGGGAGAGATGTAGGCTATACTTCTGTAAGTATGTTCATTCATTATCATGCCCTTATCAATTTTACCATATTTAAAAATAGGAAAAAAATGTCAAAATGGTGAAGTACATAAGGCTTGGCTTATACATAATGGAGACCATTAATTTGTATAGAAACCACATCCTAATAGAGCCTCTTTTCAAGCATGTTCTTCTCCTCCTCCCTTGTAATGGTAGTTTATTCTTCAATGGTTTAGAAAAGCTTAGACTAATTGTTATCCCATGTGTTTAGAGCTATGGAATCAAACTATGTGTATTTAAAAATATTCCCTTCTACATAAAAATTCAAATAAAGCTCCACATCTTCCCTTTAAACACCTTTTTGTGTTGCCATGGCTGTGAATTGGTTAAATTGTTCACTAGCAGTTTGTAGCTCAATTCTGGATTAAATAATTCTCACATAGGTGATAATTCAACTCTCTTTGACTCATGTATAATAAGCATAGGGTAAAATTAGGGTTATAATAATTGATAGGGTTTCTATAAAGGTCTTATTAGTGCTTTAGTGGTGGTAGCTAATTTAACTTACAAGTTTTATGGCTTAGATTTTAATTGGATTACATATATATATCTTTACATTTATCGAGTCCACAAAATCTTCCACTTGGCATGTTATGCTTATGTAGCTCTAATGTGGCATCATCATGGCATCCTTCTCATTAATATTTAAAATATGAAAATTTATCACTTTAGAACATGTGTCATTATTTTATTTATTTTAGGCCCTTCAAAAAATTTACCTTGTCTCACACCATTGCATCTATTTGCATGGATCAATATGGTTCATTGATCTTGATCTACGAAATCAAATACCATTTGATTATTTACTATATTCCTTATAGTTGTGACACTTATCAATTGCATATTCATCCTAATATTTGTTGAAATGTCAATGTTAATCTCACATCATTGGATCATCTCTGCCTAGATGAATGCACTCGATTGATCTTGATCTATTGAGTTATGTCCCCTACTCCATAGACCATCGATCAGAATTTATATGCTCATATGTATATCATTAATATTTTAAATATGATTGATCTTTAATTTATGTCTTAGATTTGTGCCACATGTCATCTCCACATTCATCCTTAGGGTTTTTAACTTTTCAACCTTCATCATGCATAATTAGATCTTGTTTGGTTAGATCAATGAACTCTACCAGACCTTGATCTAAAGGGTGGAACACCATTGGTTGATCACTATTATTTCATTAAAAGTGTGACACTTTTCACTTTCTCTCTCATCCTAGGGTATTTTGAATTGTCAACATTGATCTTTCACCATTAGATCATCTTCAAATGATCAATCACATTCTGTTAGATCATCCTTTGTTGCATATCATTAGATATTTGGTAGGGTTCCCATGATGGTGACACTTATCACCTTATCACTTTTTTTAGGTTACAATTGATGTCTTGACTTAACACACACCATTATACCAATCTTACTCAAATAAATTCATACCATTGATCCTATAGTCAATAAATTAAAACTAAGTCAAGCTCAGGGAATATAAGGAACTTAGGTTAAATATTTAATATTAAGGTTTAATTCACATTGACAAACATTATAAAATGTTAGGCTAAAATCTTTATCCTAAGTTTTAAAACATAATAAAGGGGACCCCATTAATAATAAAATACATGTCATAAAGTTTTAACCTAGGTTTTTTTTTATATTATTGAAAACAATTTAAACTTTTAGGATAAAACTTTTAGGCTCACCTTGGAACATGACAAAAGGGACCCCACATTAGTTACTCCATGTGAATATAAAAGGATAAGGGGATTTGGGACATAGAGGAACAAGTGTAAATTTATTTTTAGACTAAGGTTTGGTGGTGTTGAGAAACATTACTAAGCCTTAGGATAAAAATCAAACTAAGTCTATGGCTCAATTAATTATTCATGTACATGAGCCAGGTTAATTTTACTAAGGGTTTAAATATGCTCAAATATGAAATCAACTTGTTTTTTAATCGGCCAAAGGCTAGTAAAAGATAAATTTAACATTGAAGCATAAATTCCTAAGCATGTTCATTCCAAATGAGATTTTATTGATCATGTAATATATAAACATAGGGAACAACCATTAACAACATTAAAAGGGGTAAAATAATGATCATTTGAACATACGTCAATTAAATTTAAATGAGAACCATGTGTGAATGATATTCAAATAAAGAAAATGTGCAAACATGCTACTGGTACTGTGATCAAGTGATTTTTTAGCTTTAAGGTATAGAATTGCATAACTTAAAATAAGGGTCCTAATTTTTTATAAATGGGGGTATGTTGACCTCAACAAATGGTGACTTCTATGAGAAACATAGAAGTATTTTAGAATTTAGATAATCTAGTTTAGACTAATAACTAAGATAATTGTTCCACTTAATCATGCACCATTATTAAGATCAATTCATGGTTAGAACAAGTCTTACACAAGTAGAATTAGGATTAAACATCAAAACATATCCATGTTGTGTGTGTTCTTTGATTCCACTTATTGATTACTATAAGATTTAGAGAACATCTTTCAAAATCATGATCTTAACCATTAACATTGACTTACAACATATTTATATGTTCATTAAGAATCATGCTTTAGCTTAGGTATGGCTTGGGCATTGCTTTTCTACCAGTTAGGCATCCATAACCCTAATAGAAATACCTTTATATCCATTCAAGGCCTAATTCCACTACCATCTAGGCATCCATAGCCTCAATGGAGATTACCAAAATCACCTCTACTCAAAAAGTTATTAAATTTTCCAATAAGGTCTTATTTTTTATATTTTTAGATATTTTGACTATCTAGAAAAGGTTGGGAACTAGATTAGCCAGGTTTTAATATTTGGTCACATGTCTTATCTTTAAACAATAATCTTTGGTTGTAAACTTTGTCCCAAGCAATTAATGTTTTTTAAGTGAAAACATGAATTTACCCTAATAATTTAAGATTTCATCCTATATGTACAATCTTTTTTGAAACCAAAATTAGATTAGGAAAAGGCTTAAAATCTCAAGGAATAATTAACATATTAGTCTTTACAAATTCTCTAAACTATAACCTTAGGTTCACATTTCAACAATCCATAATCAACTAATGCTGAGGAGACATAACTGCATTCATAAACTTTGGAGTTACTTTTGAGCATATAAATGTATTGTGATCTAAGAACTATCTTGAAAAGACTTAATTAAATAAAATGTCAAAGCAAAGAAAAGGAAACACACAAAACAAAAATCAAACAATAGAAAGATAGGGAAATAAGCAAACAACTATATACATGGACTATGTACAAACAAGAAACAACAAGGAAAGAACCAAGAATGAAAATAATTTAAGCCTACCCATACTAAATCTAACTAGTCTTACAATTCATTCTACGAAAACTTTAAGTGGGATAGTAGAGAAGTAATGCTATAGATATTTACCATTGGTTGGTAATGTAAACTCTGCTCCTTGTAGGTCTTTTAGTTTAGAGGCATTATCCCCTAGGGTCTCAACAATCTAATATGGGCCAATCCACAATGGTGTAAACTTCCCATGCTTTCATTTTGGTTTTGAGGATTTATCCAAAATAAGGACCAAGTCTCCTTATCTAAGCACCTTTATCTTTGAACTCTTGTCAAACCACCTCTTAATTGTGGTCTGGTGTCTACTAAAATTGGCAAAATCTTCCTCCCCTGCATCTTCCATCTTTATGATGTCAAGTAGCCTTGAACTTAAAAATTATTTATCATCCATGTAATATTGCTTAAAATTGTAAGTTGGGAGCTTAAGTATTATGGAAAATATAGGTTCTTGAGCATATACCGTCAAGAATGGTAATGCCTTGAGAGCTTGTTTGACTCTAGTTCTATCTGCCTAAAGGGCACACTTAAGTAACTTGTGCCATGTTTTTAGTTTATCATCTATAGACTTCTTTATGGATTTCATAAAGTTTTTGTTCATTGATTTTGGCATTCCATTGCCCTAGGGTTAATGGTTTAATGAGAACTTGATAACAATATTGTTATCATATTCCCACTTGGTCATATTAATGTACAAAAAGGTAGATCCATTATCACTAACTAGATATATTAGTGTGTCAAACCCTATACACATGTTTTATTATAATAATTTGATCACTTCTTCAATCCTACACTACTTTAGTCCATCTTGTGAAGTAGTCAGTAATAGTTACAATAAACTTGTGACCATCAAAGTAATTGGGGTTGATGACCCCTACAAAGTCTAATCCTCATTATGCAAAAGGTTTATCAATCATTACTAGATTTAATGGCATGTCTACCTTAGGCTCTTTTATGTTGAATAATTGACATGCATGACACTCTCTCACATGCTTGTGAGTATCCTTGAAGACAGTAGGCCAGTAATAACCAGCTATAAGTATCTTCTAGGATTTGGTCCTTCTAGATGGATGGGCACTTCTAACATGAAAGGTACTCAAGATCTTAGTTGATTCTTCTTTGGATACATACCTTAGGTAAATTCCATCAAAGTTCTTCCTATACAAAATTCCATCTTTGATCAGGAAGTGGGTTTCCTTGAGCCTTAAACCTCTCTTTTTCTCTCTACCTAATCTGCTATACCCCTAACCTATCACATGTATGAGGATAGTATTAGCCGACTTGTGGCTTACTTATCCCCCATTGAAATTATATTAAATTTAACTATGCTTTTTTTTTATTAGTAGGTCGGCCTATGGAGTAACCATGGCCTAGATAGACTATATATAGGAGGTAGTAGGTAATCATTTATCATCATATTGTGAATTCTGATCTTATTGAAGCTTGTGGAGGTTTCCCCCTTGAAGTGGCTTATATATTATCATATACTTGGATATATTTTAGTCACATTTGGATATAATTCTACTGTTATACTTAATTCTTGAAGTAATTTCATTACAAGTGGTATCAGACCTGCGATTTGGGTAATCTTGTGGGTGAAACCCTAAATTTTTTAATTTTGTGATATATAAAAAATGGTTGTGAATTTATCTAAAAATTTTTACTAGAGGTGATAAATAATCAAATTAAGTATCCCTTAAAATTTCAGATCATTTGGATTTATTTTACAAAAGTTATCTCTATTTTATGGTTTTTCATAAAATTTATCCATAGTGTGCAATTCAAAGAATTTTTCTGAGTTATTTACATTTTTGGAAATATTATAAAATTTTTGATATGGTATGTTATTTGTATATTTTGATTTGAGGCCGAAATAATTCCAAAATTGCTTGGTCAAAGTTGGGTCAAAAGTGCCTTTTATGGCAGGTCCATAAACTCGGGGCTGAAGGAAGGGTGCTGAAACTCTAGGTAAACTCCTAACAAGGAAGAGATGGAGTCAGAAGGGGGATGTACTAGACCCTTTGTACCAGGGTTTTTTGACATAGGTCACAAAGTGAGCCATGGCCTAGATAGACTATATATAGGAGGTAGTGGGTAATCATTTATCATCATATTGTGAATTCTACTCTTATTGAAGCTTGTGGAGGTTTCCCCCTTGAAGTGGCTTATCTATTATCATATACTTGGATATATTTCAATCACATTTTGAAATAATTCTGATGTTATACTTAATTCTTGAAGTAATTTCATTATATAATCTTGTAGGACAATAGATATTGATTAGAAAATGAAAAATAGGATCATACCAGTCATTACGTTGAAAAATTTGGTGTTCTAACTACATAACACTCAATTTTAGATTTGGAATCTTACCAACTTGGTAGTCTTCATCTCTAGTTCATATTCTTGAAGGACAGACATCCACTTACCTCTCATTTATCCAAGTTCACAATGACTCAACATTACCTTAGTGTTAGGGTCTGTTAGAATTGCATGCACTTTATTTATATAATGTTTATATTTATTCACTACCTTGACTAAAGAAAATGATTATTTAGCAATCAAAGAATAGTTAAAATCAACATTTTTAAGGTTAGTACTCATGAAATAAATGGGGTGATCACACTTATTTATCTTATGAGTTATAATAGAAACTATTATATGATTAGAGGCAAAGGAGTAAAGATAAAAATATTTAGTGAAATTTGGACTTATCAATATATGAGCTTTTCTAATTACTTCTTTCATGTCTTTGAAATCTTTCTTGGTCTCCTCATTTGATTTGATCTTGAGATATTTCTCAGGATGTCATTTAGTGGCTTCATAATTTTTTTTAAAACCAAAAATGAACTTTCTCACAAATTTGAGTTTACCACTTTAGCTATTTCTTACTATTAAGGGGATTTATCTTTGATATTGTATTTACTCTATCTAGGTATATAGAGATCCCCTCCTTGGTTATGAGATGTCCTAATAGCTTTCCCTCAAGTACACAAAATATACTTTTCTTTGGGTTGAGAGAAATTTCATACCTTTTACATCTTTCAAATGCCTATTACAAGTGCATGATGTGGTCCTCCATGCTTTTAGAAAAGACAATCAAATCATCCATGTATATAATAATTCACTTACCTATGAGTCCTTGGAATGCATGATTGATTTCTCTTTAAAAGGTTACACCTACATTGATTAATCTAAAGGGAATTCTTTTATTGGAAAAAGTGCCCACTTAGTAGTGAATACAGTCTTCATCCTATCTTCATTATTTACTAGCACTTGATTATATCCTAAACATACATCAAGAAAAGACATCATATTATAACCAAAAAAAATAGATTACTTGTTCAAGAGAAGGTAGGGGTGATTATCCTTTTTAGATTCTCTATTAAAAATTTTAAATTCAATGTACAATTTGATTTCACCATTCTTCTTCCTGACTAGTACTAAGTTAGCTACCTATGTGGGAAACACTATTTTATCTTCTAGTAAATTCTTAACCTCTTTGTATATCATTGGTTTTAGGATAGGGTTGACTAGCCTTTGTTTTTACCTAAAAGGTTTACAAGCCTCTTTTAATGGTATGGTGTGAGTTATGACCCTACGATCAAAGATTCTTAAGTCATCATAATACCATGTTATTACATATTTATACTTGGTCAAAAAATATTTGGCTCTCTTGGTTTTAATGCTTGTGCAGGCTATACCAATGTTCACTAGAAGAGGTTAAACTTGGGAACTTAAGCCAATTACATTATAGTCCTTCCCATCTACCTTGGGAATTTTTATAGTCTTAGCTAGTTTGTCTAAATCAAATAGTCTCTCTAAGGATATAATTCCTTTTGGGATCTTATTGCCAATCAACTGAATGACCTTTTCATCAAGTTTATCTTTAAATTTATCATCATCAAGGGCATTTTCATTGTCCTCATCAATGATGTGAGCCTAAAATACCCTTGAGGTAGTCATGAAATTTATGATCTATTGATCATCACTGAATACTTGTAGATGGTTAAAATTATTTATTACTAAGGGACATGAGACTAATTTAATGGTAAGGCTTTGTATATTAGAACTTTGATTTGGCATAAGGTTGGTTAAAACTAAATAAAGTTCATTAGCAGCCATATTTTCTTCCTTAGGAATGGATACAATGTTATAATCATCAAAACATTAAATTAAGTCCCATAATCTAAACTTATACTTCTTAACATAAGATAATTTGCATCAATATTTACTTTTGACTTGATTAAATACTAGTTCTAAATCACCAAAAACTAATAGTTCATTGACCTCATGTTTGATTGAAAATTATAATCCAAGAATAGGTGTTTCATACTTATCTAAATCATTAGTGCATGGGAACTAAAGTTTGTAAGAGGCATTGTATTCTTTCCCAATGGGATTGATTAATACCACTCCCACTCTAGACCTTGATTTACATCTAACACCATCAAAATACAACTTCCATAATCTAGACATAGCATGAGAAGTTTTAGAGTTACATACCTTTTGGGTGTCAAGAGTGTAAACACATAGATCTAAGTTAACCATGTTGAAAATCTCATTACATTCATTATATGAGGTGATCATATGCCTCATCTTGGGCTCCCTCTCTATCCTAATCTAATTTGGGACTCCCTTCAAGGACAACCACATGTGTGAAAAATCAGTAGACATGTAACCATTTAGAGACTTGATCTAGCATTTACATAGCAACATTTCATATGCATCAGGAATATCCACAACTTTAATGTCAATGAACTTTTATATCCTTGGTTCAAAATCAATCTGCATGTAAACATTCAATGATTCACCATTTACATTGAATCTTGATTTATCTAATTGAGTCACAACCATATCATATTTAATTGGAGTCAAACGTAATTGCTCACAAATACCTTTAGGCATAATACTTGAAAATGCACTAGATTTTAACAAACAATCATGCAAATTCTTACCAAAGATCTTACCTGTAAGTAGGAAAGGTGGAAAATCTACCTTACTTTTGTGTATTACAACATTAGCATGTATAGCCTTTTATGGTTTGCTAGGATTTTTAGACAAAAATTTCATAGTAAGTCCCTTTGTTTTGTGATCTAAGTTAACTCATGAAAATTAATGCTAGATTTGATATTTTTCATGTCTTCCACTATATTATATCTAGTCCTATTGGAAGAATTAGATGTATTAACATTAGGTTTAGAGGTAATTCCCTTAGGAAGCTTTGGATTATTGTCTAATGTAGTATCAGGAGGAGTTTCAAAATTATTTGGTGGATTTGAGGTAGTCAAAGGTTGTTTTTTATTCATGTTACTTAGAGGATAGGTATTATTCAAATATTATTGAAAAGTATAAATCTTTTTAGGAATATCTTCAGGCTCATTATCTTCTTAGAATGGGAAATCAAATGTTTCCACTATGAGAGTTGAACCAAAATATTTAGATGATATTAAATAAATTGAGGTACCTACACCATTTTATTTATTAGGTATAACCTCAAAATTATTCAACTCTTCTTGAAAATTTTCAAAATCATTACAAAGTTATAGATAATATAATTCACTATGTTTTGAAGTACAATACACTCTACAATAATAAGCTGAAGCTACATTACTAAGATTTATATCAGGTACATTATTATTATCATAAGACTCATTGTTGTGTCTATTATTGTTGTTATTTTGAAACCTATTTTAAGGGCTATTAAATCTTTGGAAAGAGAAGTTCATGTTAGAGCTCTCCCTAGTATGGCTAACTTGATTTTTCAACTAAAGGAAGTGATTGATTAATTTCTAAACCATTTTTAATATATATTCATTCTCATTCTTGGGTGCCTTAAAATTATGAGCTTGAGTATTTATACTAGCTATACGAATCAAAGTTCTCTGGTCTTATGGATGAGATCCACTGGCAGCATTGTTTAAAAATCCTAGGTTTTGGCTAGGGTGTGTATGATTTAAGGGTAATTGGTTTAAAACTATAAGTTAATTTAAGGTACGAATATTTTTATTAGAATTTGGAATGACATTCAAAATATGTAAATTTAGATTAATGATAGGAATATTGTGTACTATTTAGCCTTGGGGTTACATCTAGTCATTAAAGATCACATATTCAACATAAGTTAAGGCTAATGTATTAATTATTTGATTAAATCTTTTAAGAAACACATAAATCATGGGATCCAAGTCATCCTTATAAATATCTAAGGATAATTCCTCATTAGGTCTATAAGGAGCCATGCATATGTTAAACATTTTATAGAATCTAGCATTGAAGGTTCTTATGGGCTCACTAGAGTCTTTTTTAACCATGGAAAAATATTGTTAAAGGACACAAAGACCATTGATTATACCAAAATTATCAATAAAGTAATTATTAAAATAATTGCAACTAGATATGTAGTTTTTAGGGAGGTTTAGGAACTATTCATATGTAACATATTTTAAAGTAAATGGAAACAATCTGAATTATACATCTTCATGAACTAAATTCAACAATATTAAATCTTCTTTGAAACTTTTAATGAATTCTTTAGAATTTACAACACCATTAGGACTAAAAGAGGGTAAATATTTTTTTGAATTATGAGAAAGGTTAGGTACCACACCTAGCATATTGATTGAAGAACCACCTAACCAATCCATACCTTGATAAGAATTGAATACATGGGCACCCTAAATTGGTGAAGTTGGTTGAGACTTTGAGATTCTATTCTTACCTTTGTCTTTCCTATCTCTCCTATGAACTTATAATGATAGAAGAAGAACCCTTGTCTCTAAATATGACTTGTTCCTTATCCTTGGCATTTCCAACTTGAAAATTTTGAATGCTATTTGAAATACAATGTGTAAGTCTTATCTTTCCAAATAACAATGATCAAACTTGCACATTATGAAAATTTTGTATGAATACACATGAATAATAGAAAAGTACATGAATATTTAAATAAATTAGCTCAAATATATGTCCAAATACATAAATATGAATGATATTTACATGTTTAAGTTCAAATAAACTCAAATTTTCAAATATCTAATCAATGTTTGAGCAAAATTACTATTACTAACCTCAAACACCTTGGATTCATAGATATCAAGCTATCTTTACCACATTTACTCATGGATTTTCAAAGATCATCTATGTTTTTCTAAATAAACACAAAGATGGGTCTAAAACCATTAAGATCAATGATATTTAAACAAATATGCTAAAGGAAACACAAATATTCAAGGAATACATTATTATTTAAACATAATTAACCAAAATTAGTAAATATGTTATAAATTTACAAATATTTGACTAAGGCCCTCCTTCTAGTGCCAGTAAAATGTGTTATTTTTTTATGCTTGAAAGTGTATTGTAAGTGGTTCTTATTGTTTAATAAACACTACTCATTTCTAAATTAAAAAAAACTAATGCATGAGTTACAAGTTATGATAATCCTATTATCTTTGGTGGAGTAGAGGTAGAACAAGTGGACTATTTCATAAATTTATATTAGTTGGTTGTTGGGAGCCACCATGGCCTAATAGATGATCTCTGATATTGAAGATGATATGTGCTATTTAAAGTGAATTATTCTCAAAACCTAAGTCTAAAAATAAACTAAGATGAGTATTCGCAATGAATCTAACATAGGGTGAATTGATAAAAAAGGAACCAAAGGAAGGGTAAGATAGAGAAGAAATATGTTGTTGATCTTTAATCCAAACATTATGACAAAGTTCAAGTTTTATATGAACATGAATTTAACCAATCTACGACATGAAGTAGCATAAGCTGAAATCCTATCACACATTAGGAAAAAATCTAAGGATAGTATGAAATAATAAAAATAAGGACTAGGTTCACTTTAAAAATTCACCCCTATAAGCAAAAAGCATTAGCACATATGCATGAAAGGTGAAGAAAATGAAGTGAAATTTACAAATTTAAACTAATCTAACATTAACACAAATTAGAAACTCTACACTTAAATATGCACATCTATAATTTACAAGAACCATTCAAATCTAAGATTTAGACAAAATAAATGAGAGAGAAACCATGATAGAAATACACACAAGCAAATATGGACAATCTTTGTATAACACCTTGCTTTGTATTAATTTTCTCAAAAGCTACAAAATAGTTTTTGGCTCAAAAACTCTCCTCTTTTTAAAATTTATAATACCTCTTTATATACACAATTCATGAGGTATGCTAGTTAGTCATGTCAAATATTAAGGATATATATCATTTTACAATTCTTTGAGAACATTTTAGACATTCTAAAATGCCTAACCTATAGTCAATGTGCTTTACAAGTTGTACATGCCTTTTCAAAAGAATATTCTATTTTCAAAAATTATACAAGTTTAATTACAAAATGAATATTCCTAATTTAGCTAATTGTGATACCCTTTTATTGATGCAATCTTTTGCCTTCCATATAAGATCTTTATAGACACCAATATCGTGTTAACCCCCCTTGGTCCCCTTCTAAACATTAACACTCCTAACCCACACTTGCACACTTTATTAATTTAAAAACTACTTATTTTAAATTAATTACCTTACACACCTCACCCTAAGACCATTTCTTAGCCTATGAGTCAGCCTAAGACTAGGTCCTCCAAACTCTAACTACCTATGACCTATTCACAGTCCATCTTAACTCCCTAACCAGCTCTCATGACTCATAAGCCCTTGTTTTGACTATTCTCCAATAGAAAAGGCACTTGGTGGGTGGAGAAATGGGAAAAGAGATAAAAAAAGCCCTTTTACCTATTCTCTCTCCATTGACATCAGTTAACTCGCGGTCGATGTCGATAGTTATAAGCTGGCATTGGCGGGATCGCCGACGTCAGTTACATAAGCCAAGCTCTAGCATTGAGCTAATCCTACCTTCTCACACATTTGCATGCACACTTTGAGATTTCAAGCACCAAAACTCAACTATCATTCTCCTGGCTACCAAATCTCTACACAAATCATTCCAAGACTGGATTGAAAGATTGTACGAGGACCTTGAGTTATTAAATTGAAGCAATCCATGTTCACTTCATTAGATCACAACACCGATCACATCAGCCACAATGGGAATCACTATTTTGACACCTCTGGTTCTTCACCTAATAAAGCTAAGTATTCTATTTTTCATTTTAGTGTTTTAGAAAATATTGTCAATTAGTTTTCATTAATATTTCTAAATACTGTCAAGAGGCCTGACTTCTTTTGTAGAGGGACTGAAAGGCCTTCCCCTTGTTCTCACCCACTTTTCACACCAATCCTCCACCTATACCCTTCCTTAGACCTCATTCACCTTCTTGCAACCCTACACCAACCTCTAAACTTTCAAAAACCCCTTTGTCTATCCCAAAAATACTGTAAAAACCATCCAAGGCCAACAACCCTAATCGACATTAGCAGACCAACTGACGTCGACATCTACAACACCTTCAGCCAGACTGACATTAGCAACCCAATCGACATTGACACCATTTACCTAACTGACCTTGGTAGACTTACCAACATCAGTGACTATGTTTCAAACTAGTAAACTAGAAAGCCATCCAAACAGCCCATCTAGACTAGACAAAACCTTTAGCCAGCCTTCTATAGCATTCTAAGATACATAGACTGTAGGGAATAGGTACACACCATATACTTTTCCATTTTTTATTCATTTATCATTTCTTCCTTTATAATAATTTTATCTTTAAACAGTGGACTATCATCCCTTAAAGAGCTTCACCTTCTGGGACTGAGCGCGTAGCTTGGTAGTCCACCATATCCTCTTCTAACATTTTTCTTATTTAAGTTTCATTCTTACTGTAGGTGTTTCCTCCATAGCCAAAGAGGAGCTCCCACAAGGCTTGGATACAATACGCACAAAATCCAAGTAACATCAAATCCATAACCTCTTAACCTTAGGTTTTTTCTCATTTGAATGCAATTAGTGAAAATCTAGAGAAACATTCTGGCATGCCTGGTGGGACCCTTGGAGTTTTCCTTGGGTTCATTCTTCTTCTTTTAAAAATCAAATTTTCATGTAGATGCATTAGAAAAATATTCACTTCTTGCATCTCCTCTTCTATCTTTTTGTTTCAAAAGGAAATCATTAGTAGAGGTTAAAAAGAACATCTCTTTTTCTTCTTGTTACTTCTTGCAAGCATCATAGAGTAGTGAAAAACTCATACTCTTTACCTCTTCTCCATTTGTTTTCATTTGAGTAACATATTTTGATTTGGTTTAAAAACTACTACATTTCATTCTTTCTTGGATGCACACTTAGCCCACTTAGTAATTAAAGCATTATGAATGAATCGTAGTGCACAAATGTGACACAACCAAACCACAATCACTTCAAAACAAACACATAAACTTACTTGAGACAAGACCCATCTAGGATTTCATCACCTAGTGAATACCTTACCCCACCTAGCGATCCTACTTGGATTTCACCACCAAGAAGAGGACCCACTCTATTCTCTAGCAGAGTATAAACTATAGGGAAGGTATATTCTAGCTAAGTGGCCTAGCTCAGCTCTAGGTTCATGAAGTGAAGGGAGCAAGCCCCAACACTAGGCCACATATTGACCCTAACATAGATAGCTTTGAGTACCATAACACACCCTGAAACCAGCCATAGACTTCCTCTCTAGGACCTGTTCTACAAGCCCAACTCCTAACACATTCTCTTAAGGCATAAGCCATCACAACTTTAAAACTCATTCCTAGGAATCTAACATTTTAGAGGTTGTTTTCCTAATCTTCTATTTTTGCTAGTTTTATCTGAGTGTTTGAGCTGGTAAGGTCATACTATTCTGAAGTCCAAAACAACTTAGAATATCTTCTTCTTCCAAAAAATATCAATCTTCTATGTTTTTAGAATTAAATAGAAATTGACATCAATTTCTCCATCGACGTTGCCAACCAAACCTTCACCGACATTGGTTAGCTGACTGACGTTGGCAACATTTTCTAACTGATATTAGTTAAACAACCGACATTGGTCATTGTCAATAAATTTTAAAAAAATCCAAATTGCAAGCTTAAAACCTAAATTTCTTATTGTTTAACATAGATTCTAGTTTTTTGAAACTAAAACACATAGCTTTTAGAACTTAAACCCCTTTCACCTTGGATGGTCCTCACACGTAGTCAAGCCAAATTCCTTGTTGACTACGTGAGTCAACAACCACTTCCACCTTCACCCTTCACACCAAGTCATCTAATGGAGTTTACTTCAGACACCGAGCATACTCCTATCTAACCTACCCCCGATCAACCTCCTATTTTTCTCAAAGGGCATCAATATTTTGAGAGATTCCTTGACCACAATGTCAAGGCTCTCCAACATTATCTCCCTAGAAGCCAAATGTGAGATCCTTCAAGTAACCTTATTTATGGGATGCCAACTTCTTTGGTTGAAGTGGTAATGATATCAATAGTATCAGCTACCCAACCTATAGTCACTCAAGCCACTGCCTTGACTAGTAACCCAAGCATGGCCAATGTTCAAGATTTGGCCTCCCCTTCTATCCTTTCTTTCGCTACCTCCATCGAGGTTTCCATACCCCCTCAAATGCAAACAATTCAACCAAGTTTGACACATTTATAGAACTTGATTGTCTCTATCCCATCCACTCTTTCACCTATAAACATGAGAGTGATCACTTATCCTTTAACTAGTGTCACAACCATTCAACCACCCTTGGAGGCATCTAGTGAAGTTGTACCTCCCAACTTCATGGCACAAACCCTCTTGGCCTTGACATCGGCCCCTATGATGAACTATTAATATGTTTCACCTACACAAATGCAACCAAGTACGTCATATGCCCCTTCCAACACCTTCCAGGTACCCTATAACTTAGGGGTTGCCCCTCATGCCAATCCATCTATTGATCTAATTAAGATGCTGGTGGATAAGATGTCCAACCTTGAGACATCTATTTTAGGTATGAGGAGTGTTCCTTCATATGAACAAATCTGCAATAAACCCATCCACCCTTCAATTCCTATTCGACCATACCCTAGCCAGTGGGAACTCCCAAAATTTACTCACTTTCAGAGTAAAGAGGACCCAAAACAACATCTGCAAGCATTTAGACATGCTTGCTACCTCATAGTGCATGATGATGCATTATTACTTTGCACATTCCCTATGTCACTTTCTAGCACCACCCTTGACTGGTATAGCTCCATTACCAGTCATTCTCTCTTCACCTTCATTCAACTCACTTAGCTATTCCTTGATCATTTCTCAATCAATATTACTAAGAAGGTCTCCATCATAGACCTTTATTCCATTAGACAATTTGAGGATGAGTCAATAGCAGACTTCATCGCCTGTTGGAGAGGTTTGATCAACCAACTCTCCTTTTTACTACCTAAACCTAAGCTCATTGATCTCTTTTCAAGAGAATGTGCCAAGCACATCTCATCCACTCTATGGGTTCAAACTTTCTACACATTTGATGAAGCTTTCACTATGGCCCGAAAACTTGAACTCTGTGTAATCGAAGAAGACAGGGTCAAATTGCGTAACAAAAATACCAACTCAAAACCCAATGACTCTTCTTATTCCAAACCTTCTTCTTCCCACCCCAAGTCCAAGGGATCAGTGAATGTTATGGTCCTTAAGTCACCATCTTCTATCATAACCAATTAATCTGAGCCCTCCACATCACAAAACATCACTAGAAAAGTCCAACAACAATATGAACAATGACAATACACTCCAATAGGAGAATCATATGCTTCTATATTGGACAAATTAGTGAAGTAAGGAGTCCTCAACCTCCCTCAAACCTGACCACCTATCTAATTTGACCCCTCTCGAGTCATCCCTGCATAGTATAGGGAAAATGACTTTTGTAACTATCATTGTGTCAAGGGTCATGACATGGATAATTGTAAAACCCTAAAAAACATTGTTCAAGACATGTTAGACAAAGGGGACCTTGTTTTGGATAACCCTAATGTGCTAGCCAACCAAAACATGGATATCTTTAGGCAACCATTTCCTAACCATCCCCCAAGTCAGAATAATGTTCAGACCATGGTCGATGACCCTCAAGAATGCAACATACACACAGTCAACATAGTCTTTCCTTTCATTCCTATTCAACCTCTCCCATAATCTAAGGAAGTTTGTCAACCCATTTCTCCACCATAGGTAGAAGATCCTATTTTACCCATACCACCCCCACACAATGAAGAGCTCCCTTTGCCTCACCCTCTTCCTTGCATGGATGAACCCGTTTCACCTGTATCACCTCCATGACATCAAGCACCTCCTCTACCCATTCTTCTACCTTGTGAGGAACTCGTATTACCTATTCCTCTTGCCCCCACCTTCCCTCTTCTTCTACTATTGGAAGAATTTACCATTCATACCCCACACCCTCATGAAGAAGGGCATCCCTCAGCTTCACCCTTTAGAGGAGCCTTCCTCTCCTATTTTTCCTCCACCGATGGAGGATAGTCCTCCATCCACCCCCCTTTCACACGTAAGAGAGTCTAATTTGATCTCTCACATATTGGAGGATGCTTTGATGGTACCAACACTAGTTTCCCTCCCTTTATCCTTCTTATCACCAATGGAGGATCATACTTTCCATGCTCCTAGACCACATGTGGAAGGCATGATCATCCCTGCGCTCTATCTACTTGAAGAGCCAAATTCTCCAATCCCTTCTCCATAAAGAGAAGAACTTGCCACCTCACCCACTTCAACTGAAGAAGATCCAGTGATGGTTCTCTCTCACCTTTGGCCCATGATCACTGCATCTAATATGTTTCCACTATCACAATCACCCAAATCCTCTAAAGGATTGATTGTAAGGCCTCACACGATGTCATCTAAACCCTTCTCTCAATTGGCAAAAAACTTAGAATTCCTCCATTTTAGGAATCTAGAGTATGAGGCATTATGGGAGTGACTTAAGACTCCTTATCATACACATCCTGCTTTGCCTTATACTACCAACCCTTCTATGATGATTTACCCCAAAGTCTCTAGTGAGGATTAGGTTTCCACTTCTAAATCTTCAGAAGCTCAGCCTTCCACATCTAAATCCAAACCCTCACAGGCATCCATCATGCTAAAAAAAATTAGATCTCTCAGTGTTCACCTTATATCAAACCTAACTCACCACAAGTGAAGTTATATTTGAACCTTGCCCCACACAGTAGTGGTCCTCGCACCATACTAAAGGAGGATGCTAAACCATGTCGGTCTACTCCTCCCCCACCTTCACTATTTCCCTCTATCTTGGGTCGACATCCTTGCACTTTAATAAAAGTACTCCCTATTCCAACACCTCACAAAGACAAACTACCTCTATTACTCCCTCTACCCATAAAAAAAAATATTTCCTCCAAGAAATTTGACACCTCTCATCAAGAAATGCCATCTACACATGTGGCCACACCACCAACCAAAAAGGTGGTACAAAAAACTCCCCCTACAACTCCTAAATAGAAGTTGTCAACCCTTACTACAAAAACAAGTGCAGACCCATAATGGGTTCTTATGCTTCACTATTACACTAATTGTTGTAGTCTTCTAGCATCGTTCTCCTACCCATTAAGCCATATCGACCTCTCAGATCAAAACCATCTTAGTTTGATGACACTCAAATCTACTTGTATCATCACACACCTGGGCATGATACTAAGAGTTGCTATGCTCTTAAGGTTGTCATTCACTAACACTTGGAAAAGGACACCCTTCTCATTTAGGATTCTCTTAACCACCTTTTTGACAAACTACCAACACCATCCCATGCCTCCCAAACCTCCTCACTTGAATTAGGATCCCAACGTGAGATTATGGTCCCTCTACCACCTTCTCTCACTTTCTTTGAAATCAACACTATTAATATGGCCACCAAGTCCCAAACCCTAAAGGATAAAGGAAAAGAGTAGGTTTATACCCCTTGGACATATCCATTTGCCTAGCCCTCTCCACCACCAAATGGGCACATCTTAACCAATATCTTTATGGGTAATTCCTCCTAACCTCTCTAACCAACATGATGTTTGGTATAAACAACTTGTTGACTACTTGACTTATTCTATCATTCCTCCTGACCTCTCTAGTAATGGATGGTGGGATTTTATCAAGAGTACTACTCGATACACCATGCTAGGGGGTCTTCTCTACAAATGAGGTTTCAACGGCCTCCTTCTTTGATGCCTAACCACCACTGAGACATCTCATGCCATCAAAAAAGTCCATGATGGGATTTGTGGAGGACATTTTAGTGGTAACACGATTGCAAAGCGCATCCTCCACCTGGGCTATTATTGGCCCACTCTTCACCAAGACTATAGTGACTATGTTCAGTGTTGTAATGCCAGTAACATGCTAAACTACATGTCTCTAGCCACACTTTACAAGTTGCTCAAGATTTTTGGCCCTTTTCCCAATGGGGCTTAGATCTAATTGGTGAGATTAACCCTCATTCGTCTCTCCAACACCAGTCTATTATCACAGTGACTGAATATTTCACTAAATGGGTGGAAGCTACTCCCCTCATCTCCACTAAAGCTGACAAAATCATCAACTTCATTAACCACCACATCATCTGTCATTTTAGTGTACCTCATAAGATAATCACTAATAAGGGTAAATCTTTCAAAAACAAAACCATCCAAAAGCTTTACGATGGTTTTGGCATCAAACTCAGGTTTTCCTCGCCTTACTATCCACAAGAAAATGGATAGGTAGAAACATCTAACAAAATCCTAACTAAAATCCTAATGAAGGTGGTCAACGACACTGGAAGGGATTGGCACACTCACATTCCCTTCACTTTGTGGGCCTACTAGACTAGCATCTGAACCCCTATGGGTGCTACACCTTTCTCCTTAGTGTATGGAACTGAGGCTGTCTTACCCCTTGAAGTACATATACCTTCTCTTCACATCTCCTTACATGACATGCTCTCTAATGATGACTTTCATCAAGATCAATTAACACAACTCGAGTTACTCAATGAACATCATCTTGCTAATCTTAATCATCTTCATATCTACCAAGATCACATCAAGCATGCCTACAACAGAAATATGAAAGAGTGAGATTTCAAAATTGGAGATCTCATCCTTAAAGAAAACCAACATGTGACCAATATGGAAAGAAGTAAAAGAGGCAAGTTTGCTCCTAATTGGCTTGAACCTTATATAATAACACACAAGTATGAATCAGGCACTTATCATCTATCTTCTCTTGAAGGCTGGCTAGAACCTGAGCCTGTTAATGCCTTACATCTACAACCATTCTATTATTAACAAAGTAATCATTCACTTGATGTTTACCTTGAGCTCATCCCTTAAGCAACCCTCATCTTCCTCATTCCTATTCCTTTCAACCCTTTTTCCCTACAAAAAATTAGTTAACCCTTTTTTAAGCATGAATGCTTTGTCCTAATAAAAAGGAAACCCCTAAACCTCTATAGTCTAGTTCATGACTAAAAGTTTAGTTAACAACAAAAACATAAAACTAGGATGCCTAACAAAATATTAAAAATGTCATAAACTATAAATGTAGATTGTTCCCTCAAAGGACAGCTACATTATTGTTTTGATTAGTAGACTGCTCCCTTGAAGGATAGCTACTCAAAGAAATCAAAACATACAAAGCAAAATATAGACCACTCCCTCGAAGGATGGCTATGCCCAAATTTTGCTACAAAAATAGCACCCTCTCAAAAGCTTCCCTCATCAATCAGCTTCACATGACCACAAAACACAAACAACATCCCCAAGTAGACTTCCTACATTGATCAGTCTACCAAAAAAAAACTTATTGACAAACTATTAAGTCATGGACTTGCCTATAGTCATTCTCAAGGTCACTTATAACAGGGGCAAAGTTATCCCTACTAAAAAGGGTTATGTTATCCTCACATATCACATAATCACACCTATTACCCCAAAAAACCCAAGGGATTCTGAGCTCACTTAACGTCAAGTGATTAGGGTACTTCTCTAACAAAAACCAATGGTCAACGATGTAATGCATGAATGGGGATTTTATTTGCAAAAACCTTATCTATGTTATCATTATGGTCCTTGTGAATGAAAAATCAATGCACCTTTCACTTCTTACACACCTTCATCACATGCCAATTTATCTTTTAGGATGCAGTGTCTTAAAATTATATGCTCGCATATTGTCATCTCATAATTTTCACTATAAAGTTATGAACCTAACATTCAACTCAATTTTATCATACATAATATCACATGTTTCTGATAACATACAATCAAAAAAAATTCTAACCACTAACATAACATCATGATTTATTTAATGCAAATACCAATTTGTGTTATATAAGTTATCATAGCCCATTCACATTAGTTTTTAAGGAAAATAATATACATGGAAACTATCAACCAAACATAATTTATGTCAAGCATATACCATCACCAATATGGAAACCCGTTTAAGCATAAATAAATTGATTTCATTTTTAGCATACACCATCACCAATATGGAAAATTGCTAAGGATGAAAAACCACATAACCTATGTTACAACATACACCATCACACAATATGGAAAAGACTATAACATCATCATACACTCATCATTTCAAGCATGTACCATCAAACATATGGGAAATGCTAAAAACACTAACATAACCAAAACAACTAACACAAATTCATATCCATAACATGTCAATATCTCAAACATCTCATATATATATAACTATCAAATGAAGGTATACATCAAAAATATCTAAAACATCACAATATATCTATGCCTCTCAAAATGAATGTACATCTTGTGACAACAGCACGTAGGCTGGTATATATATACACCTCAACAACAACTAACACCTCAAGGCTATGGTGGTGGTGGTGGTCATAAAGATGTCGAATTATCTCCACCCTCTGACCATAACCTTCTCTGAGAACTGGAGGTAGTGTTACATGACATAGATCTCTACTAAGCTAGCATCTCAGAATATCACTAGATTTGTAGATATTCCTTGATGACACCCTCATAATACATGATCTCATCTAATGTAGTATTGTACCTAGATAGAGGTATAGTCTGTTGTGGACCCATCAAACTTGATGCCATGCCCTATAGAGAACTCTATGGATGTGGCTGAGGTGGCTACTCCACTACCTGTTGAGGTGGCTACTAAATTAGTGGCTACTCTAGTGGTGGCTGAGCTAGCTACTACACTAGCTACTGTGGTGGTGGTTGAATAGGGCCCTACCCTCCAAAACCCTACCCTACCAATACCTATGCCTGGGATATAGCAAACTACCCTTGTAATGTAGTAACCTGCCCTATCAGGGCAACCACTTATGCTGTCAAAATTATCACCTATCCCTAAAGCACTACCACCTATGCTCATGTTACATCTCTCTCTTTAATGGTAGCATCCCTCTCTCTACTAACCGCCTATAGATTAGGAGGTGGTCCCCTCTAAATCACAACATAGTGACCTGCCCACCAAGCCAAGTAGGCCATCATACACCCTAGATCTACCACCCCTATATTTGTGGGTATCTCCTCAAAATCTAGCCACTCTATCTCCTCTAGTAGTGGGAGGGGACCTCAATATCATCACATCTATACTATGGGAGAATAGGTGGCACATCCTGTACAGTCCATATTAGCACCACACTCTCTCAGTAGGAACTCTCTCAAGCTCACTAACTCACCTAACCCTCACCCATCACAGGCTCTAAACCCCCACTAGCTACTCTGCCTGATCTCTAAATGCCAAATATAACAAGTATAGCCTCTAAATGATGTCCATTGGGATCAGGGCATCTAATACCCCCTATAATACTCAATATCTCAGATGATGGCATCCACACATGTCTGTGCCATGACCTCTCACCACTGCCTAAAATAAACTCTAAAGCTGGCTTAGATCATTATTGGGAGGCCAAGAGGTCATGTAACCATGATATGCTCAAAATCCCAATAGTGCAATAGGTGGCCCACACACAAGCTATACTACTACCACCAACTGATTCCCCATAACTCCCTATATAACTAAGCTAAAAATACTAAAGCCCACACAAAAATTGTCTACTCCCCTAACATGTTTGCCAAAACCCTGGTCATCAAGATTAGGAATGTCCCTCCATCTACATCAAGAAGGACATATACCATGATGCTGATCATCATCAGGATGGCTAGTCCATGCTCATCCTCATCGGTAGCATAAATAGGCTCATAGGCAAAACTTGCCAAATGGTAGTTCACCTCCACAACGTGCTTCCCAAACAATGTAACCATATGAATGTCATGTTCCTCTCTTGATCATGCATATAATTCTACCCCATGTATCAACAACCACAAAATCTAGTACACATCCTCCACTGTAACATTCAACTTTTTGATTGGTAGGTGAAAGGTGTTGGTGGTATGATCCCACCACTCGATCAATGCCACCATCAAACTAACATCCCTAATAACTCGATAATATCACCATAACCCACTGAGCCCTATAATGGTCATATGTGCCCACTCATCCCCTTTGATGTCTCAAAGCATTTGCGTCATCAATGTAGGGAGATGATCTCACAGCATTAATGTTTGCCCAGCCTGCATCTAACCAACACACATGCAATAATGTTAGCAACCATTATGTAAATAACTAACAACCTCTTTGACTCTTCTTCCCTTTTGGGATAACTACATTAGCTTGAGGCCCTTAAAATAGGGGCTATATAGGCAACACTCAGTTGACATGGGGTCTTCTAAGGTTAGCTTAGCCTTTCATTCATTTGTTTACCTAATGGACCAACTATCTAAACCCTAGGCTTACTACCTACCCTAAACCTTAGGCTCATAGCTTATCCTAAACTACCTCATTTTTAGTCTTTTTAATAATCTAACCTTTAACCACGACCTAACCTAGTCAAACCCAATCCATAACCTACCCTCTACTTTCCCTATTTGGGAGAACTACATCAACCTGAGGCCCCTTGCATGGTCTATGTAGGTAGCACTTAGTTGACACGGGGTCTTTTGGGGTTAGCTCGGCTAAATCATCGTGTAACTACCATAGCCAACTTACACTTTCCCATCAAACAAACCTATATGCCCATCACCACACTCAGGAGTCCATTAGCATGACTTAGGTCCTCTAGATTATCATTTTCAACCTTTCCAAGGCCTAAACAACCTTTAATAGGCAACTGACATCGATTAGGGTGCCGATGACTAGTCTATCTTAACTGACATTGACATCTAACTTATCGACATCAATGGCTCTATCTTAATCGACATCGGCATCTAACTTGTAATATAATGACTTTTTAAGTATTTTTTAATCTTTTAGTGAGATATTTTTATTTTAGTGAAGTTTTTCACTTTTTTATAGTTCTAGGCACCCTTCCAAGCCCCTTGTTCAAATCCTAATTTTGTTCACCACATGTGGATTTGGGACAAAATAACATAGTATATTTTGAGAAACAATATTTAGTTATAATTAAATAAAAAAATTGATAATTTTATATGATATTAATTATGAACAATCACTAAAAGCATAGGTTGCTTAGAATGCAGTCAATTCCCCATAGGCAATTTTCATTCACATGGTAACTTTTCATATCTTTCACATGGGAACCCAATATTTTTAGGGATGTTATCAGGGTAAAATTTATACACATCAAATAAATAATTTAAATATTTGGATTTTTGTACCTAATGTATCATCAGTTTGAAGTTCTAGCTTTAGAACCTTCTTAAGCACCTTAAAAACTAGTTTTGAGAAAAGTGGATTTTATTAAAATAAAATCACCATGGATTAAATAAAACCTTTTAAAACATGAATTAAAATCAATATTATTCAATAAATGTAAATTTAATGCATGGATTTAAACAATTGAGGGCATAAATCATATTTTTGTGGAGAAAAGCATGTAAAATGAATTACAAGGAAATTTAACATAATATAGTCATTGGAAATTGAATATTAGAAATTTTTATTCATATTAAAATATTTATTTTATCATAATTCATCCTATAGGTTCCCCTATCATCTCAAGTAGAATGGCTAGTCTGCTGGAAATTTGTGCAAAATTGGCCTAGTCAAGCACGTTGACTAATTGGTGAACTTTTTCTCATCAAAATCATAATTTTGATGATGAAGAATTTTTTTCCATACATAATTTTCTATTTTTTAATGTTTCATGGATTATTTTTTAGGTATCATTGTGTCCAATTTTTCAAAATGGACTTTTTTGGCTTAACCAGTCAAATTGACTTAATTGTTCAAAAGGTTAAGTTTGAGTTTGATATTGGAAGGTTGTTCAAGAAAGTTCTAGGGTAGTTTTTACACCATATATCTATTGTTCTCATAAACATTCATGCACTTTTCATTCCTCAATTTCCTTTTTCATGCAAGTGGATGCCATTTGAATTTGATTGGCCTTGAGTTTGAGTTAACTAATTGTCAAAGGGTGACATCCACTCTTGATTTCCATGCATATCAAACTAAAGTTATTCACCTTTGAAAATTGGCGTAACTTTCCATGCATGGAGATTTGACTTGTTATCTTGGGCCCACCTCATCCATTCTAGTTCCAACATTTGATTCATGCATGTTTGGAGATATTTGAAAGAGCATTATTTATTTTAAATATTAATTTTCTAACTTGGGCCCACCACCATATTCCTATGCCAAGTTTGGAGAGGCATGCAACTTTTGTGAAGGAAAAACTTTTACTTAATATTTTAAACATTGTAAAATGTGTTATTCTTGATTTGAGTGAACCAAGACTAACCCTTCCCCTTTTGAACTCTACTTAGGGTTGTTTTAGGGTTTGAAACTTTTTTATTGGCTTAATTAAGGAATTTTTCAAAAAAATCTTGAATGAAGAGAGAAATTTTAAGTTGGACCATTTACCAACAAAAAAAGTTTTTTTTTTTTTTTGTATTTGAGTTTTGACAAAATAATAATGTGTATTTTATTGTGCATCATTGTATAAGTGAGATTTATCTCCTTTTGGTAGGTTTCTTCCTCACCTATCTCTCTCTATCCCACCTTTTGTAGGTCATTTGAAGAGGTTTTCAACCTTTCATCTGAAACATTTTTTCTTAAGGACAAAAAAAATATAAATTTTATTGATTATAAGTGTGCATTGATTTTAGTAACTTTAGAGGATTTGGACAATTCAGGTACATCACCCCTATAATTAGGATTTCCTTTTAGTTTTTCTTCCCATTTTCATATGAGAAATCATAGTAGACAATTTTTTTTTAAAATGTTAAGGGAATCATCCCTCTCTAGAGGTTCTTCTCATCATATAGTCATTCACACTTTGAGAAGTTCCAATTATATCAACTAGAGAGAGGGTGTGTTTTACACATCTTTAAAGAGGGTGCTCACTAAATTTGATAAAATATAGTTAATGATTTAGGATATTATGAACATATTGATATATAAACCAATATATTTAATATATATTTTATATTAGCTTCATATATGGTCTCAAAGTAAAACAATATATATCACTTATGATTAATTTCAAGAACTTTGTTATACAACTCTTGAAGAAGAGTTGGTACTCATTCCAAATCCTAAGAAATCACATGAAGACATTAATTTTCAACAATAATTCCCACAAAAGGAAGTTAAAGAAACTATCCCACTTCTTAATGAAAAGGTTACAATCAAGGAAAATTAGGTTAAGGTCCTAAATAAAGGGAAATAATAAGTTTAAAAATCAATACTTAAAGTGAAAAAATTTACAATAAACATCAACCATTCAATTTCAATAGTTTTAGAGATCAACCACATGATAATATACATACATTATTGGATAAAAATTGAATCACTCTACCTCATAACTACTATCACCCTCCCCATCATCTTGAGAAATTAAAAAGGAAAACCATTTTGAATTTATCATTATACTAATGGAAATGAAGACAATGATTATTCTACAGTATGACAAAATATTACACAACTATGGATAAATATGTTATTACATTTGAAAAACTTGACACTCAATAAACAATTTCCCCTTCTCCATATTCTTCTACTATGCATTTGATGAATACTGAGACATCTTAGGTCATTCTTTTAAAAGATCTAATAGCATATTGGAATTATAAGGATGATGTTGACAAGAGAATATCTTCTTTTAGTTCACATTCTATAATGACTAATCTATCCTAGGACATTCCCATTATAGAATCAATGGTCACTTGAGCTATTATTAGAAGAGAACCTAGAGAAGGCATTGTTATGAATGATAAGGAATAACATAATTTAGGCATAGTTACATCTCCTCCGAAACAAGTATCTATATATCAAGGAAAATTACAAATCAGCAATATTTCACAATAAAAGTAAGAAAATGAACTCTTCTAGAGTGTTAAATAAAATGCTCATCAAATAGATTCACATGATTGTAAACACTTAATTTTGGCCACTTTCATGCCTAGACTGGGATTCAATTCAATTTATAGAAAATGATGCAATCTAAACCTAGAAATCATCTGAGATGCCTAAATTCATCCATGTAAGGGATTTAATCTTTTTAAAATATGGCAAGGCTAGTTTATTTTAAATGTTACCATGTATGCACCAATAACCTAGTTTGGTTTTAACCATAGTCAAATTATGACTTGGTAATTTGATACTTTAGGCATTTAAAGTTATTAATTAAAAACAATTAAAATAATTTACAAAAGCTAAAAATACTAATCAAGATTAATTTATTTACAAATCTTAATTAACTTACCTAAAAAAAATCCCAATCAAATTAGTGAATTTCATTTATCAAAAAAGGAATTTTTATCCAAATATGGAGTCAAAGATCAAAAGATCTAATAAAGTTATTTATTATTTCCTAAATGTTCCAAATTATGAGTCACAACATCAAAAATATCTAAAGTGACTTGTCAGGCCTCAAAAATATCTAAAACTAAGGTGTCAAGATTTTATTAGTGTTTTGACCCAACCCAAGGTTAGTCTAACTCAACGTAGGTTATTTTAGACTCAACCAAAGTTTGAATTTAACCTAACCTACCTAAGGTTAGAGTTAGTTATTAGAGATATAAATACAAGTGCCCTCACCATATGCCAATAAGATTTTTTATGTAAGGTTATTCTATTGGAATACCTTCAATAAGCCATTGAGAGTAGTTTTATAATGGCCATTTTATGCCAAGCTTCATACCAAGACACAAGTGACCATTGGAGAAGTGATATCACCATGGAGAAACATTGATAAAAGTCTCTAATGTCATAGACTGAGTAGGAACATTCTTTATCAACAAGTGGACATCAAATTCAACAAAAGAGGTAAAATAATTGTGTGGGGTTCATCTCTATTTTTTGATCTTGTTCATTATGTTATGCTCCCCCTAGTTTTTAGGCAAAAGTGTTTAGTTTTAGTGTATTTTTATGCTTGATTTTTTTTACCATTTGGACTAAAAATGAACTAGTCAACATTTGTGTGCTTTTAAAACACCTAAGATACATAATAACACATTTAGTGGGACCATGCATATCATATGTCAAAGGAAAATGATATTCTAACTTTATTTTTTATAACAAATGCATTTAATTCTTCCTATTTAGATTTTTAGACTTGAAGTTAATGTCATTATATTTTTTGTGTAATAAATAGCTTCACCAATTGTAATGGTGTCTTTAAGGCTCTATTTGTGATCTTTTTTTATGCATAAATAGTGGTTTTGGAATGGTAGCTTGACTATGTAGATTTGGTGGTTTTGACTCTGCTAAATAGTGGATTTAACAAGTAAAATTGCATGTGATTTTGATGTATTCACCTATTTTTTAGTTATAATCAGTAGCTTCACCATATATAATTGATGGATTAACCTTACTTAATCGTGATTTTTTTAAAAAAAAAATATCTATTTATTTCTATTCTTGAATAAAAATAGTGGCTTCATGAAAATGACAGCTTCACCTTTTGTAATGGTGGCTTCACTCTAGGTTTTCAAAAAACTTGAGAGTTTAAAATGAAATGTTATTTATTCATTTTATTTTTGGTCAAGAGATTAAAAAAACCCCTAAATTTTTTATAGGAACTAATGTGGGGAGAAAAAGGCTTAGATACTTCAAAATCTCACATACACTTTTATTTAGTGCTTAAATTCAACCTAATCACACTTGTATTTTAGTATTTTTAAATTTTTTACAACTGAAAACAATTCCAAAGGTCAAATTTTCAATTAAATTTGATTTAGTTCTATTAAAAAGAACATAAATTTTAGTTAGAGATCTTAAGAGCTTTTTCACTTTATGTTTCTTTTTTGTCATTAGGTAGTTTCAAACTTTATAGTTTAGATTCTTTGTTTGTGTTAAATTAGAAACTATTGAATGTATGATCTCCCCCATCCCCTATAGGGAACTCAAGTGACCAAGAGCGCTTATTTTGTTGTATTTTTTATTTTATCTTGTCAGAAAGAATGTTGTGTATGCTCTCCCCAATCTTTGAGTGACTTGGATGACTCAAAAATGACCTCTAAAGTCTTTTCATTTTATTTTCATAAATTTGGCTTGTGGGTGGGTGATATTTTCTCCCCCATAAGTTATCTATGGGTGTGTTGACCAAGGGTTTTAAATTATAGCATCATACTAACCCCACCCCATGGTGGGGTGTATATATTGGGCATATGATAGTGGTATTTATAGAGGGGTTGAGCGATTAGCCTTTTCAATCCTAATAAAAATATAAGTAAGGTCTTGCTAAACATTATACTTCACTAAGTAGTACATGAATAAATTTGATGTGTAAATGAATAGACTTTTTTATAGTACGTAAGTAAGAATGAACCTAATTAATGTGATTATATCATTGTGTTAGCCACACTTGGGAACATTAAGTGCATTCAAACTTTATAGACTTTAGTCAAACCCACTTGCCATGAAATTTATTGCCAAATTCCAAGTATTTGTCACTCTCAGTTTGTGCCATGTACTAATGCTTGAGAGATGGAGAGGTGCATAAAATATCTACCTAAAACTATTCTTTAATTTTTGGATTAACACTTAATTCCTCATAAGCATTGGTATATCACTATAAGTTTTAG
This sequence comes from Torreya grandis, assembly GCA_037957365.1. Taxonomy (NCBI): domain Eukaryota; kingdom Viridiplantae; phylum Streptophyta; class Pinopsida; order Cupressales; family Taxaceae; genus Torreya; species Torreya grandis. Next base: position 2,196,722 of record JARHVA010002396.1, on the reverse strand, counting down.
AAAAATCTATACACACCTATGTTACTTTTAGGGATAGGATAATCTATTAGTGTTATTTATATTTTATTTTGTTTACATATGTGTTTTAGACTAAAATTATTTGTTTGTATTGTCAATTCAAAACAATTCCAAAATTGTCACATTATTTTCACACCACTTTAGCCTAAGAAGTGTTACTTTATCCATTTTGTGTCACACTTTTTCCTTAGATTTTTAATTCTAAAATTGTTTGTATGTCTTTTTTACATGAGGTGTCATTACGCTTCCCATTTTGTCTCAAACATTTGCCTTGGATTTTTGAGTACAAAAAAATTGTCATGTCATTTGTTTAAAGGAGAATTGTTATGCTACGTAAATAATTTTGAATCATTTGTCACTTTTAAAACTAACTTACAAAACCATTATTATACATTAGAGTCTTTTTGCATTAAATTTGAAACTCAACCTTTCTAAGAGAAAATCCTAAACTATTCATGTTTACACTAAAGCCTCACATAATTTGGGCTTATGTTGTCTACCTTTTGTGTTTAGATTGTGTTTCTTGGGTTAATTTCTTATTTGATATAAAGACCACCTTACCTAGAACCTAGCAGTTGTTTTCTGGCTTGTGCCTTATTTGAGCATCCTTTTGAGCCAAGTTGTTTCTAGGTACCTTGTTTCAAGTTGGTTGTGTCAAATTCTGAATGTCCTAGTTCTATTATTCAAATAATTTCTTATGATTCAAGTATCAAGTCTTAGTGAGCCAATTATTGAGTGTCACCCAAGCTAATTACCTTAGTTTAGTTTATTTTCGAATTATTATTTAAGTTTTTTATTTTTGAGTTGATCCTTGATTTTCAAGATAATGATTAAAATATGCTTTGGTCAAATCATTTTTATAATTTGTTTATAGTTCATATTTATTCTACCTTGTCTAGATACTTTTGTCATTGATTATAACTACTTTTGGGAAAATTAGTACCTTAGACATATATAGGTTTTTAGATTTTGTGTTACATTTGCCATTGATTATAACCACCTTTGGGCAAATTATTAAAATTTATTAGATCATTTTTTATTTTATTTTGTGATTACCTTTGTCTAGTTTAATTATTACCCTTTTGGCCTCTTTTATAGAGCCAAAGCTTATTTATTTTTAGACCTTGGTTTTTTGTTACCTTTAAACCCTTTGTTTTTCATGAGACCTAGTTATAGATCCAAACATGCCTCATTACACACATAGAGGGACTATGTATAATCTATACTATGAGAAATTTGTGACCAGTGACCCTTTTGTTCAAGATTCATTGATGATGTAGCTTATTATATAAATCCCTATCCATATTATAACATTATATATATTGAGCAAAGGTTAAACCCATTAGTGTAGTATTTGGTGATTTCACCTTCTTATCTAGGCCAAGAACAAGATCAAATGGTATTGTACCTTACTCAAGTGATGCATAGCATTAAACAAATCCAACAATAATATCCCCACTAAGTTATGACACTAATAAAAATAAATATGATCTATACTTATTTTACCATCATTTATTAGAGAAAAAAGATGAAATTCTCATCAAAGCCATCAAAGTAGGAACCAAGTTTTTACCAGACTTCCAACACAAAAATTTGATTAGTTTGATTATAACTCCTAGTAAGTTGCCTCAAATATAATAGCTCGATTATGCATCAACTAGTTATATTCAATATTTATTCCAAATGCCATAGCATAAACAAAGTATGATTAAAAAAGGGAAAGGTCCTATGGATGAACAAATGTAATAGGTACAACAAATTTACCAAAACTATCTGAACCTATCTCATAATATTAATATAATGACTATTTATAGCATGCCTCTTATTGATATAGTTATTCCATTAGGTAAATAAATAGATGCTTTAGGTTATGAAAGACAAAAAATATATGCATTCAATAAAAACATGTTTGTTGGTGACATTTTTAATGTCCTCATTTCAATAGAATAAATTATCACTTAATTGGAATACCTCACTAAAAATGTTATGGATAACATGCAAGTGTATTCTAATTTAAACCAAAATGGGTCTAATTTACCATTGAGCAATGTGTATTAGAATCTTCCAACTAGTTCCATGATTGGATTGAAATAATAGTGGATAGGTATGCCTACTTCCCAAAATCAACAAGCAACCTCCACTCCTCAGCCAACTACTTCCTCAAGTGTATAATAGGGGAAATAAACCAACAACAGACAAACTTACCACCACCACAAGTTAAGAAAACCATGCCACCTCAACATGGGGTAAGGAATGCTCTACCATAATACTCACATACCAATATACCTCAATAATCAAAAATGTTACCTAACATGAAATATGTTTCTATTGGTCATAAAGTGTCAATTAATTAGTAATAGAAAATACCAATGCCCCAACAATTACCTAACTAATAATAACTATAAATCCAAAAATAAGTACATATTAAATAATACATGTTCAACTAATAATAAGGTTTGTATTTATAGTAGGTACTAGGTGCTTAACAGTAGTTGCCTTTCACCTAATACATATCACACATGCAATAAGGATCTAACATTAAAAATGTCTAATAATAGGGTTATAGTAAAAAATGTGTTCCTTATATAAAATAGGGTTCAATGAGTACGCATAAAGTTCCCTCTCAAACCCAGGAATACCAACATATCCCATAGAGAAAAATACCATTACAACAACCACAAATCACCATCCAATGTTATGTATCCAATCAAAACTAGAATGTATTTTAACAATAGTGTATTTCATATCAACAATACAATCCCAATACATGAATATGTATACCTAATCATCTAGAAAACTCAACTAATATTCTATAATATGCATACCCTAGTCATGGTAATCCACATTTAACTACATAACCTCAACATCAATAGGGCACTCCATCTAACATCCTTTCCAAGAGTTGTAATAAATGAAGAATGAAATTCAAGCTATACATATTGGAAAACAAATAAAGAAATTCAAACTGGATGAAATATTCTCTTCTCAATTCAACATGGAGTATCTAAAAATACCATTTTTATAATGTTTTGAGCCACCCAAATTTGACAAATACAAGGGTAAAGGAGACCTTGAAATAATTATTTGTTGCATGCCAATTAGTGGCATATAGCAACATATATTTACTTGTACTCTTTCCAAGGAATCTAGTGGGAAAGATTTGGAATGGATTTTGAATTTGACAAATAATTTTGTATCTAAATTTGATGATATTTCATCTAAGTTTATACATCATTTTTAATATAGTATTGTGCATAAGATTGTAGTTGTGGAATTAAGCCAAACTAAACAAAATACTAGTGAAAAATTTATTGTATACTTTCAACATTAAAGACCATTAGTGATCTATTTTACTCATAATTTTCTAGTCAACTAGTTAGATGTGATATTTACCAAGAGCCTAAACAATGATATATCTTACCATCTTGAGCTATAATGTGTTCATACATTAGAATAGGTTATAGAGAAATGAATACAGATTGAGAAAGACCTTGGAAACAAAGTGATAATCAAGCTATCCTTTTCTAATTTGAGATAAATTCAACATCAAGGCTAGTAAAACTAAAATCAAAACTAAGGAGAGAACCATAATTAGAACCTAATTCAAATACTATCTATAACGCCACCTCTGGCCAACAACAATAAGAGACCTAAACTAGATAACCACATTAAGAATGTTGTTAGCAATGGGTTCATTAAATCATGCTATTTTTAGATGGTACAAACACTGGATATCTATTTAACTCCACCCACTCAACAACCACCACCTCTATACATTCAACCAAGACCTTCTCAAAACCAATAGCCACAAAATCAAAACCAATTTCAAGGCCCTCCTTAAGGTACAATACCACCCATTTCTAGACAAATTAGTGGCATTGGTGATCCTAATGAATTTGTGTTTTGAATATTGGTTTAGGTTAATATAATGAGTTGGACAATACTGAATCCATTCCTTAAAGGGATTCTCATTCTTGATTGGTACAAATAACATGAATTTTTTGGGTACCATAATGTTAGAGGATATTCCATATGATAGTGTATCCAACTCAAGCAATTGATTAAGAATATGTTAGAAAATGAAGAGATAAAATGATACACCCATGCTTTTATGACTAATCATAACTTGGGTATCTACCATAATCCCTTTCCCTAACATAAAAATAAAAATATCCAATAGTACCAACAATAATAAAAATTGTGGCATATAACTCCACTACAAAATGAACAATAATAATGCCAACCATAAAAATAATAACAAAATGTTTAACATAAAAGGAAAAATGACCAAACTAATCAAAAAGGCTATAATATCATTATGTATAACTATAATAATGTTATAGTTCACATATTAGGTGGTCATATTTCTATTATCACTATTAACCCTCAGTGAACTACTAATAGACCTATACCTTCTCCCAATAATGCCTATTAGTTGACTAATGCCTACTGACATCATTATACCAATATTTATTCTTCATAATGTGTTAATAACCAGGCTCAACACCACCCTAGAATTACCATTCTTGGTACCATTACCTACCTATCTAATTACCAAATCCAAGTACTAGATTGATATTATGCAATCATGGCTTGATAGGTCAAAGTTACTATCAATGGACTGCAACTGAACATTGTAAACAAGCCTATTTAGCCATCCATTTCTATCATAAATAGACCAAGTTTAAAAATAGATGTGTTGACCAATTTTTACCCAACAGGCAAAATTTTGTTTACCTTCTTCCCTTGCTATTCGAGGCTAGTCAATCTCAGGTTGCACAAGTTCAAAGACATAGTTCTTTAGCCTATTTCAGGTCTTGATTCAATCTTCAAAGCCACCACTGGGTCAATCAACACTTGGTTTATCTATCTTCAAGTCTAAACAACCTTGTTTCAAGCTTTGGTTCAAATGGTTCGGTTCAAGGCTACCAATTCACTTGGTTCATTGGCGTAATTCAAATGCCCTTACAGAGGGTAGGTTCTTCAAACACAAGGAAAAAATAGGTAAGTCCAAAATTTGTTTAAGTTCAAATTTGATAAGTCCCAAATTCCTTCATAATTTTTGTTCGAAGGATTTCCTTCAGACAAAAAGTCTGAAGGAATTTAGGAGTGCTTCAAAGAAAAGGCTAGGGGTTAGGGAGAATTTCTATGGAATTTTGTCTACAAGAAATTGTCCATAGATAAAAGCCTTTAGAAAATACAAGCCAAAGACAGGCCTAGGTGAAATCATCCATGAACAAAAGTCCCTGGGGAAATTGTCAGTGGACACAGGTCTGTGAGAGCCTGTGAGCAATCCAAAGCAAAGAACGACCCACCAAAGGACCCCAAAGGGCAAGTGCCCTTATGGGGGACTCTTAGTTGAATGCAAAGGGGATACTTTCAAAGGGCCAGAGGGTCACCTTCCCTTTAGGAAGGTGCTAAGAGGAAGCAAAGCTACAGAGAAGACATGAAGACCCGATTATGTTTTGATGGCGATGGTGATGTCCTAGAAGATGTCAAAATTAGTGAAATAAAATGGCCATTTGTTTTCAAACTGAGAAAGAGCTAACCAAGGGGCCAAAATGTAGTGACCCATTAAGAATTCACCCTCAAGGGCCAAAGGAGCTAGAAGAGACAAAATTGAGAAAAGATAAGGAGACAAGCATAAAACGAGCAAGCAATTAGTCCAAGTGGTGCCAATTTGAGAAGTGACTCCAATAGGTGAAATAGTTCCTATAAATTGATCATTGGGGATGCAAATAGCTAGCAATGCAATTGGTTTCTCCATTTTAAATTTAATGAGTAGACAAACCATGTATTGACCTTGAAAAGGCAGACTTTAGATAGACAAAGCACACAGCTCATTAATGTTTTGAATGACTTGTTCTTCCCAATGAAGGGACACAATAGGCCACTTGTAAAAAAGGAGCACCAAATGGGCCTCCTTACTTCTCCTGTAAACTAAAGACTTATCATTTTAAGAATCATATTTCACATTTGTAAGGCGTAGCCCTAGCAAAATTTCTACCTGAATTAATAAACGTAGTTGATTACCTCTATCTTGGATAGACATTTATGTGTATGTGCTGAGTGTTGATTTGTTTTCAATCATTGTTTCTTGATGCTTTCACAAGTTCAATACCAATGTATCTATTGTCTACAAGGCACCATTTTGCAGCTAACAGGAGAAGAGCTCTATTTGAGAGTGTAGAATAGAAGAGGTTACTTACAATGTGCATTTCATAGCACCTTGGTGAGTCTCTATTTTTTGGGTTTTCATGAAAGCCTCCCTGCCATTTTCTTACAGCCTATTCCTTTTGCGAAGTCTAAAGTGTATGTATGAATTTATCTTGTTTTAAGCGTGGATGTGAGAAGGTCATTTCATTTTGGTGTATCACCTCCTTAGAGTAGTTTGTATTCCTGCAATCTTTCTCCCTTTTCATCCCCCAGTTTATATATCTATACATGTATGTATTTGCACTTATTGGAACAAACATGATGCATCAAAGGGAGCTAGCCCTTATCTAGAGACTCTCCCCTTCAGCTTCACTAGTCCCACAGGTGAGAGGGGAGTTTCCATAGTTGTGAAGAGAAGGCAGGAGCTCGACCTCCTTCCAAGGGTGTAATCTCTTGCGTTAATAGTTTTGGCATGCTCGATGGGACCCAATTTTACAAATCAATAAGGTCTCAGGATTGATGCTGGTCTTGTTATAGAAAATCAAATATTTTTAGCATCTGGTGACTCTGAGTTTAATCTGCTAGTTAAGCAACTTGGTGCCATTCAAGAATCACTTTTTGTATGTATAATTCTTTTGCACAAAATCGTGGGTCTTATTTTCCTTCATATGATATCGATCAAACTCAAAAAATTTAGAGAATCACCTCAAGCAACTCTCCTAGTTGCCCTACAATGATAAGGGAAGTGGCCCTAGAATTAGAGATTAACAGACTAGAAGAGCAGTATAAATATTAGCAAGAGTTGATGTATGAAGAGGAGTGCTTGCTTGGGCAAGCACATGCCTTGCAATCCATGGAGGAGGAGGTAGAAAAATGATGAAATCCATTTATTCAAGGTAGTTAGCCTTGCACACCCCATCCTATCCTAAAGAAGACCCCCTCTTTTACACCAAATACTTTCTATTAGATAGCACTTGCTCACCTTAGCTCATTAAATGCATTCACTCTCAATCTCATGTGCTTGGATTTCCAACACCAAAAGACATCAGAGCAACTTCCCATGGAGATGAACCTTCTAAATTCCTTATACTGTGAATCTTTTATTGAGGGAAATACCACCATCCAGCACATCCCTCTTCTAGAGACTCTTCCAGTGCATCAACAGTCTCTTCCTTGCATTCCTCAGCCTCCCCAAGTTTTTCAACGTGATATGCAGATTCTGAGTTGGAGAAAGGATTGCCAGGAATCAGCCTAGAGATTTGAAGAGGATCATGCTAGTGACCTCCAAGAAAGACTCTTTTAGGACAACCTAGCCAAGCAAATTGAATATTTAGAGGCTAGGATGAGGCTACTTCTTGAAAGAGAGATAAAACTTCCAGACCTTGTGGAGGAGCCCTAGGACCTTGGGGAAAACAAAGTTGTTGCATGTTCACAGAAGCAAAATTCTAATTCTGAGATCCCAAACTGGGGGAAAATAATAGAATCATGCGGTAGGAAGGAAGAGAAGCAATGATTTTCTCAAAACCTTAAAGAAGCTGAGGCTGGCCCTACTCATGATGATGCTGGTGACCTCCAGGAAAGGCGTTTCCAAGAAGATCTAGCTAGGAGAATTATAGAGTTGGAATCTAGAGAGAGATTCCTCAGCCAATGTGTGATGGATAACTCAAACCAAATAGTGCATTCTAGGTCTAAACACACCCCACCTACACATTTCCAAGAGAGATATCAGGCCATACCTAATATTGATGAGGTGTTGACCGAGTGGAAGGAGGAGAATCATTCAATTCTAGCGCAAGGACTGCCTCCTCTTCCACATGTTTTCTCCACTTCACCCCTTCTCAAAGAAGAACCTATTCTACAAGAGGTGAGTGAGGAGTAGAAGATCCAAGCTATAGTTCTTCAGGAGGCTATCATGAGTAACAACAAAGGTGGAATCATCATTAATGCTCCTTGTGAAGACCTTATTAGCAATGGAGAAGATGCAAGTCATGATACATGAAGATGTTTCAGCAATATGAGGAGGAACAAAAGCATGGTTAGCTCTCTTCCCCTCTATTTGATGAACTTCCTTGCTATTTTGATGATGAGGACAACTACATTGAGGAGCTTGAGTTAGAGAAGGATCAGGAGGATACTTTTGAACATCTAGATGTCTTTATCTTTGAGGAGAAAAAGGAGAGGTCTATCTTCCTGGAGGGATGCCTTGAAGAAAAGAGCTTTGAATAGAGAGGTGATGTTTTGTGGGATGAGCAATCATTTTTTGAGTCCATTTCAGACATCACCATAGTCACCCTTCTTAAAGAAGGCCAAAATGAACTAGAGGATGAGTCTGATAGGATTTTCAATGAGGCAGAAGGAAACAATTTGGACCATGATACCTTGTAGAGGGAATGCGCAGATCAAACGGCTTATGGTGATGAGCCAACAACCATTGATTTCTTGGTGAGGAGAACCAATATGAGGGACCAAAATTCAATAGGATTCCAAGGACAAGTAGAGTACATATATATCAAAAGCATGTTCAATTTTGATCCACTCAGATACGTGCTGACTCTGGTGGTAGGCAGGAGGAGTAGGTCACCAACTCTCTTTTTCATCTAGTTACTTGACTGGTGCCATAGGTCTTCTTGCTAGGAAGGGGAATTAAGAAGTTTTCCCTTTGATCTAGGAGGGAGGTGAACACTCTTGGTTAGCTATATATAGTAGTTTTTTTAGTTTCTTTTCCTGCTTTTCCTAAGGCAGTTTGTACAGGTAGCATTTTTAGCCTTGTGTGTTTCCCTTTGCCAGTGGGGTAAAAGCTTCATGTTTTATTCTTAGATATTTTGGGGCTATTACTAATTATTTCATAGCTACATCTAACTCTGTACCCAATGGAATTTAAGGCAACTAGTTTCTAATCATAGTAGGTATGCTTCCCCTGTGAGTCGCCAATTTGTTGATCAATTTTTGCCCAACAGGCAAGATTTTGGTCACCTTTTTCTCTTGCTATTTGAGGCCAGTTAATATCAGGTTGTACAAGTTCAAAGACAGTTCTTCAGCATGTTTTAGGTCTTGGTTCCATCTTTAAAGCCATCATTAGGTCAATCGGCACTTAGTTTATCTATCTTCATGTCTAAACAGTCTTGTTTCAAGCTTTGGTTCAAATGGTTCGATTCAAGGCCACCATTTCACTTGGTTCATCAGCCTAGTTCAAATGCCCTTATAGAGGGTAGGTGCTTCAAACACAAGGAAAAAATGGGTAAGTCCAAAATTTGTTTAAGTTCAAATTTGATAAGTCCTGAATTCCTTCAGACTTTTTATTCAAAGGAATTCCTTCGAACAAAATGTTTGAAGGAATTCGAGTGTGCTTCAAAGCAAAGGCCGGGGGTCAGGGAGAATTTCCATGGAATTTTATTTGCAAGAAATTGTCCAGAGATAAAATCCCATTGAAAATATAAGGCAAATACAAGCTCAAGCGAAATCATCCATAGACAAAAGTTTGCAGGGAAATTGTCGGCAGACACAGGTCCGAGGGAGCCCAGGAGTAATCCAAAGCAAAGAACAACCCACCGAAGGACCCCAAAGGGTAGGTGACCTTACAAGGGACTCTTGACCAAATGCAAAGGGGACACTTTCAAAGGGCTAGAGGGTCACCTTCCCTTCAGGAAGGTGCTAAGAGGAAGCAAAGCCATAGAGAAGCCATGAAGACCTGATGATGTTTTGATGGGGATGGTGACGTCCCAGAGGATGTCAAAATTAGTGAAAAAATGGCCATTTGTTTTCAAACTAAGAAAGAGCTAACAAAGGGTCCAAAATGTAGCAACCCACTAAGAATTTACCCCTGAGGGCTGAAGGAGCCAGAAGAGAAAAAATTGAGAAAAGACAAGGAGACAAGCATGGAACGGGCAAGTAATTAGTCCAAGTGGCACCAATTTGAGAAGTGACTCTGGCAAGTGAAATAGTTCCTATGAATTGATCATTAGGGATGCAAATAGCTAGCAATGCAACTAGTTTCTCCATTTTACTTTTAATGAGTAGACAAACCATGTATTGACCTTGAAAAGGCAGACTTTAGATAGACAAAGCGCACAACTCATTAATGTTTTGAGTGACTTGTTCTTCCCAATGAAGGTATGTGATAGGCCACTTGTAAAAAAGGAGCACTAAATGGGCCTCCTTGCTTCTCTTATATATTGAAGACTTGTCATTTTAAGAAACATCTTTCACATTTGTAAGGCGTAGCCCTTGCAAAATTTCCACCTGAATCAATAAACGCAGTTATCTACCTCTATTTTGGACATTTTTGTGTATGTGCTAAGTGTTGATTTGTGTTCAATCATTGTTTCTTGATGCTTTCACAAGTTCAATACCAACGTATCTATTGTCTATAAGGCACCATTTTATAGCTAACAAGAAAAGAGCTCTATTTGAGAGTGTATAATAGAAGAGGTTACTTACAGTGTGCATTTCACAGCACCTTGGTGAGTCTCTATTTTTTGGGCTTTCATGAAAGCCTCCCTACCATTTTCTTGTAGCTTGGTCCTTCTTCCAAGTCTAAAGTGTATGTATGAATTTATCTAGTTTTAAGTGTGGATGTGAGAAGGTCATTTCATTTTGGTGTATCACCTCCTTAGAGTAGTTTGTATTCCTGCAATCTTTCTCCCTTTTGATCCCCCAATTTATATATCTATACATGTATGTATTTGTACATGCTAGAACAAACATGATGCATCAAAAGGAGATAGCCCTTATCTAGAGACTCTCCCCTCCAGCTTTTCCAGTCCCATAGGTGAGAGGGGAGTTTCCATAGTTGCAAAGAGAAGGCAAAATCTCGGCTTCGTACCAAGGGTGCAATCTCTTGTGTCAACAGGTTTGGCATGCCTAATGGGACCTAGTTTTACAAATTAGTAAGGTCTCAAGATTGATGTTGGTCCTGTTATAGCAAATCAAATATTTTCAACATCTGGTGACTCTGATTTAAATCTACTGGTTAAGCAGCCTGGTGCCATTCAAGAATCACTTTTTGTATGTATAATTCTTTTGCACAAAATCATGGGTCTTGTTTTCCTTCATATGATTTCGATTAGACTCAAAATTGTGAGAGAATGGCCTCAAGCAACTCTCCTAATTGCCCTATAATGATAAGGGAAGTGGCCCTAGAATTAGAGATTAATAGACTAGAAGAGTAGTATAGATATCAATAGTAGTTGATGTATGAAGAAGAGTGCTTGTTTAGGCAAGCACAGGCCTTGCAATCCATGGAGGAGGAGGTAGCAAAATGGAGAAATCCATTTATTTAAGGCATTCAGCCTTACACGCCCCCTCTTATCCTAAAGAAAACCCCCTCTTTTACACCAAATCCTTTCTATCAGATAGCACTTGCTCACTCCAGATCATTAAATGCATTCGCTCTTAATCCCATGTGCTTGGCTTTCCAACACTAGAAGACATCAAAGTAGCCTCCCATGGAGATGAACCTTCTAAATTACTTATACTACAAATCTTCCATTGAGGGAAATACCACCAGCTAGCATATCCCTCTTCTAGAAACTCTTCCAGCACATTAACAGTCTCTTCCTTGCATTCCTTAGCCTCCCCAAGTTTTTCAACGTGATATGCAAATTCTGAGTTGGAGAAAGGATTGCTAGGAACTATCCTAGAGCTTTGAAGAGGATCATGTTAGTGACCTCTAAGAAAGACTCTTTTAGGACAACCTAGCCAAGCAAATTGAAGATTTAGAGGCTAGGATGAGGCTACTTCTTGAAAGAGAGATAAAACTTCCAGACCTTGTGGAGGAGCCCCAAGACCCTGAGGAAAACAAAGTTGTTGCCTATTCACAAGAGCAAAATTCCAATTTTGAGATCCTAAACTAAGGGAAAACAATAGAATCATGGGGTAGGAAAGAAGAAAAGCAAGGTTTTTCTCAAAACCTTGAAGAAGCTGAGGCTGCCCCTACTCATGATGATGTTGGCGACCTCCAAGAAAAGCATTTTAAAAGAAGATCTAACTAGGAGAATTATAGAGTTGGAATCCAGAGAGAGATTCCTCAGTTAATGTGTGATGGATAGCTCAGACCAAATAGTGCATTCTAGGTCTGAACACACCCCACCTACACATTTCCAAGAGAGATATCAGGCCATACTTGATATTGATGAGGTGCTGACCAAGTGGAAGGAGGAGAATCATTTGATTCTAGCTCAAGGGCTACCTCCTCTTCCACATGTTTTCTCCACTTCACCTCTTCTCAAGGAATAGCCTATTCTACAGGAGGTGAGTGAGGAGTAGAAGATCCAAGCTACAGTTCTTCAAGAGGCTGTCATGAGTGACAATGAAGGCAAAATCATCATTAATGCTCCTTGTGAAGACTTTATCAGTAATGGAGAAGATGTAGGTCACGCATACATGAAGATGTTCCAGTAATATGAGGAGGAATAAAAGCATGGTGAGCTCTCTTCCCCTCTATTTGATGAATTTCCTTTCTATTTTGATGATGAGGATGACTACACTAAGGAGCCTAAGTTAGAGGAGGATCAGGAGGATACCTTTGAACATCTAGAGGTCCTGATCTTTGAGGAGGAAAAGGAGAGGTCTATCTTCCTAGAGGAATGCCTTGAAGAAGAAAGCTTTAAATAGAGAGGTGATGTTCTATAGGATGAGTAATCATTTTGTGAGTCCATTTTAGACATCACCATAGTCACCCTTCTTTAAGAAGGCCAAAAAGAAGTAGAGGATGAGTCTGACAAGATTTTCAATGAGGTAGAAGAAAACAATTCAAACCATGATACCTTACAGAGGGAATGGATAGATCAAATGGCTTATGGTGATGAGCCAATAGCCATTGATTTCTTGGTGAGGAGCACCAATATGAGGGACCAGCATTCAAAAATCTTCCAAGGACAAGTAGAGTACATATATATCAAAAGCATGTTCAATTCTAATCCACTCAGATACAAGCTGACTCTAGTGGCAGGTAGGAGGAGCAAGTCACCAACTCTCTTTTTCATCTAATTACTTGCCTGGTGCCATAGGTCTTCTTGCTAGAAAGGGTACTTAAGAAGTTTTCCCTTTGATCTAGGAGGGAGGTGAACACTCTTGGTTAGCTATATATAGTATTTTGTTTTTAGCTTCTTTTCTTGAATTCCCTAAGTGCAGTTTGCACGGGTAGTGTTTTTAGCCTTGTGTGTTTTGCTTTGCATGTGGGGTAAAAGCTTCATGTTTAATTCTCAAATATTTTGGGGCTATTTCTAATTCTTTCATAGTTACATCTGACTCTATGCCCAATGGAATGCAAGGCAACTATTTTCTATGCATAGCAGGTATGTTTCCCCTGTGAGTCACCAATTTGTTGACCAATTTTTACCCAACAGGCAAAATTTTGGTCACCTTCTTCCCTAGCTATTCGAGGCTAGTCAATCTCAAGTTGCACAAGTTCAAAGACATATTTCTTCAGCCTATTTTAGGTCTTAGTTCAATCTTCAAAGCCATCGCTAGGTCAATCGGCACTTGGTTTGTCTATCTTCAAGTCTAAACAGTCTTATTTTAAGCTTTGGTTTAAATGGTTTAGTTCAAGGCCACCAGTTCACTTGGTTCATCAACCTATTTCAAATGCCCTTACGGAGTTTAGGTTCTTCAAACACAAGGAAAAAATGGTTAAGTCCAAAATTTGTTTAAGTTCAAATTTGATAAGTCTTGAATTCCTTCAGACTTTTTATCTGAAGGAATTCCTTCAGATAAAAAGTCTGAAGGAATTTGGGCATGCTTCAAAGCAAAGGCCAGGGGTCGGGGAGAATTTTTTTGGACTTTTGTCTATGGGAGATTGTCCATGGACAAAACCCCATGGAAAATACAAGGCAAAGACAGGCCCAGGTGAAATCATCTACAGACAAAAGTCCATGGGATATTGTCAGCAGACATAGGTCCCCAGGTGCTCAGGAACAATCCAAAGCAAAGAATGACCCACCAAAGGACCCCAAATGGTAGGTGCCCTTACTGGGGACTCTCAATTGAATGCAAAGGGAACACTTTCAAAGGGCTAGAGGGTCACCTTCCCTTTGAGAAGGTGTTAAGAGGAAGCAAAGTTGTAGAGAAGCCATGAAGACTCGATGATGTTTTGATGGGGATGGTGACATCCTAGAGGATGTTAAAATTAGTGAAAAAAATGGCTGTTTGTTTTAAAAGTAAGAAAGAGCTAACCTAGGGATGAGAATGTAGTGACCCGCTAAGAATTCACCCTCGAGGGCTAAAGGAGCCAGAAGAGACAAAATTGAAAAAAGAGAAGGAGACAAGCATGGAATGAGCAAGCAATTAGTCCAAGTGGCACCAATTTGAGAAGTGACTCTGATAGGTGAAACAGTTCCTATGAATTGATCATTAGGGACACAAATAGCTAGCAATGCAACTAGTTTCTCCATTTTACATTTAATGAGTAGATAAACTATGTATTGACCTTGAAAAGGCAGACTTCAGACAGAAAAAGTGCATAGCTCATTAATGTTTTGAGTGACTTATTATTCCCAATGAAGGGATGTGATAGGCCACTTGTACAAAAGGAGTGCTAAATGGGCCTCCTTACTTCTATATATTGAAGACTTATCATTTTAAGAAACATCTTTCACATCTGTAAGGCATAACCCTGGCAAAATTTCCACCTGAATCAATAAACACAGTTCTTTACCTCTATCTTGGATAGACATTTCTGTGTATGTGTTGAGTGTTGATTTGTGTTCAGTCATTGTATCTTTATGCTTTCATAGGTTCAATACCAATGTATCTATTGTCTATAAGGCACCATTTTTTAGCTGATAGGAGAAGAGCTCTATTTGAGAGTGTAGAACAAAAGAGGTTACTTATAGTGTGCATTTCACAGCACCTTGGTGAGTCTCTATTTTTTGGGTTTTCATGAAAGCCTCCCTACCATTTTCTTGCCACCTAGCCCTTCTACCAAGTCTGAAGCGTATGTATGCATTTATCTAGTTTTAAGTGTGAATGTGAGAAGGTCATTTCATTTTGGTGTATCACCTCCTTAGAGTAGTTTGTATTCCTGTAATCTTTCTCCCTTTTCATCCCCCAATTTATATATCTATACATGTATGTATTTGCACTTGCTGGAACAAAAATGATGCATCAAAGGGAGCTAGCTCTTATCTAGAGACTCTCCCCTGTAGCTTCGCTAGTCCCATAGGTGAGAGGGGAGTTTTCATAGTTGTGAAGAGAAGGCAGGAGCTTGGCCTCCTGCCAAGGGTGAAATCTCTTGCATCAACAAGATGTAAAGGCCCATTATATGATTTAATAACTAAAAAGGACACCTGTGAGTATATCCATAATGGATTTACTACATAAATCAAATATCGATAAAGACATCCTAAATTAGTACTTAAACCAATCCATCATGCCAGATGACATCACTCCAAATAAATTTCAAGCCATGGTAGGACACTTGGCCCCTATTCAAGGTCTTACCTTTGACTAAAGTGACATGTTGTCCCTAGGCCTTCTACATAATAACCCAATGTACATCAAGGTTAGTATAACAAAACATATATTTAAATACATACTTATAGATAATGGTTTAGGCCTCAACATTATGTATTTAAATTTGGTCAAACATATTGGATATATAATAACCAACTTGTAGCTAGATACCATCATTATCAAGGCCTATGATAACAAAGAATCAAAATCTCAAGGTATTATTAACTTTCCAATGGTCATTGGGATATTAACCCATGACACTTTATGTAATGTTTTATACATGGAACTATCTTATAATATGTTATTGGTTTGATCTTGGATCCATGAAATTAGGGACATACCTTCTACATTTCATAAGTATATAAAATATATACATTCAAGAATGGAAGTGACCTTACCAACTGATCTTCAACCAGATCAATATTGTAAACACCTTAAGGTTGAGTATACAAGTTATAACTGTCAATTTGGGATGAATCTTATACTCAAATATGATGAAGAAAGAGTTGTAAAAGGAAAATCCTAGAAATTAGAACCATAAACTAATTACATTACCTAAAAAACTTAGCTTCTACCTCAACTATGACTCCATCAGACATTTCTAATCACTTCTATAAAACTAACAAAGTTCTTAGAGAATTTAATACTTATAATGCATTTTATATTGCTAAATTGATGAAAAATCCAAAATCTTATGGGAGACTTTTTCGAGAACTTAGGTTTCACCCTATCTAAGCAAAGGATAGTTTAGGTCCTCTTGTTCAAACCTACTCCAACATGGGAATGACCCTAGGTTGTGGGGTACCTAAACTTGGGTCAGACCTCTAGGATTTTTAATGAGGCTAGCTCCTTAGAATGACAATTTGAATCTCTCTTATTAAAACTTAATCTTTTGGGATGGAAATAGAATAAAATACATGAATTAAAACCTCTTAAAGTGTGGTGATGTACCAAATGATCATTGATTTAATCTCAATTTAGACACTTCTATGACTACTAATGAATTTAATGGGGGCAAGGGTTGATCAAATTCTATGACAGGGTTCCAAACATGATTATTTTGTATGAAGGTTAAAAATAGACTTGAAACTTGAAGGATAAGAAGAGATAGATCTATGTAAGACATATGGACTTATGACACTTCAAGATAAACCTCACTAGTTAACACTTCACACAACTTACAAGAAACTAACAGTCTTAAATCAAGGTACATGAAGGACTTATAGATGATGAATAGACAACATACATTTTGTAAATGAAACTTCAATAAATTACAGTGAGCATTAAATTAGAATCTGAGATGTCTTATATTGCTTCAAAAGAGTTTTACAAAGTGATTTTAGTAGATATTTGCTATTCCAAATCGAGGGATGAAAATCAAGAGTTCAAATCTAGCATTTATAAGAATAAAGAAGGTAAGAAAGAGGTAAATTGGTACTAAATGGGTTATTAATGAGTCCAATTCTACTTGGAACAACCACTACCACTATCCTTCTCAAGCCTTCCCCTATATAAATGTCACTATATACTTTTTTGGCATGATGGAGAATGTGAAGATCATGATTATCTATAGGAAACAATCCCCACCACAACAATCTTTCTCAAGTTTATCATGCTTGATGTTCTATCTGACATTCCTTGCATAGTCACCATTATATCATTACTTGTAAATATTGAATATCTATCTATTATGGAATAAAACTAATCACCCTTTTGGTTTTCATATAGTCATGATTGCACTAAAGATTTATAGGCTATGGATTTTGATCATAATATGTGAAATCTACATCTAAATTCTTTTGAGAGGTCTTTTAGAGATTTAATGGCATTAGAGAACTTTTTAGGATCTTTTCCTAGTAACTTAAATCATTTTTAATCTTGTATTTACTCATTTTACCTAACTAGGGTGGTGAAACCCTTTGTCTAATATGTCTACCCTCATGTCATCCCCTTGAAATACTTGATCTAGTTCTACCTCAATGTATTTGTTCTCCATTAAAGTCCCTTATATTTTGACATTTGATTTTAGCCATTGATCTTAATCTAGGCCTTCAATATTATAATAACTTTTGCCTTTATCATTGTCTATCAATTTGTGATCTGCATTGGGTGAGCACCATTGGATCTTCTTGTCATGTACCATCAATATTCATCAATATGAATGAATGAAAGCCATAAAGCTTATGACATTTTAAATTACTTGGGAAACTTATCACACATACATTTATCTTCAAGATTCATTGACCCTTTGACCCATCAATTATCATTAATCTACTTGGTATGATTAAATGCACACTTTAGATCTATTTAGGCCCACTAGATTTGTCTTTACCTATGCACCATTGGATATACTATGAGTTCATGAGATCATACCACTTGGAATCCACACATTCATCCTTGGATACACTGACATTTTGACTTAATTTTCACCATTGATTTTCAATGTAAGATCAAATGTGCTTTATTGGATCTATTTGGACCCACTGACACTGTCAGGTTACTAGTCACTATTGGATCTTGGTCTAGTCAAATGTTGACCATTGATCTTAGTAAATTTGAATTCAAATGGGTATTTTATAAATATTAAACTTGACATCCATGTACATGTCCTAGACTATTGGTTCAAATTTAAGTTCTTGTAATTTGAGATAGCAAGCTTATCAGGTCACAAAATTTGTAGAGGATGATCTTGGCATAAAAAAAATCTTGGCCATGTTATCTTTTGGCCTAAGAGGTTCCCTAGGTGCATTTATTAAATGTGTAATTAGATTGACCTATTTTTTTTGATATGATGTGTTGATAATGATCCAGCTCTTCTATGCTTGTGTAATAACTTTTAAGGATCAAAATGAGCTCTTGAGACCTATGAAAACTCATCCCATGATCTTGACTGTAGTTATCACCATGAGAACTTGCTTCTTCAAAATTTGACAAACTATAATTTAATTTTACTTAAAGTGTTTCAAAATATTTAAAATATACATGTGATATTTGGACCACTCATTCCATCCATAACTATGTTTAACACATCCATTCAGGTAGAAGCTTGGCATGTGGGCCAAAATGGCCAACATTTTTGGTGACTCAGATGGTTTGACTAGCTTGCTAGTCATAGAATCTAGAATTTGATTAATCTTGCTCATGATGAATAAACACATGAAGTAATATTTATAAAAGGATTATACCTAACTCTTGGAAATATGTTGAAGTAATGAGACATACACAATGATAAAAAATAAATATAACACACCAAATAACTACCTAAATAATAAAAGAACAATAAACAAATCAATGTGCAAGAGAACTTAGAGGTAAAGACAGACTTATCTACCTATGTACAAATATATTGAGACAAAATAAGTATAAAAATTTAAGATACCTTTCAATGATAGGGATGGTAAGGCTCTCTCTATTTAACCTAGAAAGATAAAAATAATTTCTCTCCTTGAAACTAATTATAACATAAGGCCCACTCCAAAGACTATCAAACTTGGAGTGCTTTCTTGGTTTTACACAGTCCTTATCCCATTTAAGGACTATATCACCTTATTAGAATGTCTTTGAGGAATCTCTCTTATTAAATAAACTCTTCATTTAGTTTTTATTGGACCACACAATGTCCATATCAATGTCCCTTGTCTCCTCCAACTATTTTAGCTCATTCAACCATATTTGCATAACATCATCGTCTAAGAGTTCAAATTGGTGTGCAAACTCTAAAGTAGAAAGTTTAAGAGATATAGGAAGTTTGGATTCTTTCCCATAGATAAGAAGTTATGGGGAGTGTGTAGTATATTTCTTAGGTTTCACTTTATCTTTTCATAGAGTAGTACTCAATCTAATATGCCACTCTTTCTTGAGTTACTCCATAGTTCTATTGATAATCCTCAACAAATTCTTATTCTTGGACTTTGTTAGTCCATTTCACTATGGGTAATAGTTAGAGGATGTATTGATATAAATTCCATGTGAAATATCCCACTCACATACCTTGTTTCTATTGAATGCCAATGCATTTTCATTAATGATTATAGAAGGCACACCAAATCTAGTCACAAGACTATCATAGAAGTCTAAAAAATAATATTCATTAGCTTCCTTAAGGGAAATTACTTCAAACCACATTTTAAATTAGTTTTTAGCTATAATTATTAATATATGTCCTTTACTTGAATTGGGGTGCATCATCCCAATGAAATCTAAGCCCAATTGCATGAAGGGATGTTGTACTTGTATGGATTATACGGGAAGGGCAACTAGTTTTTGCTTACCAATGAACATTGCACATTTTGGGAATTTCCTTACCCAAGAGTGTGAATATATGAACATTTTGGTTGAAAATTACCCATCTCTAATGATTTTAGAGGCTATGTTCTTGGCAGCAAAGTACCCACTAGCTGGACAATTATGAAATTTCTCAAGCAACTTGTTTATTTGACATGATTACACACACCTCAAAAGCATGCCTCTTATGTTTCTCTTGAAAATTACTCCATCTATCAAGACATAAGGTATAATTTGGAACATAAAGTACCTCCTCTTTGATCTATCTAGTCACAAATGGCATTGTTTTGACTCAATAAATATGAATGTATCATGTGTCCAACTAAAAAGAGTGTTTTTTTCAACTACTTGTTGGCTATCATGGACTACCAACACTTGATATTTATCTTATTTTAATTCTTATACAAGGTTTTCACATAAACCTATACCCATTATAGTTTTTTTAACTCTAAATTCAAGGTCATACTCCATGTATTTTGTCACCCATCCAACTCTTTTCTCATTGAGCTCTCTATTGAGTATAAACTCTTTAATTCTTGGGTGAACCACCATGAGTATGATCTTATTATTAGAGACCATGTGCCTAAATTTATTAAAACCTTTCACTAATTCAAACACATGTTTATTTAAAAATTTACACCTCTCCTTATACCCATCTATGGCCTGACTAAAGAATACAATAGGTTATTGTAAACCTTGTTCATTCTACTGCATCAACATGGTAGAGATTGCATCTAATGTAGAGAAGGTGTAAAAGTAGAATCCCTTGTTAAAATATGATTAAGAAGTGTAGGTCCATGATAAATGGAATTATTGATGTCCTAAAAACCCCTCTTTCCTTCTTTGGTCCATGTAAACTCCTTGCATTTTCTTAACATGTGAGTAAGAGGCTTGACTAGCTCTGCAAAGCCTGGGATAAATATTCTTATAAAATCAATCTCTCCTACGAAAGTCTACAAACCATTCTTGTTCTTAGGTAGGGATAAGTATAAATTATACTCAACTCTTTTAGGGTCTATGGAAATACCATCCTAGGACACTACATGGCCTAATAACCTACCCTCATGAACACCAAATATACATTTTTTAGGATTCAATGACACCCCAAATTCTTTGCATCTCTCAAATACTAACCTCAAGTGAGCAATCTGATCATTTGGGTCCTTTGAGAAAATAGTGATGTCATCTAGGTAGGTGATAACCATGTCATTGATCAAATCTTTAAAGGCAACATCTGTTGCCCTCTAGAAATTTTCTCCAATAATGCATAGTCCAAAGGACATTTTCATATATGCATAAGTGCCCTACTTTGTGGTGAAGACAGTCTTATTCGTATCTTCTTCCTTGACCATAATATAATTATAAGCAAAGTAGACATCAATAAATAATAATCTCTAAGAACCTATCACATTTTGAATAATTTTATCCATTGAGGGTAGTGGGTAGTGGTCTTTTATGGATACTTTATTGAGGTTCCTAAAATCAATGCATAAATATATCTCCCCATTCTTCTTACTCACTAGCACAAAGTTTTCCACCCACAAGGAATGTTTAACGGGGAATATTATCTTTGATTTAATCAACTTAAATAACTCCATTCTCATCATCTCCTCCACTTTTGGGTTGATAGGCCTTTATTTTTGCCTAATTGATCTTACATTATTCTCTAGTTCAATGGTTTGTTATGCAAGTTTAGGATCAAAATACTTCAAATCCTTGTATTCTCATGTAAATACATCAGATAAATCTTCGTATAAGGCAAAAAATGTATTTATCTCTTCTATTGTGTTAATCTTTCCTAACTTCAATAGTTTATCTTTAAAGATCTCTACCTTTCCATAATGTTCTTCCTTGGCTAAGATACATGTCTTGCCTCTTCTCACCTAGTCATCTTCATTGAAGATTATTTCCAATGTCATAAGTCCCTTAGGAATATTTTTAGATCTCATCTACACTATCTTATCATCATACTGATGTTGGAATTCGCTTTCATTCTTATGGTATAATTTTGCTTCATACATCAAAAAACATATGATTTGGTCATAATTATCAACCACCTACCAACTCACCTCATTGTTAGGCATAGGTGGCTTGCATAGGATCTTGATCTTGTCTTGACTTTGGTTGTATTTGACTCCTTATAAAACCTCATACTAAGATCCAATGGCTACAAGCCTATTGCATTTTGATTTTCCTCTCTTGATATGTATTGTATATTGAATGCTAAGAAGTCCTCTATGATATCCCATACATGATGTTTGTAATCTTTCAAATGATGGTTCTTGACTAAATTTATGCCCCTTAATTTTTTCACAATAAGTGCACTATCACCCTTGAATTAAATAAGTTTGACACATCTTATTCTTACTTCTTGTAAACCATGTAAAATAACCTCATATTCAACTACATTTGAAGTTTAACTGAATTGAATTCTTCTAGCTGAATAGTACCTCTGATCTAAGGATGAAACTAGCATGGCTCTAGGTCCACTACCATTATTTTACCTTAAGAAATTAGATAATAAATTCCATAGACCATCTTCCTCTTGAGTGGTGTTAGTTAGGTAAGGTATAGTAGCACCCTCTTTGTGAATACAATACGCCCCTAAGTCTACTTCAATATTACTGTATGGATCAAATTCATGCTTGTCAACTACCCAGTCATCCAAGTATAGGTCTAAAATTCCTTTAACAGGGTCATGAGGATCTTGATCACTAGAATTTTTATCCTCATTTAATATGTTACAATTTACATTTACAAAGTTAGGCATATAGGACTCTAGATGGAACCTAGAGATAGGTTCTAACCTAATAGTGACCCTAATCCCATATCTGGTCCTAAAAACCATGTATGACTAGTCAGAGGCTAAACAACCCCCAATTTTTGTAGTAAAGTCCCTAGATAAGCATAAGGAAAAATATGGGGGTGGGTATATAACCATTACATCTTGAGTGATGACATAATTTGGACAAACAACCAATGTGATCTTAAGATATTTCAATATACCTTATATTTTAGTGGGGGAACCATCCAACTAGAGGACACATTTTTCATTAGGCATATACTTAAGGTCAATCTTATTTGCTATGGATTTAGGCATAACTAAGGTTGAATATCCTAAATATATCATACAATTATATAGTAAGTATTCCCATATGATGACTAGAAAATAGAATGGAGGGGGTTTGATAGCCTTAAGGGGGTGAACAAAATTATGAAATTGAACTTGACTAGAAGCTTGAATAGGAAATTTAATTTGATTAGGCTAACTACTATTTGTGAAAATAATGTTCACCTTATCAGTCATCTCTTTCACATGAGAAGACTTAGAGAGATCTTGTTGAAGAATATCTTTCTATCCCAGAATAGATAGAGAATAATACATAGACATAGTGACATTAGCCTTTTTCATATGATCCAAAATATTGAAAGGAAGACTAGCACCTTTGAACTACACCTTAGAAGTAGAAGTATCATTTGGCACTTGAGTGACATGAGGAATAAATGGAGACTTATACTATTGTCCATGATGTTGAGGTATTTATTAATTTTTATTATCATTACTAGCTATATTTTAAGTGGTAGGATGCTAATTGACATGTGGAGATGTTGAAAAATCCTTAGGCTACCCCAAATTGTCATCCAACATCCTCCACTTAGCCCTTGTATTGGATGCAACTATTTTATCTACCCTTTGTGTAGTCCTTCCCATGTTTATTACTACATGCTTAAACATATTCTCCCCTTCTTGAAATTTTATGCACATGGTGTAAAATGGTGCCTTATCCCTAATCCCTTGCTAATGAATCTAAGCTTTTGTTGATGACATGGTAGGCACGTAATCTTGATTCATTGGAGAGACTTGTGGTAGAGGAGGCATTATTTCATGGCCTTGGAATAAAGGATCATGCTTCTAGCTATGATCTTGATACATTTATCCACTTATATCCATTACCATATCATTAGACTATCCCCCTAATTTCTATTGACCATCTTATGTAAAGTTGTTTTGTGTAGGGACCAAGGTTCTTAAGCTACTTGTAGATGTGGGGTTATAACTATTATAAGATATACCTTGAGTACTTTGGCCTTGGTCTTGTTTATTTTATGGATAAGTGGGTTTATTTTAGTATTGAGTAGGGTATTGGGCTTAGAAGGGAACTTGGTATGGCCTATATGAATTCTATTATTGTCTCTCTAGAACCACTAGCTTGTTGTTTTATGCCTTCAACAAGCTCTCAATCCTTACAAATTTGTCTACTTGACTATCATCAGGTTGGGCTTAGTTATTTAGAGTGGGAAATGGAGAAATGGTAGGTGGGGTTGGATAAATCTTAGGAAAAATTTTCATGAGAGGTCTTGGCATGAATTTTTTTACTTGTATCAAATAAGTTTTTACCCTTGTAAATATCTCATAAGCTCTTAACAGAGTTGTTCCACACATAGATTGGATCATGAGTACAATGTCTAAATAGAATGATCTCAAATAGTAAATAAAAACATAATTAGGTTTATATTTAATAATGATAGGGATCCTATCCAAATTCTTTTGGAATTTATAGTTGAAATCAACCATACATTCTTGGGGTGCCCTCTTGATTGAGGTGAGCTATTCAACAAGTGACAGATGGTCACTTCTATCCTTACAATGTTTACATAAGCACTCACTAAACTCATCCCAAATATTTATTTAGGTATCATCTAGACCCTTATATAATTTCATGGATTGGCCTCTCAAAGATGTGGCTAGTAGTCTCACGGCTATATTCTCTTGCATGATATTATATAATGAACAAAGATTTACAATGTTAGCTATGTGCTCTATAGGGGTAGTTGTGTTTTATCATATAAATTATGGTAGATTATTTAAATAGGTAGTATGGATATCATCATGTTTCTAAAGGTTAATAAGAATGCCACCATTGAAGGTTAAACAAGTTTGCATTCTGGGCCTTACCATCTGCATAGTGTGGGTTATACTGCTTAAAATAATAATATAATATGTCTTATATTGCTTCAAAAGAATTTGACAAAGTGATTTTAGTAGATGTTTAATATACCCAACTTAGGGATGCAAATCAAGAGTTCAAAAATAACATTTATCAGAATAAAGAAGGTAAGAGAGAGGTAAATTGGCACTAAAGGGGTCATTAATGAGCCCAATTCCACTTAAAACAACCACCACCACCATCCTTCTTGAGACTTCCCCTATATTAATGTCATGGTATCCTTTTATAACATGATGGAGAATGTGAAGATCAAGATCAGTTGTAAGAAGCAATCCCCACCACTAAAATCTTTCTCAAGCTCATCATGTTCTCTTTGATATTCCTTGCATAGTTAACATTATGCCATTTATTGTAAATACTCAATATAGATCTATTATGGATGGAAACCAATCACCCTATTAGTTTTCATATAGTCATGATTGCACTGAAGATTTTTAGGCTAGGGATTTTAATCATATGATGTGAAACCTACATATAAAATATTTCAAGAGGTTTTTCAAAGATTTAATGGTGTTATATAGCTTTTCAATATTTTCTCTTGGTAACTTAGATCATGTTTGATCTTAAATTTACTCATTTTACTTGCCTAAGGTGTTAAAATCCTTTGTCCAATGTGTATATCCTCATGGCATCCCCTTGAAATACTTGATCTAGTTCAACCTTGACCATATTTACTATAAATTAAAGTCCCTTATCTTTCAATTTTTTATTTTAGGCATTGATCTTAATCTAAACCTTTGAGATTATAGCACCTTCGACCTTCATCATTGGTCATCGATCTATGATCTACATTGGGTGAGCATTGTTGGATGAAATAATGCATTTATAAGAGAATGCATTTCAACTCCTTTTCAATTATTTTGGATGATGGCTCTACGATGCTTATAGAGGACACTTCATAAGTCAATTTTAGGACTCTATAGGACCCAAAGTGGATTAAATTAGGCATGTCCTCATTGAGGAGGAATGTGAAGTTTTTACAACCCTTTAAGGGAATTTGTTGACATATTTACATGGGCTTATTTAGATATAGGTTTTGAAGCCATCTTGGTTCTACACCCTCTCATTGTACATATTGATGCCAAACTCATTAAATAGAAGTTGTACAATATGCATCCTTGTATTATTATGCTAGTAAAGAAAGAGTTATAAAAAATATTAGACATGAAATGCATCTGAATGATCAATTATTTAGAGTGGATTTCAATCATTGTGTCAGTTAGCAAGAAATCAAAGGGTATCATAATAAGCACTAATTTTAGAGATATCAATAATACTACCCAAAATATGACTATTTTTTCCTAATATTGATATGATACTCAATTCAATGGCTAGATATGAAATTCATTCTCTTATAAATGGATTTTTTGGGTATAATCAAATTAGAATAACACCAGATGAACACCACAAGATAGTGTTTACCACTTTATGGGGAACATTTTTTTATTAGATGATGTTTGGACTTAATAATGTTAGTTCCATATAGCAAAGAGACATGATAGTAATTTTCTATGATATGATGCAGAACATTATTGAGGACTACGTCAATGAGATCATGGGTAAATTAAAGACCCATGCTGATCATCTAGCCATACTATAAAGAATATTTGAGAGACTTTGTGAGTACAAAATCAAACTTAATCCAAAAAAATGTTTATTTGGAATATATTATAGAAAATTTTTAGACTTCATTATCTCTCATTAGATCATTGAATTTGATCCATTCCAATTTTTTGTAATTACAAAAATGTCGCAACCATCTACCCTTAAGCAACTCCATAGTTTGTTAGGCAAGATACAATCAATCAAACTCTTCATATCATAGTTGGTATATAAATTCCATCAATTTATCTAATAATTAAATAAGTATATTATATTTTCATGGAATGAAAAGTGTCAAAAACCATTTAATCATATTAAGTAATATCTTTTTAACCTACCTATTTTATTGCCACCCATGACAAACAAGCCATTTCTACTTTACCTGTCAATGATTGAAAATACCCTAGGGGTACTTTTGGCACAACATTATGAAATATGTAAAGAGCATGTTGTGTATTATCTAAGATTAAAATTGGTCACATATGAGCAAAATTATATACTGAATGAAAAATTCTATTTAGTAATGGTGTTCATGGCCCAAAATTTGCATCACTACATGTTGAACAATAAGAACATTATTATTGTTATAGTAGATCCACTCAAGTATCTAGTTTGAAAATCAGATTTATAGGGCTACATGAAAAATTAGATCATGATATTGAGTGAGTTTGAAATTTAATATGCCAATTATAAGGTTATTAATGGGTAAGTACTCATATATCAGCTTTTATAAGCTCCTCTTCCCAATACTCAACCCCTTACATTTGGCTTTCTAGTTAAGGCAATTATGACTACCATGGAAGTAGAAGAACCTCTTGAGGACAAATAGTGGATCAAGTAATAGAATATTATTTGTTATTCCATAAAGAGATCTTATTCCCAAATCCTTTTGTATTGGATGTACTTGTAACAATAACATGGACAAGTACAAAGCACTCATTGTGGGGCTTCATCAATTAATACAATGGAACATTCAACCTTTACTGGTGTATAGTGATTTTTATTTAATCATAAATTAGGTTATAGAATAGTAATATAAAAATGATGAGAAGTTGGTACCCTATAAATATATGGTTGACACTCTCAAGCAAAAAATTGCCAACATCTAATTTGAAAGAATACCTCAAACAAATAATATAATAGTTGATGTTATGGCCACTATTGGCTCCATGATGTAGATCATAGATAAAGAAAGGGATTATTAATTTCTTATTGAACATATCTTAGAATCAACACACAAACAATCAACCATTGAGATGGTTTATGACATTATTTTTCCCATGTCTCTATAGTACTTAGACACATATGTCTATCTTTAAGACCAAACTATGGATCCTAAATTATCATGTAAACAAATAATTATTTACCCAAAAATCCTCTCATTATAACTTACTTAAGACATTCATATATCATAGAATCTATGATGAAACTCTACTTCATTATTTACCTTTGGCAGAATCTATATTATAATCAAGGGAAGTCTTTGAAGGAGTCTGTGTAACCCACACTAGTAGGGAAATCTTAGCCAAAACATTAATGTATACTAGTTATTACTAGATGACTATGGAAGTAGATGTAGCTACATACGTGAAGAGGTGTGTCAAGTGTCATAAGCATGCCAATATAATTAATGTTTTAGATAAGACACTCAATCCATTCATAACACCATGGTCATTTTCAACATGGGGACTCGACCTCATAGGGAAGATTAATCCTACATCCTCACATGGCCATAAGCATGCCATAACTAATACTGAGTATTTCACTAAATGGTTGAAATTCATTCACCTCACTTACATAACATATAAAAATATATCCAAGTTCATATTCAACCATCTCATTTGCCATTATGGTATCCCCTCTGACATTATATCTAATAATGGTGGATCATTTAGAAAATATATGTGAAAGCACTTCTTACCTAATACCACATGAAAGAAAATTTCTATACCACCTACTATTGGAAAGATAATGGCCAAGGTCAGGCATCTAATAAAACCATTGTCAATATTTTGAAGAATATTGTCAATGATATTGGTCATAATTGGCACATAGATCTATTTAATGCCCTCTAGGCATACTATACCACATTTTATACTCTAACATGAGTTATAACCTATTCAATTGTTTACGTAACTAAGTCCATTCTTTCTATCAAGGTAGAGTTTCCTTGTCTTTAAATTTAATTGCATCACATCATTGATAATTAGGACCATAGAGTATCTCGATTGCAATATCTAGATTTACTTAATGAAAAATGCTTAGCTACATTAAATGATCTTGAAGACTATCAAAATAGGTTAAAATGGAAATACAATAGGTGTATTAATTATCATGAATTTGATCTTGGTAACCTAGTGTTAAAAGAGAATCATAAAAATGTCAATGTTGAAACCAATAAAAAGGAAAGTTCTAAACAAACTAGTTAAGGCCTTATATAGTTATTGTTAAATATGGTTATAGATCCTACAAGATCACTAAGCTAGAGGGAGATTAAAATGATGAATTGATGAACATAATGCACCTCAAACATTTTTACACTTAATGGACTCGATTATTATCTACAAGGATTGTTTAATTTATACCACATTATATCTATTATTTGTACTATACCCTATACCATTCTACTATTTTATTGACCATATTTCAACCAATTATTTTTACCTAACCCCACCTATCATGTTTATCCATAGTTATGATTAATTTATAATTCAATCACATTCATTAGTTGCTGACAAATTTAGTTCTAGTAGCTGCTTCAAAATCAAATATTTGAATGGCAATATATAAAAGTAGTATGATAGTTATCCTAGTAATTACATCCTAAATTTGTTTTTACATTTTACTACTAGTGCCATTGATTATAACCACCTTTGAGAAAATCAATGTCCCATCTCATGCTAATAATTATAATTGAATGTGTTCAAATTAGTAGCATCAACCCTTTACCATTGTTTCCTAATTATAACTACAAATGGGAAAAATTAGGAACAACACCTTTACCATGTATTACTACATCACCTTGCCATCACTATTTCCATTTGCCTATAATTAAACTTTTTGGTATGTAATCAAACACCTTTTGTGTAGCTCAAACTAAAATGACTTGAATTCCTATGGGACTATGTAGATAGTTCTTGATTCATGATGAGGTCAGCTCAGTCACCCCTTAGCCATGCTCTCACCATTTTAAGAGTTATACCATTATGTATATCATAATTCTCAATCAAGTTGAGATGCCTAGAAAATTACAAAAACGTTTTAAATAGTTTGAAAACCCCTAAACATTAGTAAAGACCTAGAAAAATCCTAAAAAACACAAAATCATGAAAATTTCTTAGAATTTCCATGCAACATATAAATCCATCAATTTTTTTTGGGATGGCTATTCAATTTCATTTCTAGACCACCTTGGTCACTTTCCTCTCATTTCTAGGAAAAATATGTTAGCCTAAGGTCCACATTGACTATGTAGACAACAATTGGATACATGAGACATTTAGCCACCTTCATTTCTTTTTTAACCAGTTCTTTGCCTTAAGGATCATATGAATCTTAACTATTTCACATGTAACCACTTGTAATTTAGTTTCCCCATCCTTATTATCTAGTTGTATGCTCTTACCATTCATGTGTTCATGTTGTGAGCATTGTGCATTCAAAATTTGAAGCATTAATGACCACTTGGATATTCTTACACTCTTATTATTTTGTGAGTAATGTATATTTGAATGATATCATAATTTTGTGAGAAACCATTACCAACACTCTCATCATTTTGTGATCTCATTCTCATTCTAAGTCTTAGCTATAGTAGACACTTTGAATTACTAATTCGGTTCATTAGTGGATACTCATATTTTATATTTTATTGTGGTTTTATCCTAAAACATATTCTCACACTTGCATGATTTATTTGTGTTGACCTTTTCATGGATGTGAGCATCATCCACCTATTTTATTATGCACTCGATATTTTTTGAGATCATTCCTAGTTTCCTTTAAAACTTAATAAAATTTTCTTATCATCATTTTTTATCCTATCCCATATCCTAAGAAAACTATATTTGGTTTGAAGTTCACATTGGATGTAGTGTCCATGAAACTATGTAGTCAGCATCCACTTGCCTAGTGCATCTATATTTACCTTAGCTATCCCTTCCTTTTCTTTTATTTCCCCTAATTTATTTATTTACTTTATATCATTGTCTCCTATAGCCTAGGGGAAATGTTTACCATATTGTTTGTGTTGTTGTTCCTTATGTATTAGGGGAAATAGTTTATCATGATAGCTTATGTCATTGTCTCCCTATAGCATAGGGGAAACATTGTGTCATTCATTCTTGTGTTATTTTAGTTGTGTCATTACTACCTAGCTGAGGGTTTACATTATCACCAACAATAAAACCTCTATTACACATGCATGAACAACTTTTATTATGGTTGTACTAACATTATAATTAATCATTATTTATGTATTACTATTTCTTTATCTTATTTTTTTCATTTTTGTGTGCATAGATTAGTTTATTTATTGTACTTTTATTTGCTTTGGATTGTTTAGTTATTTTGTTGATTTATTTCAATTATTATTTTTCTCTCTATGGATTATTTTGTTTATTTTATCTATTTTTGTTTATTTTGTCTTGTTTATATTATTTTTTTGTAATTATTTATTTTGTTTGTACCATGTTTGTTTTTTGTTTATTGAAGTTTTTTTTGTGTGTTTTGTTTATTTATTAGTGTTTCATTATTATTATTATTATTATTATTATTATTATTATTATTATTATTATTATTATTATTATTATTTGTGTTTGTTCATATATTTGTTTATTTATTTATTAACTTGTTGTTTTGTTAGGAGCCCATGCTACCCCTTCTCTTTATTTTGTTAGTACATTAGTTACTATGGATTTATATGTTTTGTAAGTCATCTCATGAGCATTTTATTTAATCCCACGTTCATGAGAATTAGTAGTTACTTAGATTAGAATTATTATATAAGTGTTGAGGCCAATGAAGGCATCCACAAATTTATTTTATTGAACTTAATCAAAGTAGGTTGGCCCCTCGAAGTGGCTTGTGAACAATATAATCCCTTAGGTGTTTCTGTTAATTATATAAATATATTATTTCATGCATTTTCATTATTTTTTTATAAAAGGATCCTCTCATCTAGTAGCAGAGTAATTTCTAGGGCTAAATTTTTTCTCAAAAAGTGTTTTTATATTACATTATATTATTATTTTTTAATGCTCTAAATACTATAATCTATTTTGGATCAATGTAAATACCTGTCTAGACAATTGTGGGAAGTGTTTGGTCATAAGCCCTAACACTCACTTTGAGGAGTACCATAGGAACCCCCAAGTTGCTAACCCATTGAGAGGACCTTCTAGTGAAGAGGGAAATGGCCCCATTCTAATTAACTAATTCCTACCAATGAGAAAAACCAAGAGCTATCATTTAGGGGTAAATTCATGGCTAGAAAATTTGTAGAGAGCAGTACTCATTCAGATAACATTGGTGGCCAGAGAGATATTTAAACCTTTAAGTAGTCATTGAAACTTAGAATCCATTTGTATCAGTTTCAAAATATTACCAATGAAGTATAAAAAAACTTCATATATCAGATCTTCACATATTACCATCAGAGTATTATAAGACTTGCCATACCAATTTCAACATATTACTAATAGAGTATCAAAAAACTTGTCATTTCAAATCTATGAATATTACCAATAAAGTATCAAAAGACTTGTCATACCAATTTTATAATATTCCTAATAGACTATGAAAACACTTAAAAATTTTTATAGATACACCTAGAATTCCATTTTACACATTTACTTCCTTGACGTCCCATACCCCAATTCCACTTCTAATTGCCATAAATCTCAATTTTCATTTTTTTGGGTTTTTCGATAACTTCTTCAATTTTTGTCCATTTGCCTCAAATTTTTTTCCATAGTTTTCATTCCCATTTTATTCTCCTTTTTCCCTTTTGGACAAATTTTCCAATTTTTCCATTCCACTTCTAAATCTACCCTTGCCTTCATTGATCATACTCAAGCAGTGCAAAAAAACTAGTAAAAGTACCTTTACCCCTTCCAAAGTCACCCAAATTAAAAAATTCCCTTACTAACTATGTCTTAAGTCTAGTTTTCCTATACATTTCAAAAAAACTCATATTCTAGCCATAGTAGTAGCTTGAAAAAGAGAAAAAAGACATGGAGGATCAAATTATGACCCTCAAGACCCAAACCAAAGATCTT
The DNA here is from genome assembly GCA_037957365.1 of Torreya grandis. Classification (NCBI taxonomy): domain Eukaryota; kingdom Viridiplantae; phylum Streptophyta; class Pinopsida; order Cupressales; family Taxaceae; genus Torreya; species Torreya grandis. Next base: position 2,163,925 of record JARHVA010002396.1, on the reverse strand, counting down.
GATGAAAAATTTGTTGGACTAAATATTCAACATACCACCTTGAAAAATAGATGGCATCTAAACTCTTCTTCAAACACCAAGTTTTCTTCTAGAAATTTTTATGGGCCAAAGCTTGATTTTCCTTGATTTAATAGTATAGATTTTATTGGAAGGATCTATTGGGAAAAACAATATTTTAGTTTGCATAATACTTTTGATGCCAACAAAGTCCCACTTTCATCCTTTCACATGGAACATGAATCCCTTAAATGATAACATTGGTATATTAAGGCTCATGATGAGCCAATATAGATTGATTTAAACACCCTCATTTTATAACAGTTTGGTCCTAGTGCTTTTTATGACTTCACTAGAGTACTCACCAAACTTCTCAAAATAGGAACCATGAGAGAATATCAGACAAAATTTTAAAAACTAAATAATTACATAGAGGGATTATCTAATTAATTCTTTAGGGTTTAATTTTTCAATGGTCTAAAGGATGTAATTTGATCTAAGGTCAAAATGTTCCATGCCAACATGGTGATGGAAGCCCTAGGGTTGGGTAAGTTATCAGAGGATAAGATCATAGCTAATTAGTAATTCAAATTGAATTTTTTTGTATTCAAAAATAAAACTCCATAATTATCTCACACAATGCAAACCCCTAGAACAAATCCTATCAAGCATTTGATTAAAGCAAAGATGTGAGTATGTAGAGAAAAAAAGACTATGTTATAATTGTGATGACAAATTCACTTGAGGGCATCAGTGTGTCAATCAAAAGATCTACCTAATGGATGTGGTCTCTCCACCTGAAACTAAAGTTTGGGAAGATGCTTAGGATACAAAATATGATCTAAAAGAAATAAATTTATTGTGGAACCTATTTCTCACTACAACCTACCAGAGATATCTCTTCATGCGTTAGCTAGATTCACCACCCCATAAACCATGTGGGTCATGGATTAATTAAAGAAGATCCCTCTTACAATACTCATTAATTTTGGTATTACTAATAACTTCATTAACCCTTAGATTTATAAATAGGCTAATTATTTTATCCATCCCTACTCCAACTTTAAAGTCATGATTGCCAATGGGCGTACATTGCCTTACAAAGGGAAGTGTCATAATGTGTATATATCTATTATATATTATAACTTGTTTCTAACATGTTTAACTTTCCCTTAGGAGGATTTTATGTTGTTTTAAGAGCCCAATTGTTATGTACACTTGGACCCATCTTATGGGATTCTATTGAAATTTAGATGTAGTTATCACATAATGGGAAAACAAACACATTTAAAGGCTTATACTTGGGGTTTATCATCATCATAAGTTCACATCACATTTAAAATATTGTTAATAATAATTAACATGACATCATTTACAATATCCATTACATTCAAATGCAACCATCAATGGTCTCTACTACTCCTGATCTATAAATAGTTCTGCATAGGTATGCATGTGTCTTTGCCAAACTAATAGGATTGACACCTTCACAACTAGAGGATCACCATATTCATCTGCTTCCTAAAATTTTTCTTCCCAACATCAATCCCTACCACTACCCATTTCAAAAAAAACCAAGATCTAGATGTTCATTCAATACTTATTGAAGCAAGGCATTATTCACCCTAGTACCAACCCATATTCTTCCCTAGTTCTCCTTGTTTGGAGAAAATATAGGTCATGGTGCCTCTACATTGAATTTCAAGCACTTGATCACATCACAATCAAGAATAATTTTCCTATCCCTATTTTTTTTGAGGTTCATGGTGCTCATTTTTTATCCCAGTTAGATCTTCACTCTGGATATCACTAGATCAAGCTTCATGAAGATGATATCCCTAAGACAACTTTACGCATGCATGATGGCCACTATGATTTTTTGTTCATGACATTTGGCCTCACTAATAATCCTTCATCATTTGAAGCATTAATGAATAAAATATTTTGTACATACCTATAAAAATTCATTTTGGTCAGCTTCAATGATATCCTCATCTATAGAAAAATATGGTTTGAGCATATCCAACATTTCGATCTCACACAACTTGTTTCTAATCATCATCTCTATGCAAAAATATTCCAAATGTGCTTTTGGATAGGATGAAGTGGAGTATCATGGGATTATTTTTTCATCCCAAGGGGTTCATGTGGATCCCCAAAAAAATTACCATGACAAATTAGCCTCATCCTCAGACACTCAAGAGCCTACATGGTTTTTTGGGGTTGACTAGATACTATCACAAGTTTTTCAATGATTATGAGAATATTGTATCTTTACTAATAGCTATGTTGAAAAAATATTCTTTTACATGGACACAAGCTATTGATTGTGTATTTCAATAATTGAAACAAGCTATGTGTACTATACCTATTCTAGTTATGCCAAATTTTGCCAAGACATTCACTATCAAAAGTGATGCTTGAAAAAATGGACTTGGTACTATTTTATTCCAAGAAGGATGCCCAATTATAATCAGCATCAAAGACATTTATAGAAAAAAAAATTAGTATGATCCACTTATGAGAAAGAAATGATGGCCATTTTGCATGTATCATAGAAGTGGTAGCCATACCTACTAGGGAATCATTTCTGCATTAGAACTAATCACCAAAGTCTAAAATATTTTATAAAAAAATGTGTCTCCACCCTGTCACAAAAAAATGGGTCAAAAAACTCATGGTTTATGACTATGAGATCACTTACAATAAATGTAAGGATAATATTTTGGTTGATGCTCTATCTCAGACATTTGTGGACCAAGCTTCTCTTTCAACTATTTTCATGCCTATTCCAAATTGGTTGGAAACTATAAAATAGGGGTATTTTAATGAATCCTCATTATCTTAAATCAATAAATAGTTTGTCACTAACCCCCATATAGTATCACATTATTCTTGTGATGATGCTTCTCTATTATACAAGGGCCATATGTGCTTCCCCAAAGCACAAATCTTTAAATGATGCTTCTTTAAAATCCATGCTTCTCCATCCATAGGGCACTCAAGGTTTCTCAAAATTAATGAGTAGGAATGATGTAACTTATTTTAGAAGAGAATGAAAAAGTTAATTCAATATATGGTGGTTGAATGTGATACCTACCAATGTAATAAGGGTGAAACAATAATCATTCCTAGGTTGCTCAAACCCTTTCCCATCCCTACTAGGATTTGGATAAATATTTATATGGATTTCATTGAGCAAATCCATAAATATAGAGGGAAAATATTGATCTTGGTTTGTGTTGATTTCCTCTCCAAAGATAGTATTTTTTTGGCCTTCAACCATCCCTATATTGTCTCTATAATCACATAAATTTTCTTGCACCAAATTTTCATCTTCATGGAATTATTTCTTCTATTATCTTAGATCGTGATGCTATCTTCACCAAGAATTTTTGGATATAAATATTTCAATGCAATGACACCCAACTAAAGATGAGTTCTAGGTATCATCCAAAAATGGATGGCTAAATTGAAATTGTCAACAAATGCTTGAAAACATTACTTCATTACTTGACCTTAGAATAAAAATATCAGTGGGCAAAGTGGCTTCCTCTAACTAAATATTGGTACAATACCTCCTACCATACTTTAACTAAAATGACTTCATATGAAGTAGTATATGGTTAAAAACCACTAGTGTTCCTTTTTTATACCTCCTGTAGTTCACCAATTCAAGTAGTCGACATGATTCTCCAAACTTGGGATTAGATCCTCAACATCCTATTGGATTATCTTCATATGGGAAAAAATATAATGAAATAATAAGCTGATCAACACTATTCTAAGTTCACTTTTCAAATAGGTGATATGGTTTTTATTTTCTTCCATCCATACAAAAAAATCATACCTAAAACTCAAAGGGCATCATAAGTTGTCTCCCAAGTTCTATGGGCCATATAAGGTTCTATAGAACATTGGGTTAGTTGATTATAAGTTGGAGATCCCACCTTCTTCTCGAGTTCACCTAGTATTTCATGTCTCTTGTCTAAAGAAAGTTCTTGGCACAAACATTAGAGTGTAAATTGTGTTACTAGAACTTGATAATGAAGGATTCATCATTATTGAGTCAGAGACAATCCTAGATAGATGCACACTTGAAATTTACTTCCATTCCATTACAGAGGTATTAATCTAATGGAATGAAATGTAACTAGAGGATGCAACATGGGAACCACTAGTTTAGATTCAACACCAATTCCCACATCTGAATATTTGAGGACAAACATTTTTCTAAGAAGGAGTTGATATTAGGAACCCATGCTACCCTTTCTCTTTATTTTTTTTTAGTATATTAGTTGCCATGGATGTATATGCTTTGTACATCATTCTATGATCATTTTGTTTTATACCACATTCATGGGAAGTAGTAGTTGCTTAGATTAGACCTAGTATATAAGTGTTGAGGCCAATGAAGGCATCCATCAATTTATTGTATTGATCTTGCTCAAAGGAGGTTTCCCCCTTGAAGTGGCCTACGATCAATATAATCCATTTGGTGTTTCTGCTAATTGTATAAATATGTTATTTCATGTATTTTCCTTAATTTGTTATAAGAGGATACTCTCATGTTTGTTTGTTTGTTTTTTTTTATTGGTGTTTTGTTGTTTATTTATTTAGTTATTTTTGTTTGTTTGTCATCTTATTATTTTTTTATAGCCCCTCTTGTCATTTTTTGTGTACATTTTGTTTTGTTCATTTATTAGTTTTGTTTGTTTTTCTATCTATTTGTATTTTGTTTAGTCTTTATTTGATTTTTATTTTTATTTTACATTTTTGGCCTTTTTGTTTCTTAGTTATCATAATATTATTACATTTTTTTACACTTAAGTATTGATTATTAATATCATGTACTTAGGTTGTGAATGTTTGTATTTACTCTTACACTTGATTTATTTTTTACATTTACATCTGGGGTTTGATTATTAATATATTATTCTTAGGTTGTTTATATTTACATTTAAACTAAGTTTTACATGATTAGGATATATATTGTCATTTTTCATTGTTCATAACTATAATGAATAATATCACAAGCTACATAAAAAACAAGGCACACAAAGACTATCATATTAATGCAAATGGTAGTACATCTCTGATATATCAAAAACCAGTCAAATACCCAAATACATGCCTAAATCCATGAGTAAGAAATAAGAGTAAAAATCATTTATTAGGTGCTTATACATAGATGTATCCTTGAATAAGCATATATATGAGTCATACAACATAATCATATGATAACTAATAAAACAACATCTCATAATCATGGCATAAGCAATGAATGAACAAAATCATAGATGAGCATAAACATCAAACATACATAGTACTACTCAATATTAAACATGAGATAAATAGAAAAAATATAAGCATGACATTGTGTATATAACACAAGAATATCATATACATGTACATTAGCATTAAAGGACAATATGCTAATATATATATATATATATATATATATATACATATCACAATGGTATCTTGAAAATACATCAATATGCTGATATAATGAGTAAAATGTTAAATACTAAAACTATGCCAAAAATGACAAAATGCCAAGATCCTTGTTCTCAATGCTAGATTTGTCTATCCATGGGAGCTATGGCTAGAGGTGGTCCTATTGGCCCTAAGGGTTCTAGTCGTGGTGGCTATGGTTGATGGACAAACTAATCTAAGGCACCTATAACAAGAGTCCTAGTGTGAGACCAACTGGATATGCTATCTACCTATTGTGCATCCTAGACCTCAAAAGAAGCAACATGTTGGTATCTAGACATGGTCATATCATAGGTTATGTGATAATAGGATGCCTCATCATTAACTTGAAGGCACTCCCAAACCATCTATGAGAATCCAACATGTGTAATGACTCCTTGATCTACATATCACTCTCATTAGAGATTATCAATGATAGCCAATGCCTTATATCTCTTGCTAATGGCCTAATCCCTCTCAGTGGTGAGATTTACCTAAATTTGTATGATCTTATCTATCATTACATTTAGCTAATTGATATCTATCTATAACCAAGTCATATCATCATCCCTCATATCTAGGTTGCTCTAAAAATTACCTACTTGATGTTGTAAGCCTATAATATCTCTCACTTGAGCAATGATCTCCTACTCTAGCATGTATGCATTTATACCCATTGTAACTATGTTAGAAGGTAACATATAGCCTAGATCCACCTATGTTATAGAAGGCTTTGCCTAGCTTAAATCAACCTATGCCACTATTAACACTATTGAGCCAAGATCAAGAACCATCAAATCCAAGACATCATCCCCATCATCCCCATCATCTCCATATCCATATCCATCTTTATCATTATCTCCTCCATTAAACACATCATCATCATTATCATCATCTCTAGCCTTAACATCACTATCCTTCTAAATGATACCATTGTTGCATGATGTCTTAGCCTCCATCTTCTCAATATCCATGGGCATATATCCCCATACCAATACTTAAATTTTCAACCTTAGAGGGCATACATATACCCATCAATGATGTAGGATATAGTGAAACCTACATTAGCTAATCTTCTTACATAAGCCTAGATAACTTGTGCTACACTGATATAACTAGAAGTAGACATTTTCCTCTATATAATAGTAGTGTCCTAACTAATCTCACATGTAACATGGATAAACCATCTTAACCCCTTATATACATCTTATATACATCTAAATTTCTAGAGTATCGATCAAGGTAGTACTCCTTAAAGATATGGGGTTATATCCCAATAAAAAAGCATCTGATAGTCATAAAAGCCATATACTATCCATCATGAAACCATTATAGCTAGTATGCAAGGTAAAACCTTAAAATGAAAAACTAGGGTGTAGATCATCAAACATTTGATGATAGAATGGAATATCCCCCCTATGACCATGGCTACATATTCTTATCTAATCCCATACATACACTAATATCTCTTTTAGATCCTATAATATATGCATCCCTATTTGCTATTCAAGTGAGGTGCTATTAGCCTTCGATCATCAATAAAGTGCAAGCTCTAATGCTACATCCACCATGGTATGCTATCATATGTAAATTTATTTAGAGTCGTTCCAAGACATCTATCCCTCAAGTAAAGTGTGTATACTAATAAATCATACTATCCACTACACCTCTAGGTCCCATATGAAAGTATAGTCCACTCTTGTTAGGTAGTAAGATGCTAATGACAATGGCCATGCATATAACTACCTATTTATCAACAATATCTAGTGGTAAATCATCTGATAAAATTTATGTATGTCTTACTGAGATCTATTTACCCTTTCCTTAAAACATGGGGATACTTGATAGCTAACTAAATCACTAAGAACTACTTGTTACTATGTTGGTGGTGTCCAAAATAATCTCTATCCTCACATTGAAAACTTAAGGATACACCATGTATCTTCAAGTGTCACAATATCCTCCCCAATACTCAAATGGAAGGTGGACATTTTGCTATGCCATCACTCAAAAAATATTCTCAAATATGCCTAGTCTATGTAGATGACTAGTGTCCATGCTATGTCTTGAAGGTCCAATTTATATAATAAGGTAATCATATCTTCTATCTAGACCTGAGAGGTATATAGACATTGAGAACACCATTCTTAACATGTTAGGACAATAAATTACTCTTACAATAAATAAAAATTTATCATCAACATAACTATATGCATCTCGCTAGGCCTAAGCCTAGACTACTAAGCCTAATCGATGACCTCCAAGAGGTTGGACCCCTGTCAAATTCCTGATTCAACTATTTTTGGCTTTCAAGGTAAAGTTATGATTTTACTGAGGGAAAAGTCATTACTTAGGAATATTACAAATTTTTAGGCATTATCATCATTTGTTTTCACAAAAATGGTGACTTCACCTAAAAATGGGAAAAATCATCATTTTAGCAATTTTTACCTGATTTTGGCATTATCACCATTTTTAGGAATGAGTAATTTATACAAAGTTAACATTTCCCTTATTAGAGCTACCATTTTACCTAAAACACAAATGGTGACTTCATAATTTTTTGACCTAAACTAGCAACAAATGAAAAAAATTTAACATTTAGTGATGTGTTTGAAGTTACTCACTAGCAGTCCATTATGTGGTGGACACATTTGATCTCCCACCTACTCTAGAACATGACATTGAGCTCTTTCACAAGCTATTTTTCATAGATCAATTCATAGAAAACTATAGCTAGGAAATTTCAATTAGCTAGGGTGAAAATGAAATTTCAATTAGTTAGGATGACATCCATGGTCTATTTTGCATGACATTTGGTCTTGTGTTTCTTATTTTTAGCAATATTGTAACCAAACCATCTTTTTGGGCCTCTTAAAATACTTGTTTAACAACATTGTTTTTCTACTAATATCTCATGTTTATTCAAACGTGCATCTTCAAACTCACATTTATGCTAGTAACATGTTATTATTATATGCTAGCTCGTCATAAATCTATTTTAATGGATTTTTTTTCATAAAGTACACTTGATAATTTTTACCATTGAGTTAAATTAATTTGTGATAGATCAATGGTATATTCTACCTTTCACACAATTTAAATGTGTGAATGACTATAACCACCTTTGGGAAAATCATTATTTTTTACTAATTTAATGATTATAACCATCTATGGGAAAAATCATTATTTTTACATCTTGTGTTAATTGTTATAACTGTCTTTGGTCAAATAATTATTTTTTTACCTTTCCACCCACCCCTATCATGGAAAATACCTATGTCACTAATTATAATTGCCTTTGGGAAAATTAGTGTTTCATGTTCCATTATCAATTATAACTACCTTTGGGCAAATCAGAATTCATCCCACCACCCTATCAGGGCAAATATTTATGCCACTACTTATAACCACTTTTGGGAAAACCAACATCACACCATTTGTTACTAATTATAATCATATTTCGATAAATCAGTGACTCTATCACCATTACTATCTATAAATACCTTTGGCCAATTCAATAATTCCACCCCCATTACCATTAGATCATTTCAATTTCTTCATTTTGAGAGAATGTTCAATGAATCTATTTATATTCTCATTCCTTTGAGGGGCATCAAGGGATTATTGACCACCCTTTCAGGCATGAACTATTGAAATTAATGACTTTTTAATTAATTGAAAATACATTATTGTGCTTGTGTGTTGCAATGCCTTCTCAAATAGGGGAAAACTGTAGATGCTTAATTTTGGCCACTTTCATGCCTATTAGCAATTTTGGCATGTCAAGGCCAAATTTCTATCCCTATTATCTAAAAAATTTCTTATAATGGTCAAATTTCCCCTTGTAGTTGGTTAGTTATGGTCTTGTTAGCCCAAACCCTAAATCAAGAAGAAGTGGAGAACTTGATTAATCAAAAGTACAAGTTTATTTTCTTTCAAGACTCTTTTTCACCAAGTGTTTATTCTTTCAAAGGTTTTATATTTAGGGTTTTTGTCTAAGTGTCAGGAATTATTTTAGACATTTTGTCTAAATCAATTTTCCCAAAGGATATCTTTCTAAAGGGATTGTTTTAGACATTTTGTCTGAAACAACTTTTCCAAAGGGAACTTTTATCGGTAGAAGGGTTCATTCCAATGTTTTGAAGGGTTCATTTCAAAAGTGCTAAAAGACCATTTAAAGAATTTTGAAGGGGAAAGGTGATTTTCAACAATTCAAAAGGGTTTTTTTTAAATTTTTTTGAAGGGTCCATTTCAATTTTTTTGAAGGGTCCATTTCAATTTTTCTAAAGGGTCCATTTCAATTTTTTGAAAGGTCATTTTCAAAAATTCTAAAGGGACATTTCAAAAGGCTAAGGGGCACTTTTCAAAATCTAAAAGATCCTTTGTAAAAAATATAAAAACGTGATTTGCTTTAGAAAAGTTATCCATGAGAAAGTGATAAGTAAAAATGTCTGAAGACATGATTTCCTTCAGATAAATTATCCATGGGAAAGTGAATAAGGAAACAAGCCGTGGATAAATTGTTTGAAATAAAAGTTCATCTCAAACTACTGAAACAATTCCTTCAAGAGAAAAGTCTAAAGAGGAAATCTCAAAGATAAAAGGCCATAAAGAACTAACCTAAAGGAATACATGTAAAAATGAAGAGCCCAAGAGCAAAAGGCTGATTAACTTCAAGGAGCTAACATGGGGTTTCAAACACTACATATTTGACATTAACATGGAGTTTCATGAATGATTCAATTTTCAAATCCCCTTTTCATTCAAGTGGAGGAAATTTGGAGTTGATTGGTCTTGAATTTGAGTTGAATTTTTGTTAAAGTGTCACATCTATTCTGATTTATCTTGTTAATTGAAGGCTTTCAACACTTCCAACTTGTTTAAACTAAAGTTCTTCACCTAAGATTTGGTGTGGCTTTCCATGCATGAAGGAGATTAGTCCAAGATGGACCCACCATCCTTTTCAATGCCAAAGAGATATTTCATACAAGACATAGTGAAAAAAGATATTATTTGAAGGTTTGGTTATCTTTTGATAGCTCAAGTAGAACTTGTGTGATGTGGGAATTGATCTCCTCTCTTATTTTTAATGCCAATTTCTTGGATTTGGTATGATTTTTCTATATAAGTTGTATTTTTAGTCATTTGGAAGGATCCCTCTCTTGATAAGACTAGACTCTATCAAGATTGAGTTTTCTAACCTTTTTAAATAAATAAGACTATTATCAAATTCTAGGGGGCTGATATAGTGTATTTATGTTAGTGATTTGCATATGTGATATAATTTTCTTCCTTGTCAAGTCTTGATTCTTACTTAGTTACTAGTTGATTATATTATGTAAGTCATGTTTTATGTTTGATGTCTTTTCGCTAAAGTTACATCAGATGTAAGTGGTTAATTAGTGCCTTAAATTAGGCCTATTCCATCATTTCCCTCAAGCTTTGATCAACAGATAAAACCTTGTCATGAAATACTGATGCATAGGAGTCAATTGGAGTTGAGGATTTAGTCTTTTCTTGTCTGATCATTGTTTTAAAAGATCAAATTGAGTGAATGAACTAAAATAAAAGTGTATCACCATCATTATATAGGATTTCCTTTCAATTTCCTTTCTTACCTTTTTCTTCTTTCCTTTTCATGATAGTTTGTAGCGTAGAGTAGAGATCCTAATTGATACACCAAAGGGAGCTAACGTTAGAATCTAGAGATTCAATCCACTGATTAGGTCACACATAGCCTAGGATTTTTTCCATGTTTTAATAGATTATGAAGTCTTAAAACTACCTGTACAATGGTATGAGTCTAGTTGATAGTTTTTGGAATGCCTAGTGGGATACTTACTCCTTAGCATAGCTAAAGTTTGGAGCCGAGGAAAATAATTTATTGTAGAGGAGAATATATATCTTTATCACAAGCTAAAGATTCTTTAGGTTGTAGAATTCATAGTATCATTTAAGAAATTATTCCATGCCAAAGGTTACTATGAGGTTAGCTAGAAAAGGTATTCTTTTTAAATTCATTGATTTATCTTATACATCATATAAAGGATCGAGGTTTAATATGACAAACCCATATCCTCAAAAATAATATTTGTCTCCTAGTTATCCTACTGTTCTAATCACTACAACTCCCACTATCCAAATAGATATCAAAAACTTGGTGTTTTTCCTTTCAATAGACATATCCCACTAAATTTAGCCCATTTTGATGACATTATAGTGTTTATCCTTAGGATCATCCCATTCTTCTCAAGATAAAATCAAATAACCCCTATTGAGCATATTCAATATGTAGCTAATCTTTATTTAATGGAATTTTTTTTAGGATAATGTTATTATTAGATTGCTTGTTACTTCCTTTAAAGCAAAAGCATTACAATGGTATATAAACCTACTATTAAACTCCATTTCTACTTAGAATGAATTGGGTGCAGTCTTAATCAAGAAATTTTAAGATAAATCTGATCACCTCTCTTTGGTTGAAGAGTTAACTACCATAAATAGAGATCCTCATGAGTTCATGTCTAATTTTAATCTCAAATTCCAAAAGACATGGACTATAATACCTATGTTTATTAGGCTATCCCTTGAATATGTATTCTTGTACTATTTAAAATCCCTTAACTTTGACATTAGTGTGATGATACAGTCAATGGGTGGTACTACCTTACCAAATGCTTATGAGGTTGCAATAAGGGTAGAGAATAGTTTGATACAAGCTGGTAATCTTTCTCTAAGGCTTCTAATGCCTATATTCCTAGAATTTAATTCTATACCAGCCCCTCAAATTCCTCAAATTCCATCCTTATCTCCTATTCCATCCCTTCAAGCTCAAGTTACAACCCCTACTAGTCAAGCTAGTGAGATAAAAGAGTTGAAAGGCTTGTTAAAATTCTTTAGGAATGAAATAGTGAAACTCAAGAGACAATAATATTAGGATAATATGCCCTATCAAAAATAGAATTAGACCACCTATCAGCCCTTCAAATATCAAAAGCCTCCTTATCAAGGTTCTAGAGAGAATAGACCACCTTATCAAATACAAGGATCCATAACTCTAGCTAAGCCATATTTTACCCTTGATCCTAATTCTCCTTCCACTTTAAAGGCAATTTTTACCATCCCACCTCAAAACAACTTGATGTATGATTTAGGTTGGCAATCCTTAAATCTCAATGATGCTCAAAACCAAGCCTTGGTATCACAAAACATCACTATGCCACAAATGATACAAGAAGAGTTTTAGTTTCAAGGAGGATAGTACCAAGATATAAGTTTGGAATCACAAAGAAAGACTCAACAATTCCAAGGGTATATTGATGTCATTAATGTAAACTAGCAAGTAGATGATCATGTTGCCTTTACTCAGGGTGTTGAAACTAACAATATAAGTGGTTAAGTTGTAGCTGTAACTAGAGATAAAATAATAGCCATTTATGAGGTGTAGGAGGTGAAAAATTCTTAAATTACTCATAATTTTGTTTATAATAGTACAAAATAACAACTTGATACCCCTACAACTCAAAAAAATTAGAATATAGAGGTTAGTAAAGTTCATCAAATACCTCTAGTTCATGAGTAGTCAATGCTTTAAAAAGTGAAACCAAAGGATAGTGGATCTTAGTTAAGTATAGTATATCAAATGAATAATTATAATATAATTATTATCATGTGTGATTCTCTTTCCATCCCAAGATAAAATAATATGCTCATTCAAGAGCTTTCATCTTTTAGAATATCTCCAAAATTGGTTGAGAAAAAAGGTGTTATCTTAACTAATTTGGATTAGCCAACTAAGAAATAATTACATCAAGTAAATAAGATGGTAAAGGTGGAAAAAACTAAGGTAAAATAAAATAAAACTCCTCCTTTCTACCATTCTTTGATTTTGGCTGATACTTTGGTTCATAACTATATGGTGATTAGTGGAGCTAGTAGTACAATCATGCCTAAACAGACTACAGACAAGCTTGGCCTTATTTATGATCAAAATACTAATGGGGTATTAAAATTGGATGGGTGAAGAATAAATGAAAGATCTTAAATTTCAATTACATGCATGTCCCAATGTTACTATTCAATAAGATGTTGTGTTAGACTTGCCTCCTTATTTTGTTATGTGCCTTTCAAGGGACTTCACCTCAAATATTGGGGAATGTTTATCAATTCATTGGACTTATTTGATGTTTATAACTAGTTATGGTAACAAGGTAACAATTCATTCTAAACCTATTGCACATCTCCATATGGAGCCATATATACCAAGTGTTGTGAACACTAATTGTATCATCTCAAATGATGTACTAGAAACTAGTGGAGTAGAAAATAGATCACCTTTGGATGGAGTTACAAATTTTTTTATTGATGAGTGGGATTCTACTTTGCATGAGAATTATCCTTATAATATAATTTAATAATGACTTAGTTTGTATTGCCTTCATGAGAATGATGTACTAATTCTAGCCATGGTTAAGGATGATGAATCTAGTGAAGGTTTATTATAATTTGATGAATCAAGGAATAAACATAGTACCAAGGCTGTAATGATGTTAGTTTATCAAATAAATCAAAGGTGTTTATATTATATTAATTTTTAGTTTATTTATTCAAATAATGTTGTAGAGTATGAGGCACTAGTTCATGGTTTGTAGTGGACTAGGAAGATGAAAGTCAACACCTTACAAGTTTTTAGTTATAGTGAGCTTATAGTTCACCAAGTAAGAGGTTTAAATGTATGTAAAATTTTATTTCTTAAATATTATAATCATATAATATTATATTTACTTGAATATTTTCAAGATTTTAACAATCAATCAATACCAAGAGGTGAGAATAAATATGCAGAAAGGTTGGCTGCCATTGGGGCACATTTTAGTATCCTAGCTGATAAAAATTTGATAAAATTTAGTCACATATAAAGGTGGTTGTAAGGCCCTCTATTATAGATAATCATGATAATTTTCAAGGGTTTGAAGATGACAGTCAAATTCTGAGATTCTTGCAAGAGGAGGCTGAGTTTTCTTCAAGAAACCAATCAAAGTATTTATAGCAGTATGGTAATCAAGTTGTGCAACTAAAAATAAATAAGTTGCCCAAGGGATTGGTCACACTTGAGAAAATTTTAACTTTTGATGATGAGTTAAGTAAAGAGACATCATCCTTGTCAAAAAAATAAGAGAACTATGCCAATGTAGAGATTACAACTAGTAAGAATTTGAGGTTGGGTAAGGTATGCACTCCTTCACAAAAGGAAGATTTCATTGAGCTATGTACAAGTTTTGTTGATGCATTTACATGGAACTATAGTGATCTCAATGGGTTTGACCCAAGTTTATCTCAACACACCATTGAGTTAAAGGCTAAAACTAAACTAGTGAGACAAAGACAAAGGCCCATCAATCCTAAGATTGAGCCTTTGATGAGAGCTAAGCTTCACAAGATCATAGAATGGACTATTATATTTCCAACCAATCACTCAACTTAGGTGGTAAATCATGTTCTAGTACAGAATAAGAATGGTGATATTAGATTGTGTGTCAAATTCCATGATTTGAATAGGGCTTCACTTAAAGATCACTATCCATTACCATCAATGGAACAAATTTTATAGATGGTTGCAGGTTTAGACAGGTTTTCATTGTTACATGGATATAGTGGCTACAATCATATTTTGGTAAAGGAAGAGGAACAATTTATGACATCCTTCACAACCAAATGGGGGACATTTTCATACAAAAATATGTCCTTTAGTTTATCTAATACTGGAAAAACCTTTCAGAGAGCCATGGATATGGCATTCCAAGGCCTTCTTAACAAGTTTGTACTTGTTTATTTGGATGATATAACATTATTTTCAAAGAGTGAAAGTGATCACATGGTTCATCTCAATCAAGTGTTTGAAAGGTATAGGAAATTTAGGGTATCTCTAAATCCCAGAAAATGTGCCTTATCAGTTCATTAAGGTAAGCTCCTTGGCCATGTGGTTTTAAATTATGTTTTAAGCATAGATTATGAAAGGATAGAATTCATTCTTTCACTCTCTTTGTCCAAACACAAAAAAGATATGGATAGCTTCTTTGGGAAAATCAAATTCATAAGGAGATATATTTCAAATTTAGCCATTTTAGCTAAGCCACTTATATCCATGTTAAAGAAGAATAAGAGATTTAGCTAGTCTAAATAAGGAGTAAAGAGTTTTTAAGATATTAAGAAAGCCATAGCTAGTGCTCCTACACTTATAAATATAGATTTCATAAAGGATTTCACTATGTATACATATGCTAACATGGACACCATTACATGCATTCTTATGTAACAAAATCATGAGGATTTAGAGTAGCTAATAGCCTTATTTAATCAAGGCTCAGAAGAGTATTGTTGGTTGAATATTTTGTCGATCAGCGTACTAATAAACAAAATAGGTCTAATCAGCCAAAGTAGGAAGATTAGTCATCCAAATGTGTAGTTTTACCACATCAGAAGGGGACTGATCTCTCCTCTCATCAAGGGGAGGTTCCCTATAGATATGGTATATATATATATACACATACAAGTAAAGAGTTTTTAAGATATTAAGAAAGCCAAAGCTAGTGCTCCTACACTTATAAATCTAGATTTCATAAAGGATTTCATTATGTATACATATGCTAACATGGACACCATTACATGCATTCTTATGTAAAAATATAATGAGGATTTGGAGTAGCTAATAGCCTTATTTAGTCAAGGCTTGGAAGAGTATTGGTGGTTGAATATTTTGTCGATTAGCGTACTAACAAACAAAATAGGTTTGATCAGCCAAAGTAGGAAGATTAGTTGTCTAAATGTGTAGTTTTACCACATCAAAAGGGGACTGATCTCTCCTCTCATCAAGGGGAGGTTCCCTATATATATATATATATATATATATATATATATATATATATATATGGAAAATAATACTCAAGGTTAGGACAAATCATCCATCTCTCTTTTTTTAGAAACGATGTGTGCAGATCAAAGGAGAAATCTCAAGGGAAATGATAGACAACACTCCTCTTCTTTCAGAAGTACTATTTAGACAACCACAAGAGTACTCCTAGTAGTAACAACAAAATGTAGCAAAGGATGTAATAACCACCAAATCGAGATGCAACACAAAGTCTCCACCTAAATTTCTCAAGAGTAAGATATGAAGGACAATGAGGGCACAAAGTCATCCCAAGGTCCTTTACATAGAAATGAAAATAAAACACACTAAAGGAAATTATGGGGGCACAAATTCTCTCCACACTTGACTCTTTAGGACACCTTCCTCACTACTATCACTAATTCTGCTTGTTGAATTAAAGGAACAAAAGATATATTAAGGAAAAAGACATAAGAATAGTTTCCCCAACAACAAAGATATTACAACACAAAGTCTAAAAAACCACTTGCTTTCTTATTCTAATAACAAAATATGATAAACAAACTGAGCTCAAAGTCTTAGAAGTGTCTTTCAATTTGGGTAGTGTTTCGTTCTAATTGTCAAAGAAGAGATCTTTTTACAATAGAAGAGAGTCCCTTATATAGCCATTTTAAGAAGGACTCAAGAACAATAACACATCATGTTGCATTGGAATCTGTTAAGAAGATAGGCTGAAACTTAGGGCCATTTTACCCATTTGATTTTATCAATGCAAGGAAATAAGTCACACTTATTGAAAGTTTGCAACTTTCAATGTCCACCTGGTGATTTGATCTTACCTTCATCATTCCTCCTTTTTTGGTTAATTGAATCAGGGCCTAGATTAAATTTATTGTTTTGTTCCTTCCTCACTTTCTATTGGTCTTCGCCTTAAAGTCTTGTGAATGCATTCTGGTCTGTAGGTTTAAAGGATCAACGGCTATTTTGTTGTCTTCAATTTGACATCTTCAGGCACATCATCCCTTGTCTTCTTTTAGATTTTCTATTTGACACTTTCCCAGATTGAACTTGCTCTTTTAGGCCTTAAGAAATGACCTATTTCAGGTTGAAAAGAGCTCCCCACAAGATATATGCCCTTTGGGTGGTCTTTGAATGACCTTTGAGCTTTTTGTTTTACATCTTTGTGGGCTTTCCTCAGGCTTTCTTTGCAAACAAATTCTCATGGATAAAAATTCCATAGAAATTTCTTGTGGATAAAAAGTATACAAAATTTCCATTTGCCTTGATTATTATCCTTCAGGTTTTTTCCACCTGTGACCGCTTAGAATTCTTTTAGGCTTTTCGTCTGAAGGAATTCCTTTAGACAAAAAGTTTGAAGGAATTATACCTTAGACTTTCCTTAGTATTTTTGAAAATGACCCTTCCAAAGGGTATTTTCATTGACCAAGTGCCCTCCACAAGGGCACTTATCCTTCAAGAGGCCCTTTGAACTTTTGCATTTTGAAGTACTCCTTTGAACCAAGTTGTTGAACCATTTACTGAACCAAGGCGATGAACCATCTGTTGAACCATTTGATTGAACCACTTGGTTGAACTAAATGTTGAACCACTTGGTTAAACCAAAATTGTTCAAGTTGACAAACCCTTTATTTGAAACTAACTTTTGAACCTCTTTGTTGAACCAATCAGTTGAACCAAGATTTGAAGCAAAATGGTTCAAGTTGATGGTTCAATTGAATGAACTAAGCCAATGAAACACTCCATTGAACCAAGACGTGGAACCAACCGTTGAACCAAGTTTTTGGTTCAACGGTTCAAACAAAGTCTTGAACTGACCGATGAACCATTTGATTGAACCAAAGGATGAATCAAAGTGTTGAAACAAAGTGGATGAACCAAATGATTAAAACAAAGTGTTGAACCACTTGATTGAACCTACCTTTGAACCATTTGACTTTGAACCAAAGGATGAAACAAATGTTGAACCTACTGCTGATGCTTGTCGATGGAGATTTTTGTTTGAACCAAAGCACTAAACCAATCCTATAGAGTTCATAGAAATCAAGTCTATAGAAATCAACTTATAAAGCCCATTGAACTTGGCTTGCAGAGTCCATAGATTTTCTCTTCCTATTGAATTCGTAGATTCAAGCTTGTAGAGTCTATAGATTTAAGCCTATAGAGACCATAGATTCAAGCCTATAGAGTCCATAGATTCAAGCATACAAAGTCTATAGATTTTTGAGAAGATTGAAAAATGAGGAAGTTGAATGCCCAAGACAAATTTTGAAAAGGGAAGAGACAATTTTGGTCTATAAGACAAAAATAGGTCAAATGTTGTCCCAAAAATGAGTGATATTTTTGAGGGACAACAACTGACTCCAGTTGGGGAACTTTTGTCAATTGCAAAAAGAATTGAAAGGAGTAGAATCTAAAATCTCTAGTGTCTTCATGTGTACCATTGGGTTATAGATTCATGCTACCTAGAAATGAAAGGCATCAAAAAAGAAAACAAACAAAACAAAACAAAATTAAAAATTGTACAAATATACATATATACAGATGGAATGATCTGATACTTCAAGAGTTGAAGTATTTTAGATGCTGCTTCTTGGGAGACAATGAAAATAGTGCTCTATCCCGGTAAACCAATAGGAAACCATTTTTCCCCTAGAAACACTAATTTTTTGCATCTTCTTATTGACTCTTTCTTCTTCTTGCCCCATGGCAGGATGTGGTCTTCAATTTGAAAGCCATAACTCCTTGCTTTCTTGGCAAAGGATTCCTTTGCCTAATTTTGACTTGTAGTAGAATGGTCCATTACCATAATTGGTTATTCTTCTAATTCAGTCCAGCATATGATTGGATTGTCCATATCAAACTCTTGATAAATTATCAACTTAGTATCTCCTTTGATGTGAAGGAGTTTGATTTCTTCATCTTTAGCACTCTTCAATTTGAGCAACAAAGATTCACATCTAGCTGTGTTGTTGGTGTTGCTAACTTGAAATTTGCATGAAGGGAGAATATCTCCTTGAGAAGATATCAACATAGTCTTAATTCCATCATTGGTGGAAGAATTGTTGTGATCATTAGAAGCTGATCTCATATCAGATTTTTATTCATTAGAGATGGAAGATCCTTCCTTGTTTATACTGTGGTCTACCAATTCTCCTAAACTCTTGTTTAGATCAATTCCTAGATTGTCAGCTACATGAATTTCATGAACATCCTCCATGGTAAAGAAATAATTACCCCTGCCTGAAGACTCAAACAAAATTTGTGTTGTAGGGGCTAATGTTTGGGTGACCACATCTTTTTCCTCCTTTTCATGGAGCAATCTCTTCATCATTCCTTAGATAGGGATCCTTGCTTTAGATAGGTCCATGCTTAGTTCTTCTCCCACATCCTTGAAAAAAAATTGTCTAAGCAAAATACCATAGGTTACTGGAACATCAACCACCAAGACAGTCATCCTAATTCTCTTGTCTAAAAAGGCTGCCAATACAAATTAGGCCTCTTTAATTTGCCCTAGCAATGGTACTTGTTTGTTCTCCATGGAGAAACATCTCTCAAATGTCTTAGTCAATGTGAGACCCAGAGACTCAGCTACTTTAGTAGGCATGATATTGTTAGATGCCCCGACATCAATGATGTAATTGTTGAGTTCATAACCATTTATTAACAGGGAAACATAGAAAGGTTCTATTTTTCCAAGAGCAGCTAGAGGAGTAAAGACAAGATTATTTGGAATGGGCATGTTCTTTGGGGAATTAGGAATTATCTTTTTATCTTTTTGCTCTGTAGGGATGGTTTGGTTCTTGATACATTGGACCAACTTATCTAATTGATCAGGATTGAACTTCAAATATTCAAATTCAGACATTTGAATTTTGGTCTTCTTGACATGATCAATTATGTCAAATGGCTGAATTGGACTAGGAATAGAAAAAAGAATTTCAAACTTTTGGGTTTTAGGAGGGATGACTTGCAAAATGGGAATAGAAGGTGAAGGTGAAATTGATGTACTTACATTTTGGGTGATCACCAGATCCTTTGACTAAAAAAGAAGAGGGGTTCCACACTTAGCAATCATAATTGTTGGTTGAGGTTGCTCCTTTGTCTTCCCTTTATAAGCTTGCTAAACTGATTGGTTCTTGGACCTGGTAAACACTGCATATGATCCATCAATAGCTTCTCCTTTGCTTCTAAGTTCATCCTGATAATTCAAGAAACTAATATGGGAGTCACCAGCTAATTCTTCTTGATCATCTTCAAGGAGATCAACATCATTTTCTTGATTCAATTCAGGCTAGAAAGGGAACTCAGATTTTGTTTCAAGATATCCCATTGCTAAATTGGTTGGAGGACCTTCTAGGGCAAGTTTCCCTTATGGGGGAGGAAGGTGATTCTATTTCCCTTGATTCTTGGCAGCATTACCCTAATATGACTGATTTGGGAATGTCCTTCTATATGAAGGAGCAGAAGACATTCCTTGTGCCATTTTCTTTTTCAAGGCTAGCACTTCATTTACCAGCTTTTACACCATTGGATCAGTGGTGCCTATAGATACATATTCAAAAGATAATGAAGGTCTATTTCTATTTAGATCTCTTCTTATTTTCCCTGCTAAGATGAGATCATCTTCTACCTTAGTGACCAAAAATTGAGCTATAGCAAGATCTATTTGACCAACACATCTCAAGAGAAAACTTATTTTAGGTAATTGAGAATTAATGAAAAAGCATTTGAGATTCTCAACTGTAGGTTGAGCAATTATAGGAATTTTATTCCTCAATTTGTCAAATTCAGCTATGAAATCCCTCATAGGCTCATGAGGCTCTTTCTTCATTTATGTAAGTTGAGCCAAAAGTGCATGTGCATCTTTTATAGGTTTGAATCTAGCTTCAAACTTAGCTTTGAGGGTATTCCAATCAGTCATGGACCGAGCCTATAGATGATAAAACCAATCTACAGCAGCACCTTGTAATGTTTCTACAAATAACCTGACTGCTACATCTTCAAATTCTACTCTGATTACTCCACAAGCTATGCTGAAGGCTGCAATGTGTTCATCAAGATGAAATTTCCCATCACCATAGAATTTGGGGAAATTCTTCCTTGAACTACGTGGAAGCTCATGTAGAGGTGGAGTAAGATTGAGAGGACCAAAAGCATTACCCTAGGGGCCTTAAACTACCATTGTAGGATTATGAGAAGGAGGGATAACAAATATCAGAGGGGTAATTATTGGAAAAGCTTTATCAATAGTAGAAGTAGATACTTCATCTAGTAATGGGGATCTGACTTTAGAAGGAGGAAAACTCTTGGTTTGTTGGAGATGAGATGGTGAAGGAAATAGGTCAGAATTACTTTGTTGTACCAACTCGAATATAAGGTCAATGATACCTTTAGCCCTTTGGATTCATGTATACCTTGAATCTACCAAATTGTGAAATAAAAATGGAAAAGAATTGACCTTACTTCAGTTAAAGCTTGAGGCTTTAAACTATGCATTCTTTCCTGGTTAGTGTGGAGGTGAATGGATAGATTATAAATGGATAATGGGTAAGACGTGAAATAAAGTCACTAGAGTCTATAATGGATAAGGGCTATAATGATAATGGGTTACATCTAGGTGATGTTTCAATCTGAAACTTGAGGTTTTAGAATGCACATAACTATATCCCCAACAGAGTCACCAAAACCTGTTGGTTAAATATTTTGTCGATTAGTGTACTGATAAACAAAATAGGTTTGATCAGCCAAAGTAGGAAGATTATTCATCCAAATGTGTAGTTTTACCACATCAGAAGGAGACTAATCTCTCCTCTCATCAAGGGGATGTTCCCTATAGATATGCTATATATATATATATATAAATGGAAAATAATACTCAAGGGTAGGACAAATCATCCATCTCTCTTTTTTGAGAGATGATGCATGCAGATCAAAGGAGAAATCTCATGGGAAATGATAGATAGCACTCCTCTTCTTTCAAAAGTACTATTTAGCCAACCATAAGAGTAATCTTGATAGTAACATCAAAATGTAGCAAAGGATGTAATAACCAGCAAATTGAGATGCAACACAAAGTCTCCACCTAAATTGCTCAAGAGTAAAATATGAAATACGATGAGAGCACAAAGTCATCCCAAGGTCCTTTTCATAGAAATAAAAAGAAAAAATACTAAAGGCAATTATGGGGGCACAAAGTCTCTCCATATTTGACTCTTCAGAACACCTTCCTGACTACTGTCACTAATTCTGCTTGTGGAATTAAAGGAACAAAAGATATATTAAGGAAAAAGACATAAGAATAGTTTCCCCAACAACAAAGATATTATAGCACAAAGTCTAAAAACCCACTTTCTTTCTTATTCCAATAACAAAATATGATAAACAAACTGAGCTCAAAGTCTCATAAGTGTCTTTCAATTTGGGTAGAGTTTCATTCTGATTGTCAAAAAAGAGATCCTTTTACAATAGAAGAGAGTCCCTTATATAGCCCTTTTAAGAAGGACTCAAGAATAGTAACACATCATGTTGTGTTGGAATCTGTTAAGAAGACAGGCTGTAACTTATCAGCATTTTACCCATTTTTTATCAATGCAGGGAAACTAGTCACACTTATTGAAAGTTTACAACTTTCAATGTCCACCTAGCAATTTGATCTTACCTTCATCGTTCCTCCTTTTTTGGTTAATTGAATCAGGTTTTGGATTCAGTTTGCTATTCTATTCCTTCCTTTCTTTTTACTAGTCTTGGCCTTGAAGTCTGTGAATGCATTTTGGTATGTAGGTTCAAAGGATCAATAGCTATTTTGTTGTCTTGAATTTGACATCTTCAGGCACATCATCCCTTTGTCTTCTTTCGGCTTTTCTGTTTGGCACTTTCCCAGATTGAACTTGCCCTTTTAGGCCTTAATAATTGACCTATTTAGGGTTGAGAAGAGCTCCCCACAAGATATCTACCCTTTGGGCAGTCTTTGAATGGCCTTCAGGCCTTTTTTTTACATCTTCTTGAAGGGAAGATGACCCTTCAGCTTCGGGGAAGTATCTTTCAAGTTGGCAGCCGAGAGTCCCCCGCAAGGGTACCTGCCCTTCAGGGTCCTTCAGTGGCTTTTTTTTTAGAGTCTTCATGGGCTTTCCTCAGGCTTTCTCCATGGACAAATTCCCATGGATAAAAAGTCTATAGAAATTTTCGGTAGACAAAAAGTCTGTAGAATTTCCATTTTCCTTGATTATTATTTTTCAAGTTTTTTCCACTTGCAACTGCTTAGAATTCTTTTAGACTTTTTGTTTGAAGGAATTCCTTTGGACAAAAAGTCTAAAGGAATTGTACCTTAGACTTGCCTTAGTCTTTTTGAAAATGACCCTTCCAAAGGGTATTTTCATTGACCAAGTGCCCTCCACAAGGGCACTTGTCCTTTAGGAGGCCCTTTGAACTTTTGCATTTTGAACTACTCTTTTGAACCAAGTTGTTGAACCATTTGTTGAACCAAGGTGATGAACCATCTATTGAACCATTTGATTGAACTGCTTGGTTGAACTAAACATAACCACTTGGTTGAACCAAAATGGTTCAAGTCGTTGAACCCTTTGTTTGAAACTAACCGTTGAACCTCTTCATTGAACCAATCAATTAAACCAAGCTTTGAACCAAAATGGTTCAAGCTAATGGTTCAGGTTGATGGTTCAATTAAATGAACCAAGCTGATGAAATACTCCATTAAACCAAGATGTTGAACCAAGTTTTTGGTTCAATAGTTCAAACAAAGCCTTGAACTGACTGATGAACCATTTGATTGAACCAAAGGATGAATCAAAGCATTGAAACAAATTAGATGAACCAAATGAGTGAAATAAAGCATTGAACCACTTGATTGAACCCACCTTTGAACCATTTGATGTTGAACCAAAGGATGAACCAAACGTTGAACCTGTTGTTGATGCTTGCTGATGGAGATTTTTATTTGAACCAAGGCACTGAACCAATCCTGTAGAGTTCATAAAAATCAAGTCTATGGAAATCAACCTGTAAATCCCATTGAACTTGGCCTATAGAGTCCATAGATTTCTCTTCCTGCTGAGTCCATATATTCAAGCTTGTAGAGTCTATAGATTCAATCCTATAGAGTCCATAGATTCAAGCCTGCAGAGTTTGTAGATTTTTGAGAAGCTTGAAAAATGAGGAATTTGAATGCCTAGGACAAATTTTGAAAAGGGAAGAGACAATTTTGGTCTGTAAGACAAAAATAGTTCACATGTTGTCCCAAAATGAGTGATATTTTTAAGGGACAACAAGTATGAAACAAGGTTCTCTTTTATTGAAACACATAATTTTAGTTATAAGGTCTCTTAAAAAGTTTAGATACTTGTTTTCTAATAGTAAGATACACCTAATGATTTCTCATTCAAGCATCAAGGAGTTCCTTTTAAAAATATAAATTAAAAGAGGGTTGGTTGGATAACCAAAGTAATGGATTATGGTGTTGGAATTAAGGTCACAAAATTGATTAGAGGCAAAGGACTTTGTGAGCATCTAGTTCAAGAGTAATAAGAGACTAATGATGTTTTTTTAGTGTCAAATGATAAAGAGGTTGTAGTTGGTTATACTTCACCTTCTATCAGGTTTCATGACTTGGTAAGCAATATCCAAGATGGTATTTATCCCCCTCATCTATGTGCTTCAAAAAGAAGATATTTTAAGTTACAATCAATTCCATTTTTGCTTGTTGATAGTGTTTTGTTCAAGAAAGTATCAATAGCATGTTGTTAAGATGTATAAAGCCAAGCCAAAAATAGAGATTTATTAAAGAATTCCATGATGGACATGGTGGAGGACATTTTTTCTAAGAACTACAATCCTTAAGATCATGAGAGGTGGGTACTATTGGCCTAGTATATTTGGTGATTTCCATGCATGGATAAGGAAGTGCAAACAATGTGCTAAGTTTGTAGTAAAGGTGAAACTTGCAGCCTCACCTATTCAACCAATTATGGTGGATCAACCCTTTATCCAATGGGGATTGGACTTTATTGGTCTCATAAATCCTCTTTCTAGTTTGGGACATAAATGGATTATAACTACTACAAACTACTTCACACATTAGACAAAAGTAGTGGAATTAAAAGAAGCAAATGAAACCAATGTTCTATATTTCTAAGAAGGTTTGCTTACTATATTTATAGCTCCTTCAACTATTATTTCTAATAATGTAATGGATATTATGGGAACTAGGATTAGCCAATGGGCTGTCCAACATGGAATTTGTCTTAGCACTTCATCAAACTATTATCCATATGATAATGGCCTTGATGAATCTATGAATAAGAACCTATTGAAGATCATACAAAGGACTATTGAAGATAATCAAAGATCATGGCATCTCAAGTTAAAGTCAGCTTTATGGGATGATAGGATTATCTACAAAAGATCAATAGCCAACTCTCCATACAATCTGGTATATGGTAAGGAAGCAAGGTTACCCATTTCTCTTGAGTTTCCTACTTTAGAACTAATGCACCAACTTGAGTTGTTGGAGAATGAGCCCATGGAGATCAGGTATGTTGAGCTTATGGAGTTGGAATAGATAATAAATTAGTCCATGCTAGCTATATAAATTCATAAAGCACAAGTAAAGAGAGATTTTGACAAAGGAGATTCTTCATGAACTTTTGAAGAAGGAGATTTGGTCCTCAAGTGGTATGCAGATAGAGCTAAACCAGGAAGGCACACAAAGTTTGATTCTTTTTAGAGTGGCCCATACACAATCTATAGCTACAAATCCCATAATGCCTTCCACCTTGCAAAGATGGATGCTAAGGAGCTTTCAATCCTAGTCAATGGGATACATTTAAAACATTGTTATTGAAGAGCTAAGTTCCTTGTACATAGTTTGTTTATTTTCCTCCAAGTGTTATTCAAACACATTAGTTTAGTTATGTTTTGTCTCAAATAAGTGCTTATTTTCACATTTTCTTTATTTAGTTAGTTTTCCTATTTTTTATGTTTTACTTCTTGTTTTGGAGGATGAAGGTTATCTCATGACATGTTAAAAGTGGAATTTGTAATCATGGATAAAATTTGTCATTACTTTGTGAGTCCAGGAGTCACATAAATGGTCTGGTTCTTAAGAATAATAGGCCACCAAAATGTTAACAATTTTGACCTATCAAGGCCAAATTTCTATTCCACTTATCTGAAACTTTCCTTGGAATGGTCAAATTTCCCCTTGTAGTTGGTTAGTTATGGTCCTATTAGCCCAAATCCTAAAGCAAGAAGAAGTGGAAAACCTGATTAATCAAAAGTACAATTTTCTTTTCTTTTGAGACTCTTTTACACCAAGTGTTTGTTCTTTCCAAAGGTTTTGTTTTCAAGGTTTTTTTCCAAGTGTTTGAAAATGTTTTGGACATTTTGTTCAAAGTAATTTTCTCTAAGGATATCTTTCCAAAGGGATTGTTTCAAACATTTTCTTTGAAACAAATTTTCCAAATGGTACTTTCCTCGGTGGAAGGATTCATTTCAAAATTTCCAAAGGGTTCATTTCAAAAGTGTTGAAGGGTTATTTTCAAAAAGGCAAAGAACATTTCAAAAATATTGAAACACCATCTCAAGAATTATGAAGTGTATATTCAAAGGGAAATGTGCTTTTCGAGAATTTTGAAGAATTTTTTAAATTTTTTTGAAGGGTCCATTTCAATCTTTCCGAAGGGTCCATTTCAATTTTTTTGAAGGGTCCATTTCAATTTTTCCAAAAGGTCATTTTAAAAAAATTTGAAGGGACATTTCAAAAGGTCAAGGGTCACTTTTCAAAATCAAAAATATCCTTTGCAAAAATATGAAAGGCACTTCTAGGAAAAATGGTCCATTCTCAAAATTTATAAATGGTCCAAGTAAAAAGTTTGAAGACATGATTTCCTTTAGATAAATTATTTGCAAGAAAGTGATAAGTAAAAAAGTTTGAAGACATGGTTTCCTTTAGATAAATCATCCACATGAAAGTGCATAAGGAAATAAGATACGAACAAATTTTCTAAAAGAAAAGTTCATCTCAATGTGCCAAAATAATTCCTTTAAGAGAAAATTTTGAAGATAAAAGTATGAAGAAGAAAGCTTGAAGATAAAAGGCTAAAAATAAATATCCCAAAGGAATACATGTAAAAATTAAGAGTCTAAAAGAAAAAGTCTGAGGAACTTCAAGGAGCTAAAATGGAGTTTCAAACATTGCATATCTGATCTTCACATGGAGTTTCATGCATGCTTCAATTTTTAAAGCCCCTTTTCATGCAAGTGGAGCCCATTTAGAGTTGATTGGTATTGAGTTTGAGTTGAAGTTTTTTCAAAGTGTCACATCTATTTTGATTTATCTTGTTATTTGAAGTCTTTCAACACTTTCAACTTGTTCAAACAAAAGTTCATCATGTAAGATTTGTCACAGCTTTCCATGTATGAAGGAGATTAGTCCAAGATGGACCCACCATCCTTTTTTAATGCCAAAGAGTTATTTCATGCAAGACATAGGGAAAAATGATATTATTTAAAGGCTTGGTTATCTTTTGATGGCTCAAGTAAAACTTGTGTGATGTGGGAGTTGATCTCCTCTCTTATTTTTTACACTAATTTGTTTGGATTTGATATGATTTTTACTATATAAGATGGATTTTCAACCATTTGGAAGGATCCCTTGATAAGACGAAACTCTATCAAGAATGATTTTTTAAGCTTTTTAAATAAATAGGACTATTTTTAGATTTTAAGGGGTTGGTATAGTGTATTTATGTTAGTGATTTGCATATGTGAATAAAATTTTCTTTCTTGTCAAATCATAATTCTTACCTAGTTACAAGTTGATCAAATTATGCAAGTCATGTTCTATTTTTGATGTCTTTTTGCTGAAGTTACAACAAATGTAAGTGGCTAGTTAGTGTCTTAAATCAAGCCTATTCCATCATTTTCCTCAATATTTGATCACCAAATAAAACCTTTTCATGAAATGCTAATGCATAGGAGTCAATTGGAGTTGAAGATTTAGTATTTTCTTATCTAATTAGTGTTTTAGAAGCTCAAATTTAGTGGATGAACCAAAATATAGGTGTATCACCATCATTAGATAGGATTTCCTTTCAATTTTCATTCTTACCTTTTTCCTCTTCATTTTTCTTGGCAGTTTGTAACATAGATTAGAGATCCTAATTGATACACCAAAGGGAGATATCCCTTATAATCTAGAGATTCAATCCACTGATTAGGCCACCAAAAGCCTAGGATTTTTTCCATGTTTTAGCAAATTGTGAAGGCCTAAAACTACCTTCACAAGGGTGTGAGTCTGGTTGATAACAATGCCTAGATTGGGATTTAGTATAATTATATAAAATGACACAATTTAAGCCTATAAATAACTTGAATTGCCAAAATTTGTTCATGTAATGGATTTAATAAATCAGAGACATGATGAGGCTATTTTATTTGGTGTATTACCCTATATTAACTAATAACATAATTTAGTTTCAATCTTAGTCAAATTATGACCTAGTAATTTGACACTTTTGGCCTATCAATCTATTAATTAAAAACATTAAAAAAAATTATAAAAGAAAAAAAGTACTAAACAAGACTAGTTACATTTTAAATCTAAATTAACCTACCTAAACAAAAATTCCAATTTTTAGTAGTGAATCTAATTTATCAAGAAAGGAATTTTTAGCCAAATATGAATTCAAATGATATATGAGATAATAAAGTGATTTATTATTTCCTAAATATTCCAAATTATCAGTCATAACCTCACAAATTTCTAAAGTGACTTATCATGCCTCACAAATAACTAAAACTAAGGTGTCAAGATTTCATGAGTGCTTTGACCCAACCTAGGGTTAGCCAAACTCAACCTAGATTATTTTAAACTCATTTCACCCAACCTCCCTAGTGTTAGAGCTATCTCTTAGAGGTATAAACAAGTTCCCACACCATATGATAATAAGATTTTATGTGTAAGGTTATTCTACTAGAATACCTTCAATAATCCATTAAGAG
Source organism: Torreya grandis (assembly GCA_037957365.1). NCBI lineage: Eukaryota > Viridiplantae > Streptophyta > Pinopsida > Cupressales > Taxaceae > Torreya > Torreya grandis. The sequence goes on along the minus strand of JARHVA010002396.1, from coordinate 2,134,521 downwards.
TAGTGTTATAATGCCCATTTTATGCCAAGATTCACACCAAGCCACAACTGACCATTGGAGAAGTGTTACCACTATGGAGAAGCATTGAAAAAAATCTCTAATGTCATATACCAAGCATAAACATCCTTTTTCCAAAAATTGGACATCAAATTTTACAAAGGAGGCAAAATACTTGTATTCTTTTTATCTCTATTTTGTGATCTTATTTGTTATGTTATGTTACCCCTAGTTCTTAGGCAAGAATGTTTAGTTCTAGTGTATTGTTATGATTGATTTTTATCATTTGGACTTACAAGGAACTAATCAAAATTTGTGTGCTCTTTGAAATCCTATTATATAATGATTATAATAAATTATTGTTCTGAAGTGGATAAAGGAACCATTTTTTAACATCAAATATAAGTAATAGTACCAATGATTAATTTCATATATACATGTGAAATAATCATCAATTGTAAAATTATTTTCACATGACATCTATACAAATATACAAAGTGAAATAAAAAAACCACATTTAACAAAAGAGATTAAATGAACTCAAATTAAAATCTAACACATAATGTGATATCAATTAACCATCACATTTATACAACATGAAATATTAAAAAGTCTAACTCAACTACAAAACATAAAATTACAAACTTAAACCACATGATAATACAATACAAAAAACTATTTAAAGACTAATTAAACACACCAAAGTACTCATAATATATAATCAAACCAAATTTTGTAATATAAGAAACTCAATCAATGATCATGGCTACATCCCCTAATGCATATCATTCATCACTATCATTACCTCTATGCCCACTAACCCTAGAATAAGACATTTTGATATCCTCTTTACACCCTCAAGATTGATACCTATACTATTTAACATTATCCCAAATAAATCCTAACTGAACCATTGTCTAATCATGATCTACCCATAGAGCACTATATTGGGAAATAATCTCTCTAGATATAGTATTAGTGCTCCTATGAATTGGCATATCTCATGTGTCTTTCTCTAAATATATATTGTCTTTATGTCCTACTCGTATAGAAAATATCACTCACCAAAAATGACATGGAATGTTATTTTATTAATAATAGTGCTATCAAAAGGTGGTGTATGTACACCCACAATATTGTCTACTCTCTATACCAATTTATTTCCAACTATATCATCTAGAATATGTTGTGTTGGTGTGTGGATAGAAGTATCAACCCTCAATGACTAGTACATATCACCTATAACATAATCATAAAATATGTAAGATATTATCAACTTGTACTCAAAAATCATAATCAAATACATAAGTAAAAATGTATACATACACTTACACTTAGTGATAGTGACTACCACATCAACTAATTATGGTGGTGAATTCAAACTAAAATGTAGGTTGTGGTATATAATCACATAAACTTGATACTAATTATCCCTATTTTAGGCTTAAACCTATCCTAGAGCCTATTATCACACTTATCCAACCTTTGTACAAGCCACATACATCCCTAGTTATCTCAAACACAATCTCAAACCTTCATTTATTGGTCATGACCCTTTATTCCCAGTGTTATTCTAGCTAGACATTAGCACCTCATTTAAGACACTAGAGCCATTTGGTGCTAGAGTCCTAAAAATGGCACTGATGTCCTTTACCCTAGATTTCTTGAATGAATACATTTTCAAATGTAAGAGCCTTATAAGGTTATCCTAAACATATTTTATTATCCACACAAGAAATAAAACACTATAAATACATGAATTATATCCCTTTATCCACTATATGTAAATTAGATGTAAAATACCTATTCAAACACAAAATGAGATTAGCAAAATCAAGGTTATTAATCCCTATTTTTCCCTACTTATACATACTACCATCTATAATATACCTAAGCTCATTTTTTATAGATTTCCAATATCAAGCACTCTTAAGTCATTCAAGACCATTATAATACTAGAATCATTGGAGCTTGCACCAACACTTAGGTGAAGATAACTACACTAGGCTTAATCCCTCCTTAGAGTATTAGTATGTAGGTAACTCTCTTCATAGTGGGGTGCTAAGAATGTCCATCCTATCCTACTAATGAACACACTTTTTAATTAATAAACTAATATAAAGGAGGATTAGGTTTTATATCATAATAAGCACAATATATAGTTCATAAATTTGTGTGCACATGAATAAACCCCATAAACATAGATAAAAGTACACTCTAGAGTTTAGGACAATCCTCCATAGAGGACATTAATGATAATATTAAGACACTATAGCCATATGGTGCTAATATGAAAATATGGCACTTCTATCTAGGATGGGTTATGACACATGTATCTAGTTGAAAACACTCAGACCTACTTCCATCTTAGTTTTTAGCACTCATTTTTTTGTATCATGTGTTTTCTAGATACGTCTTTATTTGCACTATTTATTAAGAGTAATAAAAAGTTAAATGTAGTCAATTATTTAACAAATAAATGGATAATTTATGCATATTATTTCACTAGTTTAGTTTACTCAACCCGTTAATCAAACATAATATTGACATAATCTAACCTTAAAAAGTTAAAATATTTGGTGAACCTGACTTACTTTGAACATTGCTCAAAACCTACCCTAGATGCTTCTAGGTTTTGTATCCTTCTTTTTATTATTTTCATTAGTTGCTTTAAATTTTTCAATATTCGTTAATTATGTTTTATCATCTCTATTATAATTTGTTTACTATATGCAATCTAAAAAATTTATGTCTCTTCCATTAAAAAGTGTTATGATAGGTGGTAATCCTATAAAGCATATTCATAGTCCTACTATTTAATATATAACATGGATACAAGACCTATTTTAACTCATGATGTTGATCCTTCACACCTTGATTATGTGGATTTTAATGATAATTCATATAAATATGAATAATATAATTAAGAGTAAGATGATACACAAATTAGAAATCATGAAACATTACCTCCACTTCACAATGATAAAAAAATTATCAATAAAGATGAGGTCCTATAGAGCTTCATATATATAATCTAGGAACAACCCCTTGGTCATGCACAAATATTACAAGCCTTACTGGAAATCAATAACAAATAAAATAATGGTCAATATTCAACTCCCCTAATTAATAAAATTATTACACCTATAGTGGGGATACCTCAAATAACACAACCTGCAATTGTAATTCAACAACCTTTAATGATAACTACACATCTTGTGGCTAGTTATTCCACTACATATGTACAATCCCTTATACATGAGGTTCATACTCTATAGGCTAAGGTGTTACATCTTGAGAAGGGATCCACTAGACCATAACATTCCTTAGATTTTAATATTATCTATCATACACCTTTGGTACATGACATAGTGTCAAATCCCTTGACATGTAGATTCATGGCACTAAGATTACATTATATGATGGCAAGGGTGACCTACAACACCATCTCTAAGATTTTCATGCATCATGTTTAGACTATATATATAAAAATTGGATTCTCAAAAAGTTATTTTCATGAAGTTTAAAGGATCATACCTTATAGTGGTTTATGACTTACCAAATTTCATAACATTCAATCCTTTGGTAGACATGATTTTATCACCCTTAACCATCAATAACAGTGACAAAATATCATATGCTCAAGTTACACATTTGAAAAAAAAATCAAGTGAACCTATTAATAAATACATATTATGATATAAGACTAAATTAACTAAATTTACAATTCCCATGGAAGACAGAGCTTTAGGACATCTTCAAATAGTATCTTTTACCAGCATTACATGGAGATATCTTGTTTAGGAAGTTTTAAACATTCACAGATTTGTACCACATAGTAAAATAAAGAGAGTTCAAGATTATATCAATGGGTGAAATCAATAATACCAATGGATTAAAATCAAATACTAAGAGTTTAAATAGGCCTCCATACAAGGTAAGAGACATCAAGAATAAGAGTGATCAAAAGGCCATAGTTAATGTAGCTTTAGATCCATCTCCTCACTCGGTTTTATTATCTCCTTAGTGTTGAATCTTCACCAACCTTTTAGAGTCACCACCGTGATTTTTACAATATATCTTAGAATACAATGTCATATCTCTCCCTCCCATTAAATAGGTTGATACAACATGGGATCTTATAGAAAATTATGATTCCATTGCATTCTATGAGTATCATAGGGCACTAGACCATACAAAAAAAAGATGCATAAGCCTAAAACAAAAGGTATAAGATTTGATTGAGGCTAGCATTATTTATGTGGTCATACACATAGATCCATTAAAGTTAAAACAAATGGAAGATAAGGAATTAAATATATTCTTAGATCCATTTTCAAAGAACATAACAAATGAGTAAGGAACACTTCAAGTGTTCACTACACATATCAGGCACATCCACCATCAACTTCATATCATACTATTATAGAGGAAGCACACCTATTACATAATATCATTAGAATGTACCATAATATAGTTACACCTATACCATTTATCATCTTCTCATATTAGGAGATTGTTGATGATGATACATATTTACATGCGCCATTTGTACTAACATACATAGATCATCATCCTATCTAAAGTGTTATGGTTGACAAAGGATGAAGCGTTCACATGTGTAACATGACACTTATATAAAATCTTGTTTATTTAGAGTAGACTATATTCCACAAATACATTTATTAGTGGTTTTAGTGGTCTTGTTTAGAGCTGCATCAGGAAGATTATTCTTCCATTACATAATATACCAGCACACATAGACACTTGGTTCCTAGTAGTACCTAGTGCATGCATGTTTGATAATTTATTGGTAGGCCATAGATACAACAACTAACATCAATCCCATATATAGTGCATAGATGACTAAAATACATACATGAAAATTAGGTGGTCAAAGTTGAGGGTCTTCCATATGGGTATCCTCTACTTACACCACAAGTAGTTACCACATAGTAACCATTTATAGTTCCAACATACTTACCAAATATAACATAGTTATCAATTTTATCTTAGAGAATAATTAATATTGATACATCATAGATTTTAGTAAATCCATCAATGTAGGTGAGGTTTATTCCTATAGTATTGACACATACACATACTCTCTCATGGAGACCATTATTAGATAGCCCCATGTGTTCATGATACATCACAAATTATAGAGGGCCTTCCTCCACTCACTTTTTTCCTAGATCAGTATTATTAGGTTATTTGGGTTCTTAGCATATGGCACCTATGTCACCTAAAACTTCTTCTATCTGATGGGTTCCTAAGACCCTTATAGTTCATAGGAGACCATAATTATCACTATAGATTCCTAGCACCCTTACATAGGTAGATACATATATAGATCACTTAAATATAAGATTACAGGATTATAATTACCCTTTCACATAACATGCATGATCATGGTTCCCTTACTGATATAGGTCATAGTGATAGTGAGTCTCCCATGAGACTCATTGATTATTATATTTTCTCTTTCCTTTTACATAACCATTATCTTTTGGTCCTTATACATATTTCATTTTTATGTTTCTTGTACATAGCTTATATCCAAAAAATGAAAAAATAATACAATATGTTAAAAACATAAAAAAAATCAAATAATTACTCATAAAACACAAAATTATAGATTATATGCATTTCTATGTTTATATTTATTATATTTTCCAAACATTACATATATCATCTATCTTAATATAGTTATTATTATCATATTACATGCTTCAGTTATTATTTATGAGTGCTTGAAAATTGCTTACATGACTTAGGTCTACTACATTGATCTAGACTTGTTATTATCTACCCACTGGGGGCATATACACTAATTTATAGTTATTCACTTGACACATTCACCCACTTGGGGCCATCTTATACAAAGCTTTAATCACTAGGTTCTATCCTTACATTCTCTACATACCATATTTAGCATTGTTACATCTTGATATTGATCATTGCTACTCATACTTAGATTTTATTTGGATATTACTACTTTAAACTCAACATATGTACATCCTATCCCTTACACATATTTGTACTACATATTCATGCATTATTTCACTTTTATCTTTACTATTTTAGACTTGATTGTATATTTATGATTCTTTTATTTGAGATCATTTTAATATGTCTTTTATCTTTGGCTCTACACCACTTCTTTTCATAGTATATATGCTTAGAAATTTTCCCATGTCCTTTTTTGTGCTTTTCCTAATTGTGTGTGCACATATTTAAACGTGTCCTTCTATGTGGATCTAATCTAACTCATTTTTTTCTTATGTATATGGACATTTGAGCATGTCCTTGTATGTCTTATTTTCTTAGATTTAGTGACATGTGCCCATGTCAATTGTATTGTGTCTCATTGGCCTGCTTTGTGTGCCTCATGTATTTTATATCTATGATTGATTATATTCATCATGGAAATACCACTTATATTTTATTTTTACACACACTAGTTCTCAATGCCATAAGAGAGCTCATGCATCTACCCTTCCTACTTGGGTGTAGTGATGTACATCATGCCCCATCCCCATAGGTAGCTACCCAATTTTACTTAGATCTATTGTTACATACATTGATTACATTTATCTTGACACCCTTGTGAATGTTAAACATGACATACATTTTACATTACATACTTATGATCATATTATCCTACATTTTAATGTTATATCTACATAGTATATTGTATTATCATGCAATTATCATATATGATCTGACTAATGCACATTTTGTAGAGATTTTTATTTTTAGGAGAGTTCTTTATCAAGCTCAAAAACTACCCTTAAAAGAGGGGGAATTCATAGGGGTTTGTCACATAGATCAGGATCCTATATTGTATTCATAATACATTTTTTTATCACACATGATTTGTTTCATAAAATTAGACACAAGTAAACATAGAAAAAAATAGTGACTCAAAAAGTAGTACATTGACATAGAATCTAGACCAGAAGGACACTAGCACCAAAATGTGGAAACTAGAGTCACATGGTGCTACTATCCTAGATTTGACACTACTATCTTATAGCCTCAATTTCATAACAAATTAGATTATCCATAACAATATAATTGGTACAATATAGGTTTGTATAGTTCTAGTTATAGATTTATCATTTATATGAAATTTTTACTCATATTCACATTATCTTAGCTCAGATTCATATTAGTTTTCTTAGATTGGGGGCATCATGCATGGAATGACCATTTCCATTTTTAGTATATATACTTAGATATAGTAATTACAACTCAATCCAAAATCAATAAACTCAGATACTAGATTGGGAGTATGTGTATGACACATTGTTTCCATATACTAAGTTACACACCAATTGACTAGATGGAATGACAAATTCCATGTCATTATCTATGTTGTATACAATTTTAATCATATTCCATGTTATCACTATTTTCATTCCTTACTCCATCTATAGTTGTTGGAATTCCCACGTGGCCCAAATCTACCTAATGTACCCAAGTGGACATAGAGATGGCATACATAATTAGACATTTTTAGTATTTTGTGTAATTTAATTTCAAATGAATATACTACACATGGGCGGGTAATGATGGTTTCATGGCCTACTTGAATTCTTCATCCACCCATGTGAGAGGGTTGGACACATTATCAATCAAATCCAAGTTATTTATAGTTCATGATCCACCAAGAAGGGGTGGGCAATGATGGATTAAAAAACATATTTATTTATTAAGCCACCTACACATTAGGACTAAACAAGCTATCATATTAGTCCAAGTTATTCACTGATTGATCACTATATAAATTCACACACATAATTTATCACTAGGTTAATGCATTGGTTTACATACCCAAAGAGGTGTATTCGTTCCTTTCCTCTTTCTCATCTCTTTACTCAGTTTTACTTATTTACTTCTTTACTCAACATAGTCTTTTGATTTTGACATCTCTTAAGGAATAATTTATGCATGTTTCATTTTTAGGGCATGATTTGGATCATGATTCACATACACAAACTTATATTCACATAATTATAATTAGCTTCATGAACTTTACTTACTAGGTAAGTCTAGGTTTCTTTTTCCTTTATACTATTCATTTTGCTTTGTTGCATTTCTAATATAAAGGGTGGGAAATATAATCACCTAAAATCTATATTTGAATTTTAAGAGTTCTACTTGAGGCTACATTTCCTTAACTTAACCCTAGACCTATATTATATCCTATTATCATAATTATCTAGCCTTTGTGTAGGCCATATGCATCCCTAGTCATCTCAAACATAGTCTCAAACCCTCATTTCCTAATCTTGTCCCTTTGTGCCTAGTGTTCTGCTAATTAGACATCTGCACCATATTAAGGACACTAGATCTACATGGTAACAGTGTCCCAAAAATGGTATCTATGTCCTTTACCATAACATTCCTAAATGAATACATTTTCAAAATTAAGAGCCTCCTATGTTCAGCTAGACATTTTTTATTATCTACACATGTAAAATTGCACTATCAATATATGAATTTTAGCTTTATTTACTAGATGTAAATTAGATGTAAAATACCTATTAAAACATGAAACAAGTTGATAAAAATCAAGGTTATTAATCCTTATTCTACCTTACTTCTACATATTACCATTTATAACAACCCTAAGCGCAAATTTTATAAATTTCCAATCTCAAGCACACTCAAGCCACTCAAGACCACTATCATACTATCATCACTTGCACTTCTAATGATACTTATGTGGGGATAACTACACCAGGCTTGATCCCTCCTTAGAATATTGGTTCATAGTCAACTCTCTTCATAATGGGGTGTTGAGGATGTCTAGCCTATCCTACTAAAAACACACTTTTTCAACTCATATCCTACTTGAAATTATGATTAAGGTTTTGCACCATAAGTAATTAATAATATGCATAATATAAATTTCTAAAATGTATGTGCATAGTAACAAACCCCATAAACCAAAACACAAGTACACTCAGAAGTTTAGTACAATCCTACACATAGGACATTAGCACTAATAAGGACAATATAACCACATGCTACTATTGTCTGAATGTGGCACTACTATACACAAATTGTTTTTACATATGGATATATTTGATGACACCTATACCTACTTCCATCTCAATTTATAATGCTTAAATCACTTGTATGCAGTGTTTTCTAGATAAGTCTTTATTTGCACTATTAATTACTATTTTTAAAAATTCAAAGCTATTTAATTCTATAAAAAATAATTTGTTATTTTATGAATATTATTTTCATGATTTAGTCTACTTATCCCTTTAATTAAACATATGATTTACATAATTTAAACCCTAAAAGGTTAAAACATGGTCCTACTCCTTTTACACCTTCATCATACGCTCTATCTCCTCCACCATATACTAGGGGAATACCACTAAGATTACTTACAATAATAAAAAATAAAATGAGCCATCTAGAGGCCATCCACCATTATGTATATGTTTTAGTTTAACCTCCATCATCTATAGTCTCTATGGCAACCACTAGATCCACCTATCTTATAGGTAATAGAGATAGGTAAACATTTCTAGGCCCAAGCCTCTCATTAAGGTGATAAGTAGACTTTTCATTCTAAGACATAACTAAGGCTTTAGAGGCACATATTTCATAATATTAAACTATATGATAAGCCTTTCATAATTCAATATCTCCATAAATCTAAGAAATATATCTTGAAACCACATGATCATGTGGATATAATGAATATATCATCATTGGCCCACCCTATAAATCCATTATATGGTTTTAAAGTGATCATATAATCCATAAACCTATCCAAAATATCATTGATGTCAATGATAATATGTTTCATATACCTAGGTACCACCTAATGCTCTACAAAAATATGTAGGTGGGCCCAATCTCTATGTGTTCCTCTAACTAGATGAACAATATCTATGTGATCCTACACCCAAAAATGTAAAAATTTATCAACCCCAAGTCCCACTATGTGGATATATAAGGTAAACTTGTATAGATATTTTTTAAAATGTGAAATAATATCATGTACCCAAAAATACTTGGTGCCTCTCCCCTCGATATCCAAAAAAAATAATACATGCAATAAGATACATCAACAACCCTACTATCTATGACAATAAATGATGTAGGTAAAATATACTATAAATTATATAAGTGTAGAGCATTAAGTGATAGTGTACCCAATTAGCACTATATAATAATGTTATATACATTAGTCACCCCTAGTGTGACCATTCATTTACCTATGGGCATAAAATACATACCCTCATCAAACTATGGCCAATATTATATCCCACTCTCTAAAAATTAGTAATCACAAGATCTGCCACATCCTCTAAGGTGGCATTGATCTCCCTTGATAGAACCTAGAATGTGTAAATCTTAGCCTTCCGTCTCTTTGCTAAAGTAGGAATAAGGTACATATAATAGGGTATCTAGACTACGTGGTCTAATGTGCAAGACATTACCTATCAATTAACTACCATCTAGCATCATCTAAACTAAACTTAATAATGGTCTCCATATGTGGTTGTATCTAAACTCTTTAATGTGAAAATATCTCTACAAACAAAAATTACAAAATACTACTAGGGATAATTGAATACAATACAAATAAATATGAAAAAATATCAATTAAAGTAATAAAATCCTATAGACACATCCATCCAACATAATAATTATTATCAAACACTACCATCTAATGTTATTTATCCCATTGATTGGTACTATCATAAATCTAGACATTTCCATCATAGGACTGGTGGTAGTGAACTCCAAATGTCAGTATTTCCATCCCTCTAATGTACTAAAAAACTACCCAAAATGCCTAATTTGTGATTTTTTTTAAATGTAAAAAAATGGACTAAAAAATAAAAAAATCTACATATCAAGTCCACATCTCTATATACAAACATTAACAAAATACTACCAGGGACAACTGAATACAATACAAATAAGTATGAAAAAATATCAATTAAAGTAGTAAAATCCTAAGGACACATCCATCCAACATAATAATTATTATCAAATACTACCATCTAATGTTCTTTATCCCATCAATTAGTATTATCATAAATCTAGACATTTACATCATAGGACTAACAGTAGTGACCTCCAAATGTCAGTAGTGGCATACCTCTAATCTACTTAAAAAGTACCCAAAATGCTTAATTTGTGAAAATGTTTTTTTTTTAATGCAAAAAATGGATCAAAAAGGAAACAAAATAGTACATACCAAGTCCACAAGTGGATGGGCCTATAGGGTAGTCTATAAACACTCAAATTGGCTAAATAATGAAACTCAACAACTTAACATTATGCAAACTCATAGCTCAAGATCATTATCAACAATGTACAAAAGAATTAATTTTTCTATAAACTTGGCCTTCTAAGGGTTAACTTTTCACCTATGCACTATACCAAATTCAATGTGAAAATTAATATCTATGTATATCCTATGTTTCATATCTCAATAATTATATATCAAAATCACTACATGTCAGCTATGTGTGAATGCACATAATGTGTTCTTCCACATGGTAACATTTTCATGACTACTAGCAATAATTTAAAGTATGCATAAATGTTCAAATACTCTCATTTTACAAATATGTTTCTTGTTTTACAAATCATCACCTTACAAACCATTAAATCCATAATCAACAATACCTATTTTATTATTTCCACCTTCCCTAAGACCTCTATCATCCACATATATCATGAAGGTAACACTACCATTAACTTCTTGGCCAACTATGGGGTTAGAATTGATAGGATATCCACATGGGATGGTGCCAAATCCATCCCATCCCAAATTTTAAATATTATCAATAATGATGGTGTTGATAAGTCATAAATGACCTACAAGCCAATCACACATGGGAACTCTAACTCCAGGTGTGCAGACACTTTTCCCATTGCATTATTATCATTGGAATATAAAAGACTATGTTGAAACACAACTATATAATGAGAGGGGGTGAATTAGTAGATTAATCAAAATTGGTCTTTTAATCCTTTTTAATGTAATTTATAAAGGAGAGACAAAGATCACATACACACACATATGCATAACACTATATGTACGTGGAAAACTTAATATTGGAATAACCACCAAGAGAATAACTACTATAATCTACTATTCTAATCTAGCCCCACAATCAAGAACCTCATTGGTTACAATGTTTAAAGTTACCAACCCTAAGGAGACACCAATATCTTGATTTAAAATCACCTACTCTAAGGAAACACTAACTCCCTAATTGAGCACCAACTCAACTCTTCTGATAGCACCTACCAATCAAATCTATTTTGGAGCTATAACTCCTGATTACAAGATTGATTCATAAATGAATCCAATTCTCTATTACTAACCTATTCTATAACTGCTCATGCTCTACATTTCTCTTTCTATTTTTTTCTCTCCCTCTCAACTCTACTTTATTCAACACTTTGTCAACACTTTATGTAGTTACTAGATGATGTATATATGTATAGATCTAGGTCACATATTTTCTATGTTCTCACTTGGTCATTAACACATCACACTCTTACAAGTTTCCCACTTCTTAAATTCATATACTACTACTATAATTATCTATCTTTTTCTATATTTAGTATATATTTGACTTCATCTTTCCTATATTATACCCTTCAACACATGCCATATTACATAATTGAGATCAATCATAGTGATTTATATCATTCTCTACGTCATATAGTGCATCTTTCCTATATGTTCTATCACTTGACCATTGAGATGAATGTATCTTCAAATACTGACCATTGATCTTAAGTTTCACATCATGATTTGATGATCATCATTCAAATGCCTCAACTTTAAAATTCAAGCATTAGATCAAGATATGATACGATCACACACTTTGTTAGATATTTATGAGTTTTAGAAATTTAATGTTTCAAATTTAAAGTGCATCTACTGATCTTTTGATTTGAGCTCTTTCATGATATTAGATCCTCAAAATAAGTAAAAACTTTACCTTTATCTATAATTAAACATCAGATAATTTAACCACTTTGACTCCTCATGCTTCATTTATCTTCATTGCATGATCATGTGCTTCTCATTAGATTATCTAAGAAACTAATATGCTCATTGGTTATTTATCTAATAATATCCTTCAAATGTGAAACTTGGAACCCACACATGCCTTTCACACATTACTTTAGTGCCCATGATTTTGATACTTAGCACTCTTGCATTCGTTACACACATTGTTAGTCCATATGCTTGTGACACTTGGCACTAGCGTGTGCCTTCCAATCACTTTACTATCAATCCCCATGCTTGTGACACTTGACACTCACACATTCCTTCTACACATTGTCAATCCCTATGCTTTTGACACTTATCACTAGCACATTCACTCTTCGGTACCTTTGACATATTGAATTTTTTTTGCATCAATGGATCTTCATTGTATGATTTAGTGTTAATTGTTAATCAAGTTTGTAAAATTAAGTTAAGGGCTTAGAAATATTAAAGTATTTAATCATTACTCCAAGATGGTAATTTCTAGTTCAAAGTGGTTGGTTTCACAATGATGAGAAAAGCTTAAGTTATAACTTAAGAAACTGGTTCCCACCTATATCAAGTCAACATAAAAATAGAATATCATATAAATACCATGACTAAAAGCTATAGGGTTTTACTGATAAATCATAGTAATGGTTGAAAGCTATAATATATCATTATTGAGCTCATTTATCTTCTAAACCTATGAACCATATATATGAGATGCACTTGGAAAACACATAATGGATCTTCTATCAATTTTTATGTAAATGTCTAAAAATGGTCTCTATAAAAGCATGAAATCATTATATGACAATATTGAACTTATACTATGCAATTGTAAAACATGCTCTTCTCTCCATCAAACCTATCTGATCCTCTAACATCTATGACATCCATAATACTAAAAATATCCCTTTTGACATCAAATCAAAATCATATTTACAAAAATCTCCCCCTTTGTCATTGATGAAAAAATAAATGCTCTGATATTGTAATGCATGCTTTGTTCCTTCTCTATCATTGAATATACTTGTATTTCTCTAATAATATGAGATAAAAGTATTCATTACAAAAAATTTCCCCCTTAGGCAATGGAACACTTTCCTAAACACACCTTGGACACTTTATTTGTTTTTTCTTTAATAAACATAAAGATTTTATATATATCATTTGCACTTTTTCTCCACCTTTGACATCAATGGCAAAGGGACTCCAGCTTTATCACTCTTTGTCCAAGTTTTCTCCCCCTTTATTATATAGAGGAGTTTGTCCAAGAATCTAAACCCATAAACTCATTATAAAATTGAAAAAATATTCATACCTAATTTCCATTTCTTCTCTTTTTATAGGGATTAACAATTTTTTTATGATCCTCCCCTCAACTCATGGCCACTTACTAGGATCTAGTGATGTGATGTATGAACCACCATTCCTAATTTCTATCTCAAATACTCAAATTATTATCTGGAAAGAGGTTTGGTGAATATATGTATAATTTTATCTTCTATTGGCACATATTCCATTCTAACCTCTTGATCTATAAACTTTTCTCTTAAAAAGTGATGATTGATATGTGCTTAGTTATAGAGTGTATCATTGGATTATTTGATATGTTAATAAAACTTGAATTATAAAAAAGAGTGGAGATAAATGATTTGTGTTATACCTTGATGTCTTTAAGTGTTTGCTTCATCCACAATACTTGAGTACAACATGCCACTAATACAATGGACTCTGCTTCTATTGTATAAAGAGTAACTAACTCTTGATTTTTACTCATCCATGAGACAAGTTTGTTTCCAAGTAAAAATTCACCACCACTAGTTCTTATTATATCATCCACACTTCCTGACCAATCAACATTTGTATATGTTATCAAATTGAAATATTCATCTTTAGCATACCATAAGACATATTTAATTATACTCTTGATGTATCTAAATATTATATTCACTATATTGACATATGATTCTTTGGGAATAACTTTGAATATTACAACCATGTACACTATTTTCATGATATCTAGTTTTAATATAGTTAGGTTTAACAAACTACCTATCATTTATCTATACATAGTCTGATTTGCATCAAAGGACTCATCCTCTTTACTCAACTTAAATCTAGTTATCATGGGAGTACTTAATAGTTTCTTGTCTTCCATTCCAAACTTCTTGAGCATTTCCTTAGCATATTTGGTTTGGGATACAAATTTACCTTCATTAGTTTGTGCTATTTGTAGACTAAGGAAGAAATAAAGTTCTCCAAGCATAGACATTTCAAAATCATTTTACATTTGAGTAGAAAATTCTTTACACATTTTATTGTTGTTACCACCAAAAATTATATCATCTACATAGACATCAATAATTAACATATGCTCGCCTTCTAATTTGAATTACAAATTGTTATTTTCATATCTTTTATTAATTTCCTTTTTACAAGTACTAGTCTAATCTTGAATACCATTCTTTAGGTGCCTATTTTAGACCATACAAATCTTTATTTAGTCTAAAAAATTAATCTTCTCCTTCTGATAACTAAAAACCTTCAATTTGTTCTATGTAGACTTCCTCTTCTAGGTTCCTATTCAAGAAAGTAGACTTAACATCCATTTGATAGAATTTGAATTTATTTTAAACATAGAATGTCAAAAACATTCATATGGCTTCCAATCTATAAATAGAAGCAAATGTTTCCTCTAAATATATGCCTTCAACTTGTGCATATCCTTTGCATAATAATATTGACTTATTCCTTACAATACTTCCATCCTCTTTGAGTTTATTTCTAAAGGCCCACATTATACCTATTACATTCTTGTTTGAAGGTCTTGGAACTAATTCCCAAGTTTTGTTCTTTTCAATTTGGCTTAGTAATTCTTCCATCTATTTTAGCCAATTCTCATCCTTTCTAGCTTCAGCATAGTTCTTAGGCTCAATTTTAGATATTATAACAAAACTTACTTTCTCCTTGTTCATTGAAACTCTTCTCCTTGTCTAAACTCCTTCATTTTTATTGCCAATGATTTTCTCTATAGGATGATCCTTTTGAACAAATATTGTAGGTGGATTTTCATTTACTTCATCAAGCTCTTCATTAGCTATTTCCTCTTTAGACACTAATTCTTCTTCACAAATGTCTCTATCATGTTTAACATGCTCCAAGCCTTCATCAACCTTAACATTGATACTCTTTACAATCTTCTATAGCCTTTTATTGTAACATATGTAGGATTTTATTTGGGTGAAATAACAAAGAAATATTCTTTCATTAAATCTTGATTCAAAGCTTCCCCATTTGTATTATTTTCTAATGATGAAGCATTTTCTTCTAAACACTCTGAAATACTTAACAGAGGTAGGTTTTTCATGCCATAGTTCATAGGGGGTTTATTATTATTTACCCTTAGTTTAACTATATCCAAGATATATATTTTTGTTTAAATTTCTTCTCTCTAATACCAATCAAGTAACTTGGCCTCTTTTAGTATTATTCTCACCATCTCCTTGATTTTTCTACTCTTTCTTTCAAAAACTTCATTCTGTTGTGGAGTCCTTATTATACAGTAATGACTTTTGATTCCATGCTTCTCACAGTACTATATGAACTCATTTGAGGTGAATTCTCAACCTTTATTATATCTTAAGAGTTTGAATTTTTGTCCAATCTCATTTTATACTATGGCCCTAAAGATTTTGAATCTTTCAAATGCCTCAGACTTATCCTTCAAAAATATTACCCATGTCATTCTTGAGTAATCGTCTACTAGCAACATGAATTATCTTTCTCTTTTAGATCCTCTTGTCTTAGTAGGACCACAAAGATTAGTATGAAATGATTCTAAAGTATTTTTAGTTGCATACTCCTTTATTTGAAATATGACCCTTGTTTTTTTCCCTTATTAACATTCCTTGCAAGTAGTGTCTTTAGGTTTTGTTATCTTAGGCCTATGTCTAATACACTTATTTGAGATCACTTTTACTAGGTAGTCAATGTTAACATGACCCATTCTTCTATACCATAACCAAATATCATCAATATTTCCTATTAGGTAACTAGTACCATTCACTTCATGAAGATTATAGATATTGCTTTTAGTTCTTTTCCCTTCTGCAACTAGTCTTATAGATCTCCTTATCTTACAGACTTATGCATTAAATTTGACCTTATATCCATTGTCACACATTTGGCTAACACTTAGCAGATTGTGTTTCAATCCTTCAACATAAAAGACATCATTGGTGTGCAATTTTACATATATGTTTAAGGTTAATTTATCATTGATGTTTACTATAGTATTATCTCCAAAATTTATATATCCTTCATTAGATTTACTCAATTTGATGAACTCACTCTTATCACCAGTCATGTATTTTGAGCAACCACTATCTATTACCCATAAATTTTGTTCCTTAGTATGGAGTGTAGTTTAAGTAATCATAGTTTTTTTAATGTTTTAATATTTCACTTTTCACACATCCTTAGGTTTCTTATTTGGCTTATTTCCCCCTTTTTTAGAGACTTGTGAACCTTTGTTCACATTGGGAGGTATGCCTCTCTTTTCACTTTGTATTTTTGGTTTTACAAACCTTGTTTTAAATTGTTTAGCTATGTGACCAAAATTATTTCAATTATATCATATTACATTTTTATCTAACAAGGGTGAAAATCAATTTATGATTTTAAAGTTTGTTCTCTTTTAGGTATAACCTTACATTCACTATCCCTATGACCAAACTGATTACAGGTATACAAATAACCATATAAAAATGAATAATACATAGTTATAACATTTCTTTCTATAGGATGGGAAAATCTTCTTAACTTTGGATTCTTCAAATCTTTCACCCGTATGAAACCATCTACATAAGCTACCTTTGCCTTCTTACTTTCTTAAGGATTCTTTTCTCCTTCAACTTTCTTCATATCAGTAGTGTTTATGTTTGTCTTTATATCTTTGGATGCATTCTTGTGAAGTTTTTCATTATTTATTATTGATTATTCTTCTACTTTGAATTTGTCATATAAGTTTGTAGATTTAATAGCTATGGGACATTTCCTTTTTTCAAAACCAACATCAATTTTTTCTTTTGATGGCTTTTGAGAGTTGATTAACTCATCAATGATTTTTGAACCTCCTATCAAATTTAGACTTTTGTCTATTTATTCATTAAAAAATTAAATTTATTTCCTTAGAGCCACTATCTTTACTTCTAACTTCAAGCATTCTATTTCAATTTATTTCCTTCATTTCCTAGTTTTGAAAGTAGATAAAAGAAAGTGAGTATTAGGGTGTGTACCTGGTAAACACTATGTTCATTGATGACCAAATAAAGTGTGAAATCTTTTTTGGTGAGGAAGGACTACCTATAATAATAACATACTAAACAAACTCATTTTTTAGACAAGTATGAAGGGTGGACTACCTAGTAATGCTATATCCAAGAAGTGAAAGCTCCCCTAGATGGTTGTCAATCCACTCACCTAATGATATATTTTTTTTGAAAATAAAATTAAAAGATAATAAACTAATATGAACATAAATACATATATAAATAAATAAATGATATACCTACTCAATATAAAATTTATCAATGGTGGGTCAACACCATGCACCAATGTACTAAGATTAGGTTAAGATGGTATGGGTAGGGTCTACAAGAAGATTAGGAATAGAAATAGGGATTTGATTAGATGAAAGGGGAGAACATAAAAATATATTATTTTCCTTGACATTGACCATTGATGGTCAGGGTGATCAGTGATGGTTTGGTATGACTAATGTTAGTTAAGTAACTGATGATAATTTGGGTAACTGGTAATAGTTGCTACCAACCAATGACAATTAACTATAAGCTTTGGTGAATTTTAGGATGGATATGAAAATGGAATAGTTGATGGGTGAGATTTAGAGTGTTGATTATTTTGTGAGGGGTGGTGTGAAAGTCAATAGAAGGAAATAGAAAAACCTAATAAGAGAAGGAAAATACTAAAAAAAAGGAGGGTACATGTATGATTCTAAGTGAATGATAATTGAAGCCCTAAAGAAATTTGGGTAGCATAATAGTGATTAAAACTTCAAAACTTTTGTATATAGAGATTTAAGATGTTAAATACCTTTAAAAATAAAATAAGAGAGCCTGGATACAATTTTTCTTGATCAATAACTCTCCAAAGATCCTTTACTTATAACATAGAACTACTAAGGAGAGAGAAGCTTGAGAGAAAATTTCTAGGTTGGGAGGGGATAATGTTGCATATGTTTTATTATATTTAAAATCTATAATTAAATAAGGTTTCCATTATATAAGATACTAATCTCAAATAAAGCTAGAAATACTTTAAAATGCTTAAGGCAAGTTTGGGTGACCCCAACCATCATCGATTAGGGTCAATCATCGAAAGTTACCCTAACTAATGATGGTCAAAGGGAGATGAGAAAAAGGGTAAAAATTTCATGATTTAAGTGATTTTTTTAGGGATGTGGTATTTAACATGATGAAGTTGTAAAATATTGTTAGTAGATAAGTTGATCCACTAGATGAAGAATTGGTTAAGGGTCCACAATTTAAGATGATATCAAAAATTATTGTTGTGTAGTTTTTAGATGTCTACATTTTGTCTCTTTTTTTGTAGCTTTAATCAAGATAAAAAAACAAAAATAGGTGTTTTATCAAGGTCTAGGTCTAGTTTCCTCAAGTGTGGGAGGGAGGAGGTGTTCCCCCTCAAACTAGGAGGTAATAAGATAATGTTTGAATTAGGTCAGGGTTTGATAAAAGGAATAAGGAAAGGTATGAGGTTGGGTATGTGAGACATAATTATGTGCATAAAATTCATCAAATTTTGAGGCATAACATTATGCAAGGACTAGCATTTCTATGTTGGTAAAAATATTGTTGAGTTCTAAGATATATGACAATGTAACCAACCAATCCCTAACATTTGTCAAAACTGATCATGTCACATCTCATGTGTTCTTATAAGAGGTTAGTGGTTGCTCAAGTATCTAGTGTAGGAAGTGCTCCTAATAAAAATTCAATGGGTCAAGTAATGCACAAGGTTTTACATAATATAAAAGTTCAATAGGGCAAAATTGGTCAAGGTGGTCAAGATGACCAAATCAAGGTCACTGCAAAGTATGAAAATAGGTTGGTCAAAGGCTAATGTTGAGGTAAATGTGGGAAAATATTGGGTTGGGTAAATATTAGTTGAGATAAATCTTGATACATGAGGTAAGAGGATGTTGCCTACATATTCCCATGGACATTGAATACAATAGGTAATTCGGGCCTAATGTCATTCTTAGGTGGTAGGGAGAAATGAACTCCTAGATAGGTATGAGGGTGTTAAGGAGGATCTCATATAGAGTAATTAAGATTTGTTGGTGAAGGAGAAAAAATGTAGGTGTATAGGGGTAAAATAAGAAAAATACCCTAATCATCAATGGTTAGGGTTAATTGATGATGGTTAAGAAACCATCAATGGTTACATTGGTGAGGTAACCATCAATAGTGAGGGTTACTTAGTGATCATTATAAAACCATTGATAGTTGGGTTAAAACCCTAAATAGATGGTAAAAAGGTCAAAAAGGCCCTGATTATCCCCATTTTCAAATTGGAGAAGCAGTGTTTTATCCAATCTGAACATTTGGCTGAAAATTCCATGTGAGTGGGTGGAAAGGTGGTGAGTTATCTTAGAGGAGTGTGTTGTGAAAAAGTGATGGTGGGGATGAGATAGACATAGGAGGTACAAGTGGACAAGTGGCTAGGTGTAGATTAAGGTGGTGCCACTAGTCTTGAAATGAGGTAGGGGGTGTATTAAATTTGGTAGTAAATTAGAAAAAATATGTTAAATTATTGGGAAGTAGGGGAGTGTTTAGCTATGGGTCTAGGGTTTTCGTTATTTTTTGGGGGTGTGTACAAAATGGTGTGTTGGGATAGATGCTTTAGTTGTAAAGAGGGAGGTAAATAGATGTGAGGGTGTTGAGGAGAGGTTTTAGGTGGTACAGGGGGTTTAGGGTTTTAGAAGGAGGCTATAAGGTCAAGGATCACCACCTACAATCACCTAACAATGACCATTAATTGTTAGAGCCAACTATCAATGGTTGATCAATAGGAAAAATGACCCCAAAGAAACCATTGATGGTTTTAGATAACTAGTGATGGTTGAGGGGTGGGGATAAGATGGATGAGTTGGGGTGGATGTGAGATAGTTTAAGGTATAGTTTTATGAGAGTTGGGTTGGGTTGGAGGTAAGATGGGTGAGGGAGTTTGGTTACCCTATGATGAGGATTTAGTTTGGGTTAGGAGTGTGGTTGGTTGGTCTAGGGTAGGAGGTTTAGGGAAATGTGTGTTTACATATGAGAAAAAGGGTAGAGGTTACATATGAATAATTAATAGGGGTGTAAAGGGCAAGTTGATAAATTAATTAATAGTTGGTAGAAAAGTGGGTTGGATAATATGTTGGTAGACATATAATAATTGTTAGAGATAGGTCAATTACTTAAATTTTTATATGTTTATTTTTGTAAGCACGAGATCAAATCCAACTACATGATCAAATTCTTAAGATTTTCATAGAGGTGAGGGACCCCATGTCTATGGAGGAATAGAGACATATGGAGGCAATGGGTTTTGGAGTGATGCACCATTGCCTAAAATTTCCTAGATATTTCATGATGATAATCACCCTCATCGAGAGATGGGACCCAATGACTAAAACTTTATAGTTATTGATAAGGGAGATGAGTATCTTGTTAGAGGATGTTCACTGGACCACATGTCTAACCATTTAAAAAGATCTTACCTACCATATAAAATGGGATGATATTTATGAGTGTATGGAGATGTTGTATGTATATGATATAGATTATGCATAATTACACTATGAAGAGTTAAGTATTAGGCTATTATACCAAAGAGCTCTAGGAGAGACATTTGTTGATTATGTTATAATTAGTAGTTACTTATTATGCATTACCAGATTTGCTTAGAGGGAGATGCACTAGTGTGTTTTTGGGGGTGTTGGTGGAGTTATCTTTTGGTGGATTTTTTTTGGTTGGGAACATTTTTTATTGGTGTAAATATATAGATAGATATAGGGGTTTAGGGTACATAAACATTATGGCATCAGTGTGGGATTTGTACGTCATTACTAGGCCTATGAGCACATATAGGTATTGAGACCCTTAGGCCTTCTGATAGAGGGAAATTATTTGATATATTATGTGGTTATATTTTACCAATAGAGGAGAGATGGGGACATGATAGGTGTTACTAGTGGTTAGAAAGACATTGATTGGTTTAGAGGAGTCTTAAAGAGTTTACTTCCTATGGACATTGTCTAGATGCCATATTAGGCATGGCCAATATGGTTTGGGTAAATGTATCACACCTTATATTTATAGAGCTAGTGATGGGCCTATGGGAGGTGATATGGTGATATGGAACATATCCCCTTTGAGTGGGTGCAACATCAGTTTGGGCTAGTGTAGGGTATCCCTTAGGATTTTATGCAATATAGGAGGGAGGATGTAGAGGTTTATTTACCAAAATCATAGGCACAAGAGGAGGAGCTTGATCATGAGGATTTTCTACTGAGAGATGGGGATGATATAGGTTATACATCTAACTGTCCTACCTAGTTTTAGGGGAGGTACACAACCATCGATTTTAGTGTTAGAGATGTGGATCAATGGCTAATGGGTGTTGACCTAACACAGATACTATCACAAGGGGATCCATAGGTATCAACAACATTCATAACAATGCATGCATATATTATTGTGTTATAAGGGTAGACTAACACTCTTCAGGGTTAGTTAGGTTGAGTGATAATATAAGGAGACTAGGCATAGACATAAATCACAATTTTTTAGGGTTAGGTGACCAATTTATAAGGTTAGTTGGATAATTTATAGGGACAGATTGTGTCAATGTTAAGAGACCAAGATAAAGTGAGGACCTTACATGGTTTGGTGATATAGGAGAGAGAATCTCTATGGTAGATGGTGGGGTAGTGGTGGCACTACCAAGTTTTGTGACACATGCTAGGTATCTAGTGACAATATAGGAGTTACACTAATATAAGGGAATTTTATTAGCATAGTTTAATAATGAGCTAAGGTGGAGAGAGCATCATGTTGGATTGGTAGGTGGAGTAATGAATATAGCCCTAGGTTAGTGGTTGATGGTAATGGGTAAGATGATAGGGTCTCCATTAGGAATAGGTTAGGATGGGGCTAGTAATAATGGCGTAAGTGCTCTTAGATAATGATGATGTATATGTATTTTAATATTTTTGATACTGGACTACGTACCAAAAATGTGAGATGTATTTATGAGCGATGCGTGTTTCATGTATAGAAACATTTTGATTATATATATATATATATATATATATATATATATATATATATATATATATATTGTGTTTTATATGTATCGAGATGTTTTCTTATTTTATATTTTAATGAGATGGATTCTTTATGTTTTGATGATGTGTTGAATATGAGTGATGATGTTTTTAGATGTTATAGATGATGATTATGGTGTAGTTGTGCATATATCTTTTGATGTAATGTTATGGATTATGGAATATAAATTTTTTTAAGATTTATTGCATGATTGATGATGAGTATGATTATTTTGTCATTGATGATATTGTTGTTCTACATGATATTAATGTTGATGAGTAGGTTTATGCGATAGTGTGAATGTTGACATTAAAATAATGATAAGAAAATGTATGTCTGATTAATAGATGTTTGGTTGGTATAGGTAAAGGAAACGTTCACATCCATATTCTGGATAAGAAAGGGGTAGTTCTCTACTAGTGACAATCAAACAATATGAATCCATAGTTGGAATGTCTTAGTGAACATAAACCTATCAAATGCATTGTAGAAGTGTGATTTATTGAGAAAACTCATATCCTAACTACTTTAGGATAAGTAATATCATAATCCCTTAGGTTTATGGGGATGTATGTGATAGTTAGGGATGTGAATCTATGGGTAGAGGAAAATGGAATCTATGGATAGTGGAGTGATTGGATTTTCCATAGGTAACCAAAGAACCCTAGAAGGCAAGTCCATACCATTGGTATGTTGTATAATAATGTGTAGATTGATTAATGCATGAAGTCTAGTTGTGCTATAAAAGTTGATTGTAGATTAATTAGACAGTAGGTAAATTGATCAATGTGGGAAGTCCACATGTAATAGATATAAGAGATGATTGTGGCCTACAAATTTTAGATTGTGCTTTGTTACTTTTGCTTTAGAAGTTGTTGAAGCTAATCAATGTGGGAAGTTTCTAATGAATATTTGTTTTAGCCATCCTTTGAGGGAGTAGTCTGAGATTTTATTTTGGCATATATGTCTTTTAAGGGAGTAGTCTACTTTAAGCAACTTTTGATTTGATATGGTATCTATCCTTCAAGGGAGTATTCTATTATTTATTTTTAAAGCATGGATATATTTTAGACTAAAATTAGGCATGGACAAGTTTATTTAGGTATGAAAGGTCTACCCATGTAGAAGTAGGACCTAGACATCAAAGGTTAGAGAAAGGGGTTTTGAGAAACAACTAACCATGGGATTCCATCTATGAAAAAGATGAAAAGTATCCATGAGAACCATTCTATGGGTAGATCCATGGTAACCATATTTAAGATTAGGCTATTACTATGATAGATGAATCACACTATTTTGTATAATGAATTGATCTCTAAAGAGATAGAAAAGAAGGTTAATGAACTAAGGGATGAGATTAAGTGAGACACAAAAGTGGTTTTGAATCTTTTTTAATAATGAAAGAGACATAAATACAAGTCATTGATGGGTTCAGGTTCTGGCCTACCTTTAAGAGAGGAAAAGTGATAAGCACCTTATCCATACTTATGGGTTATAATGTAAGGTCATAACCAATCAAATGAAACCTTGACCTTCTTGGACTTTTCCATGTTAGTGGCATGTTTATTTTCCTTGAGGATGAGATCCCTAATGTTGAATTCTCATGTTTTTAGATGTTTGTTATATGATCATTTGATATGCTCTTGATAAATGCAAAGATGATTAAGGGAAGTAAGGTGATGTTCATCAAGAATTTCAAGGTGTGTAAGGTATTCTCAATGTTAATCCTCTTCAAAAATGATATCATGTAAGGAAATATGAAGAGAGGTAATTTGGACTTCAAGAGGTAGGACTATCTCATCTCTAAAGATGATAAAAAAGTGTAGCAACTATTGCAATTTAGATACTAGTGTGGTAAGTCCATAAAGAAAATGGGATATGAAGGTGCCAGTCTTTACCTGAAGCACCAACCACCTTAGTGATCATTTTGATGAGGGTATTGTTGGAAGTATTAGCCTATCCATTAGCTTGTGGATGATAAGGCAAAGGAAATCTTAGGTTGATACCAAAAACATAACGCATTTCTTGGACCTTTTTATTTTTAAAGGATTTACCATTATCAGTGATGATTTTGTGAGGAACTTCAAAGTGAAAAATGATGTGGTGGTTAATAAAATCAATGATTTTTTTAGATTTTATTGAGATTATTGGGATGGCCTATACCAAGTTGGTGAAATATTTCATGGTGGTGATGAAATATTGATGTCATTATGAGGAATGTAGATTGATTTCTTTGATAAGATCAGGACCCCATTATGAAAAAAGATAGTAGCTAGTTGATAATTGAAGCCATGAAGAGGTGCATGATGAAATTTAGCATGTTATTAACATTTGATACACTTATTGACATAGTCACAACAATCTTGATTGATTGTGGGCCAATAGTAACTTAGGTGAAGGATACATTTAGCAACAACCAGACCACTAATGTTCCCCCACAAATGGCATCATGTTCTTCTTTAATGGCATGAGAAACCTCATTAATATAAATGGAATGAAGGAGGGGACCATAAAAACCTCATTTATAAATAATTCCCCCTGATATTAAGTATCAAAAGGTGCTTTGAATGAAATCTCTATGAGCAGTTATAGAAAGATCTGAAGGGAGGATACCAACATTAAGGTTGTTGAAGATTTGATCATACCAAATGTTTGAAGATGATGTTTCTATTTGGTAAATGGTAGGAAGATCAAGACTCAGATAGGATAGTGTGATAAAATGGTAGATGGTAACAAATATTTTAGGGTTAGTAGGTTGAGATGGAATATAGGATTCAAGGGAAGCCATTGTATCTACAAATTTATTGGTAGAGTGAGGGACTAATTAGATAATATAATGGTCAAATGATGCTAATAATTTGTCAATAAGTTGTTTATACTTTATAAGGACATCATATTTGCATTGATAGGCTCCTGTGATTTGGTTAATGATGAGTTGAGAGTCTCTAAAGATGCTAATTATTTTGATTCCCAAAGCTAGATCAATTTGGAGACCTATGACCAAGGTTCCTCATACTTAGCTATATAATTAGTGCTTTCAAAATCAAGTTTTAAGGAAAGAGGAAGAGGTTCCATGTTAAGGGGAATGAGGATTATGTTTGCACCTCCACCTTTTGACATTTAGATCCATCAAAATACATAGTCATTTGGTAGGTGGGTTCTTCTGAAAAAAGGATAGCTTTAGACTCATCTACAAAGGTAATATGGGGATTTTGATTATTAAGGAGTGGATCTTTAGCTAGTTGGTCTATAATCACCTATCCTTAAATAAAATTTTTTAGAAGAAACTCAATATCAAACTTAGTTAATAGTATGAGCCACTTGGCCATACATTAGTTGTGATATGGATTGGAGTGTATATACTTGAGGGCATCAATCCTAGTAATGATATAAGTTTTGTGGTCAAGAAGATAGTGATGTAGAGGTGACAAAAACTAAGGCAAGACAAAGTTTTTATATATGGGTGTATCAAGTTTAATAGTTAATAAGGGTGTGACTGATATAATAAATAGATTTAACCTTATTTTTGTCATCATGATGAGTGAGCATGGCCCCTATGGAATTATTAGTGGTAGATATTTATAGATAAAAAGGCTTATCCTCTTTTGGAGGAATAAGGATTGGTGGAGGGAGAAGATATTCCTTAATTGCATCTAAGGCTTGTTCACATTTGTTGGTCCAATTAAAGGAGGTGTATTTTTTAAGGAGGTGGTGAAAAGGTTGACAACCATCAGATATTTGGGAGATAAAATGATGGATTGACTAAATTTTTCCTTGTAGGCTATGAAGTTGTTTTAGGTTAGTAGGGGGAGGCATTTATATAGTGTCTTAGAATTTTTTGGAGTTTATTTATATTCCATAGAGGGAAAAAATAAATCCTAAAAGTTTCCTTGATAAGACCCTAAAGATACATTTCTTTGCATTGAGCCTAACATGATAATAGATAAGTCTTTCAAAGATGATAACAAGAATAATAAGGTGATTTTTGTTGTGTTTGGATTTATCAATAATATCATCAACGTAATCCTCAACTCTTTTATGGATGTGGTCATGAAAGATGTAATTCATGACCCACTAATATGTTTCCCCTACATTCTTGAAGTCAAAGGGCATGACATGATAGCAGAAAGTTCCATATGGGGTGATAAAGGATGTTTTATGTTGATGTTGGGGGGGATATAAATATTTGGTTGTATCCTAAAAATATGTCCATATGGGATGGAATTTCATGGCCACTAGTGAGATCAATAAGTTAGTCTATATTAGGTAGTGGAAAGTCATCTTTGGGGAATGCAAGGTTAAGATCATAAAAATCCACACAAAGGCGGAGTCCCTGAGTGGGTTTGGTAATATGAAAAATGTTAGAGACCCATTATGGATAGTTAATAGGTTGAATTAAATTAATGGATAGAAGACATTAAAGTTCTTCTTTAACAAGAAGAGTTATATGAGGGTGCATACAATGAAGTTTTTGTTGAACTAGCTCAACTTCATGATGGGTAATGATGTTATGAAGAGTGATGGAAAGGTCAATACTGAGAATATCCTAATAAAACCAAGGAAATGCTATGTTATGGTCATGGAGAAAAGATGGATAGTCTCATTATTCCTCAAGGGTTAAGGATTGGTCAATCTCAACAATATATGGGTCCTCTTGATTTCTCAGATTAACTTCTATGGTTGATTCATTTATCAATGTTTGGTTCTTAAGAGGGAGGGATTTTTGAAGAGAAGAGTCCCCTGTACCTAAATAGGTAAGAATATAATTTCCATCCTAATGTTGGATGGTGTTAATGGTGGGTGAGTCATGTGTAATCATTTTAGGGTGGATAAGAGGAATGGTTTTAGTTTGGCCTTCTTGTTGATAAGTTAGGGGACCCAAAATGATGGTTTTTATCAAAAAAAGTTAGGTGGAATGATATCAATGTCTTCAAATTAGAGAGATGGGATTGGTGAGGGTAGAGATTCATCAAAGTATAAAAGTGTAGTTGGCAAGGGTAGAGGTTATTAAAATTGGAAAAGTGAGGTTGGTGAAGGTAGAGGCTCATCAAATTGGAAAATTAGGGTTGGTGAAGGTAGTGGTTTGTTAGTAGTGGTAAGAATTGGTTTGGGTGATGTGGGATCTTTTGGGGGATTGTATCCCAGGCCAAATAACTTATAAGTCTTTTGGGTTTTGATGATGGGAAGTTCATGGGGTCTTTATTCATAAAGGCCAAAACTAAACCCTTTACAAGTGCATCAATAAAGATATGTTTGGGCAAAGGTTAGGTTGCTAAGATAAGAAAAGTTGGAAGTGAATAGTTGAATATAAGGCATGGAAGTGGGAGTGAGGAGTGGTTTATCAAGTCCCTCATAGACAAAATATGTTCTATTATTAGGAAGGCTAAAGGGGACAAGGGTACCAATATTACGATCATAATACGGATCATTTTGAAGGCTCCCAAATTCATGTGGAGAAGGGAAAGAATCTTAAGATAAAAGTTGATATTTCACTAGCATAAGATGCTAGAATGTGCATTGCAAGGGGTGTTTAATATAGATTTGAGATGAAGGGATAATTGAACTAGTGGATGTTTCATCATTATTAAAGATATAAGTGTTGGTAGGTTAGGTTGATGTAGTGTCTTGGATAGAGGTTGGTTGTGAAGAGGATAAAGGTAAAATAATAACATCATTGGAATTATATGCCATATTACAAGAAGCAAAGGGACTTGGATTGGCTTTGATTGTAATGACTTATCCCTCATGCTTAAATTTGACACACTGGTGAAGGGTAGAAGGGATGCATCCCATGGCATGGATCCAAGGGAAACTAAGTAACACATTATATTGAAATTTTCCCTCTCATACATAAAATAGTTTATGAATAGTTTGAGGCCCCAAACGGATGTGGATAACAAGTATTCCTAGAGTGGTGACCAAGTTATAATTGAATGATCAAATAACTCCTAAACTTTCTGACATGATGTTTTTAGGTAATTGGATTTGATTATAGGCATGGAAAGAGATGATATTGATACTCTCTCCCCCATTAATCATAACTCTTTTGACATGTGTATTATTGATAGATTTTATGATAAAAAGAGGAGGATCAAGGTCTTCACTGTGACAGGGCAAAATTTTAGATTCTTGAAAGGTGAACATGGTAGCATGTTGGATGGCTCCAATAAAAGGTAAAATAGGTTGGGGATCATCTAATTGAACCTATATATAATGTAATTATTTGATTAGAGTTTGATGATGTTGAGGTGAGGTGCTAACTAAATCATAAAGACTCATTTTGACTAGAATTTGGTGAAGTTGTTTTAACACCAAGAACTATATGAATGGAGATGCTCTAGAATAATAAGGGGCTCCCAAAATGGAGAATTTGGTCATGGGTGGTTGTGAGGGTGAAGGTGAAGGTGTATTTGTTTGGGTTTGGTTGGTTGGTTGGGGATTTGAAGGGTAAGACCATGGAATGCTGGCCTTGGCTTTGTCCTTTTCATTTTTTTGGATGACTTTACCCTTGTCCTTTTGTTGAGATTGGGACCGAGTCACCATATGAATGGTATGGATAAGGGGACTGATTGCTTTCTTTGATTCCTCTATTTCACTCCTTGATAGGAGTAAAGAAGTAGATGATTGGTAGGTAGATTTGATAGGTGGTAAAAGAGGCAAGGGGTTTAAATAAGGTTCATGCACTATATCATCCTCCTCAAATAAGCCTTGAATGATAGTTTGGAGAGATTTATAGTTCTATGTATCATGCTTAGGGATCCTATGGTAAAGACAAATGAGATTATCATTGAACCAGGTTAGCTTTTGGTGAGTGGGGTCAAAAGGCTTGATTGGTGGTAAGCTAATGGTATAAGCTTGCATGAGCTTTTGTAAAATAGTTGTATAAGACTCTGATAAGGATTTTGGAGGTGGTGGAGTTTAGATTTTTAGTGTAGGAACCTTATTAGGCAAAGAATTCTTGATAGGAGTTGTGGTTTGTGGATTGAGCTTGGTTGGTGGTTTAGAAAGAATTGGCTTAGTTAAAACTAGTTTAGGAATTAGGTGTCTAGATGATGAGGTTTTAATAGATGGGAAAGTATATGGAGAAAGGTTGGTAAGGAATGATGATGAACTAGAGGGTTGGGTTGTTAGATATGGAGAAAGGGGAGATGGTTTCTTAGAGGAAGAGTAGATAATAGGAATGGTGGAAGGATGTGGTCCCAAAATGGAGGGTAAAGGTGAAGGGGTCGGTATGGTCCTTCCTTAAGGTTGTGGTGTAAGAAATCCTTCTTCTTAATGGGCTTGATTGGATTAGGTCTTGGGTGGGTTGATGTGGTGAAATCCAATATCAAAGGAGGGTGAGTGGAATTGGGTGTGGGAAGGATCCCCAAGTTCTTGGTTATCTTAATAAAAGAAGCATAGGGTGATTTAAAAATTTTAAGTGGGGGTAATTGAGATGTTTCTATGGTGAATTTAGGAAGGCTGGTTGGTGGATTTGTAACAATAGGATGGAGAGTGGACTCAAGTGAAGTATAAGGTTCAGTTTTATTTTGATACGAGAGTCCAAGATAATGCCAAAATGTGGATATATCAAAGTTAGGCTGAGAGGTGAATTCCAAACTATGGACCAACTAAGAAAAAGGTTTATAAATGGGTTTTTTCCTTGATCATTAGTTTCAAATCTCAAACCATTTGAGGAAGAATAAGGGGTGGTTTCAAGGCTGTTATATTTGGTCTAAGTTTCAAAAGGTAATGATTGCATAGGTAGGAGTATTATCTCTTGGGAAATGATTTTCAAAGGAGGTACAAATAATTCTATAATTGGTGTAATAAGGGTAATGGTTTCAAGCAGAAGGGTTGGTATAGATTTTTCCTTGGTTTGGTTATCTAAAGAAGTAGGTGGTTCTTCTATTTGGTTTGAGGAGTGGATGAAATGGTCAATCAAGTGGTTATATCTTTTGGTATTTCCATCATAGGAGATGTAGATGGAACTGTGGTTTCATCCAAGGAAGTAGAAGGGGAAACTAATTCCTTTGTTTGGTCATCTAAAGGAATAGGTGGTAGGTTATTTTTCTCTTTTTGGGTGATAGAGGTGATGACTTATTCAGTACTGGGCACATTACTAATAACATTAATTACATGTGCCTCATGTGAGTTGGAGGATTTAGGTTGGATTTCATGGTGTTAGGTTGAAGGTGGATGATTTGGGAATGATTTTTGAAAATTATCAAGAGATTGGTTAGAAGGAGCATTTGGGTTATCAAACACAAGCTCCCCTTTATCAATTATATCCTAGATAATTCTCTTATAGGTATTTAATCTATAGATATCATGTCTAACAACCCAATGATAATCACAATGATCATTCTCATTACACCATCTGAGAAGGGGGTGAGAAGTATCAAATTATTAAAGAGCCTTGATGGATAAAAGCTGGATTAGATTAGATTTAAGTATTTTTTCCAATACCAATTCATAGGATTCCCCAGTCAAGGTAAATGGTTTTGAAGGAGTCTAGTTTTGGTGATTGGAAGGATTGTTGGTTCAAGGTGTTTTATTGATGGTGTGAGGAGGTGCAGTTTTGAGAAAAACTAGTTGGGTTCATGATTTTATTGGAGGATGACTCAGTGGATTTGAAACTATAATTTTTATTTTGAAGCTTTAACTTCCCTTCATCAATAGCATGGTTTTATAATCTATGAGTCATAGTGAATGCTTCATCAAAGGTTTTAAAGGTTTGGACTTAGATAGTTGAAGCAATGTGTTTAGCACAATCCCATGAGAATAATTTGATTAACTCAGGTTGGGTTAATGGGAAAGTGTATTGATTATTGAGGCCCCTCCATATAGAAATGAAATCAAAAATGGATTCATCTTCAAATTGTTTGATGGAGTATAAGTCAATAATAGAAACCTTTTTAGATATGTTTACTAAATTATTTTTTAAAAAGGTTTGTGCCAATTGAGATAAATATAAGATGGAATGAGTGAGAAGGGCACTATACCAATCAAGGGAAACCCTAGATAATGACATGTGAAAGGTTTAGAGGAGGAAGGCATCATCATAAGTGATCAAGTATAAATCATGATGGAAAGTTCTTATGTGCTACTGAGGATCCTATTTACCTTAGAATTTAAAAAAAATTTGTAAATTCCCATTGAGAAGGATAAACATGGATAGGCATGGAGGGGTGGATAGGCTCATTAAAAATTTGGTTATAAGACAAAATATTAGTTGAGGTAGAGATGGATGATTCTAAACTAGTCATTTTGTCTATGAGAATTTTGATTAGATTGGATTGGGGTTGAGAATCGACATATTAAGAGGCATATTTTATTGGTGTTGGCTTGTGGAAATATATGAATAGGTAGCCAATGGTATCGAAGAAATCACATAATGATAAGTGGTACTAAGGGGTTAAGATGGTGGCACATAAGAACTACTTTGTATGAAAGGTTGGGTGGAGGTTGGTATATACCCTTATGGGTTAGGGAGATACTATTAAGCTATCATAGGCACTTATTGAGGAAAGGATGTAGTTGGTATGGTTGAGGTAGGAGGAAATTGAGAAGGTTGAGGTTAGGTAGTTACCCTAGTGTTTATTGGGGGAATGTTTTAAGGTATGGAGACCATTAGGTTTTGAAGTGGAACTATGGCCAAGGGATTATTTTCAACTGAAGGGAAGATGAAATCTGTAGTGGAAGATAATACCAAGGTAGATTAGGTATAGGTGACTAATGGCAAGGTTGAACTCACATGGGGTGTGATAGGAGATGGAAGGTTGGGAGGTGGAAGGTTCATTTGAGTTTGGGTGGATGGGATATTAGATGAGTCATAAGTTAATGTTTGGGTTGAATTGTTCCATACCATAAAGTGGGATGGTATGCCAAGAGAAGGATCAGAAGAAAGAATTGAAGCAAGGGGTATGATGAGGCAAGCTATTGATGTAATTTTTTATAGCAACTAGATTATTTTTAAGAAAGGTAGTAAAGTCAAGATATCCTTTATATATGATTAGAATTTTAGAGGAGAAGGTAGTTGAGGAGAATGGTGAGGTGAAGCATGAAGAATTTTTTCAACATCTGAGGTATAATCCATGGATAAAGAAGGTGGTGGTTGGTTGTATTGATTTTTCACTTTTTATATGGTTAAAACCATATGAGGAAATATGGAATGTTATTATGACACTCACACCTCAAACAAAGATCAAACCCAAAAGAACTTCAAATCAATCAATACATAAACCAAGAAGTGTGTTTTAACCTTAGGATTAATTTTAAATCACTTTTGGCTTATGCCTTATAGAGTGTGATAAGGGAGGTTCGATTGAAAAATGGGTACTAAATAGGAAGTCTAAGGATAGTTTTAAGTTGTTCAAGTGCTCAAAAGGAAGATGTGTGTTGAAATTCAATATGTGGCTTGGTGTTGTGGCCTACCCCCTTACTTCACAATGCCATAATGATAAGGGTGTTGAGTGCTTAGCCAAGATATACTAAGTCCAAAGTTTATACTCAACCAAAGAGTTTATTTGGTTCTCCCCTTGTTGGTGAAATCTAAGTGGGATAGCTAGGAAAGGGTAAGGTTGACTCCAAGTGATGAATCCCAGTTAGTCCTTGTCTCAAGTTTTGTTTTGATATGTAAATTATTTTATGGTATATTTTTATGTGTGATAAAAAGTATGAATTCTATGATAAGATTACTTTGCCTCCTAAATTACTAGGTGAACTAAAATCAACAAGCAATAAATGAATAAAAATGGTTTATTTTTAAGCCCAAAAAGAAATGTTTTCATTTGATGAGAAAATAATTAAGGAATAAAGGGAACTAGGGTCCCACCCAACATGCCAAAATGTTTCAATTTATTTCCTTAATTTCTTAGTTTTGAAAGTAGATAAAATAAAGTGAGTATTAGGTTGTGTACCTAATAAATGTTGTGCTCATTGATGACCAGATATAGTGTGAACTCCTTTTTGGTGAGGAAGGACTACCTCTAATAATATTACACTAAAAAAAACTCATTTTTTAGATAAGTATGAAGGGTGGACTACCTTAAAATGCTAGATCCAAGAAGCAAAAGCTCCCTTGAATGGTTGTCAATCCACTCCCCTGATGATAAAAAGGTTCTAAAAATAAAATTGGAAGATAATAAAATGATATAAACATAAATGTGTATACAAAGAAATAAATGATATACCTATTTGATATAAAATGTATCAATGGCAAGTAAACACACCAATGTTAGGTTTAGAGGGTCTGGGTAGGGTCTATAGGTAGATCCTACCTAGACCCTACTTATACAACCTTTACTATATATGTAGGGTTTGGGTATATCAAATAAGTATTTGATTGGGTGAAAGGGGAGAAGATCAAAATATATTATTTTCCTTGATAGTGACCATCAATGGTTAGGGTGACCAATGATAGTTGGGTATGATCGGTGATGGTTAGGTAATCAGTGATGGTTTGGGTAATCAACAATGGTTGCTGCTAAGCAATGATGGTTGCCTATAAACTTTGGTGAATTTTGGGATGGACATGAAAATGGAATGGCTGATGGGTAGGATTTAAAGTGTGGATTGTTAGGTGAGGGTTGGTGTGTAGGTGAACAAAATGAAATATAAAAACTTGATAAGGTAAGGAAAACACTAAAAAAATGAGGATGCCTATGTGATTCCAAATGAATGATAGTTGAAGACCTAAATAAAGTTGGGAATCATAATAGTGATTTAACCTTTGAAACTTATGAATATAGAGATTTAGGATGCTAAGTATCTGTAGAAAGAAAATAAGAGAGCCTGGATGCAAAATTTCTTTGATCCATAACTCTCCTAAGAGCCCTACACTTATAGCATAAAACTGCTAAGGAGAGAGAAGCTTGAGGGAAAGTTACTAAGTTGGGAGGGGATGATGTTACCTATTTTTGTTCATCTTTAAAATATGGTGATAAATCAAGTTTCCATTTTATAATATACCAATCTTGAACAAAGATGGAAATTCTTTAAAATGCTTAAGGCAAGTTTGGGTGACCCAAACCATCATTGATTAGGGTCAACCATTGATGGTTACCCCAACTGGAAATGGTCAAGGGGAAATGAGTAAATGGGTAAAAATGTCATTATTTAAGTGATGTGCTTAGGGAGGGGGTATTTAACATGATGAGTTTGTAAAATATTACTAGTAGACTATGTAATCCACTAGATGAAAAACTGGTTAAGGGTCCATAGTTCAAGAAGGCATCAAAAACTATTACTATGCAATTTAAAGTGTATACACATTCATCATATTTAGACTATAATTAAAATTTGACTACATCTTATATTTTTTTATCCTCTTCAACTTGTGTCTTTAGGCTAACTACCATCTGATCAAAATTTTCAAGACTATTGGATACTTTTTCAATCTCTTTTTGTGCATGCTTCTTCTAATTTAAGTTCTCTTTTCTCAACTTTTCAATTTCATTTAAATCACAAATGAGTTCACACTCTAGATCCACATCTCCCTCATTTTATTCATCTAAGTCTTCAACATATTCTATTTCTTGATCCACAAAGGTTGATTCTAATATAATGAATAAGGATTCATTTCCCTCGACCACAAATGCATAATCATGGTCATCATCAAATATATCACATTCATCCAATGAATCACTATCCTATTTTATGTACAATCCATTCTTATTTTTGAAGAATTTATTCTTCTTGGAGTAGTGGGGTTTCATATTTTTACTATCCTCTACTTGATCAGAATTATTCTTTTTATTATAAGGGCATTTAGTAGTAAAATGTCCTACCATACCATAGTTAAAGAATTTAAAGTTTAAATTACCTTTGTAATTTCTAGATCCTCTTTTTAATTTTATGAAAAATTTGGTTTCTTATTCACCAATCTCCTCAGATCCAAATGTAGGTACTTCTACTTTTACTTGTCTAGATGCTTTGAATGTAGCTTCTCTCTTGAAAGTATTTGTTTCTTCCATTCTCATCTCATAGTATATGAAGGTTCCATGTAACTCATCTACAATGAGCTTATCTAGATATTTTTCTTCCTCTATTGTAGAGATTTTAGAGTTATACCTTAATGGTGAAGATCTTAAGACATTTGTAGAAATGACCAAAATTTTCATCTCTTCTCCAAGGCCTCTAATTGCATTGACTATTTCATCTACTCTAAAAAGGTAGTCTAAAATTTTCTCTTCTTCATTCATTTTAAGATTTTCAATCTTTCCTTTAAATATTTTTAACTTGTCCTTCTTTACCTTATCATCACCTTTATAAATTCTCTTCAACTTATTCCAGATATCCTATGCATTTTTACAATCCATTACTTTGACAAAATTTAAGTTAGACAATCTAAAAAGGATATAATTCTTTGCCTTGGCATTACTCTCATATCCCTTTTTTATAGCTTGGTCAAAAGGAGTTATAGCAAGGGATGTATATCCATTTACAATAGACATCCTTACATTAAACCCTAATGAAGAGAAATATGTTTCCATTTTAATGCTCCAAAATGCATATTTTAAACCATCAAAGAGAGGTGATTTGTTTTAGTAAGATCCTTCTTGACTAGCCATTTGTGTTCACTATCCAAGATCTACCTAAGCTAATTAAGATTATACCAAATAATCAAGGGCTCTAATACCAATTATTAGAGCACAACTATCTATTGTGAGGGGGTAAATCAATAGATTGAATAGAATTAGTCCTTTAATCCTTTTGAATGAAATTTAGAAGGGATATGTAGATATCACACACACATATGCATAACACTAGATGTACATGAAAAACCCAATGTGGTAAAAACCACCATAAGAATAGTTTCTAGATTCTACTATTCTAATCTAGCCTCATAATCAAGAACCTCACTAGTTACTATGCTTAAGGGCATCGACCCTAAGGAGACACCAATCCCCTAATTTAAGAAAACCTACTCTAAGGAAGCACCAAATACCTAACTAAGCACCAACTCAACTCTTCTGATGGCACTTACCAATTAGATATATTATGTAGCTATAATTTAGGATTATAAGATTAATTCATAAATGATTCTAGTTCTCTATTACTGACCTATTCTATAACTGTTCATGCTCTAGATTTCTCTTGCTCTCTTTTTCTCTCCCTCTCAATTATAATTTATTCAACACTTTTTTAACACTTTATGTACTTCCTATATGTTTTACATATGTATTGATCTAGGTCTCACATATTTTCTATGTTTTCACTTAGTCATTAACACATCACGCTCCTACAAGTTTCCCACTTCTTAAATTCATGCACCATTTCTATAATTCTCTATCTTTTTTATATCTAGTATATATTTGGCTTGATTTTTGATACACATGCCATATTACATAATTTATATCAATCACAGTGATCTATATCATTCTCTATGTCATATAGTGCATCTTTCTTGTATGTTCCATCACTTGACCATTGAGATGAACTTACCTTTAAATGCTGACCATTGATCTTAATTTTTGCACCATGATCTGATGATCATAATTTAAATGTATCAACTTTAAAATGAAACTAAAAGATCAATCTATTATAGTCTCACTCAATCTATTATATCTTTATGAGATTCTAAACTTTAACATTTCAACTTTAAAGTGAATCTATTGATATTTTGATCCAAGCATCTCCATGCCATTATAGCTTCAAAAGAAGCACAAACTTTACCTCTATATTTCATTAAACATTAGATACTTTGAACTCTTTGATTCCTCATACTCAACTGATCTTCATTGCATAATCATGTGCTTACCCTTAGATCTTATGACAAACTAATACACTCATTGGTTCTATATCTGACAAGCTCCCATGAATTTGAGACTTGTCACCCTCACATGCCTTCTACACATTGCTATCAATGAACATGATTGTGAAACATGGTACTCTCACATTCCTTATACATATTTTTAGTCCCTATAAGTGTGATAATTTTCACTAGTATGTGCCTTGTGAGCACTTTACTATCAATTCCTACACTTTTGACACTTGTCACTCACATGTTCATTCTATACATTATCATTACCTATGCTTGTGACACTTGGTACTAGCACATTCACTCTCAGGTACCTTTGACATATTGATTTTTTTATGCAGCATTAGATCTTCATTATGTGATTTAGAGTGACCCATTTATCAAGCTTGGATAATTACTAAGTTGAGGACTTAGTAAATACTAAACTCTTTAATCATTTCTCCAAGCTAGTAATTACTAGGTTGAAGGGGCTGATTGCACAATGATGAGAAAGGTTTAAGTTGTAACTTAAGCAATAGATTTCCACCTATATCAAGTCAACATAAAAATATAAGAACTTATGAACACCATGAAAAAAAGTCATAGGGTTTTACTAAGAAACCCTAGTAATGGTTGAGAGCTAAAATAAATCATTATTGAGCTCATTTCTCTTCATCTTAACCTATGGACCATGTATATGAGATGCACTCAAAAAACCCATAACAGATCTTCTATCAATTTCTCTAAAATGTCTAAAAATGGTCTCTTTAAAAACATGATAAAATTATAAGGCAATATTATAACTTATAGTATGCAATTGTAAAACATGCTCTTCTCTCCATAAAACTTGTTTAATCATCTAACATATATGACATCCATAATGCTAAAAATATCCCTTTTGACATCAAATTACAATCATATTTTTAACATATTATAGATCTTTCATCTAGGTCATTAATAACATATTTCAAACTCAACAGTAGTAGGTTCAGTCCAAAATTATCCATTAGCTTAATAAAAAAAGAGAAAAAATATGCAAACTCAAATGGGGGGTTACCTAGACCACCTAGAACCTATTTTGTGTGTTGAGGTTCAAGGGAACAAGAAGGTATGAATAAAGGGGGCCTCGGTGAGTTTATATTGAGGATTAAGGGACACAATAATGATCTGTCAAAGGAGTTTAATCTTTCATGGAACACATGGATATTTAGGATGAGGGGTGTTTAAATTTTAGTGATTGAAGAAAGTATTAGAGAAGTTACTAGGATTCCTTATGATGGAGTAAAATCTTATAAAGATAAGAGCTATAAACTTGAGCTGATAATTTTTTTTTTATGAATGTCATGCTAAAGATAGATAATAAGAGATTTCTATTGTAGGAAATCCTTGACAATTGTCAAAGATATGTTGACAAATAATTAAATACTTAACCCTTGAAGGTAAGTAAAAGTTAAATTTTGCCCACCATTTTTCACTTCTTAATCACTTTTATGTGTAAAAAATTAGTTGATTATTATACCTTTTAAATTATTTTGAATCCATGGCTCAAGCATATTAAGTCAGTGATAATAATGAAATATTACACCATGGTATCATCCTTCTTCTTTTTCAACATGGTGAAACCATGCACAAAAAGACTATCCCCCTAGCTGAAGACACCACTAATAATGACACCCCTCTTGAATACACCCTAGTTGAAAACTCTTTGAGGATGAATGTAGCTAGAAATAGGAAGGGTACCCTACCCATACCTTCACTAAACCCTTCTCCCCCTTTTTTAATACATCTCCTTTCAAGCACCCTCTTGAATTTTCCCCTACCTCTACAAGTAAAAATCCCAAATCTATTGTCATTCCTTGGAAAGATGAGGATGTCCCTAAGATAATTTAAATCATTAGAGTGGTGAATAAAAATACCAAATCCATTAGGAAACTAGGCCTCTCTCGAAAAAGATTATAGTGAACTTAAAACTAAAAATGTCAAGCTTAAGAAAGAATAAGATAAGTAAAAGGATAAGAAAATCCTTCTGCCAGAAAAAGAAAGTAGTGTTGGGCTGGGGTAGGAACATATAAAAGACATGAAGCCTTCTTTAAAGGCCCAAAATAAAATAAAAATTCAACAGATGAAGTCAAAATAGGCTCTCCTAGAAATACCTTGCAAATAAACCCATGGAAGAGCTAACAAATAATTGATATTGGTGAAGACCCAAGAAACAAATTAAGGTGATTCAAAGGAGAAATATAATTCAGAGGAGGTGTAAGGTTATTTCTTGGGTTATTTATATTTTTATGTCTTATTTTTTATTTCCTATTGGTAGGCATAGGTTTTACCTAAGGAATTATATTTTGTAGTCTTTGGGGATTTATTATTTTAATATTGGTCTTATTTTGTTTTAAACTTATGGTTGATGTAACCTTGTAAAACCAACTTTATTTTACTTATCAAATAGAAAACATACGTTGCTCTCTTTTTTCACAAAATGGGGTAACTATTGATTACATATACATAACATTGCATTAAAAAATAATCTATATTATATAACAAATAATATTATCTAATTATATTGTCTTTTATGCCTCATTGATGTCAATTCATGAAAAATTTAAATTACAAAAATATAAATCAAAAACTAAATATTTCAAATGACTAATTTAAGATCTAATCAATTTAGAATATTTTTAAAATGATCAAACTTATCTAATTATAAATATTTTGACATGATTGATTAAATAGTTCAATCCCTTGCATTGAAAATGGGGCATATATCAAGATTATTACATAAATTAAGCTCCCACATAAATGATAGTTATCAAATTTCAGGTCACTCAGTGTGACATGCTGGCTTCAAAGATTTAAATGGTTATATTTTGGCACATGATTTAGATTTTCAATGTTGGTAAATTATACATAATTTATTTTATAATATTTTGGCACATTATACATGGTTTTAAATGATTTAGGATATTAATGTGATATAGTATGGGATAAAACTTTTATAGATTTTATGATAAGAGTTTACATATTTGAGATGGATTATATAAATTGCTACAAATTTTGGAGGCATATTCCACACAAATGCACTCCATTGTATAAGTATATGCCATACAAGTGTACTAACTTAATAATACAAATAATATAGGTTATAGGTTGAATGACAATGTTTATCTTTTTGTTTCACTTGTTGTTTATATTGTACATTAGATTGAGGGCATGAGCATAGTCCATGTCTTCACCATTTTAGTTATGGTAGTGATGGTATACATTATTTTTATTTTAATGACAAAAATCTATCATTTCACTTCACACATATTTACACTAAAGTCATGACAAGGCCATGAAGAATGTTCATTCTCTTTCGGTAATGTATTTATTCAATATTGAGTGAACTTGAGAAAACTTAAGTGAAATTATAAAATTAAATACAAGGTCATGATGGGGGAATGAACATTGTTAAATCCTTTATGATCATGCATTTATTCTATATTGAATGAACTTGAGAAAAACTATATAAATTGAATCTATGATCCATTTGTAATGGTTGATTTATTATGAGTAATGTTTTAAGGTTCAGTGAAACTTAACACATTATTCCTTGAACCTAATTTGGTTTCCCACCTATAGTCTCGACACTACTCTTCAAATAATTACTTGGAAGCATGTCTATTTTCCTAGGTAGGAAGTGAATAAGACTTCAAGTTCCATCTTATTCTCCATAGTGATTGGGTCAACTATTGACATTCGACATCTACACTCTTCAGAATAAGAGATCACTACATGAGTGACACCATAAAATATACATATAGGCGTAGTTTTTATTTGAATATATTTTTTTATTATTATAAATATTCTTTTTTATTTGTACATAAATCTATATTATCATATACATCATATTTTTAATGGATACTTGGACATCACAAAACATTGGAACAAATAACAAGTCTAAATTCACAATCTTTAGCACATATTTACATTCATTTTTCCCTTTTATCTAGAATTTATGGTTCCACTAAAATTTTAGATTAATGGGGGTGTAAATACCAAGATTTTGTACAAGCCTTATTTCGTAATACCTCTAGGTAACAAGTTGTGATCTCAAACTACAAATTGAGTACTTAGTGATGCATATATTTTGGTCTTTTAATTATCTTACTAATTATATTTATTTGTGTGAAACATATATCCCATTGTATTCACCTTTATTTTCCATATTACAAATATATTTGGCCCTTTATTTTATCTAAGAGTTGTTTTAGGTCTCAGGTTAGTTACACCATTTATGGCTAGTATCGAGTGCTGATATTGACTGAAGATGACAAAAGTGACTAAGGCATATTTTAAAATTATTTTGGGCATGTTTCAATTTATGATCATTTTTTGGACATGTTTGAATTTATTTTGGTTTGATTTGAATACCACTTGGTCCTTAATTAAAATTTATATGCTCCTATATATAAAAACCTATTATAAAGTATTTTTATACAATCAATTTAAATTATAAAGAGTTAGACAAGATTACATATTACATCTACATAATTTTTAAATCTGAATTTGAATCTTAAAAGAGTAAATTTACATTTTTATGCTTATAACAAAGGAAAAATAGGAAAATATCATCTAGGCTTGCATCCATAATTACACACATGCACATTAACATGTGAACTAAATTTATGCTTTAGCCCTCTATGAAGTATTAGCAGTGTAGTGCAACATTTTTTGGGTCAAAAAGCATTCACCAAGGTTAGTCAAACTCAAACCTTTCATTTGACATCCCCATTCGATACTGAATTACTTGTGAATAATTAGGATTTCATCATATAGGTGCATTTACATATTTCTATAGGAGATTAAAGGCATAAATAGACAAAAAATAGGGTGGGATGATACTTACATAGAGTAATTTTATAATGTAAATATGTAACATTTAGAGCTCAAAACAATGTGACAAAAAAGTTAAGAGGATTATAACTCTTTTTATACACTTATTGTTATATTTATCTAGTGTGTTAAATCATATTTTCAATAAATTTCATGAGTATTCATTCATATTATATAAATATAAATTAATAATTATTCTAATAGTTTATATCATATTAGGGTTTTATAAAACCAAGTTAGGGTAAACAATGACATCAATAAATTATAACATAGTGAATACACTTGATATTTTCACTTTATCATTTTCCTAATAATCTATATTGTAGGTGCATGTCGATATATCAATCTCCCTAAGTGGATATCCTAAGGAGTGCACCTTGAATGGGGTCAGATTGAATCATGGTACATTGAAAGATATTTCTTCCTTCATATAATATTCATACCTCCTATGATGTCTCCCTACAATATTAAAATCCTAAAATCTAGGCAAGGCTTAAATCCAATAATACACTAAAAAATGTAAAATCTTTTATAACGCCTAAAGGCTTGAAACCACTCTCAAAAATCCTATATATATATATATATATATATATATATATATATATATATGTCTCCCTACAATATTAAAATCCTAAAATCTAGGCAAGGCTTAAATCCAATAATACACTAAAAAATGTAAAATCTTTTATAATGCCTAAAGGCTTGAAACCACTCTCAAAAATCCTATATATATATATATATATATATATATATATATATATATATATAAGATGATATAGGGTCATTTAACCCTCTTTCCTCTCTCATTGTGTCTATATTTATAGCCACTTTATACTTATATTATATCAGCTAGGCTGATATAGTTTGTCTCCTACTTAACTTTATAGTATTGTATTGGCCCGATTGATATAGTTATGAGTATGTCCTTTTATTCCCAATTGTATCTACCAGGTTGATATAGTTTTGATTCATCTAACATTTGATTAGACTATATCAGCCTGGTAAATGCCATTGACTTTGATTTCAAGGTTAGTCTTAGGTATTAGAGTTTATCTAGGGCCTAAGAGGAGGCTCAATGGATAACCTAGTTAAATTTATTTAATGTGATTATATGTATAATTGAATTCAAATAGAGTTTTGGAATTAAAAAATATGTAATGGAATGGAATCTAAGAAACATATTGAAATCAACCATTACACATTCAACACATGAAACTCATTAAATGGTGTCACTTCTATTCAATAGAAAGAATATGTAAATGTACATATACATGAAATGTGTAGTATGATAAGGAATGAAAGATTTAATTATTAAAATGGATAAACATCCATCTTGATTTATCTAAAATGTAGTGTCATTAGATAAAGCATGGAAAGTAGGTTTGCATGTAAAGATGGATAAACATCATAAATAATTTACCTAGTCTAGGAATGGATTATCTGATATGAAATGTTAGAGGTATGCAAGTATTTAAGATATTATATACATGGTCGATAAGGAAATAATACAATGGTTAATCACTTGATCAATGTGAGTCTCATATTTGTATGCATATCATACCATATTTAGTGTCTTATGATATATATCATTACAAAGAAGTAGTTACAATAGATGGTTATAAAAGTAAATAGCTATAAGAGTGGTTCAACTTATGCTCATGAGAGGGTTTGAATTATTT
The DNA here is from genome assembly GCA_037957365.1 of Torreya grandis. Taxonomy (NCBI): domain Eukaryota; kingdom Viridiplantae; phylum Streptophyta; class Pinopsida; order Cupressales; family Taxaceae; genus Torreya; species Torreya grandis. The sequence goes on along the minus strand of JARHVA010002396.1, from coordinate 2,089,788 downwards.
CCAAGTATGATATTTAGATTTCCATTATTGATTTATTTTTGAAATGATCCATAACACAACATATACCTAGGGACTTTCACTAAGCATGCCATAGGTGAAAGATTTATAACACTTGGATTTTAAGTTATACACTGAACGAATATGATCTACAATATATTTCAAGGAGTTGTGGAAGCATGTAGAGGTGAAAAATATATTATTGGTGTGAGATTTCATGGAGGAGTTGAGTCATGTAAAATACTAGATTGTTGTGTAGTGTTTGTCTTGACACTATGGAAGCATAAAATGGTACTATAGAGGCTGTATGAGTATCAGACATTACTACAATGAGCCATCCTTTTGTAAAATCACGTAAGAGTATAGAGATTCTTTAAAATTATCTTAGAGATACATACAATTCATGGGTTACATAATAAAGTTTGGAACTGTATTGTGTACACAATCTTTCCTTAGTGCCTTGTACCAACTTAGAATGAGCCAAACAAGATAAATAATACAAAATTAGATACCATAGATGCTATATTACACTAATTCCATTGATGCAACATAAATTTTATGGAAATGCTCTGATTCTATATCATAATACATTTTTAAAATCCCTTCTCATTATATATAGGTGAAACTACATAAGGAGGTGTGATATACCTTACAAACACTCTAACAACCTCTAAAATTTTCCTAAAAGGTTTTTAGTGTTGAAGTATAAGATTCATATGGTAATCTAGAATATGTATAGGGTATTTTTATTTGGTACATGGGTGATGAACTTATTTCATAAGTTACTAGCATTAGCGTAAGGCTCAGTATATAATAGTGGTAAATTGTAATAAGATCTAGTGACCTAGATCCTCTTGGATTAGTCATCCCCCCTTAGTGAGTGATGGTCCTCATTATTTTTAACTTTACATTCCATGATAAATATTTTGAAATAATGCCCAAATTATAATATATATTTGTGTAGTGATGTTGACTCCAGTTCTTTAGAAGGATTATAGGATCCCAAAAATAAAAAAAGAGGTGTACATCTACTAATTAATGTTTCACGATATAGCACACTACATGGGATTCCAATGATCCTACATGTATTTTAAAAATAGACTTGTGTTGGTTTTGAATGCACCATTACTCCCATAATTATTGAGAATTTTTAATATGAGTGTGTTACTTGATAGTTTGGATTGATCTATGATTTTCCCTTAGCACCTTACTTATGGGTGTGGAGGACTAGGCCCACTTTTATAACTAGGGTGAGGTTAGGAATGATAACTATTTAACTCAGATACTCAACTAGTGAGGGAGTGGGATCATAAGGTTGTATTAATAATAGTTGATGATGTTGGCTACATAGAAACATACATATAGTGGTTAAGTAATACCTAATGGGATATATTATTTCTAGTTTTTGTAGGTGATCTTAGTATTATGCCCCCCATATAGATGGTGGAGGGGATAGAGATAGAGGAGGTGGAGATGGAAGATATGGATTAGGATATGTAGATAGATAAATATCACCACATACACCATAGACTACACCACAGAATATCAATGTGCATGCCATTATTGACATAGTTATTTATATTGTTGTGTTTAAACATGAGTATTTTAATGAATGTTTTCATTTTGATTTAGTTTATTATTTATATTGTTATATTTGGTTGTTACTTTAATTATGTGACTAGTATTGTAGGTGACACATTTCTATTTTTAATGTTAAATGGGGCCATCATTACTTTGACAAAAAATGTGCCTTATGACATAGTTGGTGGTGGCTTAGTTAAGTGAGTTGACCATATTTTTTGTGAACATATACTTTTTTTTTATCCTTGTTACATTATTACCTCTACATATATTATATCTATAGGGGGTGAGTTGAGTTGAATGTAGTGCAAAATAGGTAGTTTGTGCATACTTATAATTTTTATAAATTGAGTGATTCAGTTTGTTAATATTGTACATTATATATTGATCATACACATGTTATGGTTAATATATGAGTTCTTGAGAGGCATATAAAATGATATAAGTTATGGTCATGATTGCACGGAGTAATAAGACCATATGGATATTTTACTTCACATGTTGTGGGTTTAGTCATTACTAATAATTTAGATGATGAGGGTGTTTCCATCATTAACTAAGTTTTGTTATACTACAAAAATCACACACACACACACACACACACACACACACACACACACACACACACACACACACACACACACACACACACACACACACACACACACACACACACACACACACACACACACACACACACACACACACACACACACACACACACACACACACACACACACACACACACACACACACACATGCACGCACGCACGTACGCACGCACGCACACGCGCGCGCGCACACACACACACACACACACACACACACACACACACACACACACACACACACACACACACACACACACACACACACACACACACACACACACACACACACACACACACACACACACACACACACACACACACACACACACACACACACACACAAACACACACACACACATAACCATGCCTTTTTTAATATCACATCTATTGAGAGATTTAATGACTAATGGTTCCCTGATGGGAATATCTTGGGATAATTTGGTCATGGTAGAATGTGTACTATAAGAAGTATTTATTATATTTTTTTAATTCCAATGTTGATAGACCATTTTTTCCTTTGTAGGAATGTATTAGTCTTCTTAGAATAACTAATACAAGAATTGGGAGAGGAGGACATTGTTTTCTTATGATCAAATGTGATAACTCATCTATTAAAAAGTTGTGAATGCTTTTATGTAAAGAATAACGTTCATTATCATAATGTCCTTTAATACCATAGTAAGTAAAAAATGGTTGACACTTTATCTTCTCAAACATGTGAGGTGGATGATAGTAATTCAAAGTAAGAGTAATCATTTTATTATCTAGTAATGTATGTAAGATATCATGTGATTGATCTCTAAAGTGATCAAAATTAAGTGTTTACCTCTTAGTATAAGTAGATACCTTTGTTATAGATGTTATTATGTAAACTAATTATATTACTTTGTGTAAAACTCTTACTAATTGTTCCTTGCTATGAAATTTTATCTTAGGGTAAATAGTAGGTGTTATCTTATTAATTATTGACCAATTTTTATCCCTTTAGGTCAAAATTGGGTAACCCTATTGGAAAGCTTAACTAGTATGTAGATTTTCTATGGAAGAAGTGTTCTTTGGCATAGCTTGAAACAAATGTACAAGTGTAATTCTTTTGAAAAGTTTGGTTTTGTTATTTTTATAAGCCTTTGCATAGTAATCCTTTTAGGTATTTTGTTTTTGATGAAGTGTTATTTCTTTCAAATTTTCATTCAGCTAACTGCCAAATTCTTTCAGACAATTTGTCCAAGAAAAATTTACCAAAGATGAAGACTAATTCCTTTAGGAAAATTATCCAAAAAAATTTCCCTAAAAGATATATTTTCAAGATGAAGGGGTCATTTGTAAATTTTCTAAAGGGCACTTAAACTTTTATGACGGGCACCTCTATCTTTTTGAAAAGGTCATTTTCAACTTTACCAAGGGGTCACTTCAACTCTTCCAAAGGGACATTTTTAGAAGGGTGAAAGTTACTTTACCTAAGTCTAAAGGACACTTCAAAATTTATTAAGGGACATTTCCATGTTCTGGAGGGTTATTTATCGATTGTCTAAGGACCATTTCTTTTGGCCAAAGGGCAAAAAGACAAAAGCTTGAAGGAATTATTTTAGAAAGATTATCTGAGGAATTTTTTTGGAAAACTTGTCCATAACAAAAAGAGGTCAAAGACCAATTCTTTCAAACATTTTTTCTAATACAAAGGAAATAAAAGGCCTAAAATATTGTTAAGGAATATTGTTTGTGATAATTTCCAAGAAAAATCCTGAATGAATTATTTCAAGAAAAGTGCTAAGACAAAAAAGTCCAAGGAAAAAAAATGTATAAAAGAAATACCTGAGGAATGATGGCCCCATAAACATCAGTTTAAAATTGTGTAAAATATTCATTGATGTAAAAATACTTGGCATGAACATGAGAGAAAATGAGGAGGTAATAAATGGTTAAAACTTGAGCATCTAGTGTAGACAAAGCAAGCAAAATGGATAGTTTAGCGGTTTGAGTCATTTCTAGTAGCTAAATAAATTAAAGAGCTTCCATGAAAACAACAAACATAGGTGTCCAAAGGATGAATATAAATTATGAAAAGCATTTTCTAACTATTTTAATAAGTCTCATTTCCCTCAGTAGTGTTATGTGTTAACTCTATTTTTAGTTTCGAACACTCATAGATGATTTTTGATAAAAACCATTGCCTGTGTCAATTCTAAAGGCCTTATAACACTTTTCACCATTATTATGATTGGTTTAAAATAAGTAGAAATATTTACATGGGGTATCTTTCCCCACCTCTCTTCCACATGTAATTTTAACTGATGTTTACATATGAACACATATCTATGTGACTCTTGAACTTCCTTTGCTTGACCTCTCTCTTAAAAGCTATATATATGCATTCTTTTGGCTAGTTTTAGCAACTTCCATTGGTTATTAGGAAAAATTTTGCTATATTTGTACTTAAATAACTCTTGAAGAGATATACAAGTGTTTTTTCCACTCATATGTTGCAATATTAAGTAATGACTTAAATCTTGTTGGTCTAGTCTAGTGAAAGATGATCTTTTCTAGCCTATACTCTTGATGGTCCACCAATTTGTAGAAAGAAGATTGTCGTAGGTCATTTCTAGTATTCTTTTCCAAGAATATATATATCTTAAAAGTGGTCCACGATTGTATTTCTCTTTGCAATCATTCATTTCCTTACCAAAAATTACATACCTTCTCGAATCTAACATATGAAACATTGATGTAGCAATGAATCCTAAGTTGTGAGTCTTGTGTGAGAAACACCTTGTTTGCCATTAAGTAGTGGTTTTATTCAATTGATATGGAATTATATATTTTTGCATCACCCTTTTGTTGTCTTAGTTGTTTCTATAAATCCCTTTTCATATCTAAATTATTAAGTTAGAGAGAGATTTAAAGGTTCATCAAGGGGAGCTAACCCCTTATCTTGAGATTCATTTCTAGATATTGTCATCCATATCAAGAGAAATGTATCCATTGTGCCATTTGGATGAAGATATTTAGGCATCTCCTCAAGGGTATGAATCCAAGTGTCAATAGTTTTTGGCATACCTAGTGGGAATTCTAAGTCCTAAAATATTATTCAAGATTGGTGTTGGTCTTAAGATAGTTAAAGATGAAAGAAGCATATACATTCAGTACCTGGTGATTCAATTAAAGAATTAAATTCTTTATTTGATGATTAGTCTTATTCTCCATGCCAAGGGTGACAACTAGATTTTCTACTAAAGAGACTCCCTTTGAGTTTATGTAACTACCTCCATATTCCACCAAAGGGTTTAGGTTTGTCAATAGTCATCCTTAAAAAAGATATTTTGTGTTTAAAGCTTCTAGTTTTATGTTACATTCCATTCTTAATATCCATATTGATCATTCCAAGATGGATATAAGATAAATTTTTATGCCTTTCACTAGGGAATCTCCCTTGCATCTTGCCCAATATGATCAAATTCTAAGAGCAACCCTAAAAATTGTCCCATATTTTAGTGGGGATGGTCTTATTACTGCCATTGAGGACATTAGGAATATATTAAACTTTTTATATATCCATAACATCACCCAAGAAATGTAGCTATTAGGTTGTTGGCCTTGTCTTTTAAAGGAGATGTTTTGGATTGGTAAGGGACTCTACCTATAAATTCCATTAGCTCATGTGATGAATTAGGAGATTTATTGACTAATAAGTTTGGGGAGAAGAGTGACTACCTATCTTTATCCATGAAATTGAACATAATAAAGATGGAACCACATGAATTCATGCAAGACTTTAATACTAAGATCTAAAAAACTTGGGATAAAATCCCAACTCTTGTGAGGCCAACCTCAAACTATCCATTTTTGTAATACTTGAAAGCATTAAATAGTGACATTGCAATGATGATTAAATATATGGGTGGAAACACATTGAATAATACCTATGAAATAACCATAAATGCTGAGAATTATCTTGTCCAAGTGGGAAAGTTATCTCCTAGGCCTCCAATTCCACTATTCCTTGATTTTCATTCTCTTAGTCAAGGTGCATTGCCCACTTTATCCCTTTTGCCTAATAAATAAAGGCCTACCATTTCACCTTAAAATGAAATAAATGAAGTTAAAATATTGATTAAAAGTGTTAAAAATTATTTAGATACCCTTAAAAGACAACAAGTTCAAATTTATAGGCCATATCAAACATATAATCAATTTGGGAAAATAAGTAGACCTCCTTTCCAAAAGAATGAACAAGGACAAGGACAAATCACCTATTTCATTTCTTATCAAATATATAATCCTAATAATACATAATCCTCCAAATCCATTGTCCCCACTCAAAATAACTTGGTCAAATAACAACCCAACTATCCATCTTTTAGACATAGTCAAGAACATGTTGCTTATGCAAATGAGATGCACAATCAAGGCATGGTAATGCAAGATAGTCAATATTCATAAGTTTCAAAATTTTAAGGATATATGTAAGGAGGGGTGTAAAATTGGAAACCTCAAACTGATTTTACCCTCGTAAATAATTTAGAGCGTGACTTTTGTGTCATTAATTACTTGGGAAATATAAGTAATTAGAATACTAGTGTTACCTCTAGTACTAGGTCCAAAAGAAGGGTTGTTGATGAATCTCAAGGAGCTAATCAAGGACATATTGTCAATAATACATCATATCATATGGTAATTATTTCTAATATAACCCTAAAATAAATAAAATTAGTGGATTTGAATTATTAAGCTAGTTGCTATAAATCCACCTCCACAAGCTACATCACAAGGTACCAATGTTAATAAAGAAAACCCCAATGTGAGTAATCCTTCCATCAATGTGGTGAACCAGATGAAGAATATTTATATGAACATATCATTTTCATATTCTCTAACATTAACAGTGAATAAATATATACTCTAAAAGTAATTGCATGGATTGGGTAAACAAGCTGGCCCATCTAGAAATGACAATGTGGTTTTGGTCAATGAAACTCAATCTATAGATGGTACAATGAAGAAAGATGAGAAGACTCATCCTTTTTAACTATCTCTAATAATTTATGATTTATTGATTCATAATTTCATCATAGATAGTGGATCAAGAACATTATTTATTCCCAAATGTATAGTAGATAAGTTAGGCCTCTAGTATGAGCCAATAACTAAAGGAGATTTGTAATTGGATGGATCACCAACCAAGACTTTAGGGGTTGTTAAAATTTTGAATTTTATCCTTAAATCTTGTCATAATTTTTAAATTCCTCATGATTTTTTTGTGGTATATTTACCTCCCTATTTTTCTCTTTGATTGTCAAGAGACTTTACATCTAAGATAGGTGGATATTTGGTAACCATTTGGTCTTACATGGTGTTTAGGAAAAACTATGGCACTAAAGTGAATATTGAGTCATAAAATATTCATAGATATAACTTGAAACCTTACTCACTTAAGGTGGAAAATTTTAATCATACTATCATTGATGAAGAGGAACTTCATATTGACCAATCTTCATCATCTTCCCTTGAGGGAGATTCTAGTTTGTTCATAGATGAGTGGGGAAATGAACACTATGAACATGATCCTTACAATTTTATCAAGTAACATGGTCTTAGGGTATAATGTATTAATTACAAGGACTCTTTCATGCCCAATTTTATTAATTTAAGTGATGATGTGAATGGCTTATGGTAGTTTTTCTTTGGTGGCTTTAGAAGCAAGATTGGGGTAGGTGGTGGAGCACTGTTGGTTTCACCTTCAAAAGAAAGGTATTTTTCAACCTTCAAATTTAATTTATCTTGAACTTTTAATGTATAAAAATATGAATCCCTTATTTATGGCCTTGAATGGGCTAGGAAAATAGGTTTCAAAGAATTGCAAGTGTTTGGTGATAGTGAGTTTGTTGTCAATCAGGTTAGAGGGTAGAATTTGACCAAAATTTTTTTGCTTAAGTCCTATAAGCATAGAGTGTGGGATCTTATGGAATATTTCAAAGCCTTAAACATCATTTCTATCTCAAGATAATATAATAAACATGATGTTATGTTGTTAGAAATTGGAGCTCAATTTGATGTTCCAAAAGGGATAAAAGTGGACAAGAACCAACCTCATCTAAAAGTAATTATAAGGCCCTCCATACTAGATAATATCACTAATTGGTAGGTGTTTGATAATGATCATTAAAATAAAAAAATTTATACAATAATAAGCTAGTTTTTATTCTAATAATTAATCTAAAGTACAACAATAATATGGAGGGATAATTTTCCAATTGAGGTCTAACAAACTCCCTAAAGGGTTAGTCACTCTTAAGAGTATATTCAATGATGATGACCAGCTAAAAGAAGAGAAGATAAGCATATCTACCAAGTATGAAAACTATGAGAAGTTTTATATCTTCAAATATAAATTTATTTCACTTGGGAAGGTATGTAATAGCAAAGAGAAGCATGTTTTCATTGAGTTGTGCAAAGAATTTTTTGATGTCTTTGAGTGGGAGTATAGTGATTTAAAAGGTTTTGATCTGAACCTAGCTCAGCATACTATAGAGTTAGATGAGAATTATAAGCCTATTAAGAAAATTAAAAGGCCAATAAATCCCAAAATTGAGCCTTTCATGAGGAAATAACTTACCAAATTTATTGAGTCTAAAATCATCTTTCCCATTAAGCATTCATCTTGGTTGGCAAACCTAGTTCTTGTTAGGAAAAAGAATGAAGAGATAAGTTTGTGTGTTGATCTTAGGGACTTTAAAAGAGTGTATTTTAAGGATCATCACTCACTCCATTCCATGGAATAAATATTGCAAGTTGTGGCTAGTAGTGAAAGGTTTTCTCTCCTTGATGGGTATTTTGGGTATAATCAGATTTTGGTGTAGGAAAGTGACCACTATAAGACAAATTTTACTACTAAATAGGGTACCTATGATTATATTAAAATAAATTTTATTTTATGTAATTATGGATATAATTTTCAATTTGTAATGGATATAGATTTTCAAGGATTAATTAGTGACATTCTATTGGTATATCTTGATGATGTGATAATTTTCTCCAAGGAAGAAAAAGATCATTTGAATCATCTAAGGCATATTTTTGAGAGGTGTCGAGATTTTGGGATCTATATAAACCCAAATAATTATGTTTTTTATTTTCATGAATTAAAATTCTTAGGCCACATTATTTCTAAGAAAGGTCTGTCTATTGATCTTGAAAGGGTAAGTACCATCTTGGCATTATCTTTGCCTAAACATAAGAAAGGTTTGCAAATTTTCTTTATAAATATCAATTTCATTAGGAATTTTATTCCTAAATTTTATAATTTTTTCAAACCTCTAACATCTATGATAAGGAAGGATGAGATATTCACTTGGACAAGAAGGAAGAAAGAATGTTTTGAAGAGATCAAACAAGCCATTGCCTAAGCTCCTACTCTTGCAAGTCCATATTTATCTACAGAATTCAATTTGTAAAATTTTGGAAATGAAGAGAGGATTTCTTCCATTCTTACCCAAGAAAATTATGATAATTTTGAACAACTTATTACCTTTTTCAACCAAGTCTTAGAAGGCTATGCAATAAGATACACATATGTTGAGAAACAAATGCTTTTAGTCATAAGGAGTTTAAAGAAGTTTAGGAATATGTTGTCTAATAACAAGATTAAAATTTTTGTGCCTCATCCTAGTGTGAAATAATTTATTTTGAATAGATACTTGGATGAAAATAGGGTAGGATGGATCACGAAGGTTATTAAATATGATGTGGAGATCAAAACTACTAGTTAGTGAAAGGAAAAGGATTGTGTGAGCATCTTATTTCAGACTTAAAAGAGAAAAAGTCGTTTTGGTACTTCATGATGAATTTGTGACAATTTCACCTTTATCTATGAGAATTTGGACAAAATAATTGATTTATTTCCTTCAAACCAGTGAGTGTCCACAAGATCTCAATAGGGCTAAGAGAAGGTACTTTATGTTACAATCCATTCCTTATGTACTCATTAATGGAGTGATATTTAGGAAGGATAATTCATGTGTATTATTTATGTGTATTAATTATAATTATATTGATAAGGTAATATTTTAGTTCCATGATGGACTATCTAGTGGTCACTTTACTCCTAGAATGATAACTACCAAGATAATGAGGGATGGATACTTTTGATCTAGTTTGTTCAAAGACACCAATGAGTAGGTAAGGAAATTCCAAAAGTGTGTTTTAATAATGGAAAATAGAAGATAGATGCCTTGAATCTTCATCAAATCCATGTTGAGAAACCCTTCATGTAATGGGATTTGGATTTCATAGACCTAATCAATCCACCTTCTAGTGCTAGTCATAAGTGGGTGTTGATAGCCACTAATTATTTTACTAGATGGGTGGAGGTTGTAGCTCTTAATGAGGAAAATGAAAACTTATTCCTTGACTTTTTTGAAGGTATATTACTAAGTTTTGGATATTATTAAACCATAATCTATAATGCCTTGGCTTTCCTAAGAGTAAGAACTAGTGAATGGGATTTATAACATGATATCTATCTTAGTACCTCCTCCAAATACTACCCCCAAGGGAGTGGACTAGATAAGTCTACAAAAAATAATCTAATAAGGATTATAAAGATAAATATGGATGATAATCAAAGGACTTGACACACCAAGTTGAAGACATCCCTTTGGGCTGATAGTATCACCCTAAAGAGAGCAATTGGGAATTCACCATATACACTTGTCTATAGAAGGGAAGATAGACTTCCTATCTCACTTCAGTTAGCAGCTTTAGATCTTACCTATAAATTCCAATTTATAGATAATGATAGAATGGAGGTTAGGTTATGTGAGTTGATGGATCTTAAGGAGGCAAGAAATCAAGCTATGCACACCATGACAACTCACCAAGATCAAGTAAAGAAGTATTTTGACAAGAAATCCATGATAAGGAGATTTAGAGAAGGAGACATTGTCCTAAAATGTGATGAAAATAGGACCAAACCTAGGAGACACAAAATTTTTGATGCTTTGCAGAGTGGCCCATATGTGATAACATAATGCAAACAACACAATGATTTCCAACTCTCAAAGTTGGATGGAGAGGAGCTACATATCCTAGTCAATGGGATATATCTAAAGAATTGTTGTTGAGGTTCTAATTTTCCTTTTGTCCATAGTTTCCTACTTTCCTTATGTTTCCTAAGTGCTTATGCAAATGTGTGAGTTGTCTTGTGACTTGCTTTTCTTTGTGTCTTATTTGTTTTGTGTGTTTTGTCTTATGGCATGTGTTTTCCTTCTAGGTCTAGTGTGTTTTTCAAGGTTTTGAGTCATGGCCAATGCTTCCTTATTTGAGTGTCCTTAGATGACTCCATACCCAATGGAATAATTTTACTACTGGTCTAGTCAGTATACCAAGCATACTACCCCTGCAAGTCACCAATTTGTTGACCAAAATTTGGCCCTTTGAGTCAAAATTGGGTACCCCTATTGGAAACCTTAACCAATATGTATATTTTTTATGAAATAAATGTTCTTTGACAAAACCCACAACAAATGTACAATTATAATTCTTTAAAAAAGTTTTGTTTTGGTCTTTTGCTAATCCTTTACATAGTAATCCTTTTGGGTCTTTTGTTTTTTATTAAGTGTTATTTATTTTGAACTTTTCATTTGACCAAGTGCCAAATTATTTTAGATATTTTGTCCAAGACAAATTTCCTAAAGATGAAGACTAATTCCTTTAGGAAAATTGTCTAAAATAATTACCCTAAAATATATCTTTTCAAGCTAAAGGGGTTATTTCCAAATTTTCCAAAGGGCACTTCAACTTTTCTGAAGGCCACCTCCATCTTTCTGAAAAGGTCATTTTCAACTTTTCTAAAATGGTCACTTCAACCTTTTTGAAGGGACATTTTTAGAAGGCCAAAAGGTACTTTACAAAAGTTATAAGGGCACTTCAACTTTTACAAAGGGATATTTCCAAGTGTTAGAGGGTCACTTAAAGATTTTAGAAGGACCATTTCTTTTAGCCCAAGGGCAAACAGATAGAATCCTAAAGGAATTCTCTTAAAAATATTATTTAAGGAATTATTTCAAAAAACATGTCCATATTGAAAAGAGGTCAAAGCCCAATTCTTTCAGACATTTTGTCCAATAAAAAGGATAAAAAATTCCTAAAATATTTTTAAAGAAGATTATCCACATGAATTACCAAGAAAAATCTTTAATGAATTCTTTTGATAAAAGTGTTGAGACAAAAATTCTAAGGAAAATAAATGTCTAAAATAAATACCCAAGCGATGGCCCCAAAAACATCAATTTAAAACTATGGAAAATAGTCATTAATGTCAAAATACTTGGTAGGAACATGAGAGTAAATATGGAGGTAATAAATGGTTGAATCTCAAGCACTTGGTGTAGAAAAATCAAACAAAATGGATAGTTTGATGGTTCAGGTCATTACTAGAACCTGACCAAATCAAAGAGCTTTCATGAAATAAACAAACACAAGGTTCCAAAGGATGGCTGACAGTTAGGAAAAGCATTTTATAACTATCTCCATAAGTGTTATTTTCCTAAATAGTGTTATGTGTTACCTCCTTTATTTTTAATTTCAAATGCTCATAGATGATTTTTGATAGAAACCATTTCCTGTGTCAAATTTAAAGTTCTTATGCCACTTTTCACCATTCTTATGACTAGTTTTCAATAAGTAGATCTCCTAACATGATGTATCTCACCCCACCTCTCTTTTAAATTCAATTATAACTAATTTTCACATATAGACACATGTCTAAGTGACTCTTTAACTTCCTTTACTTGACCTCTCTCCCAAAAGCTATATATATGCATTCTTTTGGCTAGTTTTAGTAGCCTCCATTGGTTATTGGGAAAAATCTAACTTGAAGAACTCTCAAATAAATATACAAGTGTTTTTTCCACTCATATGATGTAATATTGAGTAATGAATTGAATATTATTATTCTAGTCTAGTGAAAGATTATCTTTTCTAGCTTGTACACTTGATAGTCTACCAATTTATAGTAAAGGAGATTGTTGTAGGTCTTTGCTAGTATTCTTTTTCAAGAATAGAGATATCCTAGAAGTGGTCCATGATTTTATCCCCATTTGGAATCATTTATTCCCTTCCTAATAATCATATACCTTCTTGAATCTAGAATATGAAACATTGATGTATCAATGAATCCTAAGTTGTGAGTCTTATGTGAGAAACACCTTGTTTATCTTTAAGTAGTGGGTTCAGTCAATTAGGAGGACATTATATATTGGTGCATCACCATTTCATTATTTTAGTTTTTTATCTTAATCCCTTTTCATATCCAAATTGTTAACTTAGAGAGAGATCTTTAAAGGTTCATCAAGGGGAGCTAGCCCCTCATCTAGAGATTCATTTCTGAATATTGTCACCCATAACAAGAGAAATGTCTCCATTATTCCATTTGGATGAGGAGATTTATGCATCTCATTAAAGGTAAAAATCCAAGTGTCAACATTAAATTTGTTAGTAAAAACTTATTTTATCAATTATTTATCATTGTAGGTGTCTTTGATAATACTTTTTATTTTAGAGAAGATGAATTGGATTTAGCCTTTTGAGCAATAATGTTTTCCTTTGGTGGAGGTGGACTTAATTCAATTGTATTATTATCATCTAGATCATGTGTAGTGGTGCACATCCATATATAGTTTTTCAAAATTAAGTGTAAGGATTATGTAATGCTCTTTTTATAAGAAATAATACCTTTACTAAATACAAATTGTATTACCAAATCTGAGGGTTGATATGCCAAAGAGTGTAAGGCATTGTTGAGTCATACAATGTAATATCCAATAAACTCATCATGACCTTACTTTAAACATTATAATTATTTAAATTTTGATTTAGGCACTCCATGATTTTGATAATATGATAATAATAATATGTTTTATAATCTCTTAAGTCTAGGTAAATAATCACTAGGAATAATATAAAACCAATTTGAAGCATCCTATATTAAACTCTTATGGAAATGTTTTAATAATATATGTATGTCATTGGCCCAATGATCAAAAGATCTTATATATTATGTTAAATGATTATAGAGTCTCCAAAACCATCAAATAATTTAAGTATATACATTAAAAAATATTTCTTATATAGATAATCAAATATGGTTTGTGTTATAGATTGGTATTTATTTATTTTATATTTAATATTAGCATGACATTATTTAAGTTACAGATTAAGAGACAATACTTGATTTTGAGGGTCTCTTATAACATGCATCATATAAAAAATATATATAGTAGGAATAGTATTAGTTTGGAAAGTTTACTTATATGTTATAATTTACCATGTACTCAAAACATATGTATTATGGAATCATCACTATATAATAACATTTCCTATGACTACATTCTAAGACAACACCAATTACATAATTTGGAAACATTGCATATCATAAAATTCATATCACATGGAATTTATAAATAAGGAATATAAATTTCATAATTTTGAATGTCACTAAAAATTTCATGTACAATTTGACTATCACATTTTTTTCATAAGGAGATAAGTAAATATTATGTCCATGTGCATTGTTTTATGCTTCTAGAGAGAAAAGTGGTAACACTTGTTGTTTCTAGATATGTAAAATAAAAATCATATTCTACTTTTGTATCATTTTCATTATCTATAGATAAAAGTAGATCATATTCTAATTTTGTAACAAGTTAATTATTTAGAGAGAAACTGAGAATTGCATTTTAGTTTAATATCATTTGCATTTTCTAGAGACAGAAAAGGAGAATCACATTATAATTTGGTATAATTTTCATTATATAGAGATAAAAGGATAATCACATTATATTTGTTAGAATTTTCATTATTTAAATATTAAAAATTGATTCACATCTTAATTTTATATCATCTTTAATGTATATATCATGGGAAGTCTCTATACATGTAAGATGAGTTTTATCATAACTTTGATTTATATATTGTTCATTATTTTTATATTTTTGTATCTTATAACACTTAATGAAATGATGTGTAATAGAAAAATGTAAATATAAGTGACATGTATTCTCAAATAAAAATTCTTTAGATTTTACCTTATGAAACATCTAAGGAATTGGAATGTGTGCATTATTATTATATTCCTCTTGTTCTAATGTATGATTAAGAGGATAATCTAAAGAAGAATTAGGGGAGGCTAGGTTATTATAATTTTGAAGTACTATATTCATCCTCTTCCTCACTATATAGGCCTTTGTAATTATAATTACAATCATTTCATTCACAATAGTATTTATAATATACATTATTAGAATTTTTTATCATACAACGATCATCATTAGTCCATTCACTAGAGTAGTCATAAGGTATAGAATTATAAGAAAACATAATAGATGGGTAATATTACGGTCATTATTATAGGTAAAATTTGTGATGTTACCAAATCCTAGTAGGCAAATAAACAGAAGGATAATACCTATTACAAAAATACACTCTCACATGGATACATATAAACTTGGAAAGAATAATCCCCAAGGAGAATTTGTGTATTGAGCTTATTAAATTCCCCTAAAATCCAACATTTAAAATAAGTCACTTTACTGTCAGATCTAAAAGTTGAGGTCAAAATAAAGTTATGTAAGTGTCAAATATTATACCAAATTCAAAATAAAGTTTTTTTAGTGTCATATTTTGAATACAAGGTGGAAAAATCCCTTTTTTGTTAGATATTCAAGAATTTATCTGAAACCTTCAAACATAAATTAATAAGTAATGCTCAAATAAAATGTATAGGTACACCAATGTCTTTTATTTAAAATTTAATAAATTAAATAATAATCCATAAATTATATATGAATGAATAGGATAAAATAAAACTATATATTTGTATGATATACACAAAAATATAGATTTATAACTATGATTTAGACAAGCAAATTTAAATATCATAATAAACAAGTACAAAGGGATAGAGAGAAAATAAATTTATTTGTCCCAACTACTTGGTATCTATAGGAATATTATATGTATTTATGATGTGTAAAATGTATTTTAATATGATCATTTCTAATATTTATTATTGTTTTTGTTCTAGTCAATATCAACTATTAACAAACATGATCGACTATTGATATGGACATGTAACAATTGATTTTAACCTTATAGGTGTAAGATTGATTTATTATATGATGCTTCACCTAAACTATCAATTCCATTTTATAACTTATTTTTTATTTTAACATACACTTGAAATATCCAACCCTAATTTATTGCATAAAAGCTTGAGACATCAAATGGGGGGAATTATGTGAAAGGGATTGAGTTGGATTAGCCTTGGTTAATCCTCATTGATCAACTAAGTATTATAATACATTGCCACTTATTCAAAGAGGTATCAAACTCAAATTTATTTCTCCCTCTAATGGTTTTTTTGGTAATGGTAAATTCAATCTTATACGGTCTTTCTCATATTTTACTATTGCCACAAGCATGTAAAATGTAATTTTAACCTTCAATACTTCAAATGTAGCTTTAATTATTAATTATAAGAAATATGTAATTTTTATATCTATTTTAATTTAATAATTATTATCTAAAATAAAATAAAAATGACCAAAACAGTTATTAAAAAAGTATTCAAAAGTAACAATTACACATTCAACATAGTAATATTGGCATAATGGTTCCACTTCTCACCAGAATAAATAATAGGTAAATTCACAATAAGACAAGGAATGAAATTTCATATCATTATAAATGGATAAAAATATTCAATAATTTTTCTAAACTATATTTTCATTAGACAAACTAATTAAATTAGGTTCCCATGTTTAGAGAGGGATAAACATCGTAACTAGTTTACCTAATCTGGGAATGGATCATCTTATATGAGATGCTTAAGGAATGAAAATATTTAGGATGATATGGACATGGAAATATAATAAATATGAAAATTAACACTCACTTGGTTATTCTATGATTATCTTTTGTATATATCTCACCATATTTTATGTCTTACAATATATATCATTATAGGGAATTAGTTACAACATATGGTTAAAAAATTAAATAGTTACCAAAATAGTTCATATTATACCAATGTGATGGTTTTAATTCCTTTTATATGTGATGGTTACACTTTCATTGGTGGTAAATTATTGATAGGATCCCTGACATGGAAAAAACATGGATAATTCCACCTAGTATTGCATGTGGTAGGATATGTTTTGCACATGAATGTTGACTCATGTATTGAGCTAAACTGATCTAAAATATATAGAGAGATGTTGTTAAAGCATGTATGGGCATCATGTGTCTGTATGTTTCGTACAAGATGTCATAGAGTTATTGAGTCATAAACAAGATTTGTGTCTTAAGGAGTGTTTATTACGACACTAAAAAAGTGCACAAGGATATTATATGGGTTATATGAGTGCATGACATTAATGTAGTGAGTCATTTTTTTAATATGGAAGAACATAATAGTGTAGAGAGTATTTATGATTTACATAGAGATATATAGTCTATGTGCATCATGTGAACATGTGTGTAACTATGTGATGTTCACAATATTTCATTAGTTCCTTGTGATAACTTGGAATGATCCAAACAAGTTGAACAATACACAAGGAAATATCATATGTTCTATGGTAGTCTAATTCACTTGGCATGACATAACATTTTTTATTATGATTTAATTTTAGACTATAATACCTTTTCATAAAGTTCATCTTGTCATAAATAGGTTCACATAGTTTAATCTATGTGGAAAGGTGTGTTTATACCTATAAACATTCTACATACCTTTGAAACTACCCTACAATGTTTTTAATGATGAACTGTAAGAGTTGTGCCATAATGAAAAAGATGAATAGGTTCTTATTATTTGGTGTGTGGGTATTGAAATTTTTTCATAAGTTGTTAATGTTATTATAAGGTTGGAAAAACAATAAAAATAAACTAAGGTAATATTTAATGACCTAGATCCTATTGGATTAGGAACAATACATATATGGATCATATTTCATTCCTAGATGAGATAACACATTCATTTACTCTATTTTTACTCATATTTTTTTTATCTTAAGTATTATTTGGAGGATTTATAGGTTTAGAGTATTATCTTAGAGGTCTAGTATTGATTATGGTTTTTGAAGCTTAATTGGATAATTTAAACTTAGGAGATTCACCTAGTCTTTGGATTCCACAACTTAGGATATATAAGTCTTCAACTTTCCATTTTAGGTATTCAACCTAAAACATCTCTTGTAAAGTGCCACTTGAGCCAAAGGGAGAGATTGAGGCATCAATGATCCCACCCAAAGGTAAGTATTTTTATCCTTAGTCTCTTTCATTTATTTAATTAGTATATTAGATATTGTTTGCTTATTTTTATAGTAGATGTGATGTTTATCTTTGCTTGTGTTTATCCTTATATTGAATAACTTGGTATAGATATAGATTTTCTTAGGCTTTACATTATCACATTAAGATGCATTTACCACCCATTGGTTGACTATTTCCCCACTTAATTTATTATTATTTTAGTGTTTATATATATCTTGGATTAGGTTACCCTTGTTCATTAGTTCCTTTCTTGCATTATCCTTATTATATATTTCATACA
The DNA here is from genome assembly GCA_037957365.1 of Torreya grandis. NCBI lineage: Eukaryota > Viridiplantae > Streptophyta > Pinopsida > Cupressales > Taxaceae > Torreya > Torreya grandis. The sequence continues at coordinate 2,070,990 of JARHVA010002396.1, read as the reverse complement.
CCCTTTTACAATAATTTTTACTATCATTCATTTATATTTTTCCTTAGTGAGAGTTATACCCCATGTTATAGGCTTAGGATTTGGAATCCTTTCCTTTTTACATTTGAGTGTAGATTAACCTCTATTAGGTCTATAGTTAATATATGTCCTCACCCACTAATCCAAGTATACATAGGATATATTATTATGACCTTATTTGATTCCTAGTTTATTAATAGAAAGAGGATAGTTATAGGTCATCCTATCACGTGCATACATATAACACACATTTTAAACAATACCTTATATTTATTATTATACCAATTACTTATGGGATAAAGGTTTTTGATGCATATATATGGGTCATGTATGTTACTCGTTAGTTGACAATTAAATGTGGACATCTATGGTTACAACATTTGAAGGCCATAGTTGATCAAAAAAATTAATGCATCAATTTCCTACATTTAGGAAAGTTATTAAATACTTAACATGGTAGAAATAAAATCATAAAAAATATCTTATAGGATAACATAAAAATTAGAACAAGAAACATAATACATACTAGAATAATATGCAATATATTAACACAACCTTTAGAAGAAAGTACAATATGAATACATGCCATGTAATATTGATCTTTTTAATGATTGGGATGGATTACTAGATTGATTCATAAAAACATGAGAAATCAAATAAATAAAAAAACATTCAAGATATTCAAAAATAAAAAATCATGATTTAAACATGACATGATTTCTAGATAACACTATTTACATATGTTATTTATCACATGTTTGATAAATGGAATATTTTATTTATACACACATGCATTTCATTGTATATTATTATAATGGACATATGTATTAGACACATGTATTTATATATCCTTAAATTATATCATGTTTAGGGATATGTTTAGTCAACATTTAGATTATATAACATTTTGTCTTATCTTATCACATTTCTCTATGTTATGATTTTGTTAGTAGGATCAGCCTATGGAGTGACCATAGCTTAAGTAAGATATATATAGGATGTAGTGTTTATTACTTAATAATCATATTAAAAATTATATTCTCATTTTCATGTTTTTATAGGTTTCTCCCTCATAGTGGATAAGTTATATCTATCAAGTGTTTTTCTCTACTATTAATTTTTGGTGTGGATCCACTTAATCTACTCTTATTATTTTGTATATTATTATTGATCTCTCCATTTACATATATTTATATAAATTTATTTTATCTATCTAAGTAATTTAATTACAAGTGGTATTATATCTCTTTCCTGGGCACTAAGTTTATTTCCAAAATATACCCATTTTTTTAATATTTCCACTTTAGGTTGTAAATTATGTCTTGGGAGTGTTAAAACTAACATAAATCTATTATTTTGGGTTAATTAATTATTATTTTTATTTAATTATATGAATTGAAGGTTTATTACCCAATACACAAGGCACTAGACAATCTTGTGTATGGACTTATGCTTCTACTTACCCTTGGGTATATAGGAATACCGACTAGCTAATTTTTAAGCTTAGCCATATGATTATTTTAATTCTTTGTTACTTGTGGTGCAATGATAAGTGGTTAGCCCCAAGAATTTATGTGTAACCAACCTTGGAGATAATAAATTAGAATATTGGAATATGGTGTCCTTATAATTAATCTATAGGTCATTCCTCCTAAGCCAAAGAAGAGTATCTACAATTGCCTGGATCACAGAGTGCAAACCAAATATAAGTTATACTAACCTCACCTTTATTTAAATTTTTAAAAATTTATTATTATCAAATAAAGCAAAATTTTAGTGAAACATTCAGGCATGCCCAATAGGATCCTTGAATTTTTTTTCTTGGGTCCATAGTTGCATCTAGGTGATTCTTCTTTTTAATTTTTTTAGCATACAATGAAATCAAATTTTCATTTTGGGCTTAAAATTAATTGCGTACATTATTTGATTACTTATTTTATCTCACATATCTTAATTTATCAAGTGAATTAATCATAGATTCATTCTTATTACACACATAAGACTAAACCACTTACACCTAATCAAACATAAAAATATTAATATAAGGTTTGACTGGAATTTCATCACCTAGTATTCACCTTTACTAGGTATCTTACTTGGATTTCACCACCAAGGGGAGTACTAATTGAGTACACTAGCTGAGTATAATCCTTATCAACTTAGTATATTTTGGCTAAGTACCCAACATCCTTATCATTGCATTATGTGAACTCAAGGGGTAGGCCCTAATATCAAACCATGTACCAAGTTATTATATAGATCTTGAGAGCTTAAACATAACCTAAAACCAACCATATACTTATTTTATAGTACCCACTCTACAAGCCAAGTTGACTCACATAATTCTTAAATCTTAAGGCATAACACATAAGAGATACTAAAAATAACCTTGGGATTTAACATGATTTAGTGTGTGCTTTATTTACTTGACTTTTTTTTGTTTTCCCTTTATTTGAGTTGTGAGATTTCTTTTATCTCCCACTTTTCCTTATCTATATGGCTTTAACTAGGAAATAAATAAGAAACCAAATGAGTTAGGATCCACCTACTAACCATCCATTTTCTTCTTCTCCCTCATTTATGGAGTACATCTTAGATGTAGAAAGTTATTTTCATCCTTATATAAGTAATATCATCCCTATAATAGTTGTCTAAAGTGATTTATATTTCACCACCTTTATGGATAACAACCCCATATCCCTCTAACATTATCTTCACACCATATCTCACTATACCCCTGCTTTGGCTTTACCTACTAGCCCATCATATGGCATGCCATCCCACCTTATGGGTGAAACTTATGTTTCCACCATCTCCACCCAGCATTTAGTCACTTAGGAATCATCTTATACCAATAATCCCACAAATACCACCATCAAAAATCACACCACCCATCCAAGCAACACCCAAACACCTTCTACCCCAACTAATAACCCTTCTAGTATAGGAGCAACCAAAAATTTGTCACTAGTACTTTGGTTACCATGGTTATACCCTATAATAGTATCACCACCATTCCTCTTATTTCTAACCCACCTACCTCCACTCAATTCTAGATTTTGGTGTTCACCATACCTTTTACCCTTCCACCCATCAGTACCAAAGTTACCACCTAGCCTCTATCTACCAATGTACCCTTAACTCCAACCCAACATTCATTATTCCCCTAATAGGTGCCCATTGCACCAAACCTAAGTTGCGTCCCTAACCCACAAGGGTATGTGACTCTCCCTTCCATCCAACCACCTCTCTCCACATATTCATATGTGGTGTCATCATAACCACCCATGTCCACATACCAATATGTGACAACTTCTCAACCCCCCCCACCAAATACTCATATATTGCACCTACCTAAACCAAACATAGTCCAACTTACAACTATAGGGGTGCACAACCATAAATATATCTTATCAAAATGTTAATGGATAAAATGACTACTTTAGAGTCATCTATTTCTATTTCCCATAACCTCTTATCTTATGACCAAATCTATAACAAACCAATTCATCCATCCATCCCCATTTGACCTTGTCCTCCTTAATGGGAACTTCTAAAATTTTCAAAATTTTAGAGCAAGGAATGCCCTCAACAACATATGAGAGAATTTAGGCATTCTTTCTATTTTATTGCCTATGATGATGCTCTCCTTCTTCACACCTTCCCCATGTCTCTATTAGGTATGGCACTATATTAGTATATTGTTATTACAAATCACCCCTTTTTTTTCTAACTAGATCAAACTTTATTAGATCACTTTTCCATAAACATCTCTAAGAAAGTTTCCATCATCGATCTTTACTCCATTCAACAATTTGATGATGAGTCCATAGCCAAATTTGTATCCCATTGGAGAAGCTTGATAAATCAACTCTCTTTCTCTTTGCCCCAACCTAAGTTGAGCTATTTACTTGGTATTGTGCCAAAAACATCTCCTGTACTTTATGGGTTTAGATCTTCAAGACCATTGATGAGGCATTTACCATGGCATGGAAATTAGAGAACATACCTATTGATAAGGGGAAGTTAAAATTGAGAAACAAGAATTATACCTTCAAATCAAATGAGTTCCCCTCATCCAAACCTAATAATTAAACCAATGATAACTCTAAAAACAAGGAAACCATGATTGTTATTTTCCTTAAAACCACCCCTCCACTTATTATTAATCAATCCAACTCTTCTAGTCCCTCTAATAAAAACACTAGAAACCCAAACTATAATAACCAAAAGTAATTAACTCTGCTAGGGGAGTCATATGATTCAGTCTTAGAAAAGTTGTTGAAAGTGAATATCATACAATTTCCATCAATCAAACCCCCATATAAATTTGATTCCTTTAATCTTGTACTTGGTATTTATAAGGAGAATGAATTATGTGCCTTCCATTATGTCATTGGACACAATGTTATCAGGTGTAATACCTTTAAGAACATCATCCAAAATCTCATTAACAAGGGGTAATTTGTGTTGTATAATCCTAATGTACCCCCAAATCAATAACTTGACATCTTTAGACAACCATTTCTCAACCATGCCCATTCTACAAATAATGAAAATAATAGAATGGAATCCTCTCACAACCATGAAGTCTATGCCATTAACATAGTTCTTAGTCGAGTCACTACTAACAAAAACATTAATGAAACTATATAGACATAATATTTTCAAACTTTTATTTATTACTAACACTTCATATCTTATAAGAACCTATTGAGTCTTGATCTCTCTCAGTGCATGCCTTAAGGGGTGCACCAGGAAAGGGGTGACTAGATTATTGGTGCTTCATAGATTATTTTTACTTTTTACACGTCATATCTACACACTAACTCCTTAAAACCATGAACCCTAGGTTTTTTATTCTCTTTCCTATCTATTCTAGTCATTATCATGCTTTATTCCTTCATTTATTTCTTTATTACCCTTTTTACCTATTTAGTATACTAGGTTGACCTTGTCAACCTAGTGTATTCTAGGGACATTTTAGCTAGTTTGACTTGTTTTCATCTTGGCTAACCTGGGACAGACTTTAGACATTAGCTTGAGAATTTACTAAGTCAACTCGGTCAATCTAGTATAGTCAACATGTTTAAATTTTTTAAGGCAAGTTACCACTATATATACAAAGTCATTTCCCACCATTTAGAAGAAGAAAATAATCAAGAAAAGAATTGAAAATGAACATTTGATTATTTACCATTCTACTTGAGGAATAAAAATTTAGGGTTTAATACTTTCTTTAGAGCTCCAATCTTGTCTTATGTAGAGGTCCTTTGGATGTTTATGTAGGTTGTGTAGCCTAGAGATGATTTATCTTGGTTATCCTTACAAGCCACAATAGTCTCTTGCAAAGCACATTGGCCAAGGGAGAGGTTGAGACTTGACAAGTTTGTCTTAAAGGGTAAGTATTCCTAACTTTATTTCTCCTTTGTAAGAGTAGATAGATAATATAGTATGTATTCTTCTCTTCCATTTATTAATATTTTGTATACATTGACATGACTATATGTCCTCTATACATGTTTAGTTTAGTTATTTATTTTCTTTGTTCTAACCCCCACTTTGTGTCACAAGATTTGGTGTGCACTAGATTAGTTTAATTCTATTATTATTAGAATATTTTAATTTCTTGTTTATTAGCATAAGTGAATATCAAATCATAGGACTCTTTTAGGGTTATTGTGTAATTATGTTAGATTGTAGGCATTGGAAACCTTCCTATCATGATGTGTTATGACAAATGATACAAGTGATCCCCTAATCAGGTCTATAAAATCCCCATATTGGTCATTCCCATGATTAATAAGTGTATACAGAATTGGAAGTGTAGGTGTGCTCTATCTTATTTGATCCAAGATTAATTTATTATGCATCATGCAATTTTGATTGCATACATTTTGGTAAACCCGATGTGAATCCAACCCTTGTTGGATTTATTTACCCTTATTTCATTTATTTCATTATTTTTTCATCATTTGTATCATATATTTTAACATATTGGTTTGATTATGTTGACCCAGTTTCCTTTTTCTTTGTGCATAAGAACAGGCAACTAAATCAAGCAACTTGACCCAGTATAGGTTTTTAGCACTTTTTATAATACCAATTCAACCTATAGGTCAACCTAGACAACTTAGTGTATTTATAGTATTTTTGTATAACTTTATTGATCATCTTGACCAAATACAAATTCTAGTTTTTAGACTTTAAGATCATCCTACTAGGTCAACTAGCTCGGCCTAGTACATTTCTAGATTTCTAGTCCAACAAACTAGGTCAACAAGGTCAACCTAGTGCATTTTTAGAACTTTTTAAATATATTTATGTATTACTTGGTGGAACATATTGACCCAATTTACAATATTAGGATCAACAACTTCTATCTATGAACCATCAAGAGTAGAGATGGCATCGACACTGACAATTTTTGAGGAGCCCCATAGGACTATGCTCATGGATTGTGCTATGATAAGACCTTAACATTTTTCTAAATTCCATAGTTGTCCTCATGATAGAAATAAAAAATAACAAAACAATTTTTTCCAATAAACAAGTCACCATCCAAATTACATGTGTCAAATAAGAGATAATATTTGATTGATTATGAGTTTACACATCATTTGACACACTTCCCATCTTGATATTTAGTATTTATTACACTTCATTTTTTTTACCTTTTATTTTCTTATTTTTTGAGTGCATGTAAAATTATAACCAATTCTTGAATTTATCATACTTCCCAACTTGAATTAGTGTGATAAATTTAAGACCAAATTTTTGCAAATTTTGTTTCTCTTTTATATTTCGTATCATCAAATAGTATAATTAATTGAATTAATTTTTATTTATTTTTATTACCATTTATTCCCTTTTCATCCCTTCTATTTTATTACTTTGTCATACTTCCCAATGTGATATTTAGGATGATTTTACTTGTTTTAATTTGGTGCCAAAATATTTCACATTGGTTTAAAAACAAATCCCCCTTTTACCATTTTGTTTTCCATTCTCTTGGTTCTTTATACTTTGTAATTTTTCATGTTATTACACATTTCCTAGCTTGAATTAGTATGTAGTACATTTTTTATTAATTATAATTTTGAAAGTGTTTTTACCTATTTCTTTTTTTAAAAACCATGCATGTATTATCCATAATGCTAGAAAAGAAACCATATCACATATATTTCCTATAGCATATAAAACAAAGCTAAATACATGTGGTATAAATAAATATATACAAAACATCCATAACCTCAACCATAATGAACAAACCTAACCATCATAAGAACAACATACACAATCACATCAATAAGCCACAATGATACATCATATATATATATATATATATATCAATATCAAGAGTTTGATACAACATATATAATCACATACAAATCCTCAACACTAGGGTTGAGCTCCATCATGTCTATCATGTGGCCTAGCCATATTGCCTACTGAGACCTTCATCTAACTCCCTAAAATGGTATGCTATAATGAGGTAGTCTGAGATCTAAATCCCTCTACCTATCCCTATAAATGTGTTATTTGCACTTGTGCTTATACCAAATCAATTTGGGTCACTACATGTGCCTACATCAACTAGGTCTACATCATCATATATGCCTACATCATCTATGTCGATATATCTTGATATGTATCTCTTTCATTAGCTAGGGCTTGTTAGGCCTACCTCTCCCCTACACTTATCTCTGCTAATGGTTGTGCCCTCTCTCTACATCCATATCTACCTCATGGCCTCTCTCATTAGTCTGAACCAACTTTCTTGAGCTATAATAGATGATACACTTAGATCCTCTACTATCATGGAGTACTCACCTAACTAGGGGCCCCCATCTCTCCTCCTCATCTTTAGGTATGACATCAACATCACACTAGATAGATATTAGATAACTATCATATATCATAATATCTATCTATCTACCAAATAAAAATTTAACAAATAAATTAATCATACTTTTCTTAACTATCTATGTCTCAGCTCATATAGTCTCACCATCCACATGACAACCTAGCATAGTCTCCCCATATACACTACCTCTTAATACCTCCATTGTTAGTCACCTCCTCAACTCAAACCCATGGATTATGTCTATCTCAATCTCTATTTGAGTGGTCTCTCTATCCTTTCCTCTAACTCCTCTACTAAATCAGTAAGGATGATGATGGTCTCTACTCTCTCCTCCTACCTCAATCACTACAATGTCCTCAATGGTTATAGATCATCTCATTATGGAGCTAGTGGTGGTACATATGGTATCTCTACCCCTACCTCTACCTACTCTTTCTCTACCCCTCATTGTACTCAACCAGTCCATGGTCACTCCAACATGGCCTAAATATTGGTCTCAATATCAATGGTCTAAGTCACCTCTTCCCTCATGGCTCTCTCACATGTCAAGTCTATTATGTGAGCATGAGTATTAGTGTTACTAGATGAGGTAGACCTATTTACCCTATCACCCATGCCATTGGATGTGGCTCTTTACACCATGTATGGTGCCTTATCACCTATCTCTTCTCTTTTACTATTCCAACTGTGTGTCAGGGCTCTTAAGTAGTTATTAACTACTCATATGGTCACCACACTATGTTAGTGTATCTCATGATCTATAGCATTGGAATGTGGGGCATGCCCTATACTATTTGGTCTTCCCTCCATCTCCTCACCTGAGGTGACTTATTATTGACTACATGAGGCAACCAAGCTGGTTGATACATTGAAAATATCTCATATATCCATGTTTTCAATAGTATGATTAGTCCCATGGTATTATGTCCTCTGACCCACATCTCATAAATATCATGAATAAGCTAGACCTAAATGAGAGAGCCTAAATCATATAACACTCCCTCCTCTAGCATCATCCTTCTCTAGGCTATCATGTATAATGGTATCTTGTCATCTAACTTGTGATAGAGCACTCACTATGTCACAAGGCCTATCACTACTTTTTAGAGATCTAGAATCCAAAATATATACACATCATCCATACTCACTCTCCACCCTAAAAACATCATCTATGAGATTGTATCCCACATGGCTAAGGTTCTCCTCTCCTTTATGCTATCTAGTATTCCTATGATCATTGGTGCTCCTACTATGGGTAGTCTGAGGATGGCATGGACATACTCTAGTGTGATAGCCACCTCTATCACATCCCCATCCAACTCCTATATAAAGGTGTTGGTCAACCATTCCCAACAACTAAGGAACATGACCAACACATCCACACCTAAGGGGATCCTATAGATATTTGCTATACTTTATATACTTATGGCTACTATTCTAGCATTGTCTCCATCTATCAACCTCTCTAACAAATTTGGAAATCATGACATGTCTATCAGTCTCCAAAACTATGGTCATCTATGCAATGAAGAAATAACAAAGGATGTATTAGTTCCTCCATGTCATGTATAATCACAATAAATTATTTATACACTCTATCTTTAATAAAAAAAGCATACTCTATTCATTTTTATCTTATTTTGGTCCCTCTTGCCCTTCTTTGGTTATTTTGGGCCATTCTAGCCCTCTTTTAGCTTTTTGCATGCTTTCTTATGCTTATTTTAGCCCCTGGTCAACCTAGTTTGACCAAAATTCCCCTATTTCTTTATCTTATTTTATCCTAAATTTCTTAATTTTCATCTTATCTTCTTCTGCTTAGTGTTTAGGTTCTATTTTGGCCCTTACAGACTAACTAGACACATTTTCACTTAGTTTCAACTAGTAGAATACAGTAGATTGACCTACACCTACTAATTGACCATATAGATTTTCACCCTAATTCAACCTACTAGGTTGACTTGGTTGACCTAGTAGGTTCAACATGCCAACGTAGTGTATTTTGCTAAAAATATTGTCTTTTCCTTGCTTTCTCCTTGTTTTCTTCCAACCCATTTCCTATCTTCCTATCTACTACCCTTAGAACCTAATTTTATTCAATTTTTTAATATTTATAAATAATTAAAATCATAATTCACTCAAAATTCACTTAAATCAATGCCAATTTCAAAAATTGGTTTGAGATTCTTGCTTGCATACCTATAGTGTACCTGTTCTTGCTCTTGGGGTTCTCTCTTGCCTAGCATGTTGTTCCCTCCCCATCCTAGCTTATTTTCTCTCCAAAGTCCTTTTTCTCCTTTCTTAAAAATTAGAATAACAAAATGATTACTATTTTTCCTATTTAAAACCACTTTTTCAACATTCAAAATTTTCAATTAATTTTCTTTAGATTCCTTGTTTTGCTTATATCTTTGTTTCTACTCATCCATTTTTAAAACCATTAAACATATTAGATTCATGATGAAATAAAAATTATTTTCCACTACCATATGCCTATCCTCTAATTTTTTTGATTTTTGGCTATTTTTTGCACTAACTTCTACTGGTTTGCCTAGTGTTCTTTATATTGGATGCCTTAACTTTCTTATAGTCTTGTTATTTATCTACAACACTAAGGTAAGTTAAAGGTATGTATTTTTTAATTTAGTTATTTTTGTTATCTTATTTTATTCCTACTACACCATACTTAGAATCATCATTGTGTGTTATCATGTTCTATCTTTGAAGCACCATCCTTTGTTACACTTATGTGACACATGATGAACTTTGGTTGGGGCATATGTATACACAATATTTTCAAACTTTATCTATACACTATCTCCCTTAAACCATGAACCTTGGGCTTATTCTTATCTTTTCTATTCATTCCAATCATTATCATGCTTTATTCCTTAAGTTTTTGCCTTATTACCCTTTTCACCTATTTAGTACACTAGGTTGTCCTAGCCAACCTAGTGTATTATGGGGACACTTTACCTATTTTTACTTGTTTTCATCCCAACCAACCTAACATATAATTTAGACATTAGCTTGAGAATGTAATAGGTTGACCCAGTCGTCCTAGTACAACTGACATGTCTAAATTTTTTTAGGCAAGTTACCACTATATATACAAGGTTATTTCCCACCATTTAGAAGAAGAGAAGAAACAAGTGAAGAAGTTAAAATGAACATATTCTTATTGACCATTCTACTTGAGAAATAAATCTTTAAGGTTTAATAATTTATTTGGAGATCCTATCTTATTGTGTGGAGAAATATGTTGGATGCTTAGGTAGGTCATGTAGCTTAGAGCTGATTTATCTTGGTTATTCTTACAATCCACAACAATCTATTGCAAATCACCTTGGCCAAGGGAGAGGTTGAGACTTAATAGGTTCATCTTCAAAGGTAAGTATTCCTAACTTTATTTCTCATTTGTAAGAGTAGATATATAATACATTATGTATTTTTTTCTTCCATGTATTAGGATTACATAGACATTGACTTAAGTAGTCTCCTATACATGTTTAGTTTAGTTGTTTTTTATTTGATTTTTTCTAACCCACACTTTGTGCACCAAGATTTAATGCACACTAGATTAGTTTAATTTTCTTGTTATTAGAATAGTTTACTTTCTTATTTATTAGCATAAGTGACTATCAAATCATAGTATGCTTTTACGGTTGTTATGATATTGTGATAGACTTTAGGCTTTAGAACCCTTCCTAGCATGATGTGTTGTGACAAATGATATAAGTGACCCCCTAATTAGGTCTAGTGGATCCCCATATTGGTCATGATCCCAATTAATAAGTGTATACCCAATTAGAAGTGTAGGTACTCTCTATCTTATCTAATTTAGGGTTAATTCATTGTGCATCATGTAATTTTGATTTCATACAAAAACTACCTTTCCTTCCCCTTCACTTATTGAGGTAGTAGAGTCACTCTCTATTTCTTTAGAAAATGAGACCAAGGAAATAACACCTCCACTTTCTCCACTCATTAAGGTATTTGAGTAACCCACCTCTCTTTTGTAAGACATACCAAAAGAGGTAGTTATTACCACTATATCCTTCTCCTTCATCATATAATAATCCACCCTTCCTTTGGAAAGCATCCCTAAGGAAGAGATCACCCTACCTACCTCTCCCATAGGAGACTCATCTTCCCAAACCTTAGAAACTTTGACTAAAAAAATAATGAGATAACCACTTCTCTGTCTACACCTAGGTGTTTGACCTTTGAACTCAATATCAAATGGATCAAACCCATCTATAAGCCTTTTTATAGACTATTTCAAAACTTAGAATACTTATCCCAACCCAATGTAGATCATACCACATTTTGGCACCATCTTGGCCTTCCTTACCCAACTAAGCAAGAACATCCAACCATGCCACTATCATCCCTACCTTCTGTCTCCATTATTGAACCCACTATCACCACAATTGAGCCATTATAAACCTCTTTAGATCAAACTATACCTAAACTATCCAAACCAACACCAACTAAAATAGTCAAGTCACCTTTTACCATTCTTAATAATCCAACCAAAAACCTTGTCATATTCTTTATTCAAGACCTTATTCACCCCTCATTGAAATTGGAACTAACTTCACCAAACCTATCAAATAAACCTAAAACCAAGCTATCAAAGAAGGTAAAACTATCCAAGATTCCACAAAATAAAATATTTCCTCCCCTTTCTACTCTACCTTATATTTTAGGACCTCACCCCTCTACCTTTATAAGGAAACCAACCAGTCTAGACAAAATCCAAACCCAACCACCACTTTTGGTGATACCATCACTCCTACTTCATCCTCACCTATTTTCACCAAACCTTTTGTAACCAAACCACCTACTTCTTAGGCATCTACCCTAACACCTTTCACCTATAATTAATCCATACCAGAACCATCCACCAAGATTGTTCATTCACCCAAAAATCTTACCATCAAACCTATTCCTAAAAGGGATTCTACCTTAGCTACCAAACCTAAGACCTCCATGATTTTGCCACCTTTTCTCGAGTCTTACTTAACCATCCTGTAGAGGTTATTTCAAGCATATTTCTTAACCTTTCCACCTATCAGACCACTTGACCCATATAGTCCTAAACCATCTTGGTATAATGATAAATTAGTATGGTCATACCATAAGACACTTGGGAATGATACTAAGAACTATAAATCTCTCCAAGTATTAGGCCATTAACTATACCATAAGGATGACTTGTTGTCAAATGAGCCCTTTATGAGCCCACTATTGATCCACAATCTAAGATCCATCAACTAATACTTACCTACTCCTCCACTCTCACCTTAGAGTCAATCAAAACTAAAGAAATCTTCTAGCTCAATTTTTTCTAAGATTCATACCATCCATGTGGTCACATAGTCACAATATCAACTAAAGGATAAGGGAAAGGTAAAGGTGTCCATTCCATGGACATATTCCTCTTCCACCACCCAATCATCCAACCAAAACTAGGTACCTTTATTTTTAACCAAACCCAAGTTATCCATCTTAGGTCCACCTCAATCCAACCCATCTGACTCAATCCAACGAGTAGTTCCAAAATAGATTTACCAAACATTGATGAAGATGAGTTCTTATGAACTAATAAATACCTCACCTAATCACCATGAAGTGATGATAGTGTCTTTACAATCCATATAGGTCCAACTAGAAGACCCATAACCTCTAACATCCTTTATCAAATATTTTCAACTTTCTAACCGTATTACCTTCAAGGAATTGAAAATACCCTCCATCCATCCATATGATCCAGATACTCCCCTCTTCATTACTGCATACATCAACCAAACCCACATGAATAGGTTTATGATTTATGAGGGAGATGGCATAAACATTATCTCCTCCCATGCATACAACTAACTCAAATTACCTAAGAACATTATGTCAAAAACCTCAGCAGTGATTCAATCATTCAATGATACCATGGCCACGAATTTAAGAATTTTTATCCTTCATATTTGCCTAGGACCTCACATGATTCCTAAGTTATTATACATAGTATAAGGTGAGTTCTAGTAGAAATTTTTATTTGTATGCCCTTGGATTCATTTCATGGGTTTTATGTTATCCACCTTGCACTAATGCATCAAATTTGAACACAAAGGTCAATTTTTTTTAATACAAAATGAACTGAATCCTTTTATATCATGTAACATGATGTACCAACCCAATGACATTCTCATTCCCTCATCCAAAAAGACACCATCAATAAAAGATGAAGCCCCACCTTTCCCTACAAATGTAGCATGCACTAGTTTATCTATCCCTTCCACCCAAATACCCATAGTGGACCCTATCAAATCAACCTTCTAACATCTTTCATTGGGGAGTATCACCTTTTGACACTAGAAATATTCCCTACTCCTCAAGATTATGGGAATCTTGACCAAAAATTTAGTTATGACCCTAATATTAGAACCAATTTTCCTTTTAGGCCCTTAACCTATCAAACCAATTTCATTTATGGGGGACTTAATAAACTCCTTAACACTTCTACCACTAGTTTCTCACCTCAACCATTCACCTTTAGTTTCTCTTATCTAGATAAACCAAAGTTTTCTAATACATATCTTTATAGGTGTACTTGGAAGGGATTTAGTTTACGATGGTATGAACATGGGCCACATGAGTTTCTTCCAATCAAGACCCAAAAGCCTCATGAAAATCATGTCCTCAACTTCACACCACCTACAACGCAAACCAACCCACCTCCCATTACCATCATTGATGGGGAAATCCCATCCTCACCTTCCACTCCACCATCAACAACTGAGGATTCTTATATCATCCCCCCTAATTTTTTTTTCATCATCATGATCAAATTTAAACCCCCAGATTATCAAAAGAATGGGTGACCATAACTATTCCTCTAACTCATCTTGAGATGATAAGGGATAACTATCCTAACATTAATATTATTAGGTATTAAGATTATGATTTGATTCTCACCTATCTTGGTGAAAAAGATTCCTCTATTCATAAATCTCTCCCTCTTGAGTCTTCAACCATGTTTAATAAATCTACCATGGATATCAACTTGGGCACTCTAGATAACCCACACATTGTCAAAATTGGGTAATCAATAAATTCCAAATATCTTCGAGACTTCCCACCTTATTTCAAGACCACAACATAACATCTACTTGGTCTTCCAATGACATGCTAGGAATCAACCCCTCCATTGCTACCCATAATATAGTCACCAACTATGATGCTAATCCTATTAGCCAAAAAACTTGATGGATGCACCCTCACATAACCCTTATCATCAAAGAAGAGATTCAACATCTCCTATACATAAATTTTATCCAACCCATTGATTATCCCTAATGGGTTTGGAACATTGTCCTATCACCAAAGCCATAGGGGGACTTCACATTTTTATGGAATTTCATGACCTTAACCTTACTTTCCCTAAGGATGACTTTCCTTTGCTAAGAATTGACCAACTTGTTGATCTTACAGTCAACCATGAGATTTTATCTCTTATACGTGGGTTCTCATGTTACTATTAGATCTTAATTACCCTTAAATATCAACACAAAACTAGCTTCATAACTACATGAGGAACATTCTACTATAGGGTCATGCCTTTTGGATTAAAGAACACTGGTGTAATGTACTAACATGTTATGACCTACATCTTCCATGACCTTATTCATAAAATCATCACAAACTATGTTAATGACACTCTTGGGAAATCTAATTGTCATAAAGATCATTTGGCCTTTATTAAGATTATCATTGATTGACTCATCCAATACCATGTCTACCTTAGCCCTAAGAAGTGTATTATTGGGGTCTTATCAAGAAATCTCCTTGGATTTACTACCTCTCTTCATATAATTAGAGTCAATCCTACCAAAATAAAATTAATCTTTGACATACCTCCTACTACCCACCTCAGACAACTCTGTAGCTTGTAAAGGAAGCTCTAATCCATTTGTCACTTTATCTCCCAATTTTATTGATGCCAACCTTTCCACCACCTTACGAAGTATGTATATTTTAAGTGGAATAATGACTATCAAAAGGCCTTTGATTCACTTAAATAGTACCTTCTATCTTTGATTATCATCATTCCTCCAAAGGAATATAAACCTTTTTAAATTTATATTCCCATAACTAACCACTCCTTAGGGGCAATGTTGGCTCATCGAGATGAGAAACACAAAGAGAAAGTTTTCTACTACATTAGTCATACACTTATAGATTATGAGACTCAATATACCCATATCAAGAAACTTTAACTCACCTTGGTATTTATGGCCATAAAAAATTTCCATTACCTTCTCAACCATAAAACCTATGTCATAACCAACACCAACCCACTCAAATATATGCACTCCAAACCATACCAAAATCAATGTATGGATAAATGGCTCATTATTTTAGCTAAATTTGATCTTGAGTTCATCCAATAAAATTTAATTAAATGGAAAGTCATTGCCGACCAATTGGTTGAAGCACCCTTAGTAGACAATCAACCTCCTCACCTTGAATTTACCAATGAGTCCATCACGACCCTTTCTTGAGCCAACTTCACCTATCAAGTGACTATGTTTCTTGATGGGTCAAAGTGTCAATGTGGTGGGGAACTAACATCATCCTTATCCCCCTAGATTATTAACCTCTTTTTTTATCCTTCAAGCTTAATTTTTAATGTACCAACAATATGGCTAAATGCAAAGCCCTAGTGTTTAGTCTCCAATCTGCTTTGGCCTTGGGAGTCAAAACAATCAACATCTTTGGTAACTCTCAACTTTTGGTCAGTCAAATAAATGAAACTTATTAATGCAATAATGATTTTTTGTAATATTAAAAAAAAATAGCTGATGTACTCTTAGCATCATTTGAACACTACCATATCCAATCCACTCTATGATCTAAAAATAATTTTTTTGATACAATGGCTTATTTTTCTTCCCAAATCCAATCTACACCCTTTGAATCAAAGCTATCTATTGTTATCCACCACATTACCCAACCTTCTTATGCCAAATCAGACTACCCTACCATATTTAATGTGGAGGAAACCTAACCTAACCTTTGTTACCAATAGACCTTCTACTATCTCAACCTTGCCATCATCCCTCCCAACCTTTTTTAGGAATTCTCAAATAGAATTTATGTAGGTAACCTCACATTATAACATATTAGGGGGAATTTTTTATAAACATGGATTTAATGGTCTCCTCTTTTGTTGCCTATGAAGTCATTAAGCCTCTTAGGCTATTGGCAAAACACATGATGGGATATATAGATGACACTTTAGTTGCCTCATCATTGATAAACATATCCTTTTCCTTGGAAATTATTGGCCCACACTTAAGCAGTATTATTGTCATTATGTGAAAAAGTGTGTCAAATGTCAACAATATACTAATTTACATCATGCACCTAGCCATAGTCTCCAATTATCCAAATATCTCTATCCCTTTTCATAATGGGGTTTGGATATTATTGGTGAATTTAACCCCCATTATTCATAGTGACATCATTTTATCATCACTCAAATAAAATATTTCACCAAATGGGTGGAGGTTATTCCTCTTGTCTTATCTAAATCTAAAAATATTATCAACTTTATCAACCATCACATTATCTATCCTTTAGATGTTCCTCATAAAATTATCACTAATAATGGAAAACATGTTAAAAAAAATTCTAAGGTATTTATGATGAATTTTGTATCAATAAAAGTTTCTCATTACCCTATCATCCATAATTTAATGGCTAGGCCAAATCCTCTAATAAAATTCTCAACATCATGCTAACTAAAATGGTCAATGCATCTGGTCAAGATTGGAATTTGCACATCCCTTTCACCTTATGGGGATATCATACTAACATTTAAACCCCTACGGGCATTACCCCTTTCTCTTTTATGTTTGGAGAAAATTTTGTCTTGGCTCTTGAAGTCCAAGTTCCCTCTCTTTACATATCCCTACAATATTTCATTTTTGAGAATAATTATCATCAAGAATTTATAACCCAATTTCAGCTACTTGATGAACTTCATTTAGCCATGTTGACCCACCTTCATGTCTATCAAGAGTGATTCAAGTTCACTTATAACAAACACCTTAAAGTATGAGAATTTAATATCAGAGACCTCATTCTAAAGGAAAATTAACATGTCACCAATATGGATAAAAGAAAGTAGGGTAAGTTTTATTTTAATTATCTTAAACCTTATATTATAAGGCACAATTATGGATTGGGAGCTTATCAGTTGTCTTCTCTCAAAGGGAAATTGAAACCTGAACCCCTTAATGATTTGTATCTACATCCTTTATTTTCTTAAATAAGATCAAACTCACTATTTGTCTAGCTTAATCTTATCCCTTGTTTTCATTCACATCCATCCCCTTATTTTGAGGAAAACTTATTAAAAATGAATCATGTGATTATCCATCACAACTTTATATTAATATTGAACATTGGTACCATGCCTCTACCCATGGTATGATCTTCATGGTAATTTTCATCCCCTTATAGGAAGGATTCCCATGATTATTTTCACCTAAACCTCCTTTTACCCACTCATCAACCTTCTTGTGCTTAATTTTTTTCATTCATAAAAGGTGAACCTCTAAGCTTGTATAATCAAGTCTATGACATTGAAAGCAAAAACCAAAATCAAAATCAAGCATAAGAGAATCAAGGGTCATTCCAAGCATTTATAGATTGGTCCCTTGAAGGAAAGCTACCAAAACATATCAAAAGTTCTCACTATAAGGTAGATTAGTTCTTTGAAAGATAGCTATCACAAGCCTTTAAAAAATATCACAAATTTAGACCACTCCCTTGAAATTTGTCAAAGCATAGAAATTTCTTGAAAGCTTTCCACATCTATCAACTTCCCACATCTATCAGCATCCCCCATCCTTCCAAACAATAATAAAATAATAAAAGACCCATTACCAAAAATTAGAAAAGGCAAAAGTAATTTTGGAATCCATAATTATATTTCATAAAAAGACTTCCCACATTGATCATTCTACACTTTATATGAGAGACTTTTTATACTGGCTCTTTGGTGACCTATAGAAAAGGAAAGCTAGTCTCATAAGAAGGTTAAATTTTCATCCATCTCCCCTTTGTTCATTCCTTAATTAAGTTATTTTGAGCTTACTTGACATTATGTGAACAAGATACCTTTTTAACCAACTGACGGACAACAATGTGAAGCATTCACAAGACTTGTGTTTGGAAATTGATCATACTTTGGTTTATTTTAGTCCTTACTAAAGAAGAATCATTGATACTTCTTATTTTTTCATATATAATTTACTATGGTGTTAGTCTCTTTATTATCCTATATCCCTCACATTTAGTTTTCTAAATCCAACTTACATTATGTCTCAACCACCTTCATATAATCATGTGTAGCTCATTATAAACATTTGAAAACCAATTATGTGTTGTTCCTTGATTAAGTGTTTTTAATCACAAGAACATCTTAGAAATCATAAAAAACATATAATCATCACAACATTACCTTTTATCACATTATAAGTCAATAAATCATTGCATACAATCTACCTCAACATGTCTCTACTCATAGTAACATCACAATCAAATCATCCAAATAACCAACAACACCAACTAATCATTAAATGTCTATCACTATAAAATAATACATCATCCATGTATTCTATCCATCACATGACTATATATGTAAGAAATAAAATATTCATCTACATGTCTAAAAAATCATCTCATTATAATAAACATCATCATATCATAAACATCACATCACCTAATCATTACATCATAATCATCCTACCATCTATCACATCCATAAAACTATTATCCATTAACCCATAACCATGTCATGAACATAAAGTACATCATCATCATCCATAACCATAATAACAATAACAAAATATCCTAGTCATGTCCTAGTACACATAAACATTATCTATCATAAACAACATCCATCAACATAAAATATCATTATGAGCATAAATTAAATAGCCACATCATCACATGCATGACTAAGTGAGTACACATAAACCACAACATGATAAATAATATAAATATTGTTGGGAAATATGGAAGCACACAATTGATTACCAAATACAAGCAACTTACATGCGGAATTAAACTAGAATCACAAGTAACTAGAATTCAGAAACAACACAGAATATGAGAGACAATACACAATTGTATTAATACTCTTCTAGAAGGAAATACAACAAAGAAGATTGCCATAGTTCTTCTTCCTTACACACCTCTAGGGCTCCCACACCTCTAGAGCATAAACATTAAATCTTCCCTCAAAGCTCTCTCTCTTATGGTCCCAACACACAACTCAAACACAGAGTTGGTGTTCACCTCCAACTAGTCATTATCCACTACTGCTAGTACACCAGTGCTCCACGCACTCCACAAGTGCTCCATGCACTCCAAGTACACAAATGTACTTCAAGTAGATCTCCCCTAAACTACAACAACCTACAACCCAAATGATCTTACTTATGGAAGGATCTTCCTTGCCTTCCTCTTTGCTCTCTTTTTGAATACAAACTATACTCCAAGTAGATCCTGCCTGATCCTATTCCCTGTTGTGTTGCTGCCCTCCCTGATCTTGCACACCTACAAATCAATCTGGTTCTACACACCTGCAAACCTAGATCATGCACACACATACACTTGCAGATCATTGATCTTACTTACCATGCAGATATCTTAATGTAGCCATGCACACCTGCTGACCAAGATCTTACACACCTAAAGAACCCTTCTGATTCTCCAAAACTAGCACCCACACTTGGCACTGCTGTGGAACTAGGAGGAACACCCTTGCTCACCTCACACATAAAAGGAGTTAACTTTTCTCAACTCAAACTAGAACACTTTTACAATACAACCCATGAGTCTCTTAAATAGATCTCATGCAAACAATAAATAGACACCTAATTACAATAATTAGATCCATAGCTTCTAGTCTAAAATTGGCTCTTGACATGTAAACACTTGGTTTATTAACTAACTGCTGTAAAACTTGCAGTTCTAAACTGCACAGGTGATCAATGTTGGTCCTTATCTGCCTAGAGGTGACTGACATCGGCTGATCCCTAACTGACGTTAGTTGCTTCTCTTCACTAACCTGACCAACGTCAGCTAATCAAATTGACATTGGTTGCTCTTCAACTTAGCAACCTTCAGCAACGTCCTCCCTTGTTTGTATCAGTGAAGCTTTTAGCTCCACAACCTAACAATCTCCCACTTGGAGATAAATAGCTACATTGTACCTATACTTGTACCCCATCTAATCTGTTTCTTGGCTTGTATCCCTATTCAAGATCAATCCTGAAGACCAACCACCACACAACCCATGGTGCACCTCTTGTCATCCACATAACCTGCCGCATCCACATCTACAAACACATGTAGAAAAGAACTTGACCCTGCATAGCATGTGCACCTGCTACTGGTCCCTCTCAAATACCTGAGAATCCACTGAACTACCCTCCAGTGCTTCTTTCTTGAATCGGCTCCAAACTTTTTGACAGCTCCCACTGCATGGGAAACCCAAGTCCAGTACTCATGTACTTAACCTCATCATGTGAATCAAGACACTACTCATAAAACTGTCCAACCCATTGGTGTGCTCACTAGCTTTACACAATCATTCAGAGACAAAATCAACTTGTGATCTCCATGTCTCTAGAACCCACTCATGCCAAAGAATTTTGCTACTCCAAATTCCTCATGACATACTACTGAACTAACTTTAACTTTAGTTCAACAAAACCCTGTATGTGTAACCCTGCATGAAAACACATAACATATAATAATAGGATGATGTTGCAACTCATCATCCACCTAGTAAAGTAACCCACAGTAGTTACCCTTACATTGACTAAAGCCATGCTTTGTCCTCCACCTATCAACCCTGTACCACTGTCCTGCAGCTTCCTCAAGACCATATGACCTGGCCTTCCATCTCACATGTTCATTCTCTCTATTCTTTAACTAAGGTATCCATTCATCTCTGTGCTTTCATACTGGCTGGAAACCCTATCAAATCTCTCATTTGGTCTTGCATCCTATTCATGCCATGCTCCCACTATTTCCTGGATCCTTCCTACTCTATAGTCAGTAGCTAGTATAAAGAAGAGGAAAAATGAATTTGAGGCTTACTTACCACTTTCAGTCCTCCATATGGGCATTTGAGACTCCTTGACAGCTTGTTGTCTACCCAAAATCTGTTACAATGATCGACCTCGATCACCACATAGTCTGCATCCGATTGACGTCAGTTTTGTGCACCTGTCTTGACTACCAACTCTGTTGACATCAGTGTCCCTTTTTCTGATGTCAGTCCTCCTGACCGATGTTGGTCTTACCTATTGTCGACATCAGTCCTCCTGACTGACATTGGTCTTACCCTACTTGACATCACTAGCTTCGGTCTGCACATGACCAACATTGACACTTGTCTGTTCGATGCCACTTCCTCTTGACTAATGCCGGTACCTATGTTTTCTTGTGAGTGATGACTTTTTACCCGCGAGCTCTCCATGGATCAAAACCCTGTCCAAACTGCCCTGCTCAGAGTTACTCAGTCCCATCCACTAATCTTTGTCCATCATCTCCTCTAGAAACACCAAGGCTTTCCAATTCTTAAGTCTGTCAAAGACATTTGACTTCCTCTTAAGAACATGCATCTCCTTCCTACTCTTGTGACCAAGCTTATAAAGCCATGTCTCTATAATAGAAGAGGAATCAGTAATATAATCAAGTAGATAAAGAGTACTTGCTTTCTTACCACCAGCTAATTCAAGTGTATCCACTGTGAGAGTTCTTGTGCATCTCTTATCACCCAACTTTTTTGAAGATATTAGCCATATCTTCAACACTGGGACCTACATGACCTCCTTCAACACCCATGTGTTGGCTGCCTGCAATTTCAACTTCACTTCCCCTTTGCCAATTCTTTGGCAAGGCTCACCAACACCTCTCTTTGGGGCTACATGGAAAGAGGCAACATAATCTATAAACCAAGATTCTACTTTATCCAAGAAACATCCCAGAGCATCCTATGCAACAACACCTGCAACATCTGCTTTTTCAGTTCCTTCATGCTGATTTGCTATCAACCAACAATATTTCTTTACCTGCTCTTTCTTTCCATAACACTATAAGTGATCATCTATGCTTTTTAATTCCTCTATTCTTAGTGTACTTTCTTCTGCCATTGCTCTACTCCCACTCAAGTAGAAACCCCTAAGAGTGACCTATAACCAAACACAAAACCTGCTCCCTGCAACCTTAGCTCTGATACCACTTGTTGGGAAATATGGAAGCACATAATTGATTACCAAATACAAGCAACTTACATCTGGAATTAAACTAGAATCATAATTAAATAGAATTAAAAAAAAACATAGAATATGAGAGACAATACACAATTGTATTAATACTCTTCTAGAAGGAAATACAACAAAGAAGATTGCCACAGTTCTTATTCCTCACACACTTCTAGGGCTCCCACACCTCTAGGGCATAAACAGTAAATCTTCCCTCAAAGCTCTCTCTCTTACAGTCCCAACACACAACTCAAACACAGAGTTGGTGTTCACCTCCAACCAGTCAGTATCCACTACTACCAGTACACCAGTGCTCCATGCACTTCACAAATGCTCCATGCACTCCAAGTAGACAAATGTACTTTAAGTAGATCTCCCCTGAACTACAACAACCTATAACTCAAATGATCTTACTTATGGAAGGATCTTACTTGCCTTCCTCTTTCCTCTCTTTATGACTACACACTATACTCCAAGTAGATCTTGCCTAATCCTGCTCCCTATTGTGTTGCTATCCTCCCTGATCTTGCACACCTGCAAATCAATCTAGTTCTACACACCTATAAACCTAGATCATGCACACACATACACCTGTAGATCATTGATCTTACTTACCATGTAGATCTCCTAACGTAGCCATGCACACCTATTGACCAAGATCCTACACACCTAAAGAACCCTTTTGATTCTTCAAAACCAGCACGCACACTTGGCACTATTGTGGAACTAGGAAGAACACCCTTGCTCACCTCACACACAGAAGGAGCTAACTTTGCTCAACTCAAACTAGAACAATTTTACAATATAGCCCATGAGTCTCTTAAATAGATATCATGCAAACAATAATTAGACACCTAATTACAATAATTAGATCCATAGCTTCTAGTCTAAAATTGGCTCTTGACATGCAAACACTTGGTTCATTAACTAACTACCCATAAAAATTGTAGTTATGAACCGCACAAGTGACCGACATTGGTCCTTATCTGCCTGCAGGTGACCGACGTCAATCGATCCTTGACCGACATTGGTTGCTTCTCTTCACTAACCTGACTAATGTCAGCTGATTAGACCGATGTCAGTTGCTCTGCAACTCAGCAACCTTTAGCAACCTCCTCCCCTGTTTGCATTAGTGAAGCTTTTAACTCCACAACCTAACAAATATAATCATCATAAACAACATCACATCCATAAACATCAACACAAACCATGAATAATGATCACATCTATATATTATGTACTCATAATCAAAATAGTGGTCATATACAAAATAATGAACATGTCTCTCAAAATTTATATACATCTTGATACATTGGATTACAAGATAGTATCAAAATCATATGATATATCAAAAATACAATGTCTCATGGCAGTCTATGACCCTAAAAAACCACTACTTCCTAGAGCTTGTCCACCTCTTAAGCCTACCTATCCCCCTATAGATGTAGCCCACTAACCTGGTGTCACATTTTTGGCCCCTATAGTGATCCATCCTCTATAGTCACCCTATTTGGGCTCCTCTAGGATACTTGTGAAAACCAAATCCTTATAGTAGCATAGATCCTCCAGTATCATGACATATCTCTCCATGGCAATAGTTTGTGGTAGTCTTTTAGGTGTTAATACTCTCCCTCCTACCTACTTGAGAGAGTCTCTCTCCTAAGTAACTATGGTTAGCTAAACCCTAGGTTGATCCCTCTCCATAGTTAGTATGGCCACCTAGCCCTATGATTCATCCCTCTCCTGAGTCATTGATGCTAAGGATGTTTGTGCCATGGCTAGTTCCACCCATGCCTAATCCCTCTTAGCAATCAATGCCTACATATTTGGGACATCCACACCCCTCTGATCACCACCCCCAACCTCTACATCTACATCCATGTCATGCAGGCCCTCATCACCTCTAAAAATGGTTATATCATAGTGTGCATGAAACCATGTGGGGTACCCATCAGTAATGCCTACATCATCAATCTCATCCCTCATCAATAGCTCTTCATAATCAATAAATACCTCCTTTGGCTATGGGGTTAGAAATAGGGACTCTACACCATCCTCTTATATCTAAGGAACTCCCTAGGAATATCTTATACAAGGCTAAACTATCTCCTCACTTTGTTGAAAGGGATCAACTCTACCTCTAGATATCACCTCACATAGATCCACCTATAGCTCTATATTAATAAAATCTACCTCATATGACTGGCCCATGAAGGAAATTAGATATATAGTCACCATACCGTGTCACCCACCACTAGTGCATCTAATCAGTCCCTATACCACTTAATATCACATGTCCCTTTTCTAAATACTATGAGTGTGTAGTCATACCTCCATCTCATGAAACCTACCCTAATATCCATATGAATGAAGTCATGCCATGGTAACCCACCTAGTTAGATAACTCTGATGTGTTTATAAGCCCAATAATGTTAAATAAACCCAACATTGATACCATACCTCCTTTGTGCCTTATAGCCCTAAAGATCTCAATATATCTACACTAATAATATAGGTCCCAAAGTGTACACTATCTAATCCATCACCATGCTGACTAAAACACCTAATAATAATGAAGTAAACCTATGATTACCTGAGTCAAGCAGTGTGTAACAAGTCACCACCATCATCATCATGGTGACAACCCATCTTGTGCCCCTATCAATGTGATATAAGGGTACATAGTGTAGACCTATAACATTCCACCTTGCATTTACTACATCATCACCATACAACACACCCATGAGATGGTCCCATTCCTTGCCCTCAATGTGTTTTATTAGCTCACATCATAATGGTAGCCACATGATATGATGAATATCATCTAGTAGGATCATCATCTCTCTAATAAGAAGCAATAATGTGTTAGTGGTTGGATCCCATCTCTTAATGAGTGCCAATAATATAGCCACATCTTAGGGCATGTGTTGATAGTACCTAATGATTCCTAAACCCACCATTAATACATTGTCCCACTCTTAGTCCATCATCACTCGATGAACCTCATCTAGCAACTATGATACTTCATCTCACATTTGTATCTACTCCTTTACTTGTACATTCATACTAATACCTTAGTTTTCCCAACTCATCAAAAATCACATATGAACTACTACATATTACCTATTCACTTATTCTACCAAATTACACCATAGACTTACCTTAAAATTTACCTATCTTACCCCATCTATCAACCCATTTACCCTTAACCCTTTCTTAAACACACCCTTATACTCTTCCTTTTTTACCTTGGACTTACAAAACCTCCCTAAGTTTACCTAAACCCTTATTTTACACTAAA
The DNA here is from genome assembly GCA_037957365.1 of Torreya grandis. Classification (NCBI taxonomy): domain Eukaryota; kingdom Viridiplantae; phylum Streptophyta; class Pinopsida; order Cupressales; family Taxaceae; genus Torreya; species Torreya grandis. The sequence goes on along the minus strand of JARHVA010002396.1, from coordinate 2,044,457 downwards.
CTCCTTTCTTCATCGACCATCAATGGTTGAGTGTTGACTAAAGATGGTTCCTTTTAGAACCATCAATGATAAATAATTAACCACTAATGGTTAGTTCATTGACCACTACTGGTCATACATAATGACCCATTGACAGTCGCCTATTGACCACTGATGGTCACTCATTGACTGGTGATAGTCGATAATGACTGTTAATCATTATTTTGTAGTTATCACTAATAATCCAACCCTAACCTTAACATCTTAAACCTACCAAAATGTCAACTAAAACCAATTAAAATATCATCTAAACCCATCTACCTTCTCCTACCTAAACTACCCCTCAATAATTTTACCTCATTTGCCACTTTCATACCCAAATAAACAAACCCAAACCTAAACATATCCCTAACCCTAATTATAACCTACCCATAATCAACCAAACAACTATTTAAATATAAAACATTACAAAATTCATTGTGCCCCTATCTCATTTCATGTTCATCAATGTAGAGGTTCCCTTAGTACCACCATCGCACCCCATACTCTCCCTCATCCTCTCTACATCCTTATCTTTCAAACCTTCACCTCACCTCGATAAAATCTCCACCAAAACACCTAATCAACACTTCACTCAATCACTCACTCCCACTCTCAACCATCATCATTATTCTCACAAGAACAAAATTCCAAGCACTATATGTTATAATGAATAAATGAGCAAATAGAACCCATTACAAACTTTTATCCTCACCCTTTTAGGGTTGATGTCTAACCATTGATGGTTAGTAGGTGACCATTTATGGTTTAACATAACCATTAATGATCAACCTCATTAAAAAAATTTCCAATACAACCTAACATTTTTTCAACAATCACCAAGCCACTAATGACCCCAACCATAATATTGGTCACTTTTCCAAACTTTTGCATGTTGTATGATGACCTTGCCTTGGTCACTTTGACTTCTATGAATAATTTACCATAATTGAAGAAAATTGAACTCATACTACTTTTGCACACTGATGTAAACATGTCTTCTTAGGAGCACTTCCTACCTTGAATACTTATGAATACACTGACCTTACCTAGGAGACTTGATTTTATGAGTGCAACCTAACCACCACTCCTATATGTAGTCACTTGGTCCACTTGTCACTTATCCTTCTAGTACCACCTATTTCATCTACTAGTTAAACCATGACAACCAATTCAATGCATGATATGTGATTTCACATTTAGTCATATTTTGTGCACATGTTTATGACTTAATACCCAAATTAACCTAAATTATAACCCACTTCATCACTTATCAAACTCACAACCAATTATTTCTCACCTCATCAAATCTTAGTTTGAGGGGGAACACCTCCTCCCATTCTCAGGGCAATCAAACGTTTGACCCACCATGCATTTTTTATTTTTTAACTTATAGATACAAACTACATAATTAAAAGGGGTAACATATAAAAACTATAAATCCACACACTACAGTTCTAGATGTCTATCTAACACCTAAACCACCCTTAGAACCCCTCAAGACCACTTGACAACCCTTAACTACAAAACCTAAGTCAAAGTGACTAAATTTGACCATTTTACCTTTGACCAATTGACTGTCGATGGTTAGGACAAATTGTTGATGACCAACCTTTTAATTACCTTAAGGGTTAAACTATATCTCAACTCCACCTTTTTTTTTATTCTTAACCACTCACATAATTATGCATGTTAAGACTAAAATTAGATGACTTATTAACACCATTTTTTAAATTATTGTTTCACCTCTCCTTTCCTTCTATAAAAAGAGAGGAGGAGGAGGAGGTGAAAAAAGAAAATAGGGAAATAATTATCAAAGAGAATAAAAAATTATTGGAGTTTATTGTATTAGAACTTATTTTGTGGGCATTATTCCAATGACTAGGTTAGAGATCTAAAGTGTTGTAATTCATCAATCAAAACCAAGACATTGACACTCTACCAAAATTACCCTAGCCTCTATAATAAGTTTTCAACCACCAACCCTAACATTATTCATGTAGAAGAGTTAAGTATCTATTTTTATTAATTGATTCCTTTATTTCTACCTCACAACTATCATTTATCCCAAACCCACCTCCCAAAATCACTCAAAAACCTTCCTAACAATATCTACCTTTACCCAAACCAAAACCCACAATAACCACTAATGGTCACCCTGAATTTTATTGGTCTATCCATAATCATTGATGATTACCCAACTACCTATGGTTACCTAACCACTGATGGTTCACCCAACTACTGACAGTCACTATGTGACAATTATAATAGCAAGTTTATTTGACCTATCAAACCCTAACCAAATCCCACTTTCTAACATTCCACTTAACCATAGAACATCACCCTATATTATGAACCACATATGATTCATGTAGCATCAATAGCTAATTATTTACTGCTATAATTATTCAAATTCATCTCTTTCAAGCACTTATTGTATTTGATTTTAGTATCTTATGTTATTTATGCAAGTAATTTATCTTTGATTTTTATAACTTGATTATTTAAAAGGGTGGATTGATAGCCTCTAAAAAAGCTCATGCTTCTTGGATCTATCTTTCTAGGCAATCCACACTACTATCTAACTAATCAACTATTTATTTGGTGATTTCTTATATGTAAGTCATTATTCCTAAGCCAAATAAGAGTATCTACAACCATCTGGATCACAGAGTGTAAACCAAATCTAGTTTATAATAACCTTTCCCTTCTTTCAAATTTAACAACTTTCTTCTTAATAAATAAATCAAAATTTTAGTGAAACATATGGGTATGGTTAACCTCCATAGTTAGTGCTCTGAAACATTGAGTTGATATTATTTATGAATGGAATAATTTTGGAGCATGTAACTTAGACACACCTTGTAGCATCCTTTCCCATTCTTCTTGAATGCATTCTTTTCAATATCTAGTATAGTGATTACCTTCTGAGTTGGGGGATTGAAAAAACATAACTCTCGATTCGATAAGAATTTAAATTTTATGTCACAATAATATTTCTTGAAGTTTTTTTTGTAATTATCATCCTTGTGTAAATTAATACTCATTGGATTCATCTTCATGAGATAATCACAATGGTATATGTTCTGGTACATTTTTTGTCAACCCCACAACACTAAATGTTATTCTTAAACCTTACATCCTTAATTTTGTACATAAAAATTCTAAACAATTGAGGGTATAGAAAAGGGAAAACTAATCTAAGAAAAAAAACAAGGAAGAAATAGATTTTTAAAATTTAAACTTGGGGGATACTACTATGGTTAAACAATTCTAGTTTGATGTGTAAGGCATGAATAATAATAATAATATTTTAATGATTTAAAATATGAAGTGCACTCAACTAAAGGACAATTAGACCAAATCATGATAGTGGTTCTAGGTATCTCTACATCCCTAAATAATACACACACCATGAAACCATCTAATAACTCTCCATCTATCCACTCATGTTATCCCAACCAAAACATTCAAAACTCAAATACTAATTTGAGAAACATGATACCAAAAATGGGTGTGTTCAAGTTTGATGGTAATTATATTATCACTTGGTTGATCAAATATAAAATCTATTTTATCTAAATCATACTCCATGTTCACAGAGCAAGGTCATGGCATATTTTTATTTGGAACCAAATTAGGTCATTTGGTAAAGATGGTTTTTATCTTAAAATATAAGTAAGGGCCTTGATATTACCTAGTTAATGTTTAGGATGAGCTACATCTACAATGTTGTAATACTATCACAAAAATTTACATTAGCCAATTAATAAGATTGAGATAAATGAGCACTGTTAAGGATTATATTTGGCAATTCTATAATTTATCTTTTAGGTGGATGACATCATAAAATATAATTTTAATGACTTATTATTTGATGGGCTCAAGGATATAATCCAACTTTATGTTCACATGTTTAACCCAAGTTTATTATCATAATCCCTTTCCTATACCTAGAAACCATGCTAATGCCAAGGTCAACTTATTCCATAGGTCAAACTATCACAAGTTGTATCTTTATATGACCTTATACCATGTTATTCTACTTGTATTACTTATGTGTGTTGTACTAGCTAATCCTATCTTACATAGTGCTACATGGATATGTTACTTTATGATGATAAAATAATGATATGCATGGATAGTGTAGACTACTTTCACTGGTTTTATGATTCATTAATGTTATTAATTTTTCATGATAGGCTAGTTATTACTTATCTATTTTGCTTGGCCATTTTGGAATTGATTTTGTGGCATAACTATGTCCCTTGAATGTAGTCCCTTGGACTTTCTTGTGACATATGTATTTCCCTTGATTGTGGCCCCTTAGCCTTATTTGTTGAGACATCTTGATATCCCTTCAGTGTGGCTCATTATCCTTGTGTTTACAACATCCTTGTGTCCCTTACATGTGGACCTTGTCTCTTTGTGTGTGAAACATATTTATGTCCCTTGTGTGTGGCCTTTGGCCTTATTTTATGAAACATATTTATATCCTTTTATTGAGGCTCTTGACCTTATGAATGACATTGTGTGCTTATGATTGGATTAATATAGGATTTTATTTTTTAATATTTTGAACTTGTTGATATTATTGATTTTACTAGTGTCATGATCAAAATCAATTACCTCCCCTTATATGTGTTAACGTGATTTTTATCATGCACATATTTATTTTGTAGTCTTATTTATTTAATACATCAAAGATGGTTACTAGTGCATGCCTTATTGATATATCTATCTTGACATTACACTTATATTCCATACATTACATATGTTACATACATGATTTGATGATATATACATTACTATGATGACATATTCTCCACATGTTGACTTGATCCTAAATTATTAAAACTTTATATATGACATGATATAATTAAGTATTCTTTTCAAATGAGATACTTATAAGTTATTATACCCTAATTTCATTTTAGAAACCTTAATAGAATAGAAAACATTTAAGAAAAGATAGATTCAAACTTATACAATACACAAAAATACTCATGAAAACTCATTTTAAATAAATTACACTAGATAAATATAAAAACAAATGTATAATAAGACGTAAGAAAGCTCTTAGTTTTTTTGTCCCTTTTTTTTGAGGTCTAACTATCTAAATGTTTCATCTATGTGATGTGAAAATTCTTTGTGTATGGTTCATTCCCACCTATTGTATCTTAGTCACTTCTATCATGTTAAGTGAGTATTGATAGTTGATATTGGCCTGTAATGATTGGTACTAACCTTGCACATAGAGAGTTCCTATCTTCTTATAAAATGATACACCTACATCTGTAATGCCTTTTGTTAGAGTATATTTCCCATGCTTTCTAGGTTCTAGCTAGAATTTTTGTATTTTTACTAGTTTTATCCTAAGTGAATATTTATCCCACATTAGCTAGTTAAACTTGAGTCTTGTTTCTCCTTGTCTACTTAAGCAAGGGATATACATTGTATTATACATGTTTTTCATAAAAAATATATATATAATAATTGGTTTCATTTATAGTTAGTTTATTTCTTATGTGTATGATGAAGCACTCATGGTTGTGGTAATGGTGTGTTGGAGAGATCTTGGTTGAAGACTATTGTGAATTCTTTCATGGTATCAGATCTACCCTCCAATAGTCTTTTATTAGTTTTTTTCATCCTTGTTTTAAGTATAAGAAGTAATAGAATATTTATTTGTGGGTCAATTATGTGGAGTGATAGAATATTATTTTCTAAACTATGTTGGAAGCTTTTGATCTGTAACATTAGAGGAGACTATATTGAAGACCAACAGGTCCCAGGATCTAATTTTTTTTCATACTTCTATTATGGTAAATAAATTTTTGAAAAAAACATCATTTTTACCAAAATGTGATATGTTTTGATTAACTAATATTTTCTCATAAGAAATTTTATTAAACTATTTATGGTTTATGAGCTCCTCTCTCACCACTTTCCAAAACATTTTATTGTTTTAAATGATGATGAGTATTAAGAATGTTATTGTCATTTTAATATTATATTCTAGGCACTCCTCTTCTACCATATAAAAATGGTTGGTTTTCTACTAGCTTCTCTTGATCTATGACAAATCACAGAAAACATTTTCTAATTTTTGTACACCTTGATTTCAACTTTCTAGATCATTTTGAAATTCTTAATTTCATTGAGTGATACAAAAGTTATGGTAGTTTTACTAACAACTTTTTTAAAAAAATGGGAAATAGGATATTTTTTATTTTATTTTTTATCCCTTAAGTGGAATTGTTTTTCCATTAAAGTGCACATAAGAGTGTATGGGAGGACTATTTGAATCTTTTTAATTCTCTATGGTTCAATTTTGGTTAAACTAAGTGGTTAGAAGGCTATGTTTGCCTTGAATACCTTAGAGAATTTAAATTTTTATTAAATTTTAATTAAAATAGACCATTAATGATGGTAAATTGATTATGCTATAAATTTTGCTTGATAACTCAAATTTGAGTGCCACATTTACAAAAGTGGTTTATTTTTTATTTTCATTCTATCTATCCTATTTTTATTATAAACGCACTAAAGTTATAAAGTGTCATATTAATGGGGGTTTCTTATACTATGGGTCCTACTACTTTTTTAGTTGTACTTCATATATGAACTATCTTAGATGCACTTTTGATTGATCCTGATGTCCTTTCACATGTGCTTTTTAGGTTGGTATTTTTTGTTGATGATCCTATTCTAGTGTGTTTTTGCATATATGATGACTCTTTTTTCCATTTGGTAGACTTTTACATTATCCCATAACATGCATTGGTACTTTGACAAGTTGGTTTTTTGTGTCATGTCTCCTCAAGGCCCTTTTCTTAGTGCATTGCCTTCTTTTATGGAGACATTTTTTCCCTTATTTTTGGAGCATCTCTCATGATACTTGATGGCTTATATGATAGGTTGGTAGTCTTCTTATTTTGAGTTATTCTAGTGAAGCCCAATGTCTTGTTTATTTCTATATGGTATTTTGTGTATGGGTTATATTATACTCACACTAGTTTATAAATTTCCATGGGGGTTTTGTTGATTCAACATTGTCTACCTACATGTGTTTGTGTGCTCTATTCTGGGCACCTTTTCACTTCTTTAGTTTCTTGTCTCTTCCATCAACACCATGGGCCATCATATTTGAGAGACATTATTTGTATTTTCAAAACCATTTTTATGATAGTTGACATTCTTCCTTATCTTTAAATGTAGCTATTCTAGTGAATCCCATCGTCTTTAAGTCTTTTTATCTTTTTTAGATAGTTTAATAGACTCTTTTAGTGTGACATAAAATTATTTTAGTGTATACATTGTTAGATTATTCCATGTTCAAGTAGTGGATTCTGAGACCACTCATACACACCTTTTTCATCACTCCACTAGTAACTTATGGGGGGTGTGGTGTTGAACATCTCTTACACATGCAATATTCTTTTGTACTTTTATCACCATTAATAGTCTTATTGATTCAAGATATTCTAGTGAAGCTCAGTGTTAGTTATTTTTGTGATTGAGTAGTGGATTTGAAACACTCATGCAAATTGAGTTCCTTTGTGACTTTCAAGTACTTGGAGTGTGGACTACTTCAGCATCATCTTTGGGAGGATTTATAGCTCTCTCTTCTTCGTTTCTCTCTTTGGATGGGGGGAGTTTATTCTACGGGTTTTCTCTATTTTCTCTACTTATGAGAGTCATATGTATATTTTACACTTTTTTGAGTGTTTTCTAGATTCCTCCTTCATACATGGGTATCTTATTCATGAACTTTATTTTTTATATCCCATGTGAGGATTTGTTACTTGTCCTTATGGACTTCTTAGCGTTTCTTATAGTGACACCAGTGTGGTATCCCCACCAGTGACACTAGTGTGTCATCCCCACTAGTCTTTGTGCTCATTTTTCACCATCTTATTAAATGGTGTTAAATTAATGCTTCTTTAGGTTCATCATTTTACCTAGTATATGGAGTGTAGTTTTTATATTCAGTTATCCTCATATTAATCACAATTCCTACTTCAAATTGGTGGTTACATTTACTCAACATCTATGTACTCTAATAAGATGGATTGACATTCATAAGGACATGTGAATTCATATTGTATCCTTTATTATTATACCCTCACTTCACTTGAGGGGGGGGATGGGGGGTATAGTATATCTCTCATGCTTTCTAGATTCTAGATAGGATTTTCATCCTTTAAATAGTTTTGTCTTATGTGAGGATTTATCCCACATTAGCTAGTTAGGCTTGATTTGTCCTATGTGAGGATTTATCCCACATTAGCTAGTTAGGCTTGAGTCTTGTTTCTCATTGACTACTTAAGTAAGAGATATACATTGTATTATACATATTTTTCATATAATTTTTATATATAACAATTGTTTTTTTTACATTTGGTTTATTTATTGTGTGTATGTTGAAGCACTCATGACTGTGGTAATGGTGTGTTAGAGAGATCTTGGTTGAAGAGTGTTTTGAAATATTTCATATTTATGACTTTAATCAAGTTTAGAATCATATAGATGTACTTATATGATTAAACTCTACTTATACATAAGTATTTTGATATCAAATGGGGATGTTAGGATTTGACTAACCTTGGTCAATCCTCATTGATTTACTAGGCACTAGACTACATTTATAATACTCCAAATAAGGCTCCAACTTGAATGTAGTTCTCTTGATAATGTCTATGTGTAATTATATACATAATGTTAGATGAAATTTATCCTATATTTCCCTTGATACAATCATGTATATGTAAATAGACCTTTAGAAACTTCATATTTAGCTCTAATAGTTTAGTAGATTCAATGTGTAAACTTGTCTATGTCTTAATAACTTAATGTTCCTATTCTAAGATATCTTATAGTGAATTTATATATATATATAATCCTATAAATTTAATATAAGGACCTAGTGGTATTAAAATATAACCAAAATAAAATAAATCTTTCCCACACAATGGTCATAAATTTAAATGTGCCTAAAAGAAATTAAAATATATACTTAGGTCATTTCCATCATTTTCATCACTATAGATAGTCAATACTAATCTTAAATGGTGAAACTAACCCAAGGCCTAAAAATAATATAAGATGGAATAAATGTCCTAATATCTCTATAATATGAAAAATCAATTTGAATATGGTAAGATAAAGGTGTCCCATGGTGAGGTAAAATCAGAAAGACAATGGAAAAACCAAATAAATATGTCAGTAAGTACTTAGTTCATAGTTTGAGATTTATACATACAAAAATTCTTAAAATCATTGTGAAACAAGGCTTATATTAAATTTGGGTAACTACATTTGTGTTCCCTTAATATATCTTTTTATTGGAGCTATAAATAATGGCTAAAATGGGAAAATAGAATGCAAACCTATATTGGTGATTATGAGTTTAGATTTTTTTTGTTCTAATGTCCCAATGATATCCAAGTGTTTAGGTATGTATATCATATGGTGTTACTTATGCATTTTGCTCATGTAATGTGATATTATTTAGAATCATGGAGATGTTAATGATCAATAGTTAGTCTAGTCGTTATGGAGAAGAAGAGGGGAATTATAATCTTGTTCACTTCCTGGTCAAAGAAAAGGATAAGCTTCCAAGTGATTATTTAAAAATATTTTACCTTAGGTTTCTAGAAGTTTGGGATAGTGTTAATAATATAAAAATTGATAAGCACAAGGGTGATAAATAGATCTATAATATTCTAATTAATTAAAAACTCAAATAAATATATACTAAATTTATTATGCTAAGATATGCTAAAAATAACAAGTACAACTATTTATATGTTTCAATGATAATGAAATCAATATACTTAGTTGGTTTTGATGCTAATAGAGATCTATATTTTGGATCAGTAACCTGATTTTAAAATTATACCTTTTTAGCTATGAATACTTGTATTGACCTTAGATAATTATCAATATATTTGTGTGACTTAGATGTAGCTATCTAGTACATAATACTTGATGAAACTAGATTTGACCACCTAGATGCTTTTGGGTTATATATAACCTTCAATCTAGTGTATTCATATATAGGTCATAGACTATTTCTCCTTATCAAAATATAAAACCCTATTTCTTTATCTTTGATAAAAATGGGTACCCCTATGTCAATGAGCACAAACTACATATTCAATACTCTAAATAGGGAATCATAATTATGTGGCTTGTGTGTGAATAAGAATGAAATATGTGATAATTAATTACATAGAGTGACCTATATTTTAACTTAGAAAATATGGTCCATAAAAGATAGTGGATGCAATTTTTTCAACAATCAAAAAGTCTAGAAACTGAAGGGTATAGCCATTAGAATTAATTTCCAAGTATACCAAATTGAAGTGATATATTATTCATATTTAGTTTATATATTTCCCCCCTTAATTTATTAATGAATTTGATATTGAAAGGAAAAATAATGCATACATGGGTGTGTATAACACACCTTGCCTTTATGGGAGTCTAAATTGAGTGCTTTGTTTGTGATTGACCTACAATCAATAACATGTTATAGTATATAATTAGTGCATATAATCTGAAATTTAAAGCATTTAAATGATTGAAATTAGAGCATAATGTTTAAGAGTACACCTATGTATTGATATAATCACCTTGCCTTTTGGTAATTTTATTTTAAAAGATGAAAGATGTATCATTATAAATCATTGAAATTGAGATTAAGATAAACATAAATCTATAAAGTGCATAATATATAAATATTTAATGAAAAAACTTGCCCCCAACCTTAGAACTAGAGGTGAATTTCCAATTGATAGCTGAGATTTGCTCAACTCTACAACCTAATTGTACTTATAACCTATTGAGTGTCAGTGAAAAAAATTAAATCACACTATAAATCTAGTTTGGTTGGATGATGTAATCAAGTCTAACCTATAAAATTGGAAATATTGACTGATTTAATCACCTTGACCATACTAAAAAATGACCAACTACTACATTATATTGGATCAATATATTTCATAAAATTCCAACTTAGTAGATGATAATAGTCCATAAAAGTGTTTTAAAATCTAAAACTAAAATTGATTTTACTATGTAGGTGCCTTTTTACATAGCATATACACCTTATGTATGTCTCATACTGAAACCTGGGTATAGTAATGGTACCAATGTATATAATTATACCAACAATCTATATTTGAATCATATAACTATGATTTAGCCAATTTGAAAACTATGTAAGTGTATAAGAACATGTTTCCATAACATTCCCCCACTGAAATATTAAACTAAAAATTGGTATAAGTGTGAATAACATGTTTCCATAACATGCCCCTAATCTATGTCTAAAACTTTGAAAAATGTAGAGGACATGTTTCCATAACATGCCCCCATTACAATATGAGTTTGTGAAAAATGTGGAGGCCATGCCTCTATGTCATTCCCCACTAATATTCCCCCTTTTGAAGTGAGGATAAGTAAAAATAGGTAGTCTCATTACATCAAAATGATAAAACAATTATATACTCTATATATTAACCATGTGGTATATTTAAGGAACATGTTTAGGTGTATATATATTTGAAGAATGTAGAATGTGATCACATCAAGTCCTAAGATGAATGATATAGATCATATATATTAACATTAAAATCTCAAAAATCATTCAATCACACACACAAGAACATTCAAAATTAAGTCAAAAGATAATTCTCCAAGGAGATCATAGATAATGGGCATGTTCAAATATTGCACAATCAAGGCACACGACTTATTTAGATGCCCACAAAATAAATAATGGCATATTTAAATTTAAGAGAGGAAAACAAATTCATGGAGCCATAAACAATGGAAAATATTCAAATTCATAAAAAATAAATACAAGACACTCAAGGAAGTGCACAAAGTAAAAGTATAAGTAATGAGCATAAATATATCATACTAGTCCCTAGATATATGTTAGTAAAAATTGTTAAGTACATAACATATCAAGTACACTATAAAAGATATAAATATGGATAAAGACATGTGTAAGTATAAAATCTAAAACATGATAATGGAAAATGATCATCAAGTGATATATATTGGGTGTATCATGATCAAAGAAACAAATGTCTCCAATGTCCACATCAAATTAGTAGAGAGAAGGCCCAACATCTTAAAGTGCATAGATCATGTATATGTGTATGCATGTATAACACTCAAAATATGAATGAAACATATCTTTATATATAAATAAATGATATTTTATCCACTAACATGAAACTAACATAGATTCCAAGGAGCTAATAAAACATTTAAAAGCTACAAATATTTTTGGATTGTTTGATTTTAAAATTTTTTAGGTATTTTTGAATGTTTAAGATGATAATCAAGGAATTACTCATCATTAAAAGGTGTAGGATCATGTTAGACATTTTTTAATCTTTGATTGTAATGATGCATTGTCACCTCCTCAATATTTATATGTAATGGTTTTCTAGAAGCCATCTGTGGAGAGGGATGGCCATATCCACCATGGTGTATACAAATCTCCTAATTCCTAATGGTGAAGGTGATACACATATTTTTTTAATTCAATATTGAATTCCAACTAGAAAACTAGTGTTGTCCAAATTTTAATGTCAAAAGTAGGTCCTAGTCTAATATCCATATGATCATTGAGACCATATTTGGTACATAGGATATTGGTAGGTGAATGTGCCCATGAAATTTTGGCATCAATGGGGAGTGTTAATTACATTATATTGTTCCCTAATTTTTTAATAAATATGGTGTTACACATTGTATCCCAATTTTTCATATAAAACTAGATATGCTAGAAATACACCCCATCAATATTAATGAGAATAGTTAATGTTAAGTATTCATGTTTTTTGTACCTTTGAAAGAGGAATCATTTTTGAAAGATTGGTAGGATTTTGTTTTTTTTTGCTTTTTGAACAAAACTTATATGTGTCCTTCATTCTTGTATTTTTTAATTTTGTTCCTCAATGCCTCACATTGAGTTGTATGATGACCAATGATTCAATGATAATTAAAATATGTCACTCCTTTAGGAAGAAGTTTACTGCCAAATCTATGCATGTTTTGAGATAAATATATCATATGATGATTAATTAACATGGTAAGTATTATATCTAGAGTATATTGGTTTCTTTTGATCTATAAATTTTTGTTTGGAGTCTTATGAGAAACATGCACATTATTCACATGATGTATTTGTATTTGAATTTTATAAGGTTGAATTAATGTGTATATTCAAGAGGGATGTATGGAATAACAAGAATTTACCTACTCATTTGTTATTTTTATTTTCCCTTATGTTGATTTGGTTATGTATTCTCTTAAGGTGAATGCAACTTATTTGTGTCAGGACTTGTAGGTTCTAATAGTTTATTCAGAAGGTACTCAAGTGGATCAAAATTTATTTTTTTGTAATTTTTCATCTATCCTATCATAAGCTAAATCATCACTATCATATTAATATGTAACATGGCCATATTGATGTTTAGTACTAACTAATAAAGGAAGATCCAATGGTGGTAACTCTTACAATTTTGGTATCATTTGTTCCTTAGGTAATGGTTTTTATTTTTTGTGTGCATCTATGTGCACCTTAGTATTTATTATCTTATTTACATCTGAAGATGAAGGAGCCATTTTAATTCACTCACACATTTCATAAGTGTGTATATTATCAAAAGGAATATAGTTTTTAGGTGGTATCACTATAGGAATTCCCTCTATATAAAAATGTATCTTTTTTCAAAATTTGAAAGGTTCATCATTAGTTAGCATTGTCAATAAGATCCCATCATATATGAATTTTACACATTGATGCAATGTAGATAAAAAAACCTCCATTATTTGTATCCATGGTCTACCAAAGAGTATATTATAATGTAAATATTGAGACACTACTTTAAAAGTGGTTGGGACCATTTTTTGTCCCAATATGATTTTGGCCAACTAGAGAGCTATGCAAATTATCATATCACTTAATATGGAGAATCAATTTTTAAATAAGATTAATGTTAATAACCATGGTGGTTAGGAAATGTGTGATACAAATATTTAGGCTTGATCCATTATTAACAATCACCCTCTTTATTCCCTTATTATGCATAATCACTTATATGAATAAAGGTAAATCTTGGTTAAAAATATCTTTTTATGGTAAATATAATGGATTAAATGGTAATAAGTTTTTCATTATTGTTGAGATCATGGCATGATATCCAAAAAGTAAGTTATCTCAATATCATTAAAAATTTGTGACTTATGTAATACCTCATATATAATATCCTTATAGATAGCAGATTACTTTATAAATTTTAGGATTGATATCTTAGCACGTGTGTTGCTCAATAGGTCAACAAGGTCATATATTTTAGATTTGATCACAAGTTTTAGCTTAAGAGGCACTTTTTGTATATTAACAGGTGGTATATTAGGTCACACACCTTACCATTTTGATTAGTGATGGCATTTACCATGAAATACAATATAAGTCATAGATGATAAAGGGTGCAAAATGGTAGCTATCACTTAAATATGATCTAGTGGAATAAATGGTTGAGACCATGCATGTTATCATCTATCTATTGGATCATTATTATAAAATAAATTATGAAGAGAGATTAAATGGTGTTTTAATTTAAAAATCCTCTCATTATAATAACATATCTAACTATTTATTTTGATTGTACCTTGGATTAGCTTATGCAATAGTAAACTATTGCTACAATTAAAACTTGTAACATAAAATGATCTAAAAATGCATTCATATTGAACATATTTATATGAAAGGAAATATAATTTTCAACTTGTGAGATCTTTTCAGATCCAAAATTAAAAATATAAAATAGAGATTCAAGAAACCCTATATCAATATATAGGGCTTTGTGGATGAAATGCTAGGTTCACCAAATGTTTAAACCTATGTTCTTGAAAGTTAGGGATAGGGTTAAGAATATATAAATGAATAAGCATTAGGGAGATAAATAGATCTATAGTGGCCCAATTAATTAAAAAAATTAAACATATACTAAATTTATTATGATAAGATATGCTAAAATAAGTACATTTATGCTAAATATTATAATGATAATGAAAACACTATACTAAATTGGTTTTGATGATAATATAAGTATGGATCTGGAATAGGAAGGGAATAGACTAGATATTTATTCTAGATAAGTCGCCTAATTCTATAAATTATACCTTTGTATCCCTAAATGCTTACATCAACATAGGATTATTTCATTAACACTTATATCTGACTTAGACTAGGTATACAATACAGAATACATATTAAAAATAGATGAAACCACATGGATGATTCTAGGTTATATGTCACTTTAACTTTAGTACATTCTAATATGGGCCATGGACTATTTATCCTTGTCAAATGATAAAAACCTAATTCTTCATCTTCATATTGGTTATGGGGGAAATGGATTAATGGTTACATTATGTCAAGATTCCCTAAAAACCCCTCAATAATTGAGCATTGCTTACATAGCCAATATTCTAAAGAGGGCCTCAAACTTATGAAATTATCCCCTATATGTTGTCTTATGTGTGAATAATGATGAAATGTGTGACAAGTAAGTACATAGAGTGACCTATATTATAAATTGTAAAGTATGGTCCATATAATCATCCTTCAGTACTTCAAACTTGTAGATGTGATGTCCCTATGACTAGTATGAAAATGTGATAAAATAGGGAAGTTTTGCTCACTGGAATGTTTGATTGAGTGCTTTTGGTAAGTTTCCTTGTAAGAGATAATAAGCTATTAGGTTTGTGCTAGGTTAGGAATGAATGAGTATAGATCTTGTATTTATATGAATCCTTTTGGATAATATCTCACATTAAATCACTTAGGATGTGTTAAGCATTGCTAAAAATTAACACATTACTAAAAATCAATAAACCATTGTAAATGGTTTATATATTTAATTTATATAGTTTCACTCAAGTTAACTCAATGAATGATTAAAAGGATCCACCATTATGACATTAGATTTATTTATATATATATATATATATATATATATATATATATATATATATATATATATATCAATCTCATTCAAGTTCATTAAATTTTACTCAATATATAATACATTCATGATAAAAAGACAATGAATAGTGTATCATGACCTTAATACCAATAAGTGTGGAGTATAATTACAACCATTTGTCATTAAAATTGTAATAATTTATACCATCATTGTCAAAACTTAAATGGTGAAGACATAGACTATGTTAATGTCCCCACTCTTATAATATATGCCTGTGATTGTCTCTCAAGCTAAGATGTCTATAAATATGAGTCCCTATTCTTAAATATTGGAGTGTATTTGAATGGTATATTCCTATAGAATCTATAATATTATTTATAATATGTCTCAAATATGTAAACCCTTCTCACAAAATCTATAGAAGATATGCCCCATACTCTATCATATTGATATCTGGAATCATTTCAAACCATATGTGATTTACCAAACTCTAATAATTTGAATCATGTATAATGTGTCAAATCATGATAATATGAGTCAAGTTTAATGTTCCAAATTTTGATAAAATGAAACATGTATAATGTGTCAAACTCTAGTAATATGAATCTTTAAAGCCATTATGTCACATTGAATGTCTTAAAATATAAAAAATGTTATTTATTTACCAGCTTAATTTTTTAATAAGCCTGATTTATTCCCTCCTTTCAATATGAGGGATGAAAATGTCAAATTTATCATGTTGAAATATTTAATTATCTCTTGAATTAATCATATGAAATATGCAGTTTTTCATTTATATCATTGTAATTTGGATTTTTAATTATTTCATGTCAAGGAGGCATATAAATATAATATTTTTTTGATAATTTCACTCATTCGATAGTATAGAATAATTATCGAAGGAAATATTATGTATATATAATCAAGAGTTACACCCATTTTGTAAAAATAGAGAAACAATTTTATAAAAAGAGAGTTGTCATAAAAATTTACATGATTCAAATTATCACTAGGATTCATGGAGATGTTACCATTAGAATAAAATATTGCTTGTGTTTTAACACAACTAATAAGGGTGATTTTGATATATGATGTTTAAGATATCATCTACAAAATGTATACATGTATTAAATTATAAATTGACTTTGATATATTACATAGTTAAAAATTCAACCTATATAAAGAGGTTGAATTTGTAGAAATTTGAAATTCATTTACACATTGTTGATAGTGATTTTGAGATTTGAGCCATATAGATCTATTAGTTACCCAATGTGAGTATTTTAATACTACCTTATATTCCCAACCACTAGGATATATTATGTAGAAATCTTCACATTTTATCCATTCTTTTAATATCAAAAAACAATGGAAATTTTTTATTTCATGAATTAGGCATTTTTAGGTAGTTTTTTAATAAATTTGGAGGGATGATGATACTATCCTTTCTAGGTAACTACCATTGAACCTATAATATAACCATCCAAAATTTTAATATTATTGACCGATGGAATATACTACCTAGGATGGTAGTTTCTAATGATAATGACTATGTTTGTCAGATGTGTCTTTGGGATTTGAGAGCTTTAAAAGATTTTTTGTAAACTTGTTTGTATGAATCTTGATTTTATATAATTTTTTTTTATTTATGTGTATTTAAAAATATATTTTCATGTGAGAGAGTTTAGATATGGCTTCCACATGGACATTATATGTATAGGCTAGGATAACTTACAACCATCCTTTTTCTCTTAATAGACTAGGACTCGAATAAGGTTAATTGAATAGATCTTGTGTATACTTGGATGAGTAGTTAATGACCTAGGGTATCTATCTATCTAGTAGAGGGTAACCTACAACTAAAATTTCAAGAGAAAAAGGTTCCAAATTCTAAGCCTATGACAGAGATATAACTCTCATTATACCTCAACAAAGATAAATGATTTTAAATATTAAAGTAAATTAAATTGTAGTAAGGGGTACAAGTAATGTAAATAATAGTTTAGTGATTGTAAAGAAGGTAAAATGTAAAATTCAACCAAAAGGGGTTTTATGTAACCTAACATTATAAATGGAAAGTTTAAGAAAACTTATATCTATACCAACTTATTCAATATAAAGAAGATCATAAGGAAGAATTACACATACATCCACAAAGAAATAAACAACATCTAATCTACTAAGTAATGGAAAGAATATAGGGATAGAAAGAATTACCTTTTGGGTAGATCCATCGATGCTGCAATCTACCCCTTTGGCTCAAGTGGAACTTTTCAAGAGATTTTTTAGGTTATAAACTTCGAATGGAAATAAGAATACATATATATCCTTAGTTTGGAAATCTAAAGACTAGGTGTACCTCCTTGGTTTGACTTCTTCTATTGAGCTTCAAAGACCATAAAAAATACTAGACCTTTGTTTAACCCTAAATTGAGATGGGTCAATATAATATAGGGTTAATATTATATAATTGAATAAATCAAGGGTGATAAATAGATCTATAACATGTTAACTATTTAAAAACTTAGATAAACAATATCATTAATTTATAATACTAAGATATGATAAAAATATAAAGAATAGCTATTGATTAATATAATGATAAATGAAAAATAAAATTTATTAATTGGTTTACTATGTGCATTTAGATTTGATATTGAATAGGCTAGAAGTAGATTGGATTTGGATTCTAGATCAATCATCATAATCTATAAATTTACTTTTTGTGGCCTCATATGCTTACATAAAATCTAGATAGTTATGTCCACATTGGTGTCTGAGTTGGATGTAGGTGTCTATTACATAATGTGGAATCGATCTAGAAGTGAAAATTATAATATTCTAGGTTTTTAGTCTCCTTTATTCTAGTGTTTTTAGATCTCATGCACATGCTATCAGTCTTTGTCAAATGATTAAATCCTAGATTTCTCACCCTTGGAGTGACCTTGGAAAAAATGGTTTAGTGAGATCATGGTGTTGATTTTCCCTAAGGAATCCTCTATCAATGGTCACTATCTACATAGCTAATACTTGAATAGGGCCTTACACTTATGTAGATCACCTCTAAGTGTTGGCTTGTGTGTGCATAAGGATACAATGTCTGATAAGTAAGTACATAGAGTGACCTATATGTAAATTGGAAAATATAGATCATGGAATTATCCTTTAGTACTTTATACTTGTATATAGGATATCCATATGATTGATATTTAAATAGGAAAGAATAAGGAAGCTTTTCTCAATTGAATTTTTGATTGATCAATTTTGGTAAGTTGCCTTTGAGTTGTTAGGTCTATGCTAGGTGAGAAATGAATGAGGATTGATCATGTATATATACCAATTTTTTTTGTAAATATGTCACATTAAAAAACTTAGGAAAACTATAAGGATACATTTAATTTTAAATTTTTATGACTTTAGGGTACTGGACACTTAGTTTGGTACATGACACTAACATCAATGTAAGAGTCTCACATGGATGTAAGTGTCTAGGAAGATGGAAAATATATACAGGTACAAATATTTTAGCGGATAATAATAATAAATTTAATAGAATTTTTAGTATCATAGAAGGCTTGGTCATGATAATAAAATATGGTCAAACTAAGAGATAAGCAATAGGCACTAGAGCTAGTGGATGTGAGCCTTTCGACAATGAGAAGGTCTAGGAACTTAAGGGTACATCCATGAAAATTAATTTCCAAGTATAAAATACTAAGGTTATATATACTTTAATTTTTTTTTCTACATACCTAACCACCTAATCTAGTAATGAAATTGTTAGTTTAAATGAAAAGTAATGCAAACATGGGTATGTATAATAGACCTTGTCTTTGTGTGAGACCCACTAGAGTGATTTATTGGTGATTTAAATGCAAAAAGGAAAATGTTATAATATATAATAAATGCATATAATATATAATTTAATTAATTTTAAATGTTTGAAATAAAAGAGAGAAATTTTATGAGTACATCTATATAGTGATGCAACCATCTTGCCTTTTGTCCTTTTTATTGGATTAGATGCTTCAATATGAAGTATTGGATATGAAATTGGGAAAATTTGAAAACATACAAGTGAATATAAAAATGGAGGGAATTTTTCTAACAACCTTGGATAAAAGGTGATTTTCCACCTAGAAGTTGAGATTATCTCAATTGTGTAACCTAATAATACTTATAACCTAGTGATTGTGAATGATCCAAGTCAACTCACATGATAAATATAGTGAGGGTTAATGATTTAATAAATATATCCTATAAAATTGGTAATATTGAGTGATGTAATCACTTCAACCTTGCCAAAAGTTAACCAACTACTATAGTAGATTGCCTCAATAATAGTCCACAAAATTCCATCTTGGTATATGCTAAAGCCTATAAAAGTATTTTAAATCTAAAATATTATTTTATTTTATAACTTAAGGTGTTATTTTTCATGACATATAAACCTCATATATGTCTCAAAAAAAAACAAGGTATAACAATGGTACCAATGTATATAATGTTTCCACAAATGTGTATCTAAATCATATAACTTTGTAATTTAGCCAATTTTAAATTTTACAAGTGTGGAAGACATGTTTCCATGACATGCCATGATTAAAATCCAAAAATGATAATTGGTATAAGTGTGGAGAACATGTTTCCATAACATGCCCCCATTGCAATCTAAAATTGTGAAGGTATGAAATCCATGCCTCTATGACATGCCCCCATTGATATGCCTTATTTTTAATGTAAGTGGTGTTTAACCCTAAAATTTAGATATGAGAATATATGGTTAAATGGGTAGAGTTATCTTAGGGTACAAGGATGGTAGACTATCTCTAATATAGGTCAATTATTTGTGAAACATAGAAAAAACATATACTAATTTTATTATTTTGATATGATATAGATAGAAAGTACAATTATGTTAGATATTTTAATGATAATGAAAATAAGATGCTTGGTTGTTTTTAATATTAAAATATATTTGTATTTGGAAGAGGCAAAAATAAGAGTGGATATAGATTTTGGATGAATCACTTGATTCTATAAATTATACCTATGTAGTTGTGGACACTTATATTAACCTAAGATGGTTACATTAACACTACTATCTGGCTTGGATGTAGGTGTCTAGTATCGAATACCTTATAAAACTATATTTGACCACATGGATGCTTATGGGTTCTGTGTCACCTTCACTCTGGTGCATTTAGATATGGGTCATGAATTGTCTTTCCTTGTCAAATAGTAAAACCCTAGCTCTTCATCTTCATAATGGTTATGAGAAAATGGTTTGGTGGACACATGTTGTAAAACTACCCAAAATACCCCTTTTTCAATGAGTTTTACCTACATATCCAATACTTTTAAGAAAGCCTCATAATTATGTATTTATCCTATATATATTGGCTTCTATGTGAATCATGTAATGTTTGATAATCAAACACAACAATGACCTAGCTTGTAACTTAGAAAATATAGATTTTGGGCTACTTATTTAGTAATTCAAACTTGTATATTTGTTTTCCATATGAATTATATGAAAATATGATAAAATATTGAAGATATGATCACTTGAGTGCTTGATAAAATGATTTTGGTAAGTAGCCTTGGTCTTTTATAGTTTTATGTTAGGTGAGGAATGAATGAGGATTGATATTATATTTATACCAATCCATTTTAATAATATATTACATTAAATGAATTAAGCTAACCATAAAATACATTTCATTTTTAAATTACTACTTTAGGGAACTAGACACTTACATTGAAATAAGACACTTGAATTGACATAGACATTTGATTAGGACACAAGTGTTCAAGTAGCTATAAAATAAGCACAGGTCTAAAACTTGTAGAGATGGAAGGTAAGAAAGTTTATAAAATTTTGGGTAAGATAGAGGGGATGATTCATCACAATAACATTTTTTAGACTAATAAATAAGTAATTAGGCATATAGATATAGTGTATGTGAGTCTTATGGTAGTGGGAAATGTCTATAAGATGTAAGTACATCCATGATATGTATTTCAAAAGTGTACAAAACTAAGGTGATATATAATTTAGAAATTATTGGAATTAAAATTACTGATAGGGTGGTGGTGAATTAGTATTCAAAACATTTCATTAAATTCACTTAAGAAATCATGAATAATTCAAGAAAACATATAGATCTAACAAGCATAAACACTTATCCACATAATCTTGAAACATAAGAACACATCATCTATGTGGGAAAACCTAAATGGGAATAAAAACCATGAATATATATAAATTAAATATATTCCTATAATACAAAAAAAAAATTAGTGAAGTACCAACTTCACATGGAGCACCAACCCCAAGTAGTTAAGCACTAACCCAACTAGGCTTTAGCAAGTACCAAATTACAAGGAGGCACCAACACCCTAGATAACTCAAAACCAACTTATTAACTTGAAAATATTTATCACCTTCATAAAATATTGTTTCTCACACAAAAAATGATGATCACTTTCTTTATCTCTTCTCACTCTTATATCCCTCTCAAATTGCCTAATAGGCTCCTTCACTTAACTAACCCTCTTCTTGACTTGATTAGTTCATATAACATTTATTTACATGCATATAACCTATATAAAATCTTCATAATATATATTATAAAATAATTTTATTTTCTAAAATACCTCCTTCTCAATAATATGTTATTTCATTCGCTTGCTCTCTACACACCAAATAGGCATAAAACTACCTTGTATATATACAAGCCTCTTGATCATATACCTATTGGTTAGCCATATACACTTTAAAACTTGTATTTTAATTTAAATAGGTCATATAACATGTTTCATATATTTATAAATCATTTAAATATGTCATCCATGACATAAAAGACCATAGTTTCTTTTAGGCCTTAAGGAGTCCTAATTAAATTAGGCCTTCATTAGCACATATTAACATTTGATATCCTTATAACACTTTTAAAAAAAAAATTAAAAATTCATATTACACTCAAATATACCCCTAATGATCTCATCTTATGTCCATGATACTTTTTATCTTCAACCACCACTTGAATCACACCATCAACACTATTCACAATTAGGCATGTAAACCTACAAAAAAGTTGTCAAAAAAAAATTAATAATGTATATATTCACATAAAAATGAAAATAAATAGCATGAAAATAAAATCCATTAGTTTAATACCATCACAATTTTATTTATACTTTTCAACTCATTACAAAAGGGCACAAATAGATCTCTACAAGTAGCCCACTCAGAACTACTAGAACACTCTAAAACCCAGTCATGAGCAAAATGATATTAAACACCTAAAATAACACTTAAAATTATAAATTATACTTTAAAATATCATTTTAAATATATAAAACACTATAAAATACAAAAATCATAGGGTCTAGTCAAATATTGGTCTTGCGAACCAATCTTTTGACCTTACTACATAGAGTCAAACCAAAACTAGAAAGGCCATTTTAGCTTCAACATTTTAACCACTTAAAATATATATAAAAAATTATAAAATTAATTTATATGACATAAAATTAATAAATATAAACACCATATTAATTATATACTTCAACTCAAGGCATACAGCCGAAAACTCATCACTGTAACTTGCTTACCTAGAACTGCTAATTTACCTTAAAGCATAGTCATGATGACAATGATATTAAATCACCTATATGAAAATTTAAAGATACTTATGATAAATTTATATGATATATAATATAATTATAGAATTATCATATATAAATATAACATGGTCAAATGGTAATATTGGTCTTATAAACCAATCTTGTAACCTTATATCTCATTGTCTCATCTGAACCAGACAGGTCAACTTATGAGTAAATTTTTTCACTAACCTGAAAAACTTATAAAAAAAATTAAAATGTATTAAAATTACTGAAAAAAATATCAATGCACTTGATTTCATTGCTATTTCATGATAACACATTCCTAATCATCTTCTCACTGTTACTTGGGTTTCTCACTATTTCCACCATTAAGCCTATTAGTGACTAGCTAACTTGGATGACTAGTTTATCATACTTAAGGACTTTAAATTGTCTATAAACGTTAATCTACATGAAATATGAGTCTCAATATTCATCCTCCATTAATTTTCATACTTTAACTTGGTCAAATTTGACTTTTATAGTAAATCTCTAAAAATTAGCACTTTCTTGTAGGGTTTACTAACACACTTGACAACTCAATCACACTTAGAGGTGTTTGTGAGGGTTGAATACAAGATAAAATATATTTTATAATTTTTTAAGACCATTATATTATTTTTTTAATAACATATTCAACATTAGGTCCTTATTAGTGTTCTAAGAGGGTTTAAACATGTTTCCATTCTTAATAATCATTCATAAAGCATAGCCTCTTAATCCAAAAAAAATGCATATAATTTTGATCTAAGACCATTACACATCTAAAATTAATATCTTAGGTTCCCATGTAGAGTTTACACATGCCAATAAACACCTAAAATACCTTATTAGGTTTGCATGCCTTCATTGTATGTACTTGAGAGACCTCAAAACCACTTTCTATTTCTTTTATTACAAACCATGACCTCAAACTACATGAAAACACCTAAAAAAACATAAATAACCTCTATAAATTATTACATGAGCTCAAAAAATCTAAAATTTTAACATGACCCCTCATTAGGCCACACTCTTTCTCTTTGCTTTCTAGACCTTGACCTACAAATCACATTAGGCCTTGAAAATGACCTTTATGCCTCTTTATTTGTGATATAAAACTCAATCACATACTAAATAAAACTATCTCATGATTTAATAGTGACATACATCCTTCATATTCCTTGAAAATAGGTTATGATGCCTCATTAGGCCAAGCATGGTCTATAAGTGGATTAGTTGCATATTTGATTTGTAGATGTTACCCATGTAGGCTCACCTTGAGACTCTCATGAGTGATCCAATGTCTCAAATTAATTATAAATAAAAATTATTAAACCATTCATGCCTATGTGCACTCATCTCACCAAGACACCAAGCTCATACCTTCTCATATGAACTTTACATGCCATGACTAGTACCATGTATAGGCTTCTCAAGCACTTAAAACTTGACAACTAAACTTAAAACACTTATGAAAGTATTAATGATTTATTTATATGATCACACAATTCCAAAAAAACTCTCACAAGATTGTGCTTACTTAAGCTACCAAACTTCATTATGCACACCTTCTCACAGGGTCTAGATTAGGCTTCTCAAGATACCTTGTCCTCAAGAACACTCTTTAGACAACACTTTTTAACCAATAAAACAATATTAAAATCAACCTTAACATAATAAAATATAATATTCATTAGGTTTACTTCAAATTATCTCTCAATATAAGAGACATTAGGTTGCCTTCAAATTATCTCTTGTCCCATGGCTTCCTTGTCACATCAAGCATACAATCTCATACCTCAAAGACTACTCACTATGCATCTTCACTAGATACAACTTGACATCAATAAAATCAACCTTGAAATTAATTTCATCAACCTTGACATCAATGAAAACACTTCTTAATAAAAATAATGTCTACATCCCCCCTTTTAATCTAGTAATGAAATTATTGGTTTAAAGGAGAAGAAATGTATAATTGGGTGTGTATAACATAATTTATCTTTCTTTGACTCCAACTTGTGTGATTTAATAATGACTAACCTAAAACCAAGGACATGTTATAGTATATAATCACTTTATTTTATCTAAAATTGAAAGAGAGTAAAGTTTAGAAGTACACCTGAGAATTAATGCAATCATCTTGCTATTTGGAAATTTGATTTGAAAGATCTACCATTATGAATCATTTAAATTTAGAATAAAAAATATATAAAATATATAAAATCCATTTATCTAAATAAATATAGATATATTAGAGGACATATACCCCTAACCTTGGATAAAATGAGTTTCTACCCTATAATTGAGATTATCTCAACCATACAACCCAATATTACTTATAAACTAATAAGCGTGAGTGAACCAAGTCAACTCACACTATAAATTTTATGAGTTTTGATTATTTGATCATTACCAACCTATAAAATTTAAAATATTGAGTTATTTAATCACCTCAACCATAATAAAAAAACAAACCACCTACTATAGTAGATTGCTCAATATAGTCTATAAAATTCTAGCCCGGTTGGTGGTGATAGTCCATAAAAATTTATATAATCTAAAATTAATTTTATTTTGAAATTTTAGACACAAATTTTATAGGATATGAACCTTAGATATATCTCATATTGAAACTATGTATATATAAAATTTTAACATAAATGTGTACTTGAATCATATAACTATGCCATTTATCCAATTTAAAATTGTGTAAGTCTGGAGAACATGTTTCCAGAATATGACCCAATGCAATATAAATATAAAAAAGGTGTAAGTGTGGAGAACATGTTTTCAAAATATGCCCCCACTACAATCTAAATTTAAGAACTAGTGTAAATGCCAATGTGAAGTACATGTTTCTAAAATATGCCCCTACTATAATATAAGTATGTTGAATACTAAAAAAGTGTGGATAAACAAAACATGGCCCCACTAAATCTTAAACTATGACAAATGTGTAAAACATGTTCCCATAACATGCCCCCACTACAATTTGAATCTGTAAAGCAATGTGAAAATCATGCCTCTATGGCCTACCCCCACTAATATTCCCCTCATTTTAAGGTAAGGGGAATTAGAAATTGGTAATTACCTTACCTCCAAAGGATAAAATAGCCATGTAAAGTATGAATGTACCATGTAGGATATAAAGGTAACATGTTTATATAGATTTATCATTGAAGCACAAATAATTTGATAACACTAAGTCCTAAAATGCATGATGTAGATTATGGCAACATCTAGATAGTAACTCTATAATCTAAATAAGCAAATTAAAGCATTAAAAAAGTAAATTAGGAGACAAATGTCTAAAGATACTATAAACAAGGGGCATGTTCAAATTCTACACAATTGAAGGGACATGACCTAGTCAAATGTCCACATAAGCAAGAATGACATATTAAAATATCAACATATAATAAACAATGGCATACTCAAATGTAAAAGAGGAAAATATAGGCATGAAAGCTACAAATAATGAAGCATAGTCAAATTCTCAAACAATCAAGATAATATCAAGGAAATACACTCATGGAAGTGCATGAATGAAATCAAAATAAACTAACATAAACATATGAATTATTCCATGGATAAATGCTTTAGTAAAAAATGTTAAGTATATAGCATATCAAGTACATTTTGAAAGATATAAGCATGGATAAAGGCATGTGTAAGTATATATATGAAATCAAACATGATAATGTAATGTGATTGTAGAATGGTATAACTTGGATGTATCATGATCATAAAGGTGGCTTCCCACAACAACTCATGATGTGAGTAGAGGGAAACTCCAACATCTAAAAGTTCATAGATCATGTAACTTTATATGTGTGTCTCATAGTTTAATGATGTGTGAAACACATGTGTATATAATAAGTACTAATATACCATCTAAAAACATGAAACCAATAACATATATTTCAAGGATCTAATAAGATACATAAATTTTGAACATATTTTTGTCTTTTTGAAGTTTTTCTATTTATTTTTTTGTATTTTTAGAATATATGAAAGGAAAATACTATCCTGTGATCACATCTTAAGGATGGTCATACGTATCTCCCCACTATGAACCTAGTGTAATAAATTGATGATGTTTTTTTGGAATGTGCATAGGTTTAATATTTGGAATTATAAGATTTATGATGATTTACATATGTTTAATATGACTATGTAGTTGTGAATAAATAATAGGAGTAAGGGATTGTGGAGCCCATCATTGAGTGGTCTATAGTTTCTTTGGAAAAATAGTATTAGGAACATGTGTAGGTGTTATATATGTCAAAATATGGTGTGTAGTACTTTATTATTCTATGGAACCCATTGTGGATCTATAATGAAATTTTATAAATAGTACTGGCTTCTTGGTAAAGGGGATTTCTTATTGCTTACCATTTTTTAGAATATTAACCTTAGGAGGTTGGATAATTGATTGTTTGGGTATAAATTATTTTATTCAAGAGGATTTTCATATGGAATTTTAACAACTATAATTACTTGATTGGCATGAATGTATTTAACACACCCATTCATTTTATAAGGTACTACTTGAAGTGTATGTATCCAAGGTTATCTTAGTAACATATCAAAGACAATCATGGAAGGTATAATTGAGAGGGTAGTAACCACATGGGTAAGACCCACATGTAAATTCAAGTCAGTCTCACCAAGAACCTTCTATGAGATCTCATCAAATTATCCATATATAACCCAAATGTATAAGTAATTTCATTATATAAATGTTCTTTATTTCACAGTTTTTAATCATAACACTGGGTATAGGTTAGTGGTTAAGGAATGCTCAAATGAATAAGGAATGAAAATCTGAGTCATCATCTCTAATATCATTGTCATAAAAATTAATAGAGGGTCTCAAAACCATATGAGGTGTATGCCACATATATGTACCAATAACCTCATCCAGTGGGTGCTCATAATGAAATGGAGGAGGGCACACATTATATGCCATTTACACTTATGTATCCTTATTTGAATAATCTTGAAAAAAAATTGTTAAATATTTTATGTTTTTAGTGATCACCAAGTTATGAACTTTATTCCTTTAGAGGATCATCAAATGTAATCCTTTGGTCATCAATTAGGTCTTGGATCTTATGATTTATGATAAAACATCTATTCATAGAATGCCTAGGGCTTTAGTGATAACAACAAGAATTTTCATCATACCCTTTCGGTCTATGTCTACTCATATCAGCCTCTATAGGATGAGAGATAGATATAAGATGACACTCTATAAGCCATGGGAGTAATTAAGTAGGAAGTATACACATAATATTTTCAAACTTTTATCACTTACTGATGATCTTTATCTTTTAATAACTTGTCAAGTCTCAATCTCTTTGAGTGCATGCCTTAAGGGTACATAAATAAAGGGGTGGGAAAACCATTTGTGCTCCATAGGATTTTTATCCATTTTACCACTTGTTATATACACACTTGTCTCCTAAAAACCATTCCCCTAATCTTGTTCTTCTCTTTTGCACACTATTGATTCATTTCATACCTTTTGTCCCCATTTTCATAAACTTAATCCCCTTTTGAATATTCTCTCTACTAGGTTGACCTTGTATTATTTTAGTTAAAATTTATTTAGGTTCTAGGTTAGCTCTTCACTAAGCTAGCCTGTGACCTATTGAATTTTTGTCCATAATTGCACTAGGTCGATTAGGTAGACCTTGTCAACCAAAACTTTCAAAAGGACTTAGGGTTAAATCTACCTATATATATAATTTCATTTTGCCATTATTTACAAAATCAAAGAATAATTAAGAGTTATGGTGCATCTACTTATCCACCATTATAATTGAGGAACAAGCTTAGGGTTTCATAATTTCTTTGGAGATACGGATCTTATCTTGAGGAGAAGTCTTTTGGATGCAGTGATAGGTTGTGTAAACTCAAATTGATTTGTCTTTATCATCCTTACATACCACAACAACCTCTTGTGAATCATCTTGGCCAATGGCAAGATTAAGGATCGATAAGTTCATATTCAAAGGCAAGTATTCCTAACTGTGTTCCTCATTTTAAAGAGTAGATAGATATGCATTTATACCTCTCTTCAATACACTAGGGTTCTATATACATTGACATGAGTATATGTCTCTTATGCATGTTTAATTTTATTGTTTCTTAACCCCCACTTTGTGCCACAAGATTTGGTGAGAACTAGGTTAGACTTTGCTTTACTTGTTATTGGTTTAATGAATATAAAAAATAGGACCTAACTAGATTTATTACATGATTATGCTTGAATGGAGGCTTTGGAACCCTACCTAGAATTGTGTATTGTGATAAGAGATCCCCTAATTGGGTCTAGTAGATCCCCATATTGGTCATGTTCTCGATTATCTAATGTATCCTTAATCAGAAGTGTAAGTATGATCTATCTTCTTCGAGTTAGGATTGATTTATATACATGATCCATTTTTGATTTCATAAATTATATTGAACCCAATATGAATCTAACCCTTGCAAGTTTTATCTCAGGTTTTTCATTATTTTATCATTTTATTTATTATTTTTCTATATTTATGATACTAGGTCAATAGTGTTGGTATAGTTTTAACTTCTGTGTATAGGTTTAACACACAATCACATCAATATGAATATGTTTTGTTTATGTAGGTTTTTCATTAGGTACAAGCTACTAGCTCAACCCTATCAACACATTACACTTTTAGACTTCTAGAATAGGCTACTAGGTTGACCCTATTGAGATAATACACTTTCAAATTTTCAAAATAAACTACTAGGTTGACCCTATCAACATAGTAAACTTCCATACTTATATAAAACATACTAGGTCGACACTTTTGGCATAGTATACTTTACTGGTATTAGTAAATACAAAACTATAGACTTAGGTCAACCTAGTAAGCATAATTTACAAGTATAAATCAAGGCACTTTAACATCAATCTCATTTTCATATGCATCCTCCAACCCACCAAGGTTCCTTTATCTCCTTATCTATCACTTTTTATTCATTATAGTTCTATTTTTTATAATTTATAGTATTTAAAACTGCCACTACACAAAAAATTAGGTTGACTCTATTGACCTAGTTCTAGATTTTATCTTCTATCTAAAAGACTAGGTTGACAAAATTGGTATAGTTCTTTAACATACCCTTTCTTCATCAATATAGAAGCAACACTATCAAATCTATATTTTAATCTCTACATACACTATCATCTGAATCAAAACTATACTATGTTTCAAATTTAGAACTAACACTTATATGCTAGTAATTATCTCACACTTTCATTTTTAATTGCTTTATGATTAGAATAGATCACATAGTCTAATTAGGTGGTTTTTAAATATACCCTTTAGTTTCACAATTTTTCTCTTTTATAGACACACTACCAAATCACATAATCTTAAAATGAATTTAATTAATTTTCTACCCAAATCTTACCTACTTGGATTTCATCACCAAGGGGGAAGTCAAATTGGTTTTATAAACAAGTATAAACACTTCATTAATGGTATATATTAGAAAATCACCCAACACCCTTATCACTGTAGTGTGTAAAGTGAGGGGGTAAGGTCTGATACTAAGCAAGTACCATTATCAACATTGATCCCTTTCAACCTAAACATCTTGAAACCATCCATAGATTGATTTGTAGTTCCTTGATTATAGCTACCTTCATATCACATCTTAAATCATACTCTAATAATTTAAAAACATTCAAGATGACCACTTAGTTAGCATTTAATTTCCAAGTTGATTGATTGATCTTTGCTTAATTATATGTTGTATTGAAAAAACTTGCATTGGCTAGTATTGGTGCAAGGTTTTATGTTGTATGCCTCAATTCGATTATCTTCATTGACCTAATTAATTATTTTTTTCTCTTTATTATTTACTTTATAAATTACTTGAAAATTTTTTCCTATTTCATTACACAATCATTCTTCTCAACACAATCTCTTATAGACTATCTATTTTCCCTACCTATAGTAATAGGTCAACCCCCTCAACATAGTATTATTTTAGTTCCCTCAAGATATATAACTAGGTCAACCCTATCTAATCTATATATTTTCCTTCCTATTTTCTATCTATGTTACATAACTAAGTTAACCCAATTGACCTTGTATCCTTATTTTCTCAAAATTTAGACCCTATTTTCTATACAATATCGATGCAGTTGACTATATACTCTTATCTACCTCTTCATTTTTCATTGATTTCATGTCACTTTTGCCTAATATAGTTATTATCATTTATCTTTAAATTAATTTTTAAAGAAAACACTGAGTTGAATTCAATAGATATGATGAGTCTTACCAACCCTTATAGGGTCTCCCATAAGTAGATTAGAGCTCCTCTCCTAGATGAGAGTAATTTTCACATAGCCACTCACATAAATAACTATGGGACTCCTCATTCGTATTCACTTTGTAGCCCTCTCTTCTTACTTGAAGATCAACCCTAATTAGAGTATACCCATAAAATACTCTTCTTTATCTTTAAGTTTCCTCAAAATTGAGGAAAGGATCCTTCTACAATTTACCATCTCATGATTAGCGGTCAAGTTAAAAATCCTCGTTCCCCTTCTCCCATGTTCTCACATGGATTTATGGGTACTAGTTTCTTTGATTCTTAACCTATTCCCTCTATTTTGACCACTTCTCATACCATGACTTTTTCTTATTTAACTTCTTATACCTCCACACCTAGTATCTCTACTAACATGGAAAGTTCTACATCTAGTGGGTCTCTTCCATGACCTACTCCAATTTACACTTCCACTAGTGAATTATTTGATACACATGGTAATCATGATTCTAGTATTTCCTCTTCTCATCCCTTCCCTAGTTCATATATTTTTACACAAGAAAAATTTCCCACTAGTGCCTCACATTATAACAACTCTTCTCAATTCCCTACTAAAACTCATAGTGGAACTCAAGCCACTACTTTGAATTATAATGCTTCAAATAATGACAAAAATGCAATTCAAACTCATAAAATCTTATTACAAACCCTTAATCAAATGATCATACAAATAAAATGCTATGAATGCAAAACCACCTTATCTATCTTCAAACCCACCCTCAATAGATGTCATGTGGCACATATAATCAAAAAGTGCCCCCACCCCCTCTTCAGTATTCCCATGGTAATCTCATACCTCAACCTCTTCTTGTCAACAAGATACTTAATAATATTCAAAATGAACCTCTTACATATAAAATTTCCAATATATATATAGGAGGCATCACCCCTACCATTTTTTATAATGGGTCAACTCATCCTACTCTTTATCTAAAAACATTTGGAATTCTATATAAAGACTGGGTGAAATTAAATACCTTTGCTACTACCAAGATATTATCCAAAAATCTCATAAGTAGTACTTTATATTAGTGTAACTAATTCAAAAATCATTCTATTACTAGTTTAGAATATTTAGTAAATGCTCTAGTCCAAGAGTTCCAAACTAGTGATCTTCTTGAGAATACCTTGGCCCATTTTATCAATTGTGAGAAACTTGAAAATGAAACTACCCAAGTGTTCATTAAAAGGTGGAAAATATCATCCAAAAAATGTGAACATAGCATGTCCACTTATAACATTTTCCATCTCTTTACCAATTCTCTTTTTCCCAAGTTACAATATCAGGTCTAGACTCTCTATCCACATACCTTGGAGGAGGCCATTAACTAATCAAAATGTCAAGATTTCCTTATGCATCAATTTGAGCCACCCAAACCTTATAAAGGTACTTGTATCTTACTTAAAAACAATAATATTCATTCTAACAATGGTGTCATGGAATCTTATTATACCATTCACAATGTTCAAGCTGTTATTCCTAACCAACCTTTGGAATTAGATCCCCCTTCTCAATAATTCACAAATCCTCATTTATCTTCACCTGATAACATTAATGTTCACAAACCTTTATCCTCATCCAAATTACTAAAACATATACCTATTCCTATTCCATGATAACTTTATCCCACTCATCCTATGAAATCTTGAGATGATGCCAATAAATTTTATTGGTTTAAAACTATTTGGGGTCATTCTCATGAAACATATAGGTAGCTTCAAAATTTGGCTATGGATTTTCTTTTTGGTCCCAATTTTGACCATGATTATATCATTCTAAAATTTCAAGAATCCTATGACATTTATTTTAAATCTCATAAAACACATACTAAATCTCAAACTTTGAATCAAGTTAAGACTCATTTGGCCATCTATAAAGACCCTCTTCCAAATCACCAAGATAACCAAGATAAGCCCACCTCTTCCACCAATAATTTAGATATTCTTATTGACCCAAATATAGAATATAATATGGTTAATATGACTAATATTCAAAGGGTGCCTTATTTTATTGATCCTTAACCCATCTACACACCTCCATTATCATGCACATTTTGTGTTATCCAAGATTCTTCTCTAACTCATGTAAATGAGCTGGGGAAAAATGACCTTATAAATTTTGATAAACAAATTCTAAATAATCCTTTTGATAACACTTGTATTACTATTTATACCATCCCTCCATCTTCTTTACCTATCATTAATGACACTCAAGCCTCTATGAACACTTCTTCTAATGATTCTCAACCGACATATGTACCAACTACTTCATATTCTAAACATACTTTACCACCTTGTCTCAAACCTTCTTCCTCTTATCAACATAAATTCCAATGTAATTTGGTTCGTCCTTCATTTTGAATTGGATGTGTTCTCTAAATTTATATTTATCTATTTTTATATCATTTAACATTGTGTAAAATTATTATTTATATTACATGGTGACTTTGATTTCACACTTTATGTTTTAGATTATGATAAAAGTAGGTTTTGAAGGGACCTCAAAACCCTTTAACAGAAACAAAAAAGATAAAACATTAATAGCCACTAGGAAATGTAGTCCTGAAACCTGCTAAAGAATAGCATCAAAATCAGGTTTTATAGGGACCTAAAACCACAAGCATATTCCAATAAAAGTACCCAGGTTATACAAAGACCTGGAACCTCAAATAAAGTTTAAGACCAAGAACCAAGAAATAGGATAAAAAACAAGAACCAATTACAACAACCAGCAATAGGAACCTGAACAAGAACAAAACCAACAAAGAAGACCCTTGGCTTCTATTACAATTCCATGATCATCTTGACAGCCTCCTTTCCAATCGTAGTAGTTTCCTGGATGGAGTTAGCAGCCAAAGTTGTAATAGCTTGCAATGATTTCTTCCTTTAAATCTACCTTGTCCTCTTACATGGACCATCCAAGGATATTAATTCTTCATTTGCTCTTTTACCAAGGCTAGCTATAGCAGCACACATGCTTGATGTTACCTGCTCCATCTTTGTTCTACTTTCCTTAAGGAGCATTCTAAGATTATTCTCATAATATTTAAGTTTTTTTGGGATATCTCTCATTTGGACCTCAAAATGGTTGATTATGGTCCAATCAACATCCTAATTGTGTTACATTGTTTCCACTTTCTTCTTCAGCCCCATTATTTCATTATAGATCCAAGAATCAACTTAGAGAATAGAGTCGGCTTTGAATTTGGTAGAATGCAAGAAGGAAAGCTTGGTTCCCCTCTATGGAGATTCACAAGTGTCTTCAATAGTCTCATGTGGAGGGGAGTCAACCTTTTCAATTTTTTCCTTCCTATCAATCCATTCCTCCTCTTTAGTCTCAACAGGGTCTTCATGCTGAACAGGATCCTCCTTTTCTTGTCCCCCAGTCTCCATAAGTAGAAACCAAAACCATGTGATCCTCCTTTCTCATAGAAACTAGATCATCAATTAAAATATCTCTGTCTTTGACACCTCCCCTAGACACAGTTTGATTACCCTCATTGTTAGAATTACTCTATTCTAAGTTTCCCTCAATTGTATCCCCTTCATTCCCTTTCTCAGTTTTTCCTTTAGTTTTTGGATATCCATCCAAATTGGAGCTTAACTCCCCAAAATCCATCCCTTCCTCTTTCTCCATGACATCCTTCTCAGATCTTTTAGTACTCTCTGACTCAAAATACTCTTCTACAATTTGTTTTTGAGACCTAGAGGGTTTTGGTTTTGCCTTTTCTATCCCTTTAACATTCTCATCCTTCTCACACTTTTTAGACTGAGAACCCTTATGTTTATTAGAATAAGAAGTCAAAGCTATGGATTTATTTTTACAAAAACCCTCTATGAGAAGTATCAGACCTTCATGTAAAATGGGGTGAGACTCCTTCTTCCTATGGGCATACAAGTTTTAAAGCAAAAAAAAATGTAGATAGAAAAGGAAAGAAATTCTATCCTTGTGCCTGAAGTGGTTGAGAAAAACAAAATGAAATTTGTGAATTATTTTATTCCTACCATCAAGGATGAAGTACTCACAGATACAACATAGCACATCTCGCCAAATTCCTTTTATCTGATCCATGTCAAAGAAGTCTCCATTCTTTTCTAGTTGCTTCTCCTCTACATCTGTCTTCAAAAAAAATTTATAGGCCGCATTGGAAATACTGGTCTATTTTGAGAACTTAGTGCCACCCATTGGAAGCCCCGTGATCTCAACAATGAATTCCTCAGTAAGCTTCACAGTGAATTTGTGGATAGTAACTCTATCATCAACCCAATTTTTAAAGAAGGTGGTAGTGACGTTGGGTTTAAAGCCATGTAAATGCTCCAGATAACTATCCACCTTCCCTTTCTATAGAATATTCCATACGTCATGTCTAGCCTTCCAGTCATCACAATTTTTGGGCTCTTGCTTCCATGGTTCACCCCTCATATTGCAAAGCAAATGAAAAACTAGAAGCACCCAAACACAGATGGCAGAAATGTTGAAATGGAACTAAGGAGTTTGCCTATTTGATTATTCATGTGGTGACCACATTACATTCTCTAGAATGTACCTCCTCAGGGAAGGTAATCTGACATCCATAAAGCCACTCCATCAAATCATTAAATTGATAATCTAAGCAAATCTTTCCCACTTTGGAATGAATGGCAACATAATTAATAAGTGCTTTAAGATCAACATGATTATTTAATTCATCAAGCCACCTCACCTTATGCCCCATTTGAACAACATGATTGGCTATCCAGTCAACGACCCCATTGGCCTCTCGATATGTATGGCATATAGCCACTTTTTCAAAAAAATTAATTAAGGCTTTGATTTCCATAAACGTAGCCTCAATAGACCATGAGATTGAATTTTTATTATTTAGGATGTTAATAATATTCAAAGAATCACCTTCCAACCATAATTTGGAATAACCCAAATCAACAGCTAATTTAATAGTATAGATGGTTGTAGTAGCTTCAGCAATATGGCTATTCAAATTACCAATTGGGACAACAATAGCATTAATTACATTTCCCATATGATCTCTCAATACCCCTCCACATCACACTTTGCTTGTATTTCCCTTAGCTTCTCCATCAATGTTCCCTTTCATCCATCCATTAGGAGGAACATTCCATTTTATGATCGATCTTGGATTATTAGTTTTCAAATTAGACCCTTCAGATCATAAAGGGTTATCAAACTAGAAGGTTTGATTAGAATCCCTCTGGGATTTAAAGTTATCCTTGATGACTCTAATGATATTCTGACCAAGCACCCATCCTGGATGTTCTTTACTCCAAAATATTCTATTGTTTCTTTCTTTCTAAATACCCCACTAGAGATGAGGGAGAGTTAGTTTCCAAAGAAAATGAGCATCAAGATCCTTAGAGGGGTAGCACCAGCTTTTAAAAGAGAGTTCCACATTGTTTTGATGGACCCATGTTATACCCCAAAAATTAAGAATCTCAGTCCAAGCTTGTTGGGTGTAAGAGAAATTCAAAAACATATGGTCTCTATCTTCAAATCCATTTTTACATAAAATACATCTATTAACCACATTTATACCTCTTTTTTGCAAGTTGTCAAGGGTCAAAATTCTATTTCGAAGCAAAGTCCAAAAGAAGATATTAACTTTGGGGGTGAGCCCCTTAATCCAAGCATGAGACCAAAAAGGTTGATTACCCTTTTCTTTTGAAGCAAAGATAGTAGAGACTTTAAATTGGCCACTAGGGTCAGCATGCCAAATAATCTTATCCTCAAGATAAGGATAAAGAGAGACAGCATTAAGAGATAATTGGATGTTACTAAAGCCTTGATCAACATCAGTTAAATTCACCCAAGAATTATTCTGCCAATAATGACTAACTAATATGCCATATCTCTGCTTGCATCGATCAACTAAATCCTTGGCATGAAAATCTCCAATCAAGGGATGATCCTTTAACCATACATCATCCCAAAATTTCACCATAAACCCATTACCAATTTTCTAGGAACATCTTTTTCCTAAGGTTTTCTTCGTCCCCTGAATAGCCCCCCATATGGAAGAGGGATGAATAACATCAGGAGAAGAGAAGAAATTAGGAAGGGATTTAGCATTGAAGAGGTACTTATGTTTCCATATGGTACTCCACTCTTTGTTGTCATGGTAAACTCTCCAACCTAATTTGGATAAAAGAGCTTTGTTCATACTTCTAATTTTCTTGATTCCCAATCCCCCTTCACTGAGAGGTTTGCAAACATTATCCCAAGAAATTAAAGGCATTCTCCTTTTTTCCTCAGTACCAATCCATAGAAAATTTCTTTGAATTTTTTCAATACACTCAACAAATTTAATAGGATTTCTAAAGAGGCTTAAAGCATAAGTAGGTATACTTTGAAGACAAGTTTTGAGAAGAGTTAACTTACCTGCTTGGATTAAAATATTTTCTTTCCATCCCACAAGTTTCTTACTGTATTTATTAATAAGATCTTCCCAGAAGGCATCAGGGACCTTCAGGCCAAGAGGAAGACCCAAGTAAGAAGAGGGGAGAGATCTTATAGAACATCCAAGGATTTTAGCAATTTTATTTTACCTCTGGATAGGGGTGTTGATAAAGAACAGAACACTTTTATTCTAGTTAACCAATTGACCAGAGGCAGAAGAATATAAGTTAATAGATTGCTTCAAGTTTTTGGCTTCCTTGACTTCAGCCTTACCCATAAAGATGGTGTCATCAACAAATTGTCCATGAGAAAAAATTAGAGGATGGGAAGAAGGTTGTAATCCCTTAAAGAAACCTCTATGGACCAAGTCTCCAATATATCTCCCCAAGCAATCAGCCATAATAACAAAAAGGATGGGGGATAAAGGATCACCTTGTCTCAATCCTAATATCATTTATGTTTTATTTTATTCTTTATCATTGACTTATTTTTATTCTTAAGTTTAT
This sequence comes from Torreya grandis, assembly GCA_037957365.1. Taxonomy (NCBI): domain Eukaryota; kingdom Viridiplantae; phylum Streptophyta; class Pinopsida; order Cupressales; family Taxaceae; genus Torreya; species Torreya grandis. The sequence goes on along the minus strand of JARHVA010002396.1, from coordinate 2,005,464 downwards.
TTATTAAAAAACTCCCATATTCTCTTTTCATCATTTTTTTCTTTCTTATCTCTATATACATATATAATTATCAATGTAACTTGGTTATACAAACTTTATTTTCCTTAGCCATTCCTTCTTTACCATGTGATCAGTTAGAAACTAATTTATCTCATTATAATTTACTATTACTAGTCCACTTTGTATCTCCCTTTTTACCTTTATTTACTTTTAAAAACTAATAATATACATGGTTAAGACTTGAGATCACATTCTAGTTCATTGTTAAGCCTAAGTGTTCTAATCAGTCTTATCTTTGGTCACTTAGATTATTTTAGCCTAAGAATACATCTCATTCATGTGTATCACTATATATCTAATGATTAGTCATTCCAAGTTTCTATAGAAGAGGTATTTTAAATATCTTTAAAAAAAATTTAAAAGACAAATCATTCAACAAAAGGTAATGATACAAAAGGCAAAAACATTCAAAATTCTTAAAAGTTAAATCACACTAAAAGATGTGATTCAAAGCACATTTCCTAGTAAAAGATCAAACTCCATATTTCACCTCACAATAGATCAAAGGTGCATTGGGGTTTATTAGGCTAGTATATTAGAACAAGAGAATCAAAAAGATCTTTTAGTGCTACCTACTTTCTCATGCAAGTACCCAATATTTGTAGTAGACTGATGGCTCTATAAGGGGTCTTGAGGAATGGGGAACATGTCATGGGAAGGTAGGTCCATTTTAATTTTTTTTTTACCAATCTACCTTCATGAGTTGATCTTAGTATCACACTTGTTTACCTACACAACTTTGTGTCTATAGAAAACATGTTTCCTTTGTACATTGATGGTCACTAGTCATTTAGTGTCTTCTCATGTCCTTAGTATGCCTCTTATCTCCTAAGTTATTATTAAAATATGATTAATTTATGTTTTTACATTCCTTATTTCACTCCCTAGATTCATCATATTTCCTCTTGAGAAATATTTTTTTGTTCATTGATCACTCCCCTAGGAATTTCATTTGTGATTTGCATTGTAAGACGATGGATACGGCTTAGCCTTCCTCACAAATTACCAACATTTCACATTCCTATTGACAACATTCCTTGTTATCATATTTTCACATGTATTCCATCTCAATGGTGTTCTCTTTTTGTTTTTTAGTGTAAGACCATGGATAAGACCTAGCCTTCCTCACAAAATTTTCCAATAATCCAACTCACAACAAAAATTGCATGTGTTAAATATGAGATAAATTGTGATTGATTATGAAGTTACACATCATTTAAATGCTCCCCATATTTATTTAGTATGTTTTATTATTAATTACATGATCTTTAATTTTTATCTTCTTATTTTATTATTTCATGTAACAATCCAACCATTTCTTAAATTTCTCATACTTCCTAGCTTGAATTAGTGTGATAAATTTAAGACCAATTTTTAAAATTTTTGTTTTTCTCTTATACTTCCCAATGTGATTTAGTATGATTTAATAACTTAATTAACCTATTTTTATACCATTTATTATTTTACCCATTTTCCACTTTATTACATATTTTCATACTTCCCAATGTGACTTAGTGTGATTCTAATTTTTTTAATTTGGTGCAAATTTTTCTCTTGGTTTAGAAATAATTTTTTTTCCATATTATTTTCCATTCTTTGGTTTCTTATACTTAGTCATTTTTGTTTTTATTACACATTTCCCAATAAGAAATAGTGTGTAGTACATATTTTTTTTGATTAATTATACTTAGCCAAATCTTTTTTGCCTATTTATTTTTAACCATGCATGTGTCCTACATAATCCTAGAAAAGAAACCAAAAATCATATATTGACTATAGAATATATAATAAAATATAAATACATGTGATATAAATAAATATATCTAATAATCCATAAACACAACCATCATACAAACACATAAGATCAATATCCAACTGCCAAAACAAGACACACACACACACACACACACACACACACACACACACACAGAGTCCCCTTTGAATAGTATGTTTTAAAGAGGTTGTCTAAGATCTCAAACCTATGACTTGTATCTATATTTTAGCCACTTAGGCCTATACCTACACTAGCTAGGTCATGATATCCATATGCATAACTCTCTCTTGAGACAAGGCCTACCATGCATATTCCTCTCCTATTCCCACCCCTATTTATGGCTATGGCTCCTCCCTACATGTCCACACTTGCTTTATAGCTTCTTCTACTAGTTTTAACCATCTCCCTAGGGTAGACACTATCACAAGATCCTCTAGTGTCATAAGGTCATATGGCATTGATGCCTTTTCAAATATCTCATGGAGTGATCCCATCACCTAGGATCCCTATTTGGTTTCCTCCTCTATAAGATCTAAAAAATTCAAAATATATAAATATCAGATCATATATATATATATATATATATATATATATATATATATATATATATATATATATATATATATATATATATATATCTCAAAAATTTATCTATCTATAATCTATCTCAAATAACTTAAGCAAATTTCAATCCATCTATTATTACCTATTTGAGTTTTTTGCCTACATGGCTAAGGCTCTCCTCTCCTCCTATCCATCTAGTACTCCCATAATCATGGGCGTACCCCCTATCAGTAATCTAAGAATCACATGGATGTCCTTTAGGGTGATACCCACCTCAATGTTATCCCTATCCACATCCCATCTAAATGTGTAATTCAATCATTCCCAATATCCCATAGATATGACTATTAGATCAAAAGTCAGTGGGACTCGACACATATCCATAATACCTCCTAGACCTAATATAACCAATTTTGATCGATCCTCAACTATCAATTACTCTAAGAGGTCTAGGATCCATGTCACATCAACTAATCTCAAAAAAATTAGATGCCCCTTCAACCATCAAAAAATAAAGGATTTATTAGACATCCATGTCATATTTTTAAATCAAAATACATTCTTTTCAAATTTCAACAAAAAAAAACCTCAATTGATTTAATCTATGTACTTTTGACCAATTTGACATTTTTTTAGCCTAATTGACCATTTCAGTACTTAGTCAAGAAAAATGGGCCTTTATATCACTATGTCAACCTCTTTCATGCATTTTAGTACTATTCTAGTTACTCAGTCAAACACTAGGTTGACCAAATTTTTCTTTTTTTGACTAGGTTGACTTAACAAACTAAGTTGACCCTTTACTTTCATCTCCCTTAGTACTAAGTCATCACAGTGGATTATTATACTAAGTTTATAGTTATGTACCAAGTTGATAGCATGTAAAACAAACTAAATTAGTACAACCTGCTAAGTCAGTAGTGTGGATTTCACATTTTTAGCCTACTAGGTCAACCAAGCTGACCTAGTTAGTTACGACTACCAACCCCTTTCCTTGCTTGTAATAAATGCCTTATGATAGTTATTAATATGACCCATTTCAACCCAATTCCCATTTTTGTTTCTAATACCCTTAGCATATTTATTAGGTTCATTTTGGTCCCTAAAATTTCTCTAAAATACCAATTTATATAAAACATTTAATTTTAATAAAATATTCAAAAACAAGTTTGAATTCCTAGTTGCCTATCTATTTTGTACTCGTTATGTCCTCTGGGCATCCCTCTCACCTTGGTTATCATCTCCTCACCATCCTAGCTATATTACCTTTCATTTGGTAATTCAAATCTCTTTTTCTCTCACCCACAAGTCAAAAATAACCAAATGACTTCCCTTTTACCCTATTTAAACATTACTTTTCACAATTATTTATCTCTCAAATATTTACCATCAGATTCCTCATTTTTATCATATCTTTATTTTTACTAACCCATTTTTAAAACCCTAAAATGTTTTAAAATCATGAAATCATAGAGAATATTTTCCATTATTATATGCCTATATTCCAAATAAATTGATTTTTGGCTATTTTTTGCACTAATCTCTACATGTTCACCTAATATTCTTCACATTGGATAATTCACCTCTCTTTTAGTCTCCTTCTTTATGTAAAACACTAAGGTGAGTAAAGGTATTTTTATTTCAATTTTGTCCTTTCATTTACCTTATTTTCTTGTTACTGCATTTTTACTTAGCATCAGTGTTATGTGTTCTCATGTTCTATTCTTAAAGCACCATCTCATGTTGCACCTATGTGTAATGTGATGATATTTGAGTGGGGCATACATATACACGTAATATTTTCAAAATTTTATCACCTACTAATTCTCTTTATCTTGTAAAAACCCATCGAGTTTTAATCCCTCTAAGTGCATGCCTTAAAGGGGTGCACCAAGAGAGGTGTGGGCAGACCATTCATGTTTTATAGGATTAATATCCTTTTTACCACTTGTTATCTACACACTTATCTCCTAAAAACAATTTCCCTAAGATTTTTATAATTTTTTGCACACTCCTCAGTCATTTCCTACCTTTTATCCCCTTTTTCCTAACCTTAATCCACTTTCGATTGTTCACTTTACTAGGTTGACTAGGTCAACTCTGTGTTGTTTTGGGTAAAATTCATTTAAGGTCTAGGTCAGATTTTGGCCAACCTAGTCTATGACCTAATTAATTTTTGTCCATAGTTGTACTAGATCAACTCGGTCAACCTATCATCTAAAACTTTTGAAAGGGCTTAGGGTTAAATATACCTATATATAAAAGTTCATTTCACCATTATTTATAGAATAAAAGAAGAGCTATTATGCATCTACTTATCCATAATTCTATTTGAGGAAAAATCTTAGGGTTTCATAATTTCTTTGGAGATATGGATATTGTCTTGTAGATAAGTCTTTTGGATGCATTGATAGGTTGTGTAGCCTAAATTTGATTTGTATTTTTCATCCTTACATACCAAAATTACCTCTTATGAATCACATTATCCAAGGGATAGATTGAGGCTCAGTGGGTTTATGTTTAGAGGTAAGAATTCCTAACTTTTTTCCTCTGTAAGAGTAGATAGATTTAGATTTGTACTTATATTTCATGTACTAGGGTTATATATAAATTTATGTGAGTATATGTCTCTTATGCATGTTTACTTTTATTGTTTCTAACCCCAACTTTATGCCACAAGCTTTGGTGAGCACTATATTAGACTTTACTTTACTTGTTATTAGCTTAGTAAATATAAAACATAGGATCTAAGTAGGGTTATTGTGTAATTTTTCTTAAATTGAGGCTTTGGAAACTTCCTTAACATTGTATATTATGATAATATATCCCCTAATTGGGTCTAGTAGATCCCCATATTGGTCATATTCCCAATTATCTAATGTATCCTCAATCAAAAGTGTAATCATGATCTATTTTCTCTCAGTTAGTATTGATTTATAGACATGATCTATTTCTAATTTCATAATAGGATACCTAGGTAAGCATGTAAATTGTCTTTGTGGTTCATTGGATAAGACAAGTTGATTAGGCTATTATGATACCACATTAACCATGGTGGTTGTTTGTTTTTTAGGCTCATGAGGTTTTACCTTATAACTTAGATTGATATTAAATGTGATATTAGATGTAGAGGTAGTTGGTGTATTTGCATATTTAAGTTTGTTTAAGGAGATAATTTTAATTTCATGATCATGAAAAATATGGCATAAGTAATCAAAATATTTAAACTTTTTGAATACAATAGACTCATGTAAAGGAGCAAGTAAATTTTTCTTTAAAATATCTTGAATCTCTTTATATACCATTGGATTAGTCATTTTAGATAATTTTAAATTGTATCTTAGGATATACTCATTAATAGGTTCATTGATTCCTGATTTTATATTTTTAATTTGGGCATAAGAAACCTTTTCATTAATGTTAATAGATAAATGCACCAAAAACTAATCTATAAGTGGTTTGAAGGTGTTTATTGATTAATTTGTTAAATAATATAACCACCTTAAATCATAGTATTTTAATCTCCTTGTAATTAACTTGGTCAAAATGTTATCATTAGAGGCAAATCAAGGCATGGTGCATAAAAATATTGAATATGTTATTCAGGATCACGCTTGCCATCATAAAATGTGAACTTAGGTACAAAAAAATTAGTTGGAAAAGGGTGGAAATATATCTTTAGTGTAAGAGGATTATGCAACACCTCTTTTGAATAAATAACACAAGGAGATATCATAGCATTTTTTTCAATATTTATAACCTTAGCTTCTAAAAGTTTATTTAGTTTGGACAAGAGCTTACACCTCTTGGTCTTTTAGTTTGAATATTTGATAAGTCACCAAAGGAGGTGTATACATAGGTTGGGTAGATATAGGAATTCAAACTAGTATTTGAGTTAAAGAATTTAGGTTTCTCATATAATGTGTCTCAGTAATTTTAGGGAATAAATAATGGAAGCATATCTCATGCCCCTATTATAAGTATAAAGTGATAATGTGTTGAAGGGGAGAGTTGGTGGTATATGGGGATGACCCATAACATGAATAACATGATCAATACATGGATATGCTTGTCCATCTATTATTTTTGTATTTTTAGTTTCTAATATGGTTCTTATGATTTCATTAATATCTTTAAGGTTTTTATGAATACATTCATGAAAAACTACAATTTCTTGCAATTGATCATGTTTTATTTACTCATGTTCATAAATTTCATTAGACTTGTGGTTTTCATTATCAAAATAATATTCTATGATAACCTCACCAATATTTTTTTCATTCTCAACATTTGTATCATTATGGTCCATAAGATTATGCCCTTTATTAGTTTATGATATCTTAGGTGGTAGGAGGGAAAGCTTAATGTGTTAAATAGGCACACCTCCCAATCTAAGGCTACACCTAGGTTGTATAAATAATAATTTATGTAGTAAATGAAAAATTACAACAATCTAAAACCCTATCTAATTGAAAACCCTAAGAATCATAAAAAATTACATTCATATAAATCAGGTTTACCAAATGTTTAAACCTAAAATATAGATATGGGAATCTAGGGTTGAAGTGGTAAAGATAGCCTAGGGAATAAGGATGGTAGACTATTTGTAAATTAGGCTAATTATTTATGAAACTCAAATAAAATATATACTCAATTTATTATGTTGAGATGTTAAATATATAAATTATAACTATGATAGACATTCTAATGATAATGAAAAAAAGATACTTAGCTATTTCTTATGCTAATACATATCTAGATCTATAGTAAGTAAAAATTAGACTAGATCTAAATTCCAGATTAGTCATTTAATTCAATAAATTATACCTATATAGTTTTAGATACTTGTGTTGACCTGGGATAGCTGCATCGATGATATTATCTAACTTAGATGTAAGTGTCTGGTACAGAATTATTACAAAAATAGGATACAACCACTTGGATGTTTCTACGTTATATGTTTCATTTTATCTAGTTCATTCATATTTCATTCATGGACTATCAATCCTTGTCAAATAGTAAAAAACTAGTTCTTCGTATTCATAGTGGTTATGGTAAAAATGGGTTAGTGTGTACATGAAGTCAACTTTTCCCCAAAAACCCCTATATCAATGAGTGTTGCCTACATAACCAATACTTTGAAGAGGGACTCATACTTATGTATTTCTCACCTATGTGTTGTCTTGTGTATGAATCATGGAATATGTGATAAGTAATTACAATAATGACCTAGCTTGTAACTTGGTAAATATAGATCTTGGTATGTTCTTTCAATACTTTAGACCTATATATTTGTTGTCCCTATGACTGATATCGAAATAAGAGAAAATATGAAATACTTGATCACTTAAGTACTTGATAGAATGATTTTTGTAAGTGTTGGTTCCAACACACACCATCCTCAATTCTTTAAATGGAGAACCTCTTGTTTTAGTTTGGTCTCTAGTTTTAAATTTCCTAGATGCGAAGTTCTACCTTTTGGATGCTTCATTGATATTTACTAAGTCTGATAATATAATCTTCATTATTTCACTTGGTATAAAATTTTCAACTAAGGCTTCATTGATTTAAAATATTTGAATTTGCTTGGATCTATTAAGTCTTCATCTAAATATTATTTTTGAAATGTATCAAGATTCCACCTTAAAGCCATTTCCCATTAGATTTAGACAACTTGTCTAACTATTTTGTAGTTTTTTTAATTCTTTTATGGAACAGTTTAATCCATCTCTACTTCACTTTAGACTAATTGACTAAATGTTTGTATTTTTTCATCTTGGGACTTATTTAGTTTCTAAATAATGGATGAAATGGTGAATTTTGGATTTGAGTTCAGTGAAAATGGATTTTTCTTTGTTAAGTTTTCATGTTTATTTTCTTTCTTTTCAAGAACTTAACTATTTGAATTTGAAATTCTTAATATTTTGTGTTTTAATTCAAATTTTTTAACTCGGATTTTATTTTTTTCCTATAAGTGCTCAACATTTCTCCTTTTCCATGTGTCACTCTTCATATATCTTATTGGTCCCTACCCATCTGTAAAAGATCCTTTAGAACTTATATAATTCTTTAAGTGTTTCTCAAATCCACATGGCATTTTTATAGAACTATACAAGACTCATATGATTTATTAAATTCCTCTAAGTGATAATTTTAGTAGGAATGTGCCATGTGGCATCATCCCAATGACTTTTTACCCTAGAGTAGTCTATATAATCATAGTACACATTTGATCTCTACGTTAGTGGGATGTTTCCATGTGGCAACATCTCACTACATTGAGACCAAGGTGTAGTTAGGGCCCATTGTATCCTGGGCTAAGCAAAAACTGAGATAAGAGAAGATGCATGGTAATACCTACCAAAAAATCAAAGATAAAAGAGATTAAAAATTAACAAGTTATCACATGGCAATGATAATCCATATAGACATGCCAAGTCGTGAAAGAGGCCAAAAAAGCAAAAACTAATAGACTATCTAGCCTTCAATGCTATCAAATATGTGGATGAGATATGTACTCAATTCTATGGTGGAAGATTAAGCTATAGATGTCCATATAATACAAAGAGGAGATAAAAGATAAAATTTCTATTTTAAATAGGCATGGCCTCTAACTATAAATCATTGTCAAGATGACAAATCTATTTGAATCTCAACTACAATTCTAAATCATCACTGAATATTTGTAACCACCCCATAAGTGGGTTAAGATGGAAGACAAGGATATGAGCTATTTGAATTTTCTATTTAAGGGGTTTTCATTGCCATTGTTAAGTGTTATCACTTTAGGCATAATTTTTTTTTGATAATTGGCCTAGATCACACCAACCTTTGTCCCATGCCTTTGGCCTTGATTTCTTGCTTTTATATGTTGATTATGATGAAATAATCTTGAAATGTTGAATATACAAATTGTATTTTATTGTATTCATTTAATGTCTTTTGTCTTTAGATTTATCTTTTCAATGGATTATAAGTGTTGCTAATGGAATTTGGTAATACATTATTATCTCATTTATAATGTTTTGCATTTATTATAACTAGTCTATTCAATTTATTCATGCTTTATTTTAATTAGATTTTTTATAATCATAGTGTGTAATAATTATAGAATACAAGCTAGGATTACTTTAGATTGAGTTCAATAGATTAATGTATCTCAATATTTCCTTATAAGCTTACTCACTAAGTAGTTAATGTTTGTATAGTAGTTAGACCAGACACATCGTGGTGTAACTATGGATAGGCTCTATCTCAGCTCATAGTGTTCAAATACTTACTAAATTTAAGATAAACCCATCTCTATTTTGCATTAACCTTCCCTCTTTTTTATATTTTTTATGATGTTATACACTAGTTTAGATATTGAAATGAATTAAATTAAAATAACACTCTATTGTTTATCATTTGAATTAAATAGACAACAAGAATAAAACATTTTTTAAGCAAGAGACTAAGAGAACCTATTGTGGTATCAATTGTTACTCTCAAAGTAAATTGAGGAATCACTTGGCCCTTGAACTAATTAGCACAATCCTAAAATTTATGGGTAAATTTATTCCAATGTACATGTTGCATCCCATTTGATAGATTTAATAAGACTCTTAAACTAAGATCTCTCCTAGACACCACTATTAAATCCATGGATTCTTCAACATATACATAAATAATAATTTATCTATTTAAAAAAATAGATAATATAATGATGAAATTATTCTTCATCTTAGATTTAGTTATAAAGGTACATTTATAAGAGGAAGGTAGTTAAATCCCAATATCCTCATGTATGTGGGACTAACTTCCCCAGTGTACACAAATATATCTAAGCATATATTAACTCTAATACCCTCCCTTAATCTATGATTAGATAGAGAAATATAAAACAAAATGGGTCCCAATAACAAGGCCTAAGAAGGTACTCATGCACAATAAAAGATGTAGTGAGAAGCCAAGTGTCATTGTAGATGCCAATCCATCTTTTCATAATACATGGATGTCAAGTTTTTGTAACCACTAAGTAAAAGTAATAATGGTGTTGAATAAAAGGATCACTAAACACAAACACTAAACTCCAATATAATCGGTAGAGTGATAAACTAGAAAACCATTACTTGAACACTCTCCAGTAATATGGTGATAAGTGAGCACAAATACTGGTGGGGCTACCACACTCTTGTCATTATAAGAATCACTAATAAATCCATGGAGACAAATAAAAAATCCTCATATGGTTTATAAAAAACAAAGTGCCTAAATAAGATACACATATATAATAGAGGAATCTAGAGAACACTCAAAAAAGTGAAAAATATACATATAACTCTCATAAAGTGGAGAAAAATTTGAAAACCCATAGAAAAACTCCCCCCCACCCAAAGAGAGAAAAGAATAAGAGAGAGATATACATTCCCTCAAAAGGTGATGCTTAAGCAATCCATACTCAAATTACTCTCAAGTCATAAAATAAATCAAACTTCATGAGTGTTATTAATCCACTACTCAATCAAAAAAATAACTAACATTAGGATTCACCAAAATAACTCCAATCAAGAAGACTATCAATAGTTTCAAAAGTATAAAAGAGTATTTTATGTGGAAGGGACACTCAAAACCTAAGAACCAGTATATAAACCACACCCTCCCCATACTACTTACTGGTTGGAATGATTAGAAATAATCTATTTGCACACCCCTCCATAATGCTAAATGGGTGGACTAGATGAAAAAGGTTTGCATGAGTGGTCCAAATCCACTACTTGAACACCAACCATGCTGACATTGTATGCACCAGAATATATCCATATCATGTTTAAAGATACTATTAAATTATTGAAGAATATAATATGTCATTGTGATTCAGTATAATATATACACTTCAATTTGTGGGAGATATTCAACTATTTAAAAAAGTGTTGTAAAAAATTTAGATAAAAATATCTCAAAAAAGGAAGACCTAAGTGGTGATGGGATAGACAAGTAACCAAATGAGTGAAAAGGTGCCCATAATAGATCACAAAAATGCATGAAGGTGGACAAGGATGAATCAACAAACCCACCATGGCACTTTACAACTTAGTGTGAGTACAATATATCCCAATAAACATCAAACAAATAATAAGTAAGACATCAAGCTTTACCTAAATAACTCCAAAAAAGGATATTGTCAACATATCATAGAAGTCATCATAAATCATGATTTTCTCCAAAAATAAGGGAGGGGGAAAATGTCTACATGGAATAAGGTAAGGTGATAAGAAAGGGCCCTTAATAGAGATATGACATTAACTAAAAGTGTGTTAAAGTATCAACTAAAAAATAATGAAAACCTACAAAGCACATGTAAAATGATGTCAGACTTAGCTAAAAACACATTCAAGATAGTGAAAAGTGTAATAGTGGATGAAGAAACAAATTCCAATAGACACGTGAAGGTAGATAAGGTTGAAATATCAAACCCCAAAGGTTTTTTTTATTACCCCCCTCAAATTTGTCACTTTATATTTTAGTGAATTTTTATAAAATAAATGTCACCAATAGATTAGGGACAAAAAACATACTCTTTTGAAAAAAACAATAATTGATTTTGAGTTATCGATCAAAATATATAGTTCATACAATTTCTCTTGTCATAAATGGGTGAAACATAGAAAATTTCACCAAAAAATATTAAATGCTTGGAGAAAATTAATTTTTTTATGGTGGACCTAAAAAAATAGGTTCTAATTAAATTTACAATAAAGGAAAAGAATAAGTGATTTTGGAGGGTGATCTACAACATAGATTAATCTTTAACATGGATTTTTCACTTTGAATACAAGATCTAATTTTTTAATCATGCATAAAATTTTCATATAAAAAATATTCATAGGGTCAAATTTAGAGCCTCATATTGCCTTATATACTAATCATAATCATTTATATAACCACATTATAAAAACCTCTTAAAGTCCTCTTTCCAATAGTGAAATAGCTTTCTAAATCAGACACCTATGTGAGGAGAAAACTGATCTATAATATAGTCATAATTTTCTTCAAAAATAACTTTGCAATTTTTCCAAAAAATATATGTCCAACATAATAGGTCTAGCCAACTCAAATTAAAATCATTATGACTAATTAGATCTAAACATAATAGATATAATCATACTCAAAACTACAAACACTCCACAATATAGGTGCTTTGAATATGAATAAAAAACTTACATCTAAAAAGGAACCATATAACTTATCTGAAGAGTGGATAAACAATGCAAAAAAATGGTAATTAAAAAAATGGTAGTTAGATATCCCTCTGACACCATAAAATGAATGATGACTAGACCATCCCAAGACATAAAATCTTGGGTGTTGACAATAAAGAATATCATAAAAGGAGAGGTCTATAAAACAAAGGGTTACAAACTCATATATAAAATAAAGTAGCAAATATCATATATTACATCCAAACTTATTTTATGTCATAAATGAGAAGACTTACATATATAGTCAAAGATAAATAAGGATCAAAGCATCCTAATTACTGTGGGATAAAACCACAATAATAAAAAGACTAAAATAACCTATTAAACATGATTAACCTACTCTAAAACCCTTGGACCTCTCAAAGCACTCATTTTTAGAGAGGGTCAGCTAGAGCAATCAACACTTGTGTTGTTAGAAGGAGGGTGACATTTTTTATTATTAGTTTGTCTTTTAATTATTGTTTATTTGAAATCAACTTGTACCCCACTACAAGGATCACAAGGTTCATATTTAATTTCTTACCCTTATTGTTTGACATGTTGAGTCATAGGAGGAATAAAACCCTAGGGATGAGCTTGTTACACATTTATTCCATAATTTTGTAGCCTATCCCTAACTAATTAAATTTCATGGCTATCACCATGCCTTGGATTGGTTAATCAACCATAAAAATTACATGCATTCATCATGAATTCCTTTAGGATCACTTTATGTTTCTTCCTAAATTTTAGAATGAAAGCATAAGAATTACAGAAGAACATCTTATGCCTTATAAGTCTAATATGATTGTTTTAAATGTACAAATTAAAGATGTTGTTTGAAGGTTTTATCCTTTTAATGTAGAAGAAGAAGCATATAATTGGTTTTTGTGTTTGAAACCTAATTCTATTAATAAATAGAATGACTTTCAACAATTATTTTTGATTCAGTTTAGTCTAGGGATTGACACTCATGCTTTATTTTGATATTTTTATGATTAAAAAATAACCTCTTGAGTTGATTATAGACTTTAATTTTAGGTTTAAAAATATTCACAATATGGTCACTATCAATCTTAGACTTCTTGAATCAACTATTTCAGATTTATATTTGCATAACCTAGACACCCTAATCATGACATTTTTAAGGATGTCCATTGTACATATTATGGCCATGGCTCTCATATAATCCATTTATGTAGAAGGTTAGTTGTATTTCCTTCATAGAAGACAAATAAAAGAGTTTTTAACTTTATATAAGTCTACAATAGTAGATCAAAACATTATTCTATCTACCTCCATTCCATCAAAAACCTTTCAAATTGAGCATGTGGGTCATCAAGCTTCTTCCATTAAATAGAAATGCTTGTAGAAGATGATGGTAGCTTAGATGAGGATGAATGCATTTATATTGTAGACCCAAAATATCATGATTAACATATATAAGAATAATTTACATACTCTTAGCTGATTTAAACCCCATAGATTTGTATTTTATGAACTTATCACTCCTGATGGCATTAATCAACAATCTCCAAGTATATGAATTTATTGAATATAAATATTCTCATGAAGTAAATATTATTAATACCAATTCTTATTCTAATTTTGGGTTTAAGAAACATGATTATTTTTAACATGTGTTCACTAATAATGTTAGTTTTACAAGATGTAAATTGAGGGAGTTAATAAGTGAATAAAGGAGGCTTGCTATTACTAGGGAATGGAAGAAATGTTATGCCAAGTTTATAGAATCCTCTTATGCTATACTTTATTTTTTTTAAATTTTAGATTTATTATTTTTATAGATTAGGTTTTCCTAATTTATTTCCCTACTTTGTTAGAATAGTTATCATGTTTTCTATTTTTTATTATTTTAGTTCTATTTATTATTTATCATTTTAGTTGTATTCCTTCTTAGAATCTCATTACATTAGTGAGCCTTGTCCTAAATTTTAAAATCATTGAGAAACAATTAGAACCCTGTGAAATCCCCCTTTTCTCTATATTAGTGGACTTAAACCTCAAATGGCTGACATAAAAATGAAGATTATCTAATCCTTAGAATTTAGAAAGTGAAGAGTCATAATCAAACAACTATATGGTTTGTTTCAATTTTATTTTGTGTATTTTTTAAATTTTAGAGGCTAGTGATTCAAAATGAAATCTATGGATTTTATAATAGATTATTTTTCTTGTCTAAATCCATCAGCTACACATAATTAGACATCTTAATAAAAAAATAAACATTGGTTTGATTTGAATCTATCTTAGAAATATAAATTTTATAATTCTACCATTTTACCCATGTCTTGGTCCCCAAACCTCAATGGATATAAGTACAAAATCTTTTCATAATAAAATTTTGAAGGAAATAGAGTAAAAATGTAAAATCTAAAGTCTTCCTCAAAAGGGTGATTTAGGAAACCTCCAGAGTAGCATTTTTAACCTAGATGGTAGTGGATAAAGGCCTTGAGTGGGGATATAGGCATCTATCTTATGGATATTAATGCATGTCTTGAATCAAATCAATTCCCATTCCATTCCCCCAAGCTAAATTTCTAAATCTATTCCCTCTTAAAATTTCTAGTTGCCTAACCAAGTCTGAATTACTTTATGTAAATTCAAGAGCTATAAATGAATTTATCATTTTCACACACTGATATCTTTTAATATAATTTAAACTTAGTTTCTCACATATTTAATCATACTTTAGTACCTTCATCTTTTTAATTTTGTCTGAATATAATTATTTGTAGTTTATACTTTTATTTAGGTGTGAATATTTATAGTCTAAATTTTGAAGTGATTTCACCAGATCTTTGATCCTTGGTTATAAATACTTTACTAAATTATCCCTATGGAAGTCAAAAATTTTTGGGTCCAACATAACCCATTCTTATTTCTTTATATGGGGACCCTCTTATTTCATTTTGGTATCTAGTTTGTAGGTTCCTAAATGTGAAGTCATGCCTTATAGATGCTTCATTGATATTAACCAAGTATGTTAATCCAATATTAATTATTAAACTTGATCTAAAATTGCCATATAAGGTTACATTTATTTAAGATATAGAAATTTTCTTAGATCTGTTAAGTCTTGTTGTAAATCATGATTTGGAAATGCATTAAGTTTACCACCTTTAGGCCATTTCACCTTATATTTAGGCAAGTTGTCTAACTATTTCAAAGTTTTTTGGCTTTTTTAATTGAAAAATTAAATCCATTTCTACTTCATTTTAGAATAATTGACTAAATTTTCACATTATATCTTCTTATGCTTAGTTGATTTCTAAATAATGAATGAAATGGTGAATTTTGCTTTGATTTTAGTGAAAATAGATTTTTCTTCATTAAGTTTTCACATTCATTTGATTCTATTACAATAAGTTAATCATTTGAATTTTAAATACATATTTCTTTTATTAATTCAAATTTTATGAATAGTATTTTATTTAATATTCTTTTAGGTGCTCAATATTTCTCCTTTGCAAAATAACACTCTTTTATAGCTCTTGGTGGTCTTGACCCATTCATGAAATCTCCTTTAGGACATAGTCAATTCTTCAATTACTTCTTGGAGCCATATGGCATCTTTATTCCACTTCATGGGGCTTAGAATATTCAACAAATTCCTTCAAGTGAGTGGGTTATCTAGATTTGATCATGTGGAATCATTCCAATGACCTACTACCTTGGATAGATCCATATAATCTGGGTACACATCTAAGCTCTAGGTTATAGGTATGTCACCATGTCGAAACATACTATTTCATCATGACCAAGGTAAAGTAAATGCATATTGTGTCTTGGGATAAGTAGTAGCTGAGTGAAGAGAAGACACATGACATAACCTAATAATAGAGTATGGAGAAAAGAGGTAGGAAAGTAATAATATACCACATGGCAATGATGAGACACATAGACATACCAAGTCATCAAAAAATCCATGAGAATAAAATTTGATGGACTATCTAGCCATTAAGGACATCAAATATTTATATGGGTTGCATACTCAACTCGATGGTGGAAAATCAAGTTACACATCTCCATATAAGATAAAGAGGAGATGAAAGTTAAAATGTTTATTTTAAACAGGTGTGACCTCTAACTACAAATCATGGCCAAGTTAGATTTTTTATAGAATATCTATTGCATTTCCAAATCATCATTAAATATTTATAACCACCCTATTAGTGGGATGAGTTAGAAGACAAGGACATGAGATCCTTAAATTATTTATTTAGGCATGGTGCATTGCCATTGTTAAGGCTCAACACTTTAGGCATCCAAACACTACTTAATTACTCTAGATCACATAAAATTTTCTACAATGCCTATAACCTTATTTATTTTCTTTTGGATGTTTATTGTGATGAAATATTCTCAAAATGTTGAAAATATAGATTTTATTGTTTTTATTCTTTTAATATCTTCAGTCTTTAGATTTAACTTCTCAATGGTTGCTAAGAGTTGATAATGGAATATGTTCATACATGATTGTCTCAGTTATAATGTGTCATATCTAATATATCTAGTCTATTATATTTATTCAAGATTCATTTTAATTAAGTTGCTTGTAATCATAGTGTTTAATAGCTACAGAATATAGGTTAGGCTTACCTTAGAGTGAGTCTAGTAGATTAATGGATTTTAATATTTTCTTATAAGCTTATCCACTAATTAGCTAACATTTTTACACTAGTTATACTAAGCACATAGTGGTATAACTATGGATAGGATCTGTCTCAACTCATATTGATAAAATAATTGTTGAATCTAAGATAAATCCCTCTCTTTTTCCCATACCCTTCCCTCTTTTTTATCTTTTTTAATGGTGTTTTAACCTAGTTTATATATTGAAATGAATTACAGTGAAATCAATCAATTTTTATCAATTGAATCAAGTAGACAACAAGAATTAAACATTTTATGAGTAAGAGACTAGGTAAAACTATGGTGGTAGTAGTTTTTGCTATTAGAGTAAATTTGGGAACCACTTAACCCTTGGAATAACCAACATAGTCCTAAAATCAATGGGGACATTTTGTCCCATGTACATGTGCACCCATTTCTTAAGAGGGACAGCTAGAGTGATCAACAATATGTAGCCTTGGTCTTCTCTAGGCTTATGTTAAGTGAAGAATGAATGAGGATTAATCTTTAATTTATAACAATCCATTTGGAGAATATATTGCATCAAATCACTTAGGTCAACCATAGGATTATGTTTCATTTGTAAATTAAATGACTTTAGGGCACTATACACTTACGTTGGAATAGGACAGTTATGTCAATGTAGGCATCTAATTGGGATGAAAATGTTTGAGTAACTAGAAAATATGCATAGGTTTATAATTTGTAGAGATCAAAGATAAGTAGGTTTATAACATTTTAGGCAAGATATAAGGTTTTATTCATTAGAATAACTTTTTTCAAACTAAGAGATAATAAACTATACATAAAGAGATAGTTTATGTGATCTTTTTGGCACTAGAAAAGGTATATAAGCTTAAGGTGAATCAATAAGATGTATTTAACAAGTGTACAAGATTGACATGCTATGTAATTTTAAAATAGTTTCTAGAAGGGGAAGTAAAATCTGGTAGTTACCTTACCTCAAAAGGATAAGATAAGTGTATAATATGTATATGGATCATCGAACATATATAAGTATCATGTCTAGGTAGATATAGTGAGTTATATAGTATGTGATCACATCAATTCCTAAGATGCATTATGTTAATCATTTTAATAAATAGATAGGAATAGTAAAATCTCAACAAGAAATCAAACACATACACAAGAGCACTCAAAAGAAAATCAAAAGATATTGGTCTAAGGAGACCTCAAATAAGGGGAATGTTCAAAATGTTGCATAGTTAAAAAGACATGACTTAGTAAAATTTCCACAAAGCATATAAAGACATGTTCAAATGTCCACATATAACCATGATATATATAAATGTCATAATAGTCAAACATAGGCATGGGAGCCACAATTATTAGAGTATATTCAAATGCTCGAACAAGTAATGAAAGAAACATAAGGAAGTGAAAAAAGAAATCATAGAGCATAAACAATCATCATAAGCATGTCTACTACTCCTTGTATATATGTGTCATCAAAAATTATTAATTACATAGCATATCAAGTACACTGCCAAAGATATAAACATAAATAAAGGCATGTGTAAGTATATAAACTCAAACATAATAATGTAAAATTATCATAAAATTATATAACCTAGATGTATCAGGATAAAATAAGTGGCTTCTACCAATGTCCATATTAGATGATTAGAAGGAAAGCCCAACATCTGAAAGTGTGTATATCAAGTGCTTAGGTATACCTGTATCACACTTAAAAATTAAGGGGAAACACATGTGTATATAAAAATACATGATATGCTATCTATCAACATATAAATAATAATGTAGATGACAAGGATCCAATAGAATATGAAAATTTCAAATTTCTATTTTATTTTTTAATTTTTTTAATTTTTTTGATATCATTGGAATATTTGATTTTGGATTGGTTTATGAGTAACATTGAGATGTATCGATAGTAGGAAAAAAATATAAATTTTGAATTAGATCCTCTTTCTTAGAGCCAAACTATGATCTATATGATGCCCATGAATTTTATGATATTGGCAATAATATTTTGTTCTTCATAGAAATTGTATATGAGGTAATGTGATGAAGTTATGTTTAAGCAATACCCTAAGCATATCACTTTCACTCTTGATATAATTTTTCATATTATGTAAATAAATTATCATAAATGTATTTTCTTGGAACTCTGTATTTTTAAAATATCATTTATTAGGCATGACATGTTTAGGAGATACAAAGATATATGCATTACTAGCACATTTTGAGTTTTGAATATATAAAATTTGATTTTATAATGATATGAGGTTTTATTTATTAAGTTAAATTTGATCTAGAAGATTTTGACCAAAACAATCCTTAGGTATCTTGGATTTCTTAATCATACCCCCACTATTAGAAGTAATTGTGGGAGGTTGAGGAAGGGCATACTAGTTATCTTCATTTGAAACCATAGTATGGGCCACCTTACCCCTTATAAGAGTTATAACATTGAAATATTTAGATTTATGGTGGATATCACCCTCCTTAGGGTCAGGAAGGGTAAGTGGCTCCACTATATCCATTTAAAATATTTTAAATATGGAAGTGAAGATAGGAAAAGAGAGGCACATAGACGATAGGGATAAATTCATTATGTTAATTTATTCATTTGATTTTTAAAACAAACTAATTTTTTAAACAAACTTTAGTAAATATAAATCATAACAATCAAAAACTTCCTACATTGCCCTAGGATTTGTATGAAAATACAAAAAGATCGGGTTCACCAAATTTTTAACCCTAAATTGAGATGGGTTGATATAGTATAGAGTCAATAATATATAAATTAATAATCAAAAGAGTGATAAATATATCTATATAATATCCTAAATTTATAAAATTAATATTTGTTAAAAATATAAAGTACCACTATTTATTGATATTACAATAAATGGAAAATGAGATTATTTATCTAGTTTAATATGTGTATGTAGATCTAATATGGAATGATTTATAAGTAAACTAGATATATATATTTTAGATGAATCATTAGATTCTATAAATTTTCATTATGTGTCCTCAAATTCTTTCATTAAATATGGATAGTTATGTCAACACTAGTGTCTAAGTTAGACATAGGTATTTAGTACATAATATTTACTAGATCTAGATGCAACCAAATATAGCCTTTTTGGTTTATTATCACCTTTGCTCTATGGTTTTAATATCTCATAAACAATTTATCACTCTTTGTCAAATTTTTAAACCCTAAATTTTTCACCCTTGAAGTGACTATTGGAAAAATGGGTTAGTGGACACATGATGTCAAGCTACCCTAAAGACCCATGTATTAATGGGTGATACCTAGTTATCCAATACACTAAAGAGGGTCTCAAACTTATGTATTTATATCCTATGTGTTTTCTTGTGTGTGCATAAGGATTCGATGTGTGATAAGAAATTACATAGAGTGATATACTTGTAACTTGAAAAATATGGCTCATAGAATGCCCCTTCAGTACTCTAGACCTATAGATTGTTTGTCCCTATGATTGACATTGAAATAGGAAAGAATAGGGAATATTTACTCACATGAATTCTTGATTGATTTCTTTTGGTAAGTTACCTTATGAGTTTCTAGGTCTATGTTAGGTGAAGAATGAATGAGGATTGATCATGCATATATTCTAATCCTTTTTGTAAATATCTCACATTAAATCACTTAGGTTGACCATAAGGATATGTTTCATTTGAAAATTTGATGACTTTAACGCAATATGCACTTTGTCTAGAATAGGACACTAACATCAATGTAGTCATCTAGATGGGACACACATGTCTAGAAAGCTATAAAATAGGTATAAGTTTAAAACTTGTATATGATGATAAAAAGTAGTTTTATATAATTATGAGTATCATAGAAGGCATTGTCATCAAAATAACATATGGTCAAACTAAGAGATAATAAATAGGAACTAGAGATAGTGTATGTTAGCCTTTCAGTAGTGATAAGGTCTAAGAATTGAAGGGTATATCCATGAGAAGTATTTTCCAAATAAACCTCCAAGATAAGAATTTAAACCTATAAATCATCTAAATACTATTTAGGAGTAGAAATGTGAGATAAATAAAAGTACATGAGTCTATTGTAACATTTAGGAATGAAATATGACCCCTATGTGTGTGTGTGTGTGTGAAGTTCCAAACCCTAAAATGCATGTATGAAATTAGGCCAATTAAAATGTAGGAAAGATTTAAATAAAATAAAAATATCTAATATATATAATAAAATGTAAGTTAATAATTTAATTTATATTATATATATGTAATTTCAAGATCTTTAAGAGTGGTTTTGGACATATAAGAGTTACAATATATATTATAGGTTTTGTAGGGTCCTACTAAGTTTCATATTTAGTTAGATTTCAACATTTTAGGATCTCAAACATAGACATATTTATAGGTTCCATGATTTCAAGGAGACATCATAAGATGTATGAATATTATATGAATGAACACATCTCTCACTAATTACCAAAAAGATTATCCCACCCAATCCTAATGCACCCTTTAAGGCATGCACTTAGAGATATTAATTCACCAAGAAGCCCCTATTATAAAAACTATCAATAAAGTGATAAATATGAGAATATTATGTGTATACAAAGTGTAGACACTAAAACTTAATCAATAAATTCTTGACAATGTTTGTCCTTGACATAGTTATCTTGGTCAATTCACCATTTTGATAACCCACCATCTTTCATAAGGCCTTCAAAATCTCATAATTAATGTGTATTTATCCTATAATTCCTTATTTTATCTATAATCATCCCTATTCATCATATAATTCACTATCAATTTGGTTTCATAATCCTCTATTCATATCGAACACGATCATAATAACCAAATAAGGATGCACTATGACCTTGTCCAAAAGTAAAACTTTGTCCACAATGGTCTAATAATCATCTTTTCAAATTGAACACTTCATAACATATCTCCCATATAAAAAAATATGTTAGTTAGCATAAATATTGGAAATATTTTCATATAAATTCACATAAATGATCACACTTGAACCTAACTATCTTTTGATTAAAAATATTATATTTTATGATTTTAAAAGAATTTATCTTCTAAGTAAAGATTATTATTACAATTTTTTTACAATACCATAATCCTTATCTAGGTTTGACACTATTGAATTTTAAGTTAACGGCATAATTTTTTAGTAATTTTAATTAAATATTTATAGTTGAATTCAAATTATATTTCCTAAATGGAGAACTACATCAGATTGAGGACCAAGGGCTATGTAAGAATCACTTATTTAACATTAGGTTTTTTAGGATATCTTAGCCATTCCCACATTCCCCAATTTACCCATTTTTTAAATTGATCTATTTTGTGTGATTATGAAGGATGAAGTAAATGATTCTATAGGAATTTCATGCATTAATTTGAGCTCTAAATATAAACAAGGTAACATACAAATAGAGGTAAACAATCCCATATTTTTAGATTCAACTCACAATATACCTAGACAAAGTTGTTTTATTAGATGGTAGTTTTATCACCAAATATTTAACCCTAGAAGAGGGCATTCAATCCTCTTCTAGATTTGGGAAATGGAACACTTCTAGGTATGTGGGTGTACCTATAGTGGAAGTGAGCCTCTATATTTAAATGGCTAGCTCCCTGAATGTATCTTGCAAAGATTATCACTTATCTAATGCTTGTTTGTGGGGGAAAAGGGTTAAAAATTGAATGAAATAAACCTATTATAAAAGGGTGATGTACCAAGGTGTTTTCCATAAGACTATCATACTCTATCACAAAGAAACAAAGCATACAACACTAATCTAAGAGCCCTAAAATTCACTAGCATTAGTGTTTCGATATTAAGGTGATATGCACAAAGAATTTCTAAGGAAAATAAGACCATAGATAAATTTTAGACACTAAGGCTTATTATACACTTAAGATAGATTCATACACTTGACTACACTTTATATGACCTATTAGATTGAAATCACTTACATCAAATGTGGAAAGACTAAGACAAAGCAAGGATAGATGAATATCTCCTAACTATTCAACATATGTCTCTTCACACACTTTGATAAGCTGATATATGAACTTAAACTAGATTACATTTATTGTTTTCAGGCAAATTACAATGTCCAAACTAGTATGGCTTTGCCATATATGGTGTTTTATTAGATTACAAAGGCCAAAATGGTAGCTACTTATATAAATTCATAGAAAGGAGAAAATAAATAAGTTCAAGAGTCACTAGAACACATGTCCAAGCATGAGAACTAGGTACATTGTAGGTGCAACTAAGTGTTAAACATGTAAGGTTGTCGAGCTAAAAGATTCACAGGTATGCAAATGGAGGAGGTTATTGAGTTGTAGAGCAACTGACATTGGCAGACACAATTGACGCCAGTCACATCCAGTTACAAAGGAGCCGACATCGGTCAGGGATCGGCTGACATTAGTCATCTTCAGACAGATAAGGACCAACGCCGGTTGCCTGTGTAGTTCTAGAACTGCTAGTTGATGAACAATTAGTTTAATGAACTAGTTGTTTGCATGTAAAAGACTAATTTTAGTCTTGAGCTACATTTCTAATTATTATAATTAGAGGTCTAATTATTATAATTAGAGGTCTAATTATTGTTTGCATGGGATCTATATAATAGACTCATGGGGCTATATTGTAATCAAGGACAAGGAAGAGATCCTTCTGATTGTAAGATCTAGGTTTGCAATTGTGCAAAACCAGGTTGAACTGTAGGTTGTACAAGATCATGTTGAATCTACATGGTAAGTAAGATCATTTGAGTTGCAAGTTGTTGCAATTTCATGGGAGATCTACTTGAAGTACTTTGAGTACTTGTGTATTGGCAGTATTGTTACTGACTGGTGGAGGTGAACAACAACTCTATGTTTGAGTTGATTATTGTGACCATAATTGAGAGAGAGAATTCTTGATTAAGAATTAATGGGAGCCCTAGAGGTTTGGGAAGCCTCATAGGTGTGAGAAGTGTGTGGCATCTTCTTGATTGTATTTTCTTTATGGATGAGTTGAATATAAGATTGTATTGTCTCTCAAATTCTGTGTTGTTTCTAATTTCTTGTTACTTGTTACTTTTGGTTAAATTCTATCTTTAGTTGCTTATATAAGGTAATCAATTGTGCTCTTAATCCTAACAAGTGGAATCAGAGCTATTTGTTGTTCTACATTCCTGACAAGTGGTATCAGAGGGAGGTTGCAGGGAGTAGGTTTGTGTTTGATTACAGGTCACTCTCAGGGGTTTCTAATTGAGTGGGAGTATAAAAATGGTAGAAGAAAGTAAGCTAAGAATGGAGAAGTTTAATGGCAAGAATTATCAATTATGGAGGATGCAGATAGAAGATTATTTGTATCAAAAAGATCTGTACTTACCATTGGGTGGGGTTGCAAGCAAGCCCACAGATATGAAAGATGAAGAATGGAAGGTTCTTGATCAGAAGGCTCTGGGATCTATAAGGTTGAGCCTGACATCGTCTGTGATTTCTAGCTTATCAAAAGCTAAGATAATGGTAGAGTTAATGGGATCTTTGGCAAATTTATATGAAAAACCCTCAGCTTCAAATAAGGTATTTCTTATGAAGCAGTTATTTAATTTGCAAATGTTGGAAGGTGGATCTATACACAGTCATCTTAGTGATTTCCATGGTTTGGTAAACCAATTAGTTTCATTAAATATTTTTTTTGATGATGAAATTAAGGCTCTCTTAATCTTATGCTCATTACTTGAAAGTCGAGATAGTTTGGTAATGGCAGTTAGTAATACTGCATCTGCTTCAAATATCTTAGAAGTTGATGATGTTGTTAGTGTAATCTTGAATGAAGAAATTCATAGGAAAAGCATAGGTGAATCATCAAGGAATGCTTTAAGTGTTAAAAGCAAGGGAAGACAAAGAGAAAAGATCAAACAAGGGAGATCAAGGTCAAATATAGGCAGGAGATCCAAATCTAGGTATGGCAGGATTATCTACTAGAATTATGGAAAGGCAGGGCATGTAAAGAAAGATTATAGGTCAGTTGAAGATTAGCATGAAGGAAATGAAGAAGCAGATGTTGCAAGTGTTGTTGCATAGGATGCTCTTGTATTTTCCTTGGATAAAGTGGAATTTTGGGTTTTAGATTCTGGTGCCTCTTTCCATGCAACCCCAAATAGAGCATCTTTTCATGATTATGTCCAAGGGGACTTTGGAGAGATTTATTTAGGGCGATGATAAGCCTTGTCAAATGGTTGGCAAAGGGAAAGTGTAGCTAAAATTGTAGACGGGAAACACATGGGTGTTGAAAGAGGTCATGCATGTCCCATTCTTAAAGTGGAACTTGATTTTTGTTGGAAAGTTGTGTGATGAGGGATGCATAGTAACTCTCACAGCGGACTCTTGGAAAGTTTCCAAGGGTGCACTTATTTTAGAAAGAGGTAAGAAATTAGGTACTCTTTATCTATCTACTTGTATTATTGATTCTCCTTCTGGTTTATCTACTTCAACTGTAGATTCAAAGATGTGGCTTTGTAGGCTTGGTCATATGAATAAGAAGGGGATGAATGTTCTTGATTCAAAGGGTAAGAGTTCAGATCTGGAAAGCATAGATCAATATTTTTATAAGAAATAAAAGAAAGTGAGGTTTCTTGAAACACATGCTATAAGAAAGGATCGAGTCTATTGCACAAAGAAGAAATATGATGTTTTTGACAAGAATAGGAAAGCCTTGGTGTTCAAGGAGGAGATGATAGGCAGAGATCAGTTGTAGGGGCTGAATAATTTTGAGTAGGGTAGTTTGGACAGGGTTTTGATCCAAGGTAAGCTCATGGGTAAAAAGTCATCACTCATAGGAAAACATAGTTACCAACATCAATCAAGTGGAACCAACATCGAACAGGCAGGTATTGACATCAGTCATGTGTAGACTAGAGTCAATGGTGTCAGGCAGGTTGATGCTGATGTCGGTCAGGGAACTGAAGACAGCAGTCAAGTCCCAGAGCCTTTCGATCAAGAACCTTCCATTCTTCATCTTTCATATCCATGGGCTTGCTTTCAACCCCACCCAATGGTAAGTATAGATCTTTTTGATACAGATAATCTTCTATCTGCATCCTCCATAATTGATAATTATTGCCATTAAACTTATCCATTCTTAGCTTACTTTCTTTTACCATTGCTATACTCCCACTCAATCAAAAACCCCTAAGAGTGACCTGTAATCAAACACAAACTTGCTCCCTGCAACCTTGCTCTGATACCACTTGTCAGGAATCTAGAACAACAAATAGCTCTGATTCCACTTGTTAGGATTAGGATCACAATTGATTACCTTGTATAAGCAACTAAACATAGAATTTAACCAAAAATAACAAGTAACAAGAAATCAGAAACAACACAAAATTTGAGAGACAATACAATCTTGTATTTAACTCATCCAGAAAGAAAATACAATCAAGAAGATGCCACACTCTTCTCACACTTATGAGGCTTCCCACACCTCTAGGGCTCCCAGTAATTCTCAAACAAGATTTCTCTCTCTCAATTATGGTCACAATAATCAACTCAAACACAGAGTTATTGTTCACCTCCACCAGTTAGTAACAATACTGCCAGTACACAAGTACTCAAAGTACTTCAAGTAGATCTCCCATGAACTTGCAAAAACCTACAACTCAAATGATCTTACTTACCATGTAGATCTAACATGATCTTACATAACCTACAGATCAACCTAGTTTTGTATAACTACAAACCTAGATCTTATGATCGAAAGGATCTCTTCCTTTTCCTTGATTACAATATAGCCCCATGAGTCTATTATATAGATCCCATGCAAACAATAATTAGACATCTAATTACAATAATTAGACACACAACTCCAAGACTAAAATTAGTCTGTTAGATGTAAACAACTAGTTCATTAAACTAATTATTCATCAACAACTAGTTCTAGAACGCACAGGCGATCGACGTTGGTCCCTGTCTGTCTGGAGATGACCGGCATCGGCCGATCCCTGACCGATGTCAGCTACTTTGTAAATGGATGTGACTAACATTGGTTGTGCCTACCAATGTCAGTTACTGTAACACTAAGCAACCTCCTCCATTTGCATATGTGAAGCTTTTTGCTCCACAACCTAACAAAACATACCATGAATGCCTCTAAAAATAAATGTCCATATAAATTGTGATAAACTCTCCAAAAAGGTGTAGAGATTCTTTAGCTTGAAACTATTTTCATCATGGATCATCTCTCATGAATTTGAAACTAAATTAGGAAATTCAACACATATGTTATGATAGTCACAAATGTTTCTAGGTTATTATCTATCTTTTATACATTTACATTTACCAATTATAGTCACTCATTACTTTCTTAGACTTTGTTCTTCACATCTAGTAGTCACTATTTATCTTTAGTATTTGACTGAGATTTCATGGTGGTATATGAGTTTAATCATATTGATTTTATATATAATCCTTTTATCCTACAAAGTCTCCCATCTTGTCCAGTTGGAGTCTAGTCAACTTTGCCTAGTTGAACCCTCCTAAAAAATTTTGACTTCAAATTTCAATGTTGGTTATTGTTCATTGATCCAACATCTTGAGATTATGGTAGTTGGTAACATTTAATTTGATCTAAGCTCCTTTAACTATTAACCCCACTCACACCATTAGATCTATATTTATAATTGAGTGTGATTCATATATCCTGATCTGGTTGCTTGAATATGATTTGATCTCAAGATTCATTGAAATTTTGACTCTACTTGCACCATCGATCTAATTTTTCATGATCAAATGCACTCCATAGATATTATTAACCCATTGAAACTATCAAATCATCTACTCTATTAATTTTAGTCTACGATGGAACACTAATCATTGATCTATTGGGATCCACTATTTAAACTCAAATGACTATTTTACAGGGCCTAAAATTGAGGTTTGAATGCATGTATTTGACACCTACGTGAATGTATTAGATGTTTTCATGACCATCTCAGAGATATTTTAATCCTAATGGTTATTCTACATGAGTTAAATTTGACATCCACATGACTGTCAATGATATCTGTGAGATTGTCAATGATGTCTGTATGACTGTCACTTTTTGAATGCCAATGATTTTTTGCCTAGGCTCATTTTTTACATATATGTAAATTTATTACTCTTCTAAATCAACATTATTAAAACACTTCAATTCCATCAGAGCTTTTTTTGTGAGTAATTTCTTTGAGCTTTTTGACTTTTGGATAATTTCCCTACAAAAATGATGGCTTCAAGCTTTTTACATTATCCAATTTTCCTAAAATAACATGGGTCATCAAGATTTATGTTTTAGAAATTTTGTCTAATAGAATATGTCCTTAGCCTTTTTTATTAGACAACTTATCTGAAAGAAATCAGACTTGCTTCTTTTATTGTGGAAAAAATGTAAGAAATCAAAAAACCTTCAGGATTTTTGCATTGGACTATTTTTCTCAGACACTTTGTATAAAATAATTCTATGGAAAAATTATTATGGAATAATTTCCCTAAAATAAATACTTATGCTTCAAACATTTTTACCAAAATATATAGGTCTTTAGGATTTTTACTACGGAAAAAATGCCTAATGAGTCCTCAACACTTAGCTAAAAACCTATGATAATTCTAGACTTATTCTAGGAACTGTCACTTTATATTGTGAAGGCTTTGATAAACTTCTAAGGCATATGTAACTCACCCCATGCTCAGACTACTTAAACACTTTTAAAACTTTTGACTTTCATATATGACTCTAAAATGATCTTTGGGATATCAAATGACATAAGAAATAGACTAGATGTTGACCAAAATAGAATGGCATATGAAATGTCATTAAATAAAACTATGCAATACCATATGATTCTATAATTATCACCCTATATAATATTTTGGCTATAGTTTAATTGATCCATTTTAACTTTTGATAGAAATGGTTAACATTCTTGGCAATTTCCCAAGGGTGGCATGTTTACTATGCCATGACTAGTTGCCTAATTCTATCCATTGGGATATGGATTCATATGGATAATAGGTTTGAAACATATATACCTTAGAAAAAACACAACAATAGTAACAATAATGACAAAACACAAATAAAAAATAAACATATGCTCAGCTAAAACATTAAGGGAACACAACACACACAATAGATACAAAACACACACCTAATATACTACTTACAGAAATAAACTTTTACCCCTCAATAACAAGGTTTAAAATATATCCCATTCATAGGGATAGGCATATCTTCTCCTTTAATCCTTAATAATTGGAAATAATTGATTTTATTGTACTTGAAGATGACATATAGTCTGCTCCATAGGGTGTCAAATTTGGTATACCTCTATGGTTTTTCTCTATCTTCATCCTATTTCAACACTATATCACCTTCCTAGAATGTTTTTGGAGTTGATTTATTGTCAAAATACCTCTTCATCAGTACTTAGTGATGTTCCATAGCTTGATTATCCTTCTCTATGGCCTCTTGCATCTCCATTAATTCTATCAATATCACTTCCATTAGAGTGTTCTCAAGTAGCTCTAGTTGATATGCCAAATTTAAGGTAGGTATATCTTAAGAGATGGACAACATAACTTCCCTTCCATAGATAAGCACAAAAGGATAATTATATATTGACCTCTAGGGAGTTACCTATCAGCCCATAAGGTTATCTTTAATTTTCTATGCTAAGCCCTCTGATTATGCTCCAAGGTTCACTTAATGATTCTAATCAAATTCTTATTAGTATATTCAGCTAACCCATTACCTTGAGGGTAATAGTTAGATGAATTACTGAAGAATATGCCATTATTATTTTCCTAATTAGTTGTCTTGGCACCCATAGAATCAAGATCATTATCTAAAATAATCATATGAGTGTCAAATCTTGTTATTATGCTCTCATAGAACTCCAAGATAGAATTATCATTAGCTTCTTTCAATCATACTGCCTCAACCCATCTTTTAAAATAGTCAATTACTATGAGTATCCATTTATGACTATCACTTGATGGGGGATTTATCATGCCAATGAAATCAAGGTCCAATTGCATGAAAGGTTGATCAACTTGGATAGGCTTCAAAGGAAGAGCTAAAAGCTTATATTTTCCTATGAAGAAAACACATTGTACACACATTTTCACCCAATCATGGAATTCTTTGAGAAGGCTACACCAATAATATCCTTCCCTCGTGATCTTGGTAGTTTTGGTTCTTGGATATAAATTACCTCATACTCTCCCATCATGAAACTTATTGAGAAACACCCCAAATTGATCATTATCAATGCATATCAATATCACACCATTGATTTCCCTCCAAGAATCACACCATCCATAAGACAAAAGGGAATATATTGCAATCTAAAATATCTCCTTTGTGATCTACTCATATTATTAGGATACTCACTATTTTGAATAAATCTAATCACATCTTGTGTCTAACTTTTTATATGCAAGGAACCAACTAGTTGGGAGCAATCATGATTGACTAGAACCTCTTCTTTTGACTCATGAAAATTTGAATCTAAGTGTCAACATCATATTCCATTACCTTAGTGATCCACCCTACTCTCTTCTCACTAAGGTCTATTTTCAAAAGAAACTCTTTGGTACTGGGATGAGAAAACATAACATGAATTTTATTATTTCAAACCATATTCTTGAACATATTTGATCCCCTTATAATATTAAGGGCTTGTTTCTCCATAAAGTTGTACTCGACTTCATAATCTTCTAAACCTTGACTAAAGAATGAAATAGGTTACTCCACGCCCTCATCATTATTTTGCATTAATATGGCTGAGATAATATCAAGGTTAGAAAATGAATACAACATGAAGTATTTACCAAAGTCAAGATTCACAAGAGTATGAGCTTGTGAAATTTTTTTCTTAATGGAATCAAAATTGTTCTTACCTTCCTTGGTCTAGGAAAATACCTAGTTCTTCCTTATCATAGTTATGATAGGTTTCACCAAAGATGCAAAGCTAGGTATGAACCTCCTTTAAAAAATATCTTGCCTAAGAAACTTTGAAGACATTTCTTATTAAATGGAAATTAAAGGCCTAAAATTGCCTCTATACTTTTAAGATAAATAACCAAACAATATGTTTAAATAATGTGTCTTAAGAGCTTACCTTCATGTACAACAAAGAAGCATTTCTGTAGATTAAGAGATACTCCATACTGCTTACATATTTCAAACACTTGTCTTAAGTGTTGCATATGTTCATTAGCATCTTTATGAAATAATGTTATATCATCTAGATAAACCAACAACATCTAATTAATTAAACCTTTGAAGGCCATGGCCATTGCTCTTTGAAAGGTAGCACCAACATTTGACAAAGCAAATAGCATCTTCCTATAAGAAAAATTCCCCCATTTAGTGGTATATAC
This sequence comes from Torreya grandis, assembly GCA_037957365.1. NCBI lineage: Eukaryota > Viridiplantae > Streptophyta > Pinopsida > Cupressales > Taxaceae > Torreya > Torreya grandis. The sequence continues at coordinate 1,973,754 of JARHVA010002396.1, read as the reverse complement.
TATCTTAAACTAATCATATTCATTGACTTGAATTTTATTATAACCTAATTATCTATAAATAAGATAAAAATATTAAGAACCTAAAATAATCTACAAAATATGTTCCATTAAGGGTAAAAAATAGTGATCTTTGAGTGTCACCTTATTAAGATCCCTAAATTCCAAACAAAGTATTATCTCCTCATTCTTCATTCTAATAGGCATAAGATTATCTACCCATGTTGAATGCTTTATAGGAAAAATTATTTTAGATTCAAGGAGTTTAGTGAGCTTTAACCTCATGAATTCTCAACCTTGGGATTAATGGGTCTTTGTTTCTATCTAACTGGTTTAACTTCACATTCCAAATCAATAATATGGTGTGCTAGGCTAGGATAATGTCCTTTAAAGTCCTTATACTCCCAAGCAAATATGTCATGAATCTCTCTACACAAATCAATGAATTCTTGCTTTTCTAATGTAGAAGATACCTTGCCTAGTTTGAGGAGTTTATCCTTAAAGATCAAGACTCTTTCATAACTATCCTATTTTGTAGACATACTCACCTTTTCATTTTTATTTTAATCATATTTTTTTAAGATGATTTATAAGTTCAATAGACCCCTAGGTATCTTATTCATCTTTAGTTGAATAATCTAATCACCAAATTGTTCTTAGAGCCTCTTTTGACTCCTTAAAGCAAACTTAGCTTCATTTTATAAGAAAAATGAAATGTGTTTGTCACTATCAAACACGTGATAAGACACTTCATTATTAGGTACAAAAGTTATGATACTTATCTTAATGTGAGAATGCTTTCCCTCTTATTTTATGGTAGTTAGATTATCAAATTGTGCTCATATGGTAGATAGTATATTAGCATGATTATTCTGCTCTCTTAGGACTAATTGTATGTTAAATTCATTTAATTGTTGAATAAAATACCATACCCTATGATTTTATTACTTTATAAAAGGTTTATTTGTAATAACCACATTCATAACCTAAAGCACAACCAATTCACTATCTCCATATACTTGTAAGTTCTTGATTCCTTTTCTCCTTGCCCATTGAAGGCCATGAATCAAACCTTCATATTCTACCACATTAGAAGTATAATTTAAATGAAATATATATGAAGCATAATATTTATGTTTGGATGGAGAGACCAACATAACACCATATCCTACACCAATTTTACTTCTTAAACCATTAGAAAAACATTTTCCACATCTCATTTTCTTCACCCTCTTCCTTGGTAAGTAGAGATGTCAGTACTCCTTCATGTATACAATATACTCCTATATTATTTTACTACATGAGATCATAAGGATGATGCTCATAATTTTTAGTACCATATTCATCAAGAAACAAATTTGCAATGAATTCAAGCTTAGAGGAAGTTCCATCATCTACAATAGAATCCTTTGCTTCATGAATAACATAATTCAAATTAGAACTTATCACAATGAAAGGTTATATATGAAAAATTATAATAGGTTGTGTCATAATTATCACCTTATCCCCATAAATTATTATAAATTCCATGAAATACTAGTCAGATAAGAGATACCCACCTATCTTGGCTATGAATTCCCTTAATAGGCAGATTATAAAGTGGGTTGGAAGATCAACAATAACTGTCTTACAAGATAGGAAAACTAAGACAATCATGATAGAAAAACTTCAAGCCTTTTAACAGTCCTACTATCTTGGTAGATGTACCATCTAATTTAAGGACCCCTTTTCTAAATGGCTCATATTTTAGGCCCAATTTGTCAACTACCACCTTGGGCATGATCAAAGTTAAAGCTCCACTATTAACTATGTAGTTATAGACTAGTTTGTCACTCATTATGAGAGTGAGATAAAATGGTTGATGTTTCTCAACTCTGGTGGATGGTTCAAAAATGGTATTAAAAACACTTTTAAATACAACAAGACTCTGAATTTGATTTGAATGAGGGATACTAGTAGGGATATCATATAACTATTTTTGTAGGAGCTCTTTATAACCATGCATATGCAAAACTTCCCAAAGGGAAATGGGTGTTTTAGTACTCTTTAATGAATCTAAAATGTTTAAATAATCCATACCAACTTTCTCTTGAATTCTTGGAGGTAGTGAAGTGTTTGAAAACCTGAGGAGTTAGATTTCCTTGAATAGTCCTTCTAATATTTTAGTTTAAAAGATGTGCAAACTTATTCGAGGCTATTCTACCTATAGGCATAACTTATTGATTTGTATGATGATTTAATGATCCTATAGGCACATTATTATCACCTCCTAAATCTTTTCTCTTGGCTCTAGTGTTGTCTATAATTGAGTTTCCTTAGTTAAGTAAAAATGTGTCCTCAATTAGGAAGTTGGTGAAGATCTCTTCTTGAGGCTACTCACCTTTACTTGTCTACATCATCAATTAATATTAAATTGATAATAGGTGGATAAAATCTCTTTTAACAATATGATCCTACTCTCTACCCTCATTACCATCCATAAATTTATCTATCTACCAATTCTCACCTTGCACCAAGTTATTGTGCACAGGTATCATTTCCCTTACATTAGTAGTAGAGTTAGGATTGTATGCATTGGCATGCCTATTGGGATTAGACTACCATTGACCTCTTCTTATTTCATATTTTTGAAAATATTCCTATTGATAAGGGTATGAATTTTGATGGACACCTTGTTGCATATTTCCTTACCTATTTTGATCCTCTAAGTCTAGGAACTTTAATTTATAATCAAAATTATTTTTTGCCTACCTAGTAGTAACCTTAGTTTTTATATTGGAATTAGGAACTTGGGATACATCTAGAGTATTTGTATAAGTATGATAAAATGGAGCCATAAACATTTTAGGTGGCAATCTTCTAGCTTGGATAAGATTATTTTCAGCTTTGATAGCAAGCTCATATGCTTCAAGGAGGGTTTAACTACCCATGGATTGAAGCATGATTGCAATTTCAGTGTCAATAGTTCTCAAATATGGTGGTAACACAAAAGTGGGAGATGGCCTCATAGGATGGGGTATCCTATTATTGGTCTTTTGGGACCTATCATTAAAATCATGTAATATTTATTTATATCCTCTTTTGATCATGTTAAGTTGGTGTGTGATAGAGGCATGGTCACTCTCATTTCTGAATCTTGAGGTCAACATCACTCCAAACTCATCTCATGATGTAATGAATCCACCTTCTAGAGTCTGATACCAATCAAAATCCTTCCCTCTAAGTGACATGTAAGGAGTCTAATGGAAATATTTTATTGAATGATATTATGGAAGCGATAAAAGTTAGATACATCTCTAATGTGCTCATTAGATGTAACATGACTCTCACCATTGAATAGGGGGCCACCTTTTGTGGCATTGTGAGGAATTGCATCATGTGCTTGAAGGTGAATTGCATTTTCTATATTAAATGTAGTAAATGTGTAAGATCTAGCCATATCTTCTACAAATTATTCAAAATCTTTAGTATATTCAATTTCCTCAATTTATTTGACCTCTTTCTCTTTATAAAAATATACTAGTTCTCTAAATGGTATATTACATTGAGGATATTGAACTTTAAAGGGAAGTTTAGGATAAAAGAGTCGGTCAATGGGATTGAAAAATCTTCTAGAGGATGACCTAGTGAGAACCATGAATTATGAGAGCACTTTTATAATAAGATAATGGCCTTGAACCAAAATTACCTTAAGTAATCACCAAATGTTGAGCAACACACCAATTTATATTTTATGTTGTCAAGACCAATATTAATCTTGACAAGTTATCTTGAAGACAATATCCCATCGAGCATGCCAAAAAAATTATAACCAAATATTTCACCCTAGAAGAGGTGTTCAAGCCTCTCCCAAATTTGGGCAACATGGGAACACTTTCAGGTATGTGGGTATACCTATAGTGGAAGTGAGCCTCTAAATTTAAAGGGATAGCTCCTTGAATGTATCTTACAAATATTATCACTTATCTAATGCTTACTTATGTAGGGAAAAGGGTTACAAATTACATGAAATAAACCTATTATAAAAGGGTTATGCACCAAGGTATTTTACACATAACTATCATACTCTATCACAAAGAGACAAGTCATACAACACTAGTCTAAGAGTCCTCAAATGTATTAGCATTAGTTTTTTGATATGAAGGTGAGATGCATAAAGACTTTTCAAGGTAGATAAGAACATAGATCAGTTATAGATACTAAGGCTTATTATACACTTAAGATATATTCATATACTTGAATAGACTTCATATGACCTATTAGGCTAAAATCACTTTCATCAAACTTTGAAGGACTGAGTGAAATCAAGGATAGATGAATATCTCTTAGCTATTCACTATAAATCTCTTCACACACTTTGACAAGCTAATATATGAACTCAAATTAGATTGCATTTATTATTCTAAGGAAAGGTACATTGTCAAAACTAGAAGGGCTTCATAATACATGGTGTGGTATTAGATTAAAAAGGCCAAAATGATAGCTACTTATATAAATTCATAGAGAGGAGAAAATAAATAAGTTCAATAGTCACTACAACACATGTCTAGGCATGAGAACTAGTTACATTATAAGTAAAATTGAGTGTGAAATAGACCATGAATTCTTCTTAAGATAAATTTCCATATAAATCATGACAAACTCTCAAAAATAGTGCAAAGATTCTTTAGCTATCCTTCATGAAACTATTTTCATCATGGATCATCTCTTAAGCATTTGAAACTGAACTAAGAGTGTTCACACATATGCTATAATAGTCACAAACATTTTATAAGTTTTTAGCTATCTTCTATACATTTTCATTTAACATCTATAATCACTCATTACTTTCCTATACTTTATTATTTACATTTGGTAGTCACTATTTATCTTTAGTCTACATTGAGATTTCATGGTGGTATATGAGTTCAAAGAGATTGATTTGATATGGAGTCCTTTGATCCTATGTAGTTTCTCATCTTATCCATCTAGAGTCTAGTCAAATTTTCCTAGCTGACCCCTCTTGGAGTTTCTCTATTTTGAATTTCAATGTTAGCCATTGATCATTGATCTGAGATCTCAAGATTATGATAATTAGCAAAATTTCATTTGATCTAATCTCCTTGAATTGTTGACCTCACTTACACCATTGGATCTAGATGTACATTTCAACATGAATCATAAATCATGATCTGGTTTCTCTAACATGATTCAATCTCAAGATTTATTGATATTTTGACTTTTCTCACACCATCAATCTACTCTTGCATGATCAAATGTGTATAGTAGGTCTTTGAAACCCATTGATACTATCAAAACATCCTCTCAATTTATTTTGGTGTACGATGGAATGTTGACCATTGATATATTAGGACCCACTATTTGAACTCAAACATCTATTTTATGGGGCCCAAAATTGATGTTCACATGCCTTTATTTGACACTTACATGAATGTATTTGACATCTGTGTGACCATCTCTAAGATATTTAAATCCCAATAGTTATTTTACATGACTTAAATTTGACATCTACATGACTATCAATGATGTCTATGAGACCATCAATGACATTTACATGAATCATGATTTGAATGCTAATGATTTTTCACTTGGGTTCATTTTTGACATTTTCATTAATGTCATACTCTAAGATATCACTTTCCTAAAATAATTCAATTTCATTAGATCTTTTCTTATGGGTAATTTCATTGGGCTCTTTGTCTTTGGGACAATTTCCCCAAAAGAATGATGGCTTTGGGCTTCTTGCATTGACCAATTTTACCAAAATAATATGGTTAATTAGGATTTATGTTTTGGACATTTTGTCTGAAAGAATATGTCATTATCCTTTTGTATCAAACAATTTGTTTGAAAGAAATTAGACTTGGTTCTTTTTCTATGGACAAAATGTATGAAAGAAACAAACCTTTGGGATTTTTGCATTAGACTATTTTTCTTGGACACTTTATATAAAAGAATTATATCTTCCAAAAAATTTTTATAAAATGATTTCCCTAAAATAAATACTTATGCTTTAGACATTTTTCCTGAAAGAGATAGGTCTTTGAGATTTTTATTGCAAATAAAATGTTTGACGAGTCCGCAACACTTAGCCACAAACCTAAAATAATTATGGACTTATTCTAACAACTATCACTTGATCTTGTGAAGGCTCTAATGAAATTCTAAGACCTATGAAACTCATCCCATGCTCTGACTACTTGAACACTATGAAAACCTATCACTTTCATATATGACTCTAAAATGACCCCTAAGATATCAAATGATACAACTAGACTATATGATGACCAAATCTATAATGACATATGAAATGACATCAAATATAACTATGTAACACCTTATGATGCAATAATTAGTGCCCTATATAATATTATGGCTCTAGGGGGTTAATCCTTTTTAACTTGTAGTAAAAATGGTCAACAAGTAGCACATTATGACCTTATCTTCCTTTTATGGTATTGTCCCAATATACATTATATCTTTGTTTTTTGAGGCATATATTTTTAAAATATATTTATATCAGATACACCTCATAAAAAGTTTGCATAGTTTGAATTAATTTGTTTGCAAGGATAACTATCTAACCCCAAACATAGTTTCTATTTTTAACAATTTAAAATTTATGTAAAAATTTTAGATATCTATATTTATTATATTTTACACTATTTAACTTCCTAGATCATATTTTCATGATTTATTTTTCTAATTATATTTAAATGTAATTCATAATTAATTTTAGTGTAAACATTTTGATGTCCTTACATTTCAATTTGAACACTATGCGTTGCTTGTTGATTTTTAGCTTAGGGTTTTAGTTTAATTATGTAAATTCATGACACTAAAATAATACATTCCTTAGCCTTGAGAATTATCCATAAGATAATGATTAAAATTTTTTTACCTTGGAGTCATTTGACACTAAAAACATTTGCCTTATCACATTGGATAAATACTAACATAGAGGCTCTTTCTTTCGACCTTGGGTTGATTTTTTTTCTTATTCAAAAATATTTCATTTTTACTTTTCTGTTTTTGTTTTATAAATTATGTTATGGTAATTTAAAACTACTTATCTATAATCTTGAAGGGATATCTAGTGTTCTATTTATAGACATCATGACATGAGGGTTTTTTACTATAATACTCATAGCCATATTATAGATCTAAACACTGGCTTTAGTTTCCATGTTTCTCACAATATATCATAAATTCATATGATCCCTTATTTAAACCTTATGAAGCATATTTTATTCATCTAATATTATGTGCACCTAATAGGAGTGTATCTCCCAAGGAAGTTAATCTCAACTCACCCTTAAAACTATGGTTAATGGGCTACATGCATAGTTCTACATCTATAATTAGTGCTATAAAACATTGGACTGACATTAATTAGTGGTTTCTCAATTATATCTAAGAGCATAAAAATCATTCAAACACTTTCCTAGATCATTCTCTGTCTTTAATTCTTTTTCCCTTGGATTGTATTTTGTATTCATCATGGGTGTAGCATATACATGATTTTATAATATCCTACATCATATATTTAAGTTCCTTATCACATCTCAAATTTATTTCCAATATGATGTTAATTATATATCTTCATGAGCCCAATATAAATTAATTAAATAATCTCCCTCTCATGCTTTACCTCTTTCTCTTAATCCAAATGTTTGTTATCCCATATCTTGTCATCAAGTTGCTTATATTATTGTTTTTAATTCTCCAATGACTTGGAAATAATAGAATTATTATATCTAGCATTTATCCCCAAAAAATATCTTAGAAGCCACCCTTCATCCTCTCAATGGTCACATCATGTCCCTTATCTTTGTTCATGCAGGTTTTATGTACACAACATTGTTACTAGGTAGCCTCTAACATTTTAGGATCTCAATGGAGGTAAACTCCACTCTAGGGCATGAGTTATAGGTATGAAATCTTTGACAACCTATTTATGGAATATTTGGCAAGGCACACAGGTTGTTAACAAGGTTTCTGGATATAAATGTGGTCCCTAAAGGGTAGTGAATCTCTACATGAGTTGGGTAGATGGTTGGTTGATAATATAAAATGGGTAGGTATCAAAACAAACTCAAAAAGGAGGGACGGGTAGGGAAAAAATAAGGCTATGTGGTTTTCAAGAACTACTTATGTGGATGGTTTCTAAAAGGATAAGTGGTCTTAGAACCTATGCCTATTGATAGCATCAATTACACAAACATAATCAAACATGGCTATGAATTCTAAGGAAATATTGATGTAAGAAATTCACAAGACTTAAATAAAGGTTGATCCTTTTAGGGTAGCTATTGCACACCCTTACTTAGGAGCTTATGGCTTAGGCTAGTAAAGTATCTAAGGTAGCTTTTGCACACACAAAAAAAACCTACATCAAAGAAAACACTCATGCATATTCAAAATTATGAATCAATCAACCTGACTATCTTAACAGATATATCTTACCAATATTTCAATAGCTATTGCACATTTCTAGATTAGTACATCAATCAAAATAATCATGAATCAATTTGTAACTACTACACACTAAATATTATTGAAACATACAACCAAAGAAAGTAACAACTAATTACAAATAAATTAGAAAGAGAATACACAAACACATTTGTTGATGATAAAATTTGATGATAATTCTATATTCAAAATTATCTAACAAAAATCCAAGTTGGATTATAATTATTTATATATACTTGGGGAATGAGTCACCTCATCATCCAAGTTCATGCAAGGTCATTACATGTGATAGTTAGAACTTGAGTTCTAACTATGGTTGAAAATTGTATAAGGGTCCAATTATAGTTATCAATTTAAAAAATCCTTCACAAAAGCTATGCAACAAGTGCATGTATAAAGATTGATAATTTTTAAAATTATATCTTGAACTACATGCAAACTACAAATATATGCACCATTTTCCAAAACTATACATGCCTCCTTTTATAAGTTTTGAGAACAACTTATTGATATTTTTAGATTAGCCACCTTCAAATGGAACTCAAGCATGCATCAAAGATACGTACCATTGTATCAATTATTTAGAACTAGTAAATATATGAATAAATAAAAATAAATGTAGATTTCATGTTCCACGTGCCTCTCACTAATTTTGGATCTTTGAAAAGTCCACTGTCAACTCACACAGTCAATCTGCTTGTACCTAAATTATTGTAGTTCATATATCTTAATCATTTGACTCATTGAATCTTATGAGCTTGACATTGTCACATCCTCATTCACCTAAAAATTCTCTTTTGATCTTGCACTATCTAATCTTCTATATTTATCAATGTTAGCCATCAATCTATTTGGGCCTAATAACCTTGGATTTTAAAATGGCTAATTTACAAGCTTAAAATTGATATTCGTGCGACTGTAAAAGATGTCCTCTTGATATTTGATGATGTCCACATGGCCATCAAAACTTGGATCCATAATATTTTATCTTTGAGCTTAATTTTTATGTTCATGTGAATGTTAAAGATGTCAACGTGACCATCAAGTCAACTTATCTCCCTATGAGCTTGACACTTATCATTTTTCTATTTACTCTGATCTATAATCACAAATAAAAAGAGGACTTAGGATAATATTTTAGGAAATATATATAATAAGATGTTTGATTGTAAGGGTACCAATTGATAGATCTATGGGGATTTTGATCTATTAGATAAAATGTTCACACAAAAAGCCCAAAATATTGAATGTTTCAAGGAAATTATCACAAGGTTTTTATTCATAGGAATTATTGTAGGGAGCCTAATTTCATTAGACAAAATGCTCGACAGCCAAATCTTGAAGGAATTGCATTTTTTTCAAATAAAATGTCTAAGACATAACTTATGAAGGAATTGGTCTGGGAAAAAGGCCTTAAAAAGAATTAGTCCAGGATAAAATTCCTAAAGGATAGGATCATAGGGGGAAATGCCTGGGATAACAGTCCTAAAGGGTAATTTCAAAAAGTCTGAAGCATCATTCTATCAAGAAAAATGGTCGCAATAAAAAGTCTAAAGGGCAAATATAAAAAATATGAAGGATCTATTTTGTAGGACAAAGTACCCATGACAAAAAGTTTGAAGGGTCTACTTCATAGGACAAATGTCTCAGATAAAAGTCTTAAAGGGTAGGTTTCACAAAGCCTGAAGGGTAAGTTCAAATTGGCTGAAGGGTAGGTCAATTTCATTGGTCAAAATACCCATAGAAAAAATTCTACAGACATAATTTCATCGAGGGAATTATTTCAAAAAAAATGTATGCAACAATGTCCTTGATAAAAATAAGTTTACATAAAAAACCCACACAAAAAAAAACTTGACAAAGACTAAATAATTTGGGGAAAATGTCTGTTAAAGATAAGTCCAATAAAGTCTGAGGTAAAAGCATGAATGAATAAGTCTAGGGAAAACATTTTCAACAAAATTTTTGTAGGTGAATTTTTGAGGTGAAATTATTGCAGACTAAATATCTAACATAATAAACTCGAAGACCAATTCACGTAGAACAAAAGTTTTGAACATGAAATATCCAAAAAAATGAGCTTGAAAACATAAAACCCAACAAAGACTCCTAAAAGGTATAAATTTAATCAATGAAAACACAATACCAATGCCTTCTTGCCAAAGTATTAAAGGGACAATAAGCAATCTTCTCCCAAATTTTACATAAATATATAGAAGAGGTGCATAAAGTCAAGACCATAGTCTGAAAAAAGGTGGGTCCCTATTTCCTATGGAAAGAAGGGGAATGTTTGGTACAACAAATAGAGACTCATAGGGGGAATACTCCTAAGTATTCAAGAACCCAAAACTCTAGTTATAAATCCTTAAATCAATCATGAAGTGTCTCATATAAGAATACTTAAATTAGAAACATGAAAAAGACTCTTATGTTACTTGACACAACATACTTTCCTTCCAATTTCTTAGATCTATGTGTGTCCAAATGTGTAATTCATTTACCCTTGATGTGGTGAATTTTTCAAAGGCTTGATGAAACCATAGGTTTCATTCCAGTATCTATTAAAGCTTTAAAATAAGGTAAGCTTAGGTATTACTCTACTACTATCTACGCATCCATAACCTTGATAGAGATAACTTGGTCTCCTTCTCTTATTTTTTTTTTAATTTTCTTTTGATCATGATGTGTGGTACATTGACCTTATTTCATCATATGACCCTTTTGATTTTATTTAGATTTTATTTTTCTCTTTTGAAATCATTGGTTTTTTTCTTCTTTTTATTTTTTTATTCCTTTTATTTTTCTTTAAGAAAAGAGAAGAGTTGGAACCCTAATGAACTAGTATAATTTTTTAAAAAAACAATCATTACTAAAACATCCTTGCTAGCTACACCATACCCAAAATTGTCATTTCTAATAGGTATTTAATGTGACAAGTGTATTTGATCTAATAAAACAAGAAAAATTTCTAAAGTTCTATGAAGTACTCTATGAGAAAACTCCACATTGCTAATATAAGTATTCAATTATGACACCATTTAGAATAATCCATGATTCACCTTCATCCTAAAGACTCAAAAACATAGAAATACACCTAATCTATAAACTAGTCCCAAAGTGTCAAGATTTTAATTTCCCCCTTTTCTAAAATTCATAAGTTTATTTGGTTTATATTTTTAGCTTAGTTATATTCATAAAAAAAAAATTGATAGTCAGAGAAATCAAAGAGCAATTAATCTAAGAAAGCAAGGAACCTAAACTAAGAAAATAGGAATATAATCTAAGAAAGCAAAAAATTGAAAGAAGGAAATATTAATCTAAAAATAAAGAAACTAATCTATGAAGGAAAAAAGTCTAATCTAATCATATTTATATGATCATATGTACCTCATTACTTAATAACATTAACAGATAACATAGCTTTGAATTAGTGCTTCTAGAATTCCTCATTGACTAGATATGTGTGTTCATTGCCTTGGAGGCCCTTTAGATGAAATGAATTATTGAAAATGATCTCCAAAATATGGTATGGTATAATCCATAGTGGGGTAAACTTGTCATCCTATCCTTTCTTTTCATGGGATTTATCCCAAAGTATCACTAGATCCAAAATCCTAATGCTTTGACTTTTGTTCTCTTATCAAACCATTTTTTGACCACATCCCAGTGCTTATTGAATGTCTATAAGGCCTCAACCCTTGAATATTCCATTTATATTATGTCTAAAAATATTGACTCTATTACATCACATGGCTTCATATAATCTTACATGAACTAATAAGTGGGTAACTTCAACATAATTGGGAATACAGGTTTGTGTCCATACACAATAGATAGGTTGAAGCTTTAAGGGATTGTTTGTATCTTGTTTGGTTTGCCCAAAGATCATGACTAAATAGATTGTGCCATTCCCTAGGATTGTATCCAGTTGATTTCTTAATTTCATCAGTCAAATTCTTGTTCATTAATTCTACTATTCTATTTCCTTGAGGGTAATAGTTAGAATTTGCCCTGATAATAATCTAGTTTTTTTGTGTCCACTCAGTAAATTTTGTCAATATGAAAGCTGGTCCATTGTCAAAAACCAAAGAAATAGGCATGCCAATTTTGGTTATTATATGTTCCTCCAAGAAGCAAATCACATCTTGTGCTATGCAATTATTTGGGTTTATGGCCTCGGTCCATCTGATGCAATATTCTATGGTGGTAATTATGAATTTATGGCTTGATGAGGAATTTTAGTTGATGACACCAACAAAGTCTAAATCCCACTAGGAAAATGGTCTTCCTTCAATAACTGGCTATAAATGCATCATTATGTGTGCTTCTCTCTTAGCTAAATTTTGGCATTCATGGCATGTTTTGATGTGATTATGAGCATCCTTCATAATTTTTGGCATGTAGTAGCCCATTCTTAAAATCTTGAGTTGTGGTATTTCCAAAAGGATGACCACTGCCTATCTTCTTATGCAAGTTCTCTAATTTTTTTTACTTTCCTCTATAGATACACACTTGAGGTAAATACCTTCATAATTTATTTTGTAAAGGACTCCCTTATTGATCATATAGTGAACAACTTTGAGATTTAAAGATCTTTTTATCTCTCTATAAAGATCTAAGGAAAAAAATCATATAAGTAAATACTATATTATATAAGTAGACCACTCTCCTTTAGATCTTGAGTTTAACATACATTTTTGACTATGATACAAGGATCTAGTTAAATCATGATCTTAATAATGCCTTAGCCTTGAGTGATCTTTGTAAACTTGATAGCTATATCAAATTCTTATAGTTTGGCCATCCATTTGCCTTGATCTTCTCCTAATTCATTTTGTGACAAGGTGAGCTTGACCATAGGATCAAGTACAATGGTGATGGTTTTATTATTCAAGATGTAATGCCAAAACTTATTCATAGATTTGAGAAGGGTGAAAATCTATTTATCAATCATAAAATACCTAAGTTCTACATCTTTTAGATTTGTGATCATAAATGTAATTGGATGCTCGGTCTCATCATTCTTGTACATGATGGTAGCTATAATCATATGCTCTAAATAAAATTAAAATAAGTAGAGATATTTTATAAAATTTGGATTGATTAAAAATAGAGCATGTGATATAATGCCTTTAATGTCCTGAAAGGACTTGCAAGCTTCATCTATCCATTATATTTTGGCATCCTACTTGAGTATGGTGTTTTAGGGTCTAAAAATCTCTATAAATACTAAGATGAACTTCCTTACAAAGTTAATCTTTCTAAATAATGATTTAGCTCCTTCGTACTATTTGATGGTTGAAAATTTGAAATCACTTGAATTTTTTTTTATCAATGGCGATCCTATCTTTGGTGATGATGTGTCGCAAAATATTTCCTTTAGACACACCAAATATACTTTTCTTTGGGTTTAGTGAAATACCAAACCTTCTACATCTCTCAAATATGGACTTTAAATGACATATGTGATCCTTCCTATGCTTTGAAAACACTGTAAGATCATCCATGTAGATGATTATACATTTTCCTATTAGTATTTTGAGATCATGATCCATGGCACATTGAAAGGTCACTCTTGCATTTATTAGGTTGAAGGGTATCCTCTTATATGCATAAGTTACCTACTTTGTAGTGAACATTGTCTTCATTTTATCCTTAAATTGCACTAGTACCTAATTATAGATTGAAAATCCATCTAAAAAGGACATCATTTTAAAACCACCTACTATTTGAATCTCCTCATCTAGAGAAGGTAGAGGATAATTATCATTGTTATAAGACTTATTTAGATTCCTAAAATTGACACACAATCTAATCTCACCTTTTTTTTCCTACTAGGACCAAACTGGCCACCCAAGTAGAATGTCTCACTAGGAAGATGCTTATTAAACTTAACAACTTCTCCACTTCTCTATGAATGAGAGGCTCTAGAATAAGATTGAATTATCTTTACCTCTATCTAAATGGCTTGTGATCCAACTTCAAGGGAATCATATGAGAAATAACTTGTGGTTTATACACTTTAAAGTATTCATATGTCCAAGAAATGACATACCTATATCAAGTGATTATATCTTTCACTCAATATCTCTCTTTGGGGGTGAAACTAAGACCAATATTAACATAGCTTTGGCTTTTCTCATCTCCTAGATTTTCTCTTTTGAAATTTGAATCATAGACCTTGGGCTACCTAAGTTGCCAAGCTTGACCATCTATATCAAATGGTATTTCCAAATAAACCAACTTAGATGGAATTTGATTCTCTTTGAGCTAGAAAATGCCTTGTTTATTTCATTCCTCTTGATAGAGGTGATTAATGTCCTTATCATCGATGATGTAGGACTCAAATTTCCCCAGATTAGTAAAAAATTAGATAATCTATTGGTTATCATCAAAGACCTAGGAATTTTTTATGTTATCCAAAATGGAAGGACATAATACCAATTCAATAGAGAACCTTTTTACCTCAGATTTTTGTAATGGCTCCAAATTAGTAGCAATAGTAGCTTGTGAATCAATGGTTTGATTTTGCTCTCTAGGAAGTGCTACTATGTTAAAAGCTTTAAATCTTTCAATCAAATCCCATGCTCTATGGTTGTATCTTCTTAAATAAAATAGCTTGCACTAATATTTGTTTCTGACTTGGTTGACCACCAACTCTAAGTTTCCAAATAGTAGTATTTATTTCACATTATTCTTGAGTATAGATTGTAGTCCCAAAACTAGAGCCTCATAGTTAGCTCTATTATTAGTGCATGGAAATTTCAACCTTTATGATGATAATAAATTTTTACCTTATGAATCAATCAACTCTATTCCCCTTCTTGATCTTTTCTTAGATCTAACACCATCAAAGTATAGAATCCACAATTGATTGGAACCTTCAGGTTATAGCTTTTGTAATTGATTCTAAGTAGTAAAAGTATAAATACCAAGGCTAGGCTACTCATACCTTACCTCTTCATTCTTAACATTGTATTCCAAGATGGGATACTTGATTATTGGCTCTCTATAAATTTTGATTTGATTCACAATTCCTCTCCATGATAGCCATATATGAGAAAAGTCTATAGAGAGATATCCATTGAGTGTTTTGGACCAATCCCTTCTTAGTAATAGTCTATAATCTTCTGGTATGTCTAACACTAGATTATTAATGGTTATCTAGACTCTTTTCCTAGATTCTATTTGAATGCATACATTTATAAACACCAAAATTATGTCACACATGTGCTAACTCCCTATTTCAAAACCCCCTTGAGCCCTTTTCAATAATAATAATTATCCTCAATAACCCATGATTATACCCCTCACACATTTAATTATTTTAAAATATTTAATTAAGTTAATTAAAAACCACTTATGCAACCTTACCTGGACACTTCATCCTAGGATTACTTTTCACCCTCTGAGTCACCTCATGACTTAGTCCCCTTATCCTAACTACCCATGACTTATTATTACCCCAAAAATAAATTCCTAACCAACTATGTCCTTCTTAAACTCCCATTTCTACCATTTCCTAATAGATACCACACTTGGTATGAGAAACAATAGAAAATAGGATAAAAATAGTACTTTTACCTATTGTCATGCCACGATTATTAGTCAACCCATGGCTGATGTTTGTAGGATCGCTGACGTCATTTATTTAAGACAAAATCCAAACTAATGTTTAGGTTAGTAGAAATCAATAATTTTCATTTCTATTCACATATAGGCTTTTGGAATCAAACTTTCCACATCTTGGCTCACTATTACATTGCATAAGTCCATCTAGATCAAGAACTAAGCTCTTGAGAACTAGTAACATACACTTGTTTTTCTTCATTCAAGGCATCAATTTGGCAAGTATAATAAGAGCCATCCATTTGACACTTATCAACCAATCACCTCTATAGGTAAGTACATCACTTCTTTTATAACTCTTTAATCAGTTACTTTGCAATCACTTTATATATATTGTTTATTTTTTTACACATCCTTGATTGAACCCCTGTGAAAGAGTTATAAAGCTTCCCCATTGGTTTCCCCTTGTTCCAACACACCAAACCTCTAACCAAACTATCCAAACAATACTCTCTCTCTCACAACTCTCCCCAACCTACTTAATAGCACCAAAACCATTTATCAAACCCAAAAAAGCCTTTTATAAGCCCCTAGGTAATTATTGCCCCTATCAACATCGATAGCCTAATCGATATCAGTCATACTTGCTCACTGATGTTGGTAGCTAAACTGATGTCAATAACTATGGATTCTAGTAACCCTTCTAAAAATTTCCCAAACAACTTCCCAGATATAAACTAAATATACCACTTACACTATGTTACTCTCTATTACACTCAGATTATGAATAATGATAACATAATCTCTCTTTTACTCTTTATTTTCTACTATATTTGTTATTTATCACTCTTTTGTTTCTCAAAAAGTGGGTTGTCATCTCTAAGGGAGTTTGACACTTCTTGGAACAAGTGCATAGCTTGGTACCCCACTCATATATCTACTAAAATACATTTTGTGGTAGTGATTTATTACTTATAGGTAGTCCTCCCTAGCCAAAGAGGAGTGCTCATAACATCTAGATATAGTTCACAAAACAATCCAAGTTCATTAAAATCACTTATCCCTATCCTTCTTCTCTATTTTTATTTAGACATGAAATAGACAAAATTTTTAGTGAAACATTACTGGCACAGTCAGTGGGATTCTAGAGTTTTCCTTAGGTTCAATGCTTGTTTTAAGCATTCATATAGGTAAATTATAGTGAAATTTTCATTTATTACACTTTTTCCTTCTTTTCTCCCTCAAATCAAAAAATTCAACATTTTATTTTCTATTTAAGGGTAATAAACTAAAATTTATCCTTCCTTGCCACTCTTCTTTTTTATTTGCATCTAAAAGTAATTTATCATTTTTCTTACAAGTTAAAAGAATCTCTTATTTATTTCTTTCTTGCATGCAAATTAGGATAGTGAATTACATTCTTTATTCCTATTTCATCATTATTTTCATTAGAATCTAAACATTTCAAATTTTGGTTTAAAAATTATTGTACATTATTATTTTCTTACTACATATTAGCTCACCTAGTTAATTACAAGCATTATGAATGAATTATAGTGCACCTCTATTACACAACCAAATCACACTCATAAAGAAAAACATCTAAACTCACCTAAGATATGGCCCATCAAGATTTCATCACCTAGTGGATCACCTTACCCTACCCAGTTATCCTACTTAGATTTCACCACCAAGGGGAGAACCCACTCCATTCTCTGGCAGAGTATAAACTCTAGGCAGAAGGTATATTTTGGCTAAGTAGCCTAGCTTAGCTTCAAGTCCATGAAGTTTATGAATAAAGCTCTTATAACAAGCCACATACTTGGTCTAACATAAATTTCCTCTTGAATAATAAAACTAACCTAAAACTAGCTCTAGATTGTTTTCTAGTACCTTCGCTAACCAAATTCTTTTCTCACTATCTGATTAAGGCATAAGCTAACATGAGACTAAACTTAATCTCTAAGAGTTAATAATTAGTGGCTATATGTTATTTTTCTACTTTTCTATTGCCTTCTATATTTTGGAGTTGGTAAGGATGTTTTTCCATTGATTCAAAAAATCAATACTATTTATAATGCTCAGATTATATAACCTATTATATCAAGTTTTTTGTGTGTTTTTTCTTCTTACAAAAACCCCTTGCATCCTCTATTTTACTTAGATTCTACCTCTAGGTTTTTAAAACATTAGATTTTCCATCTCCTAGAATATCATAGTGATTGACATTGGTTAAATATACTGACATTGATAGACTTTAGCCTACCAACATTGGTTAATCCCACTGACATTGACAAACTTTTACTACCAACATCGGTCAAGCGACTGATGTTGATGACTATGTAATTTTAATTTGCTAAAAAAAAGATAAAATAACCTATTTACCCTCACCTAGACCTATTTTTTCCTTATTTTATCACTAATACATAATATGAAGACTTTTTTTGCTTCTTCTTGCATGGTATTAACATGAGTCCAAGCCAAAATTATTACCAATTATGTAAGTTGGAAACCACTTCCACCTTCCCCTCTTGTTGATTCTATCATGGAACATACTTCAGATATAGAGCATTCTCCTATCTCTAACTAAATTCCCATTATGCCTAAAGGGGATCAGGATTTTGTTAAGTTTCTTGATCACATGGTAGCCCTTCAACATTAACTTTCCATGAGTATAACTTATAATTCTTTGGGTGAGCCACTCTATGGTATGCCAACCTCTCTAATGGAGACAAATGTAGTTTTAGCTATCTACACTATTTTTCCCATGGTTATTCAAACCACTAATTTGATAAGTAACCTAACCATTAATAATTTCCAAAGTTTAGCATTGCCAACTACCCATTCTCACCTAAACCCTAGCATAACTTTCCTACTTTCACAACCATAAATAGTTCATTCAAGTCTCACCCCATTACAAAATTTGGTGGTACCTATTCCATCTACTCTAACAGCTATAATTATCCAATTTATGACTCACCATTCATCTAGTCTAACCATGCCAATAACCCAACCTATAATGACAACATCCAACCAAAGCATAGTCTCTAACCCAATAGGACAACCCCCTTTTATTTTTTCCCCCCAACCTATGGCTCATTATCCTTATGTTTCTCCAACACAACCTTAGCAAGCTATATCATATACTCCATTTGCTTCCTATCAAGTTCCTTATAACTTAAGGGGTATCTCCCAAACAAATCCCCCTCCTAACCTCAATAAGATGATAATGGAAAAGATGTCTAATCTAGAAACATCTCTTTTGAGTTTAAATAATGTGTTATCTTATGATTAGATATGTAATGAAACCATCCATCCTTCTATGCCTATTCACCCATATCCAAGACAATGGGAAATCCCCAAATTTACTCATTTTCAAAGTAAAGAGGACCCACAATAGCATATTTGAGCATTTAGACATGCTTGTTATTTAATAGGGCATATGATGTGTTATTACTTCACATTTTCCCTATGTCTCTTTTGGGTGCTACTCTAGATTGGTATAGCTCTATAACTCAGCACTCCCTTTTCTCATTTACCCAACTCACACAAATATTCCTAGACCATTTATCTATTAATATTTCTAAAAATGTTTCTATTATAGACATTTATTCTATTAGATAATTTGATGATGAGTCTATCATAGTTTTTGTTGCTTGTTGGAGAGGCTTGATCAACCAACTCTCATTCTCCTTACCCTAACCTAAACTTATTGAGCTCTTCTCAAGGGAATGTGATAAGCACATTTCATCCACACTCTGAGTACAAAATTTCCACACATTTGATGAGGCCTTTACAATGGCATGAAAACTCAAGATTCAGGTGATAGACAAAGGTAGAGTCAAGTTGTGTAGTAAGAATGCCAATTCCAAATCAAATGACTCTTCTTTTAAAACTTCTCCTTCTAACCAAAAATCTAAAGGCACCACCAACATGGTGGTCATTAAATTGGCTTCTTCCATAACCATAAACCAACCTAATTCCTCGACTTCCCAAAATTTGAACAATCAATTCCAACAACAATATAAACAAAGTCAATACACTCCCATTGGGGAGTCATATACTTCCTTTTTGGAATTTTTTTACAACAAGGTGTCATAACCCTTCCTCAAATCAAATTTCTTATATAGTTTGACCCCTCCAATCCTATTCCAACTTGGTACAAGAAGGATGATTTTTGCATCTACCATCAAGTTGAAGGTCACAATTCTAATAACTATAAAACATTCGAGAACATTTTTCAAGACATGCTTGATAGGATTGATCTCATCTTAGATAATCCTAATGCACCCGTTAATCAAAATATGGATGTGTTCAAATAGATTTTTCCTAACCATTCACCCAATAAAAATATTTTTCAAACCATGACTAATTCATGTGATCATAATATCCATATAGTTAATATTGTCTTTCCTTTACCTCTAGGTCAACCTCTCTCACAATAGGAAGTACCCATTTTATCAACTCCTCCCCCATAGTCAGTGGCATTTTTTCACCCATTTTTCCTCCCCAGGTAGAAGAGCCTATTCCATACATTCCACTCTTGCATGAGGAAGATCCTCCTTTACCACTCCTTTTTCCATTAGAGGATTAGGTATTACCATTTCCTTTTGCACCAATGTTACCTATCCTCTTACCAATTGAAGACCATGCCTTACCCATTATACAAACACATGTTGAGGGGAACATCATTCCTATGTTATACCCTTTTGATTAACCCTCTTCATCTACCTTTCCTTCACTGATAGAGAGTAATACCCCATACACTCTACCTCTATACCTAAAAGAGTCAATGTTATCTACTCTTACATTAAATGAACAACCTATTTTGCCTACTCCAATTATACCACTCTTACCACTTATTTTACCTATGGAGGATCATAATTTACTTATTCCTCACCCACATGTTGAGGGATCAATTATACCCATTCTCTACCCCCTTGAGGAACCCTCTTTACCTACCTCTCCTCCACCCATAGAAGAGCATGCCTCTTCTCTTATCTCTATCGAAGAAGATCCTATTGTGAATTTTTATCATCTTTAGCTTGAAGTATTAGAGACCAACGATTTCCCTCTTTCTCAATCACCTCATCCTTCTAAAGAAACAACCGTAAGGCCTACATCAACTTCATCTAAACCCTTCTCACAGTTGGTAAAAAGTCTAGAATTTCTTGATTTTATAAAGCTAGATCACATGGCATTTTGGGATTGACTTAAAACTCCTTATCCAAAAAAATGAGTGTAAACCTTTATTTTTAAGCCTCTAACTACCCTTTATGCCAAGGTCTTTGACAAAGCTAGATATTATTCACTAGAATCACCAGAAGCTCATCCATCTATGTTAGAACCCTTGCCCTCATAGGCATCTACCACATTAAAGCAGATCAGGTCTTTAAGTGTATGCCCCATCTCTAATCTAATCCATCCATAGGTGAAATTAGATCTAACTATACAATCATAAGTTGGAGTTTCATGGTCTAAACTAAAAAAAAAGGTTAAGCTTCCTAGGTCTCACTGATCCTTCCCTCTTCAACCCTCAACTTTATCATCAATTTTGGGACTACACCCCTTTACTTTAGTTGGAGTATCACCAATTCAAACAAAATAAAAGGCTAAGTTACCACCACTACTACCTCTACTACCTAGTAGGACTTTCACATCTAACACCATGATACTTAACACTAAGAAAGTGTCAGCAAAACATGTAACTCCACCAACACCAAACAAGGCACCATGTAAAATTACCCTTATGACTCCTAAATAAAATAAGGTGTCCACTCCTATTACGACAACAAGTGTAAGCCCACTCACAGGCTCTTAGAGCTTTTTATTACATTATTTTTTACAATCTTCTATAATAACTCTTCATCCCATTAATCCTTATAGTCCTCTTATACCAAATCCATCTTGGCTTAATGATACACAAGTGTGTCTATATCATCTTTCACTTGAAAATGATACTGAGAGTTGTAAAGCCCTCACAACAGTCATTTGATAAGACTTTAATGTCGACACTCTCTTTGTTGATACTCTTTTTAACCTTCCTATTATTCTACCTCTAGCATCCACAATACCTCCTACTATTCCACCTAAATTTCAACCCAAAGATGTTGTCATACCCCCTTTACCACATCTTTCACCTATATTTCAAATCAACATAGTTAATGTGGTCATGTACTCATAAAACTAAAAGGATATAGGTAAGGAAAAACTCACCACTCCATAGGCTCATCCTTTTTCAAAAGACACTCCTCTGAATCCTAATATTTCCATCTTAGGTGTCCCAAAACCAACATCTTTGGATGTTATTCAAAGCTTGATGGTGAAATAGCTTCACCAAACTCTTATGAAAATTTCCTTGTATGAGTTAATAAAAAACTCTCCCAAACATCATCAAGATTTGATTATTGCCTTGCAAGAGGTTGAAGTACAACCTAATGATCCCCAACCTCTTACATCATTGGTTAGCTCTCTTAATTCCATCTTCCTGATTTCCTTTATTAATTCAGAAATTTCACTTCAACACCTTAAAGATCAGGATTCTACCCTTTTTATTATCACATATATTAATCAAACTCATGTCTAGAGAGTAATGATCAATGGGGGAGCTAGTATTAATATTATTTACACACATGTCTACAAATAGATAGTTCTTCCTGATAATTGCATGTTTCAAACCGACATGGTGCTCCACTCCTTTAATAATACCACAACTACTATTATGGGCACTATTGTCTTGCATATCCATATAGGTCCCCACATAATTCCTAAGCACTTCTATGTTGTAGAAGGGGATTTAAAATATAATATACTTCTTATATGACCTTGGATATGTGTTATGGCATGTGTACCCTCAACGTTGCACTGCTATGTCAAGTTTGACCACAATGGGCAAGTACATGTTATACCCATTGACCCACCTCCATTTAAAACATGCAACATGACTTATAGTCCTAATGATGTTATCATTTCATTAAAGACATCATCTTCTCTGCATGATACTTCTAAAGCTTCCATAGGTTCCACTACCCTAGTTACAAAGATATCGATAACACAAATTCTTGACAAAGATCCCATGGAGGAAAATTTTAAATGTTTTTCACTTAAAGAATATCATTTTTTTATGCTTGACATGTTCCATACTCCACAAAAGTATGGAAAGATTCATATGCACCTGAATTATGATCCCTATATTAGGATGGTCATCCCTTATGGGCCCCTTAACCTTTAAACTAATTTCACATATGGGGGAATTGATCAAGCTCCCATTGTCATAAATCTACCCTCTTCACCACAACCATTTGTCTGTGACTTCTCTTTCTTGAGAAAGCCTAGTTTCACTCACACCTATCTTTATAATTGTACCTAGAAAGGATTTGGTTTGGGTCATTATGAGCAGGTTGTTATATGCCCATTAAATATCCCACTAGTAAAACCATTGAAAATTCCAAAAAGAGGCATGGAGTGGGTTATGATGAACCAACTAAACTCACCAAAATGTCCCATGTACCAATTATTGAAGAACCAATCTCTCCTTCTCCACCTTTTTCTCCACAATCACCTACCAAATTAGAGGTATATATACCTCCTAATTTTTTTTTCAATAAATTCCATCCATTTTGAGCCTCTCACCTATCACTAGGGTAGTAAAATAAGGTCCCTTACTTTCGTTCATCCTAAAATAATTGATGAAGACTCTCTGACTATTAACACTATCCAATGTCAAAATGATGATGTTATTATCACATACATGGGTGTAAATTATTTGTATATCCAATTATCACTCCCATCTAATATTCAAGTTATGTTAAATGAATCCACCATTAACATCAATTTTCCCTCTCATGATAACCCTCACATCCTCAAGTTTGGCCAATCTCTAGATTCCTTTGAGCAAGCTAATTATGCCACATTTCTTAATAACCATAGAAAATGCTTCACTTGGTCTTATAATGATATGCTTGGTATTTACCCCTCTATCATCACCCATAACATTATCACCAATTGAGATGTTAAACTTGTTAAGTATAAGCTTCATAAAATGCATCCTTGTATTGCTCTCCTTATCAAGGAAGAGCTCCAATGCCTCCTTTCTGTTAATTTTATCCAACCCATTGACTACTCATAATGGATTTCCAATATTGTTCCTATCACAAAAATGACTGGAGGAATCCACATTTTCATTGACTACCATGACTTAAACCTTGCTTTTCTAAAAGATGACTTCCCATTGCCAAAACCAACTTGTTGATCTAACAGTCAGCCATGAGATACTATTGCTTATGGATGGGTTCTCTAGATATAATCAAATCTTGGTTTCTCTCTAGGATAAACACAAAACAACCTTCATTACCTCATGGGGGTTTTTTTCCTATTAGGTCATGCTTTTGGTCAAAATAAGTTGGTATGACCTACCAATGTGTTATGACTTACATCTTCCATGATTTCCTACATGAAATTATGGAAAATTATGTGGATGACTTAATCGACAAGTCTAAACTTCACTAAGATCACTTGATGATTCTCAAAATCATATTTATTCATCTCTTCCAATATAATATTTGACTAAACCCAAAGAAATGTGTCTTTGGTGTCCTTTTAAGTAAGCTATTAGACTTTATCATTTATCTCTAGGTATTGAAGTCAACCCTACTAAGGTTAGAGAAATACTAGAGATGCCTCCACCTACTAATATCAAACAACTTCATAGCCTCCAAGGTAAACTTCAATCAATCCACCACTTCATCTCTCATTTGTTAGATAGTTTCCAACCCTTTCACCATCTCTTCAAAAAATATGTCTCCTTCCATTGGAATACATATTTCTAGGAAGCTTTTGATGCACTCAAGCAATATCTCCTTTCCCCACTAGTTCTTATTCCACCTAAGGAGAACTAGATTTTCTACCCTTACATCTCTATAATAGACCATTATTTAGGTGTTATGATTTCCCATCAAGATGATCACCATCAATAATAGGTGGTTTACTACATAAGCCACACCCTTATCGATAATGAGACTTGATATACCCATACTAAAAAACTTTGCCTTGTATTGGTCTTTTTATCCTCCAAGCTCTGCCATTATCTCTTAAGTCACAAAACCTAAGTGGTCACCCATATTGATTCCCTCAAATACATGCATTCCAAGCTATATTATAACCAATGTGTGGCTCAGTGGTTCATTTCCCTTATTGAATTTGACTTAGAGTTTATTCAACAAAAGTCTATCAAAGGACAAATAATTGTTGACTAGTTAGATGCTACCCCTTTACCTAACAATCAACCTTAAAAACTTGAATTCTTTGATGAATCCATCACAATCCTCTCCATCGATGACATCTCCTATCAAATGATGATGTTCTTTGATAGGTCTAAATGTCAAGATGGTGGGGGTGCAAGGGTCATTCTTATTCCTCTAGATGGTGAGCTAATGCCTTTGTCATTTAGACTAGATTTTGAATGTACTAAAAATAGGGCTAAATATGAGGCTTTGATCTTATGGATTCAAATGGATCTCTTCTTGGGTATAAAATCAAAAACCATTTTCAGTGATTCTCAGCTAGTGGTTAATTAGGTTAATGGTTCCTACCTATGTAAAAACAAAATTCTACAGTGGTATAAACATCAAGTAGATATGTTATTAGGATCATATGAATCTCATCTCTTACAATTTGTTCCTTAATATCAAAAAAAGTTTTCTGACACAATGGTCTCACTTGATTCACACATACCCTCTTCACCCTCTTCCTCAAAAATATGTCACCATGCATCACTTAACATTACCTTCTTATATATAAACTAACATCTTTTTATCATAAATGTAACATCCAACCCACAATGAATTATGGTACAATAAACTCATAGATTATCTCTCTTTTTATATTACCCCTTTTGATCTCTCTAATAATGGGAGATGTTCCTTCATAAAATGTCACTCATTACACTATGCTAAGGGGACTTCTCTACAAGCAAGGTTTTGATGGTCTCCTCCTTAGATGCCTCACTAGTACTGAGACTCCCTTCACTATTAAGGAAGTCCATGATGGGATTTGTGGGGGAAATTTTAATGGTCATGTAGTTACCAAGTATATCCTTTGACTCAGCTATTATTGGCCAACACTCCATCAAGAATGTGGTGATTACGTTCATTGTTGTGTCAAATATCGACAACACACTAACATCCTTCATGTTCCAAGTCATGCATTATAGGTCACCAAAGACTTCTATCCCTTCTCCCAATGGGTATTGGATCTAATTAGTGATATTAACCCTAATTTATCCCTCCATCACCATTTTATCATTACTACCACTGAATACTTTACCAAGTAGGTCAAGGCCATTCCTCTCATCTCCACTAAGGCTGATAAAGTTGTTGACTTTATCAACCACAACATCATCTATCATTTTGGTGTCCCACATAAAATTATAATAGATAATGGAAAATATTTCAAAAATAATGCTATCTAAAATCTTTGTGATTCATTTGGAATCAAATTAAGCTTCTCATCACTGTAATATACACAAGCAAATGGATAGGTAGAAGATTCTAACAAAACATTGACCAAAATTCTCATGAAGGTAGTCAATGATATGGGTAAGGATTGGCACACACACATCCCCTTTGCTTTATGGGATTATCACACTAGCATTTGAACCCTTATGGGTGATATGCCCTTTTCCTTGGTGTATGGGATAGAGGCTATTTTACCTCTTAAGTTTATAATTCCTTTTATTTGTATTTGTCTTAAAGACATACATACTAATGATTACTTTTGCCAAGAATGTTTGGCTCAACTTGATTTTCTTTATGAACATCATCTCATAGCCTTCAACCACCTCCAAATCTGTCAAGAGCATATCAAACACACTTAGAAAAAAAACCTCAAATAGCAATATTTCAATATTTTATATCTCATCTTAAAATAAAATCAACATGTGACAAAAATGGAGAAAAGTAAATGGGGTAAGTTTGTTCCTAATTGGCTTGGACCCTAAATCATAAATCACAAGTATGGCTCAGGAACTTATCAATTGTCTTCTCTTGAAGGAAATCTAGAACCTAAGCCTTTAAATGCATTACACCTATGACCATTATTTTGTTAACC
Organism: Torreya grandis; assembly: GCA_037957365.1. Classification (NCBI taxonomy): domain Eukaryota; kingdom Viridiplantae; phylum Streptophyta; class Pinopsida; order Cupressales; family Taxaceae; genus Torreya; species Torreya grandis. The sequence continues at coordinate 1,946,607 of JARHVA010002396.1, read as the reverse complement.
ACGTAACATTTCACTTCATGTTTAACTTGAGCTCATCCCTTGAGCACCCCTATTACATTCATCTCCCTTCCTGTTAACCCTTACTTCTACACACTTATTCAACTTATGAAGTGCTATGGTTTTGACCTCAAAGTGTAAAACTCCTAAGCCTCTATAGTCTTATCCATGACTAAAATAAAAAAATGAGATATGTAGACAAGTTATAATCTCTCAGGTCATGATTCTCAATGTAGACTTCTCCCTTGAAGGATAGCTATGTAGATTATCTTTATTACTATTAATAGACTAATCCCTTAAAGGACAACTATTTAAAATCAAAAACAAATGCCTAGACCACTCCTTTGAAGGATGGATATGCTAAGATTTGTTATCAAAGGGAAATAAAACAAATAAAAAGCTTCTCATATTGACCAGCTTTATACAATCTCAATATGAATAAAACACCATTGTAGGCTTCTCACATTGATCACCTTACACCAAAAAAACATCTTTACATCATGGAATTTCTTATAGTAGTTCTCGATTCACCCATAGGATGGGCATATCATCCCCACTTCAAAGGTTATGCTCCCCAAACACTTTCACTCATTTTACCCTTCTCCCACCATACTCTTTTAAGGGACTTTAAACTCACTTAACACAAGGTGACCATGATACTTATCTAACAAACCAAATGGTCAAATGATGAAAATCGTGAAATAATATCATATTCCTGAGCCTATTTATGATTATGATTATGGTCTTTGCTAGTACATGAGCATTTTTCCTCTTTTTCCCATCCAAATCACTGATGGATCTTTCTACTAAGATGAAAAATTTATACAAAAAATAACATAAATAGCCTATCCATTTTAAGCATACACCATCACAAATATGGAAAAATGATAAGATGAAGCTAACAAATCAACTATGCATATACCATCACACAAATGGGAAGTGCTAGTCTAACTCAACTAACATTCTCAACACTAACATAAAATTAACATAACACTAAATTCACCATCTACATCAACATCATCATCAAAATCATAATAAAACATCTCATACACACACACACACACACATTATCATCATCATCATCATCATCATCATCATCATCATCATCATCATCATCATCACAATATCATCTCTCTCTCTCAAAATATACATCTCTCATCTTCAACTTATAGGCTGGTGTACATATAAGAATAATTAATGTTGATGTTCAGAGTCCTTGAGGCTCTCCACATGGTCTTGAAGAAGTAATGTCATCACCACTCTCCACCTATTTGCATCTACATGAGCTAGAAGCTATGGCATGTGTCACTAATCTCTCCTACTCTCTAAACTTATAATACCTTTGAATCTATGGAAACTCCCTAATGGTCCTCTCATAATAGGCAATATCATCAAGGGAAGTATTATACCTCAATATAGATATAGTCTATTGTGGTACCCTCACACCTACTAAAGGCCAAAACTATATTGGTCCCTATGGTGGAGGAGGAGGAGTATCTTGACCTATTGTTCTCAAACTATCCCTCTCTACTATTAGTGAAATGACCTAACCTTGTAATACCTCAACCTAGCCCTATAATGCCCCAACCTAGCCCTATAATGTCACCATGTATCCCTATAAAACTAATACATATGCCTAAGTTGTATCTCAAACCTACACTACCACATATCAGGCCTATATTACTACATCTTATGCATATATCATTACATCCCAAGATTTTACTACTGCATCTCTCTCTCTCTCTCATCAACCCCTATAAATGTAGTGGTGGCCTCTTGACTTGAACTATGAGATGAAAACCTATCTACCAAGTAAGATATGTTATTGTGCATCTAAGATCTAATACACTCGGCCTTTTTGGTAGCTCCTCAAAATTTGTCCCATTTGTCTCCTATGAAAAGGGTAGGGGTGCCTCTATATCATCCCTCCTATATCAATGGAAGGTAAGAGTTACATCTTGTACCAAGCTGAGCTATCACCTGACTCATGCCTTATGTACCATCTCTAGCTCACTGGCTCATCTGCCTCTAACCCATAATGTGATCTATAAGCTATTAAGTTGCTTAGCCTATCCTCTAAATGTAGGGTATGTTAAGTAAGGTATCCACATAATATCTATAGGGATCAATCCCTCTATCATGGACTTATAGTGATCAATATCTTGTACTATGATATCTACCTAGGTTTGGGCCATCACATCTCTCCACCATCTAAAACTAACCCTAAAACTAGCTATAATCATGGTAGGTAACCCCAATGGTTGTGTCACCATGATAAGCTCATATGCCAAAAAATGAAGTAAATTATTGACACATAAATTTTATCATCATCACAGTGTCAACCCCTACATCTCTTTGTATAACTATGCTAGAAAATCTAGTCCCCATGCAAATATGGTATGTTTCTCAACTATCTATGCCAAAACACCTATTAATGCACTAATAAATATCCCACCATCTACATCCAATAGTGCATAAACTATAATCCCTATCATCATCAAGATGCTCAATCGATGTTGCTCCTCATTAGTAATGTATAGTGGCTCATAGGCAAATCTCATTGAGTGATAGGTCACCTCATGGATATGCTCTCTAAATAATACCACCATGTTAATATCATACTCTCTCTTGAACATGAGAAGAGCTCCTCACCCTAGAGTGGTAACTAAAAAATCCTATAAACATCATCCTAGGTCATTATCAACTCTTTGGTCAATAAATGAAAGGTGTTAGTGGTGTGATCCCACCTCTTGATCAATACTATCATCAAACTCACATCCCATGTAACTCTAAAATATCATCACACTCCCCATAAACTTATGAATACCATATGCTGCCACTCATCTAGGGTGACATCCCTTGTCATATGTGTTATAAACATTAGTAGGTGTTCTCATAGCATCAAATCTTCCCTAGCCTACATCCATACACACACACACACACACACACCTCAATTCACATACTTTCTCATATAACCTACCACCACCTTTTTCCCTTCTCTATGGGAGAACTACATTGGTTTGAGGCACTCAACTAGGATATGTAGGTAACACTCAGTTGACATGGGGTCTTTTAAGGTTAGCTCAGTCATATACCAACCTAACTATCTAACCTTCTCTCCCCTCTCTACAAAATGCTTCACTACCTCTCTCTCCATGCTAGGCCGAACTACCTATCACAACTCTAGGCCTCATAGCTTATATCCCTAACGTTTGACCCTATGACCTATATTTTAAGACTTTACATCCCCTAACTTATTTAAACCTATCCTTTTCTAAACCATTTTCTTTTACACACTTTTAACCATACCTTATATCTTTTACCCTATGCAGTAGGAGAACTACATTAGCTTGAGGCCCTGAACTAGGCTATGTAAGCAACACTCAGTCGATACTAGTTATTTTGAGGCTAGTTCAGCCATTAAGCTTGTTGACTACTTTAATTTAGGATCTAAATTGACCTTTTCTCCTATTTTAGGTTCTTCATAATCACTAACATTAGTTTTATATTCCAACATCAATTCTTGGTGTCAATAGATGTTGGTGGCACCCTATCGACATCAACATCATGTCAATTGACATCAGTGACTGGTTTAACCCTATGACCAAATGACCCATCTCTTAAAATTAAATTTTAACCTAAAAACTACCCCTAAAGTCATTTAAACCTACCCTCCCATCATTTCCTACCCCTCTACTAGCATTTTTCCCCCCAACTTCAAACTTACCCTAGCAAAATTCAAAATAACAAACTAAACTTCAAAATCAAATTGAAGGGGATCTTACCTCATCTCTCCATCTCCTTCAAGATGGAACAGCTAGATCTTGTGGTGGTATACCTCCTACTAGGTCCCCTCCTAGCTCTACCATCTCACTTGCACTCAGATCTCTTTTTCTCTCCAATCAAATGTTGCAAATGAGTTTGGTGGGCTATTAAACACTTTTTTGTCATGTTTGGTCACCCACTAACATCAACATCTTTGACTTAATCCATCAACATCAATAGTATTTCCCATTAATATCAATAACCTTGACCTAAGACATCGATGTCAGCACTATTTCCTATCAACGTTAGTGACATAACCAACATCAACACCCTTACATTAGATTTTCCACTGATAACCACAGTCTTTTGGAATCTACCCCTAATCTAGGGTAACTTGGAGATCATGAATATCTCCTTAACCATAAAAACCAACTTAGAGATCACGTATATCTCCCAAACTATGACACCCACCCTTAGAGATCACTTAAATCTCTATCCATGATGACTTTGATTGGAGAGCATGACTATCTCCTTAATCATTGAGCCTTTTATACCAACCTTACATTACTTACTTGATCACTTATGCTATATTTATATAACTATATATTATATACATGCATGTATATTAGGTGTTTTGGCTAGAGACCAAGATATTCCTATCACCTACAACCTTTTGTGATTCATAAGGGCACTTCCTACCTTAGATACCTAACACACATGGACTATTAGAGCTATAATTTTGATTATTTTGACCATCTCAACTATCATTTACAAGCTATGATTTGGTTATTTCTATTTGAGTCCTCCTTCACCTTACTTGTTCTTAATTTTATCAATTATGTCTCATATTAGTATACATGCAAGCCATGATACCACATTCTCCTCCACTCACCCAATCCACTTCTTATCAAACTAGTACATAATTCAAATTTCTTGTCAATCAATTCCAATTTTGAGGGGGGAGACCTCATCTAATAATTGGAGCATCTAACTAATATTTTTGTCTTATAACTTGTCAGTGAAAATTACAAGACAAAAAGGGGCAAATATAGACACCAAAACTATGTCACACACATACATAACTCATTATGTTAAAACACCCTTGAGCCCTTTTCAATAGTAATATATAGCCTCCCTAACCCATGCTTTTATCCCTCACATATTTAATTAATTTAAAATATTTAATTAACTTAATTAAAAACCACTTATGCCACCTTACCTAGCCACATCATCCTAAGACTAATTATCACCCTCTGAGTCACCTCAAGACTTAGTCCTCTTATCCTAACTACCCATGACTTGTTCTTACCACAAAAATAAATCCCTAACCAACTACATCCTTCTTAACATCCCATTTCTACTATTTCCTAATGGATGCCACACTTAGCATAAGAAACAATAGAAAATAGGCTAAAAATAGTACTTTCACCTATTCTCATACCACTAATGTTAGTCAAAATACAACTAATGTTGATGGGATCACCAACATTAGTTATTTAATCCAAACTCAAAACTAATATTTAGGTCAATAGAAATCAAGAATTTTCATTTCTATTCACATGTAGGCTTTTGGAATTAATCTTTCCACATCTTGGCTCACTGTTACCTTGCATAAGTCCATCTAGATCAAAAACTAAGCTCTTGAGATCTAGCATCACATGCTTGTTTTTCTATATTCAAGGCATCAATTTGGCAATCCCAATAAGAACCATCCATTAAACACTTATCATCAAATCACCTTTGCAACTAAGTACATCACTTATTCTATAAGTCTTTAAGTGTTTGCTTTACAATCACTTTATATCTACTATTTATTATTTTACACATCCCTAAATGAACCCCCATGAAAGAGTTATAAAGCTTCCTGACTATTTTACCCTTGTTCCAACACACAAAACATCTAACTAAAACCATCTAAATAATACTCTCTCTCTCTCTCTCTCACACACACACACAACTCTCCCAAACTTACCTGATAGCACCAAAACCACTTCCTAGACCCAAAAAAGCCTTTTACAAGCACCTAGGTAATTATTGCCCCTACTAACATCAACATCCTAACTGATATTAGTCACACTTGCTCACTAACCTTGGTATCCTAACTGATGTCAGTAGCTATGTATTTCTATTAATTGTTCTAAAACCTATGCAAATAAATTCCTAGATACAAACTAAATATACCACCTACACTATATTACTCTCTGTTGCACTTAGATTATGAATAACGGTAACATAATCTCTCTATTACTCTCTCTTTTTTTCTCTCTTTATTATTTATCACTCTTTTATTTCTCAAAAGTGGACTATCATCTCTAAATAAGTTTGACACTTCCTAGAACAAGCACATAGCTTGGTAGCCCACTCATATATCTACTAATAGACATTTTGTGGTAGTGTTTTCTTACTTACAAGTATTCTTCCCCAGCCAAAGAGGAATGCTCATAATGTCTAGATATGGTGCACAAACCAATCTAGGTTCATTCTAATCACTTAGCCCTATCCTTATTTGCTATTTTTATTTAGACTTGAAATAGACACAATTTTTAGTGAAATAATATTAGTCAATTTTCCAATGAATGGTACCATTATTTTATCCCATTGTGAAACTACTCTCTTTGAAGGAATCAGAGTGAGACTTAGCTTTTGACATATTAATGTGGGTATGATAGTTGTAAATGATCCAAAATTAACTAAATAATTATGAATGTTCTTACCAAATGCTTAGATAGTCAGTAGGAAAGGTGGAGCTTCTAGCTTACTCTTGTATATGATATTGGAATCATCAAATTTTTCTTTGTCTATATATGCTTTAGCTCTTTTCATAGTAGATTTTCTAGTAATGGACTTCCATAGTAGCTCTTTTTGTTTATGGATCTTAGCTAACTCATGAAGAATTATATTCATTTTAATCTTCTTCATATCCTCAATAATGTTTTATACTCCTTTTCTTTCTTCTTCCTTTCTCTACTATTGATCATTCCCCTTTCGAGGGGTGGATTATTATTTATTTTAGGATTAAGAGGAATCGCCATGGTATTTGGAGGAGTCGATGTTGTAAGTGGATATTTATTCCTTAGATTATATGCACCTTTATGGAACTAATGGAAAGCATGAACTTCATCCATATTATGTTATGGTTCATTATCATCTTCACCTTGAAAGGGAAACTCATGAGTCTCAAAGACCATGGTAGTGCTAGCAGAGCTAGGATCTAGATGATGCTCATTTAGATTATACATTTGATCTTGTCTGATTACTTCCCTCTAAAATATTTTGAATGTTACATAGAACTCAATGCAATTAAGTTAACCATTCTAAAAAATGTTGTGAATTTTGTACTAATTAGGAAGAGCCATTTATGCTATGTTAATATCTATAGGTTTATTATGCTTTTAAATCCTATTAAATGGTCTATTATATCTATGGAATCTAGTATTATTATTATCTTTTGGGCCATTAGTGTTTCCCATCTTCCTTTGCATATTCATGAAGTTGTTGCTCAACGTTTGGGCTATCTTTTGGATAGAATCTAGTTCTACCTTTGTAAAATTAGTACCTTGTAAAATAGAAGTGGGAAGTGCAACTAATTGTTGATTCTATTGGTAATCATTGCTTGTTGTATGATTGTTCAAGAATCTAAAATTTGGCTATGTTACTTGTGTCAAGGGAGTCATTGCATATATTTAATTTTGATTAAATGTGGTAACATTCTACTTCACATGTGATATCAGATTTAATGCTATAAATCCATTATTGATATTAGCCATACCAAGCATCTGAGGATTGAGCTACTTATCTATATTAATATCCTCTTCATATGCTAATGTTAAATTGTTGGTAGTAACTACTTTTCTCAAGAACATGATAGTGATTGGGTCTAGAGAATTCTTGTACATCTCTAATGCTAATGGCTCATCTAGTTTATACCTTGTGATCAACTAGTTATACATCTTCTATAACCTTGCATTAAAATAATTAATGGGTTCTTTAGGTTCTCTCCACATGTTAGTAAAGTGTTGGTATACCAAACCAAGATTGGTGACCCATACAAACTATATAATAAAATATTCTTGACATTCATCCCAAGAAGTGGTAGAATTTTTGGTTATATTTAAATACTAATAATAAGCAACATCCATTAAAGTAAAAGGGAATAATCTACATGTAACATCCTCATGGAAAATATTTATTATCCTTAACTCAAATTTTAAAGATATGATATGTTCCTATGTTGCCCTTTCTCTTGTAGGAGAAAAGGATGGTAAGTACTTTCTAGGATTCTAAGGTAAATCATATGCATCTCTTAGGATGGAAATGGCAAATCCAACAAACCAAGACTGAGCCATTGGTTTTTTAATAGGTAAAGGGTTCTTTAGATAAAATATATGTAACATGTTCCTTAGGTAAATGTTTAATAAAGATAAGTCTGATATATTTCAAGAAAAAAGTGTGAATGAATAAGTTCAAGGAAAAGATGAATCAAAAAATATAAAACTTAACAAAGACTCCCAAAAGGTATAATGATAGTCAGTGAAAACACAATACCAATGCCATCTTGCCAAAGTATGAAAGGGCTGATAAGCAATCTTCTCCCAGATTTTGCATAAACATATAAAAGAGGAGCTCAAAGTCAAGACCATAGTCTAAAAAAAGGTGGGTCACCATTTCCTATGGAAATAAGGGGAACTTTTGTTACAATAATTTTATACCTTGATACTAAAATGAAACATGTTGAAATTCAAGATTATGCTAAAGCACATCCAAAAAAGATTGATCTATTTCTATATATTGCTTGAGGTGAAATTAATTAATCAACATATGATATTACTTCTAATTTTATTTATACCATAGTATATATCCCTATTTATTCACCTTTATTTACATCTACCCCTCCCATTATTTCAACTAATGCTTCCCTTGAGCAAGCCCTTCTTCTCTTGCAAGCCAAGCTAGCTAATATTGAGGAAATAATTTCTCATGATAGTCCTTCCTTATACTCTCATACCTTATTACATAACACTTTGGCTCATCAAATTACATATTATCATATTACAAATGGATTTTTGGTTCATAATATTCCTCTTTACAAAATCAAATGTGATCTTCAACAATATTTATGTGCATTTAATGTAGTTTTTCTAGATTATGTGGATAATGACAAATTATTAAGAAAGTTCTCTCTATAAAGTCTAAAAGATTATGTTCTTACATTTTTTTATAATCTTCCTCTCCAATAAATTAAAACTTTAAATCCTTTTTAAAATCAATTTTTGGAACATTTTTCTATCAATATTGGTAACAAATTATCTTATGCTCAAATTGTAAAATCAAACAAGGTTCAAATGAAATACTTAATGAGTATGTTCTAAGATAAAATTTTGTGCTTTATGAAATGACAAATCAAATGGTTTAAAATGGGATTCAATATATTTTTACTCAAATATTTCTTACTCATATTAAAGAGTATATCATGTTTGAATAGTTCAAATACTTTAGTGAACTATGCCATATAATTAAAGAGCATGAGGTCAAATTGATTACATTGAATAAGTTAAAGTATATATCCAATGTTACTTTTACTTCAAATATCATTTTTTAGGGCAAGCCTAATTATAATTTCAAAAATAATTATAGAAAAAATTAAATCAAAGTTATAGTTAATGTTATATTGCAACCACCACATAAAATTCAAGTACAGGCTCTACCAAGGAGTCAATTCTCAAGGTTACCTTCACCTCCTCATGTGTTACTTAAAAATACACTTGAATGCCATGTTATTACACTTACTCAAAAACATTTTAATTAGAACCATATAAACCTCAATCTAGAAGCTTTGATGGGAACACATTTTGTGACTATCATATATGTGCTGGACATTCCATTAACATATTTATGAAGATCAACCACAAAATTTAAGACATCATTTATGAGAATATCATTGACATTGGTACACATAATGAAGAGGCTAAGCCATAAAAATGAAAATGTAAATCTCAAAATGTACAAATACCCATTTCTAATCATGAATCACAATATCACAGTGAAAATTATGAAGTATGATATGCATATGATGCTCATCCTCCTCCATATTCATATGCACATCTACTTGATAATATCACTGGTAAAATTAAAATCAAGCTAACATCAGCCCATATATTAAATTTGATGATTAGAAGTTTTTTGATGATGATTTTCATATACATGAATTATTCATTAGAGCATATGTTTGCATACAACCAATCCATAGTGTCATGATATACAATGGATCAGGTGAAAATGTGTGAACTATAACACTTATACATTCTCTTGGTTATAAGTATCAAGATATACAACATACATTTCTATTTTTGAAAGCATTTGATTTTCATACAAAAGATACTCTTAGGCATATTTTATTAACCTTACAAGTGGGAATTATCATATTTCCCACTCCTTTATTAGTTTTACCAAGAATCTGTGTCTTTGACATGTTACTAGGGAGATCTTGGATACAAAAAATTAGATCAATTCCTTATATAGTTCAAAAATGTCTAAAGTCTATTCATGATAATCAAGTGGTTAATATTTTAGGCATTCAATATAAATATCTTATGGAACTAATGGTTCCTACCCATATTCCATAGTCGTTGATTGACACAATTATCGATAAAGTTGGTAATGAATTAGTCTATATAATTATTCAAAATCATTTTACATTCATGAAAGCATATTCTAAAAGTATTTTTTGTAACTACTTATGAGCATAAAATTATTTCAATTTCTTCACATAGTCATTAGCATGAAGATATTGTAACTTCTCCACCTATTCATGACCATAATATGATTACATATTAACATGGTGATTTATCTAGGAAAAACAATATATCTAATCTTAAGTAATAAGTGGTACATGGTATAAGGTATTTATCTAATACAACATCATAGGTTATTCATAAGTCTCCTACATAGATACAAGTTCTTACATCATGTCCTCCCATGCATAATAGTACAAGTTTAGATAGATATGATTAGTGATTCAAAGGGTTACTTTATAGCACATGGGTTTCCTTATGATTTAGAGGGTTATTTTATAGCACATGCTTCTTCTTCAGATTCAAAAACTTTTACATTTGGCATGTATTCTTTGGAATGAGAGCTTTCTCCTTCTTATTAAGGAATTGGATACACATGTGAGAATCCTATGATGAGATCATTGCTTGGACCTATTGACCAAATTTTGCCCACAGGTAAAATTTTTGGTCCCCTTCCTCCCTTGCTGTTCATGCTAGTTTTATTTCAAGATTGTTTAGGTTCAACATTTTTTGGTTCAAGGCCTAGTTTAAATGGTTCAGTTTCTTGGTTCAAAGGTTCATTTTGAGTTCAATATATTGGTTTAATAATGGTTGAACTAAACCATTGAACCAAACATTTTGGTTCAACAGGGTTGGTTCAAGTTTAAGGAGTTCATTATTTGGTTCAAACATCTCAATACAGTATGTGTTAAACCTTCATACCGTTGAACCATTGAACCAAATTTTTTGGTTCAATAGACTTGGTTCAATGTACTTGGTTCAATGGCTTAAGTTCAATGCAAAGAGTTCATTGGGCTTGGCCTTGGTTCATTAGCATGATCCTTTAAACCTTGAACCGTTGAACCAAATTTTGGTTCAATGGGTTCAGTTCAAGGGTCTGCCCTTGGCTGAAGGGTAGTTCAAATAGTCAAAATGCCCTTTTGGAGGGTGGGTAGACACTAAAGACTTTTCAAAGGTTTCAGGCACAGTTAAATAGTCAATGAAATCATTGAATAGAATTTCCACAGACATTTTGTCTATGAAAATACATAGCAAAGTGACTCAGGATTTTTACCTGGGGAATTTGTCTACAGATAATTTGCTCACAGAAGCCTGGGAGGGAAATACAAACACAAAGGGACCCATCGAAGGACCCTAAAGGGTAGGTGCCCTTATGGGGGACTTTCGGCTGAGTCTAAGGAATTTTCAAATTGACAGGTGTCAAGAAAATTCAAGGATGGAGAAGTGCCTGAGAGGATGCCACATGGACCTGACTGACGCAGAAATGGACCCGATGACGTCCCAGTGGCCATCAAGTTTAGCAAAATGGTTTAGCTATTGGTTCTCAAGTGATGACACCTGAGAAGCCATCAATTTCAAGAGGATGGAATGTCTATCAATTTTCAAATCTCAACGGCTAGTTGAGCATCAAATTTAGTAGAATAAAATGGCCTTTATTTCAAACATAGAAAATATTGCCAAGGAACCCAGAATGCAGCAACCTGCTGAGTGTTCACCCTTGGGGGCTAACAAGCTAGAAGAGACAAAGAAGTTAAAAGGACAAATTGTAGATGACAAGCAAGGATAAATGACATGGTACATAAGTGACAAGGTGATCCAAGTGGCAAGTGGAAGGCAATTTATTGCATGTTAATCCCCAAATGGCATAAATAGCAAGCAGCAGGGTCTGTGCATTTAAAAAAGGGGACAAATTTCATCTGTTCACAAAAAAGAGGCATGACCCATGCTTCCACATTAAATCTCAAATGCCAAAGTCAAATTTGGTGATTATACAGCATGGTTCTAGTATGCTTCTTCTAGAATGATGACAACACAATAGTGTTTTCCTCTTTCCAATGGGATGCAACAAGCCAACTTGTCAAAGAAGCACCAAGTTTCTTTCTCCTTTCTTATATATATTTTAACTTCTCATTTTTCAAAAGAATCAGATCTTTCACAATTTTACAAAGTGTAGCTCTGCTAAAATTTCCACCTGAATCAATAAAAATATAGTTTTGCCTCTATCTTGGATAGATATTCTGTGTATGTTCTGAGTGTTATTTGTGTTTAGTCATTATCTTTAATGCTCTCATAGGCTCAACACCAATAGACTAGTTATCTACAAGGTGCCAGTTTGTAGCTTACAAGAGAAGAGTTCTTTTTGGAAGTATAAAATAGGGGAAGTCACTTACAGTGTGTATTGTATAGCACCTTGGTGAGTCTCTATTTCTGTGCTTTCATGAGAACCTCCCTATCTTTCTCTTGTAGTCTAGTCCTTCTGCCAAGCCTAAGGTGTATGTCTTGTTGTTTTTGTCTGATTATGAATGTGGATGTGTGAAGGTCAACCTATTTTTGGTGTATCACCTCCTTAGAGTAGTTTGTTTTCATGTATTTTCCTCCCTTTTCACCCCCCCTTTTTTATATACCTATATATATACTTGTTAAATTGTATTGGAAACAACACGACGCATCAAAGGGAGCTAGCCCTTATCTAGAAACTCTCTCCTCTAGCTTCACTGGTCCCACAGGTGAGAGGAGAGTTTCCATGTTGCGAGGAAAAGGCAGGAGTTTGACTCCCTACCACTAGTTGCACTTTCCTACATCAATAGTTTTGGCATGCCCAGTGGGACTGACTGGGACAGGTTTTGTCCAAAGAATTGAAGAATTTTGGTGTGTTCTTCAATCAACCAGCCTTTAGAGGCTTTTGCATCAAACACCAATGGTAACTCTGAGTTAAATCAACTGGTTAAGTAGTTCTGGTATCATACCATCAAGAAATAACATTTTGGTATGTATAATCCCATCATTCAGAGCCATGGACCCTATTTTCTTTGGCTAGCATGGCTATGATCCTTACCAGCCTTACATTGATCCTTATTCGTTTCAATATGGCCAGTCCCAACCCTTTCATGAGTTATATTAGCCTTATGCCCAGTCTTCTCATTATGTCACTGCTCCCACTCAACCCAGTCTCTCCACCAATCAACTTGTTTCTACCTTCAAGCAAGCATTGCTGGGATACAAAAAATATGTAGTAGATCTTGACACCAGAAGGGGATGCAGCCAAGAAGTTCCTAATCATGTCATCCATCAAGTGAGAAATGCACTAAATCAGGTTAAGAAGGAATGGACTCCCATTGAAAGAGCCAACTGGCACAGGCTTACAAATGAGATGTTAGATGTGAGTGGTTTGATTGCATCTTTGGAGGAGAAGCTGAGTATTTATGAGAGGCAGCCTTACCAAGTCTATCAACCTGCATACTCATTGCTCCATTCATCATATCAGTCATATACAACCCCTGCTTAGAAGCCAAATCAAGCCTATCAAAGTCCTTTCCCCAATTGTGTTGAAGAGAGTTCTGAAATGGCAAATCTTGTGTTTAAGGCTAATCTTGATAGACAGATCGAGTTGGCAAACCTTTAGATGCAGCAGTCCATTTTGGTAGCAAGGGAAGTAGAATCTAAATCTTTACTACCCTCTCACATTATGGCATCATCAATCCCAATGGAGATGCCTAGTCCAAATTTTTTGAGCTGGAATCAAGTGGTTGAGTCACGAAACAGCAAGGGGGTGAAAGACATTGTCTAAGAGTGCAAGGTACAAGATTAGGTTAGTCCTTTTCAAGTTCCCTCCACCCTTCTTCAGGAGGCTCCTTACATTTCACAGTAATTTTCATGCACTCCCCATCTCTATGGTGTTTCCCATGAGTGCCAAGAGGTACAAAATGAGGATTATCTAGCTAAGCAGGTTGAGGAATTAGAGGCTAAGATGAGACTACTAGGAGAGAGAGAGATGGAGCTTTCAAACCTTGTAGAGGAGTCATCACCAAAAGGCAACCCACTTACACATCCCTAAGAAAACTATTAGGCCATACTTGATATAGGTGAGGTGATAACCAAATGGAAGGAGGAGAATCATTTGATTCTAGTTTAAGGACTGCCTCCTCTTCCACGTGAGTTCATCTATTAGCCTTCCACTTCACCCCTTCTCGAGGAGGAACTTGTCTTGAGGGAAGCAAGTGAAGATGAGTATGTTTAGTTCATGACTGATTAGGGGGACTTCATGAGTGTGGATGAGGATGAGATCAATTTAGGTGACATGGGGGAGCATGGACAATCTCTTATTCATGCTTTGAATGATTTGTTTGATGTCATTAGGGCAGGCTACATTATTATTCAAGGAGGCTATGAGCTGGATAAGAGTGGAGAAGGCAACATTGGGGTTCTAACAAGCATACAAAGAGGCTGTAGTTTTTCAAATTTACCCCTTCAGTGGGGTTAGTGAATCTAAAGATATATTCTTTGTAATCATCAAGGAAAATGGCCATACCATGGAACCTAAGCATGAGGCAGAGAAGAGCAAGCCAGTCAAGGGTGTGTATCAAGGGGCTTATGGTGATGAGCCAGCAGCAATTATTTTCTTGATGGGAAACACTAGCTTGAAGAACCAACAAGAGGCAAGCTTCCAAGAATAAACAAAGTATGTATACATTGGGAGCATGTTTGAAAATCCACTCAGATTCTAGCCAAACCAGGTGACTGACAAGAGGAGCAAGTCACCAAATCTCATTTTCCTTCAGCTACTTGCCTACCACCATAAGTCTTCTCACCAAGAAGGAGACTTAAGAAGTTTTCCTTTCGATCCAAGAGGGAGGTGAACATTCCTAGTTAGCTGTACATAGTAGTTTGTTTTTAGTTTCTTTCCTATTTTCCCTAAGTATAGTTTGCACAGGTAGTGTTTTTTTAGCCTTGTGTGTTTCCCTTTATGTGTGGGGTAAAGCTTCATGTTTGATTCTTTATCTTTTAGGCTATTGTTAATTCTTTCATGGCTACACCTTACTCCATGCCCAGTGGATTTTAAGGCAACTGTCTCTAAGCATAGCAGGCATGCTTCCCCTGGGAGTTGCCAATTTGTTGACCAAATTTTGCCCATAGGTAAAATTTTTGGTCCCCTTCCTCCCTTGCTGTTCATGCCAGTTTTATTTTAGGATTGTTCAGGTTCAAGATTTTTTAGTTCATGGCCTGGTTCAAATGGTTCATTTTCTTGGTTCAAAGGTTCATTTTGAGTTTAGTATCTTGGTTCAATAATGGTTGAACCAAACCATTGAACCAAAATTTTTGGTTCAACGGGCTTGGTTCAAGTTCAAGGAGTTCATTGTTCAGTTTAAACATCTCAATATATTATGTGTTGAACCTTTGTATCATTAAATCATTGAACCAATTTTTTTGGTTTAACAGACTTGGTTCAATGTACTTGGTTCAATGGCTTAAGTTCAACGTTTAACTCAATGCAAAGAGTTCATCAGGCTTGACCTTGGTTCATCAGTGCACTCCTTTTAAACTTAAACTGTTGAACCAAATTTTGGTTCAATGGGTTCAGTTCAAGGGTCTGCCCTTGGCCGAAGGGTAGTTCAAACAATCAAAGTGCCCTTTTGGAGGGTGGGTGGACACTAAAGACTTTTCAAAGGTTTTGAACACAGTCCAACAGTCAATGAAATCATCAGACAAAATTTTTGTGGACATTTTGTCTATGAAAATACATAGCAAAGCGACCTGGGGTTTTTACCTGGGGAAATTGTCTACAGACAATTTGCCCACAGAAGCCCAAGAGGGCAATACAAACACAAAGGGACCCACCAAAGGACCCCGAAGGGTAGGTGCCCTTGCGGTGGACTTCCAGTTGAGTCTAAGGAATTTTCAAAGGGACAGGTGCCAGGAAAATTCAAGGATGGAGAAGTGCCTGAGAGGATGCCACATGGATCTGAATGACATGGCAATGGACCCGATGACATCCCGATGGATGTCAAGTTTAACAGAATGGTTTAGTTGTTGGTTCTGAAGTGATGACACCTGAGAAGCTATTAATTTCAAGAGGATGAAATGTCCATTGGTTTTCAAAGCTCAATAGCCAGTTGAGTGTCAGATTTAGTAGAATAAAATGGCCTTTGTTTCAAATTGAGAAAATATTGCCAAGGAACCCAGAATGTAGCAACCTGCTAAGTGTTCACCCTTAGGGGCTGACAAGCTAGAAGAGACAAAGAAGACAAAGGGACAAATCGTAGATGACAAGCAAGGACAAATGACATGGTGCAAAAGTGCCAAGGTGGTCTAAGTGGCAAGTGGAAGGCAATTTATTGCCTGTTAATCCCCAAATGGCACAAATTGCAAGCACTAGGGTCCATGCATTTAAAAAAGGGGACAAATTTCATTTGGTGGTAGAAAAGATGTGCGACCCATGCTTCCACATTAAAGCTTAAATGCCAAATTCAAATTTGGTGATTATATAACATGGTTCTAGTAGGCTTCTTCTAGAATGATGACAACACAATAGTGTTTTCTTCTTTCCAATGGGATGCGGCAGGCTAACTTGTTAAAGAAGCACCAAGTTTCTTTCTCCTTTATTCTATATATTGTAACTTCTCATTTTTTAGAAAAATCAAATCTTCCACAATTTTACAAAGCGTAGCTCTACTAAAATTTTCACCTAAATCAATAAAAATACAATTTTGTCTCCATCTTGGATAGATATTCTGTGTATGTTCTGAGTGTTATTTGTGTTTAGTCATTATCTTTGATGCTCTCACAGGTTCAACACCAACAGACCAATTACGTACAAGGTGCTAGTTTGTAGCTTATAGGAGAAGAGCTCTTTTTGGAAGTATAAAATAGGGGAAGTCACTTACAGTGTGTATTTTATAGCACCTTGGTGAGTCTCTATTTCTACGTTTTCATGAGAACCTCCCTGTCTTTCTCTTGCAGTCTGGTCCTTCTGCCAATCCTAAAGTGTATGTCTTATTGTTTTTGTCTGATTTTGAATGTGGATGTGTGAAGGTTGACCTATTTTTGGTGTATCACCTCCTTAGATTAGTTTATTTTCCTATATTTTCCTCCCTTTTCACCCCCCCTTTTTATATACCTATATATATACTTGTTAACTTTTGCTAGAAACAACACGATGCATCAAAGGGAGCTAGCCCTTATCTAGAGACTCTCTCCTCCAGTTTCACCAGTTCGACATGTGAGAGGAGAGTTTCCATGTTGTGAGGATAAGGCAAGAGTTTGACTCCCTACCACTGGGTGCACTTTCCCACATTAATAGGACCCATCGTTGGGTTGAGGACCTTGATTAGCTTCTTTAGTTTTTATTTGTACATAGCTTCATTTCTCTTTAATTTTATTTCTTATTATTATAGACTTACTCCATTCCACTTTCTATACCTTGCACTATTTTATTTATGGGGGGAATTCACTTACCTTCATCATTTCTTTAATTTGATTTAGTATTTTGTTGAGGTTTGTTCAGTTATTTGCCTCCTTATATTTTCAACATTTTATAGCTTATTGTGACTTCCCTAGATTTTTCAAATTTCATTTATGCACACTTTGATTTCCAAATATGGAAAAAATACAAAAACATCCATATAAGCTCAAAAAGTACAAAAAAATAAAATATTTGTAAAAACATCAAAACCAAGACCTATAAGCATACTTTCATGTTGTTCAAATACATCTATGCATATGTGATCTATTTTTATATTCACTATATAACATGTTTTATATCATTTTTAATGGAAAATGATTCTCATAAGATATTTGAATGTGCAACATGACATAGTTCTACATAAATATCCAATATTCATACTCAAAAAATTGGTCCCAATAAATATTTTTTTGCATACGATCAATTAGTATAGAGCTACAACAATTGAAAACAATGTAATGTGTCCCTATCTTATATTGTGGTCATGTCCCTATACATTTTAAATATTTTATTTTAGATACACCATAACCATATGGAATTCTATATATTTTGATCATAGCACAAAGAATAAACCCAGGTTCAATCTAAATTTTAAGCTTAAAGGCATACTTTTCCATGGTTTTGATGTTAGGCTAGCCTTCTACCTAATAAACTTTCTCAATTGGGGGCATATATTTGTCTTATATGGACACTCTTATAGGTTTTGATCCAAAATATCTTTCTTTCCATGTTTGAGATATAACAAAAACATGTCTCTTTTTCGCTCACACTTTATATGTATCATGTTGAATATGTTATTTTATAAACATTATATATAAACATATGTGTTCAAAGTATTATAATTTTAGTTTTCTATACATCTTTCATATTTGTGTTACACTACATCAGATGCTTCAACTTGTATGTGGCCCTTGGCCTTATGTATATTCAACATACACCTTTCTTGTATGTCATCATCATGCCTTATGTGTGTATACCTTAATTTTTTTTTTTTTTTAGGATATTCACATGTCCCTTGTATTCATCCTTTGGGCCATTTATGTGACATTTATGCAAGTTTTATAACTTTATGTGACGTCTTACAAGTCCCTTGTATTTGTGCCTTCTTGTGTTACATTGTGTGCTTTTGCTTACATGTTTGTTATAACTACTATGGTTCCATGATGCCTATCATACAAGAATAATTATATATTATATATTTTTATGTTTTTATCATATGTATCATGCACATACTATTTATATTCTAAAAAATGATTGAACTACTCAATACCATGCCTATAATACATATGCACAGCTTGAAAGTTCTTTACATACTTCATATAAATATTTTAATGCCACATTTAATTAATATGATGCAATGAAATATCCCAAATTCTCATATGCTTTAATATCACATCTTCTAGATTCTAATTAAATTCAAATATTCATATTCTATTACTTTATTAAATATTTCACAAATGATCTTACTTTTTCTTTTGAGACAAGTAATTTTCAATAAATTTCCCTCATCTCAAAAGGAGGACATCATAATGGGATTATCTCAAAGATTTCACAAATAATACATTTCATATTTGATAGTTTACAATATATAAAATCATAATTTTTAGATTTTGAGGGCATTCATATTTTTTATGCACTCTATTATTATAGATACTTCAGAACAAATAAACTTGTGTGAAGATAGTTATAATATTTCAAAAAAAAAATCAAAAGATAAAATTATCACTCTATACAATAAAAGTGCATGCTATACATTAATGTCAAAGCTACTAGTCTAAAATATTTAGATTTATTTTTTTCAAGCATCAAAGTTTCAAGAATTTATAGTTTGAATCAAAATCTATTTGTAGTAATGTGATTCATCTTTTGAAAATGGACCACATCTGAGCTTAGTGACACTCCATGTCTTGGACATAATTTATCAAGCCATTTATTGCTTCCCATCTCTTATTTTCAATTCATCAAGTGATCCACATTTGAACTTAGTGAAACTCCATGTCTTGGTTTCACTTTAGTAGACCACTTTTTTGGTTCCCACAACTTAAAATTATTACAACATACATGAGGGTTAGAACATATAATATTTCCAACTTAAGAATCATAATTGATTATTCAAATTGAAATTTATCACTCTTGATTCACCACATGTTCAACACCTCTCCACATGCCTCAACAAGGGGACATGCACATATCTATGACAATGATAAATTATGTATACATAATCAGGCATCACATTTCTTTTACTCTAGTAATTTTATGCATCACTACAATAAAGGGGGATGTAGACACTAAAATTTAATCAATAGATGATTAAAAATACTTATCCTTAACATATTTACCTTACTTGGTCAAAACCTGCCATCTTTAATAAATCCTTCAAAGTCTCACAATTATTATGCATATCTTCTAGAATTCCTTATTTCATCTCTATTCATCCCTATTTAGCATATACTTCAATGTCAATTTAGTTTTATAATCATTTGTTCCTATTGGATAATATCTCACTAGTTATACAAGGATGCATTATGGGCTTGTCTAGTAGTGTAGCCTTATCCACAATTCTCTAAAAGTCCTCTTTTCAAATTAACATGCTTCATAACAACTCTCTCACACAAACAATAGATCAATTATTGAAAACATTTTAAATATTCTCCTATAAAATCACATCAAAGGTCATATTTTAACCTAACTAGATCTCACTAACAAAAACATCTATTTTATGATTTGAAAAGAATTTATCTTATGATTAAATACTGTTATTATAATTTTAATACAATATTATGGTCCTCAGTCAAGCTTAAAATTATTTCATTATATCTTAATGGCATCATTTTTCAAGAATTATAATTAAATATTGATATTTGCTTTCACATGATATTTCCTAAATGGATAACTAAATTGGCCTAAGGCCTTTGGGATATATAGGAAACATTCAATCAACAAAGGTTTTTTTGAGGATAACTCAACCATTCCCACATCCCACATTTTTTCCCCTTTTGTATATGATCTATTATGATTTCTTGTGCAGGACTAGGGCATATATTTTATAGGTCTTTTATGCATTAAAGGGATATCTTAATAGAAACATTTCACCAATAAATAGAGGTGAACATCCAAAAAAATTATGTTCAACTCACAGTCTATTTGGACAAAGCCATAGTATCAAATAATAGTGTACTATGACCTTGCTTACCTTTTATGTCCTCGTCTAAATATACATTGGATCTATATTTTCTAATGAATTTTTGTTTAAAGGTTATTTAAAGTATTTATATCTCACATAAAGTTTTCACAATCTAAATTAATCTATTTTCAAGGATAGTTCCTTAATCCTAACCCTAGTTTCTATTTCTAGCAATTTATAACTTCTATATATATATATATATATATATATATAATGTTATATTTTATTTAACATCCTAGATCATATTTCAAAATTTTACATTTCTAATTAGAGTTAATTTTAATTTGTAATTAATTCTAGTGTAAACATAGAGACTATTATTGAGCTTGGTTTAGATTATGTTAATTGGTAGCTACTTGATATGGCAAGTCTTACACATGTAACCTGCCTCAGCTAGATACTCTATGATGTGCATCTAATGACCACCCTAGTGGAGAGTTAGAATATTTGAACATTCACATTTTGGCTCCTTATAGGGTAAATTATCATGATGTTTGAGGATGTTTATCATATATTGAGATTAACGATAATTGGTCCATGTGCAATGGTTTAGAGTAAAATCGGATGAGGATATATCCTTCATGCACATAGGTACATGATTGGTTGTGTTATAAGATAATTTTATTGATATATTATTATTGTTGTGTTTCTATCATAAGTATTTTTGTATATTATTCTAATATTTTTAAAATACTTGTGTATTAGTGGCACCATTTATTATTGTATATGGTGGGGTAGTGTTTATTTCATATTGCATGATTCATATTATTTGGTCCACTAAAGAGCATGGGACCAAATTTTCATAGTGAAACATGATGTTAGCCAATTTATACAAATATATATGCATATTTACTTTGGATGGCCATGTTATAGTTTTGGTGTTGTGACTGTATTGCATGTGTGGACCTATGAGCATATTTTTGTAGTTCTACAAGGTGAGAGGCCTTGTTATAACTAGTCCCACTCATATATTTTTTCATAGTGCTAGGTAATATAGATATACTATGTTTTTAATACTATAGATTACAATGTGATCTAAATAGGGTCACACTTGATAGGAATATTTAAAGACCCTATAGAGGATGCTACAGAGATACATCATATTTATGTCAATGTGTGGCTTCAAGATTGATTTTCTAATGTGTTGGAGAGATTATGTTTTAATATGGTCATATATTAGTTTGACATCTATAAAAAAGTACCCCTAGAAGCATACCCATATACTTACACTAAGAGGTATGCTCATTCTCATGGTTATAAGCCAGGGCCTAGTGTTATGGATCTAGTGTGTTTTCTTGAAGTAACCTCTTATTGTGATTACTAATATGGATGATGTAGAATGAACTACCCAATAAATTAATTTGTGGATGGACATAATATGGCCCATAATTTTCCTATTGTATTAGATCCAGGTGTCATGCCCCCAACTCAAGGAGGAGGTTATGGAGGAGATAGAGGAGTAAATCAGGCTACACCACAACCCACCCTAGTTGATATTATTATTTTTTTGTAGATGTGTTTAATTATATATGTATACTTGTATATCTATATTTGAGTTTTTTATTTTATTTATATGTTTTTTTACTTATTGTGTATTTTTCATGCTTATAATGCAGGGGATGAGTACTAGGTAACTGTGGTAGATGTGTATGTTTTCACCTTCATGTGGGATATTATATATGATATAGTTGGTAGTGGATTTATTGAGAGTAGGCCATATTGTTAGTGTAAATGCACCCATTTTTTATCCTGTTTCCATTGATACAATATCCTTCATTTTATTTTTTGGTGAGTGAGATGATTTATAGGAAAAATTGGACATATGACAAGTAACCAATCCTAAGAGTATCACTAATATATCTATGGATATTTTGAATTACTATAGTGTTCTACATGAGGAGCATGATCATACCATGGTGGATTTGGGATATAATTAAGACTATGTTACATGATATAGATATCAATATTGAGGGTGTAAAGGAGGTAGTAGAGCATCTACTTCTAGAGATAGTAGGCATAGAGATAACAATAGAGATTATTTAGGTGCATTAGAGGATGTATCCCTAATTTCTGGTAGATTTATTATATTATAAACTATGATTTAATTATATATTATGGTTTATTTGACCTATGGATATTTAGTTTCAAAAAAAATTATAATATTTTTTAGTTTAATTTATACATTCCAAGTTTAGAATTTAATGTATGTTATTTCATGTCACATGTTATATAAATAAAATATTTAATTGATAGAGTCTTATGTGTTATATTTGAATTTGTGCTCATGTATTACCTTATATTAAATTTGGTTTGATTATTACACTTTATAAATTTGTATATATATCATTTGTAGAAAAATCTTGTACTCAATGAATATTACACATGAATATATGGGATTAATCCATGGTATTATTAGTTATATTTTATGCTAAAAAACTATTTCCCCACCAAATTGGGAATTTGAATTTATTGTAATCATATGAAGCCTATTGATGGACCTTTTTCAAAAAAATAGAAAGAGCTAATTTTCCTATTGTTGTTTTGAAATATAGTTAATTTGTGATTTTATTTGATCTATATATATTTGATTCTTTTAGGAGATGTAACTATGCCTACATTATGTTATTTTTTATCATTCAAAACTATGACTTCTCTATATTATATTCTAGTAAAAGTATGAGTGTCCATAAGTTATGTAATGGGAGCATCCTAGGATATATTTGTCATGGTATAATGTGAATTATAAGATCTTCTCCTACCAACATCATCCTTATATTTCTAGTATCCCATTAGTTCCTTTGTAGGAATACTCTGAGATGCCTTAGTCTTCATTGAAATATCAATAGAATAATATGGATAAGGGTACCTTATTGACATAGTGTCAAATTTCCTAAATGTAATAACCCTTTATCTATAGTTTTTGTATTTTTTTTCATAATCCATAACAATTATTATCTTGGTGTCCATTAATACCATGATAAATGAAAAATGGTTTGCCTTTTAATTTTTCAAGGTTAAGATGAGGGTGATGGCAATTAGGAGGTAGAGTGATTAAATTATTATCTAATAATGTATTTGGAATATCATGTAGCCAAAATTTGAAATAGTCAAATTTGAATGATTTTCACTTATTAAAAAAATGTTTATTTGTTTTGTGTGTTATTTTTAAAACTAATTCTTTCCCTTTATTTAGTACCTTAACATGATTTTCCTTAATTTAAATATTTAATTTTTGAAGTGTAATAGCTGATTTGAATTCCTTATGTGGGACTTCTTTCTGGAAATAGTGTCCTAAAATGAGTGTCAACTCCTCTTCTAATGCAAGGGTCTCATAAAAAATTACTTTAAATTAATTTCAAGTGAAATAAAGTAATTTTAATTTGAGAATATAGATGAGTCCCATATAAAATATATTGTGCTTCTAACTTTTTTGGTTTATATATCAATTGATGCATAGAAGTCATAAATTGTAAAATATAATCCCAAACTAGTTTTGATTCTCCTTGATGAAGAAAAGGTAAACATTCATATTTAACCCCTTTTGCCTTATTATAAATGTATAACATTAAAAATGGCTCTTATAACTCAATATACGAGTGTAAAGACCCATTTGGAAGGTAAAGAAACTAATCCAAAGCATTTCCAATTAGTATTTTTGGAAACACTTTTAATAAATAATCACTACCATCATATTTTTTCATAGTAGCTCTAAAATATTTAAGTTGTAGATAAGGATCACAAATTACATCAAACATATGAAATTTAGGCATGAGGAAGTTGTGAGGTAATGGTGCATTTATAATATTATGTAACTGAGTTTCCATAAATAGCATTAGATTTAACCCACACATGATATGATTTTCTTTATAAGGTTAGGTAGAGCATTTTATGTTGTAAGGCACCCATAACATGTGTTAAGGAGATGAATTTTTGGGAAGGCATATTAATATCCTTAAGAGGTTCATTCAATAATTGAATCTTATTATTATAAGTTTAAATAGTTACACTATTATGAATGGGTGAAGAAGGTTTAGACATAAGTTTTTTTACTAGACACTGGTTGAGAAGAGTCATCATGGTTATTTCTATCATTATCTTCCATAGGTCCAGATTATAAAGATGCATCATTAAACATAATGGAATTATTGTTACATGGAGGTTCATCATGTTTTGTTTTAATAGAAGACTTATGTGAAGAGATATTTTAACATCGTATTCAAAGAGAGAAGAAAGAATAATAACATTTATTTATACATTTAGCATTTCTATAGAGAGAATGAATTTAACATTCTTTTACCATTTATAAATAGAAAAGGAATTTCACATTTTTTGCCATTTCTAAAGAGAATAAAGGAATTTCACTTTCTTTAGTCATTTACAGAGAGAATTAATTTCTCTTTCTTTTTGCCATTTCTAGATAGAGAAATAATTTCACATTCTTTTTTCCCTTTTTAGAGAGAGAAGGAATTTCACATTATTTTTCCAT
Source organism: Torreya grandis (assembly GCA_037957365.1). Lineage (NCBI taxonomy): Eukaryota > Viridiplantae > Streptophyta > Pinopsida > Cupressales > Taxaceae > Torreya > Torreya grandis. The sequence continues at coordinate 1,921,144 of JARHVA010002396.1, read as the reverse complement.
TTCTATGTAGGGCTTATGCTTTTGTTTCTTATAATTGTTAATGAGATGAAGTACAATGTAAATTTTTTGAGATAAATTAGGTGTACTAAAGGGAACTTCTTCATATTTTAACCCATGTGACATGTTAGGAACATGAATATATTCATTATTATTTTATTCTTCTTATTCTTATGTGTGATTTAAGGAACAATTCAAAGACAAATTATGGGAAGTAGGACCTTATATTTTAGAATTAGTTTACTCATATTTATCTTCATTATAGTGTTAGATATTGTACTAATCTTCCTAATTTTCATAATCATGACAAGGATATTCCCCATCTACATAACTAGTAGCATTTATCACACCTATTTTGATACTACTCCATTAATTATCATAAAAATAAGGGATAGAGTTGATATATAGTAATAAATCCACATGATGAGAGTTACTAAGATTTTCTGGTTGGTTCTCCATTTTAGATTTTCTAGGCCTCAAACAAGCTATTTAGATATAGTCAAGGTATAATCTAAATATGTAAACAAGAATGAAGATATGAGGATTGTTAAATAATAAAAAATTATATATTAAAATAAATTCCTAAATCTAAAATTTTAAACCATATAAGGTTAAAACCCTGATGGAGATCTAGGGTTTTGACATGATTTCATTAGTGCACATGTCCTACAAATGTTTTACCTTTATTTGATTTTATAAACCCTAATACTATATAAAATAGTATAATAAGGATTCATTTATATTTGTATAGTATACACAAATACTCATTAAAAATGATTTAAACTATGATAAAGCGCACAATCTAAATATAGAAATAAATGTACAATAAGAAGTAATAAGGCTTTTAGCTTCTTTGTTTCATTATTCTAAGTTCTAATTATCTAAATTTTATGTCTCTATAATGTGAAAATTATTTTTTTATTTTTTGTTCCCACATGTTGTCTCCCAGTCACTTCCATCATATTAGGTCAATATCATTAGTTGATACTGACTTGTAATGGTTGATAGTAACCCTGCACAAAGAGAGCTCTTTTTTTGGATGATGTGCCTACATTTGTAATGCCCAATTCTACCTTTAATCAACTTAAAATTAATTTGGATGAACATGTATGTTCAAACCCTAATTTTTCACATGTAATCTAATATCAAATGGGAATATAGATTTAAATGGTTTAGTTAGACTAATTATAGACAATTATTGTTGACTGACCAAGCACTACACTCCATTTTTAATACTTTTAAAAGGGATTAAAATTGAGTGTAGATATATCACTAATGTGTAAGTGTGTAATTTTGTATGTAATTATAGATGATCTTTCTCCTATCTTAAACTTGTTAAAAGCATAAAACTGTAAATTAACCTTTGTAAACTTCAACTTTAACTCTAATAATTTAGTAGATGCAATATGCAACACTGTCTAGCTCTTGATAATAAAATGTTCCTATCTTAAACTACCTTATAGTGAATTTTTATATATAGGATCCTCTAAATTTGAATTAAGTACCTAGTGTCATGTAAATATGACCAAATTAAACTCAAAATATCTCACTTAGTGGCCATAAATTGAAACATGCCCAAAATAAATAAAAACTATTCCTATGTCACTTCCATTAATTTTTTTCAGTATCAATTATCGATATTGATCATACATGCTAGAAATAACCTAAGGCCAAAAAAAAACTCTAATATTAAATAAATGTCCAAATATCTCTATGATATATTAAATAAATTTGAAGATTATAGAATAAAGGTGTCACATATCCAAATAGAATAAAAAAGACAATAGAAATCCTAAATAAATGTGTTATTAAGTACTTAGTTTATAGTTTGAGATTTACACATATAAAGTTACATAAAGACATTATGAAACAAGGCTTGTACCAAATATGGGTATCTACACAAGCTACATTTCTCACCTCAAAAGGTGGCATATTAGATATTTTATCCTAAAGACACTAGACTTCATGAATAAAAAATAGATTTTGAGATAAGAATATAGGTTTCAAAGATTTTAGATGGGTTAAAATATCAAATGAGTTTTGAAAGAGATAAATATTCACATATTGGTACATATTCTAGGTGTATATACCAAGTATATGCACTCAATTTATAGAGACATGAGCAATAGGATACATATTTAGATGCAATTCAATGCATATGACATGAGAATTCACATAATTTATAGAAACATAATGTTATAAGATTTCACATATATGATACATTTGAGATACAAGTTCTCATATGTTATAATATAGATGCATAAAATTATATATCAATTGATGCTAATTCATTTGGGCATGATATTGGTTAATGTACCTAGATAGTAATGGGGTATGATATTGATTCATGTATCTAGGTACTATTACAAATACTATTTGGTATTGATTAAAGATGCATGATATTAGTTAATGCACATACACACTATGACAATTTACATTTTACACCAATTTAATGAGACATGATACTAGTTCATGCACATTTACATTTTTTATACTGAGCATTATTAAAATTGATTATTTGTAAAAATAATTAAATAGCAAAAGTGGTGAGAAACCTTGAATATTTAAGTTCATATGAAATAATTGATTCATGTTTATTTAGGTAATGTAGATTAAGGTTAGAAAACACTTAAGGACATTGTAATTACTCATAATGGTCCCATTATGTATCTCTCACATTACCATCTTGGAGTACAAGATCAGAGATAGATTATTTACTTGAGTTAGTGTGGTTGAGATTAAATGATGCTCAATAACACTACTCCATAAATTTATGAGGGTTGGGTAATTTTTGTTCCTATTACAAGGCCTTGTATAATTAAACAAATTTGTGATTTTATCACTTATTCTCTAATGGTTCAATAAGATAAATAATTCTCTAATGCTTCAATAAGGAAGCATCGTCTCCAACAAGTTATAAGGTAATATAGTTTAGACCACTTATAGGTGTACTCTTTAATTTTTCTTAACTTATATATTTTAACTATAGTTAATATTTAATATATCACACATGGACATTAACTATAAAAAATATGTTACATGTTTTGTTGGAATAAGATACATGTTTGGATCCATCTCCCAAATAAAAAGTAAGTTATACATATTTAGGTATACTTTATCCTTCTAATCTAATATTTGTATTGAATTTTAATACTATAATAAAATGGGTGGAATTTTAGTTATTAAAATATGGTATTAGACACTTGATAATATCATTTTTTAACTACCTTCACCATACATGACTTGTGTTCACATATATGTCTCCTATTTTCCATTATCTCACATCCACATGCTAAGTATGGGTCCAATTCTTCTATGTTTTTGTTAGTCACCTATAAGAATCATCCAATATATGTCAAACTAGTTATTTATAATACTCATATATTTATAAATCATTGGATCAATATTATTGTATCCCAAATATAACTATTAGACTCTAAATTTACCATCTAGAGGGTATTGTCCAAATATAATGCTTTTGTACTTCACCTATAAATGGTAAAATCATAAAATTAAATCATCTTTATAAGTAAGACCATGTGTTTAGTTTGGTAGTACAATGATAAATAACCCAAATGCACATATATATATATATAAATCAAGTGTAGAATTATTATCCATTTGACACTTATTTATCAAGCATTTTATACACTATTGCACACTGAACAAAACTGCCTTATTCTTCTTAAACTAAAAATAGACACTAGGAGTAGTAATCAACCAAATGTGAAACAGACCAAGCTAACTCAAGATTAAACATTGTTAAGTTTCATAAGCTATATGTATATGTACATTCATATAATAAAGAACACAATTGCACATTCACATTGAGGGGAAGAGCTACATGTGACTTGAATTCCCTCTTCAAAGTACTAGATATGTAGGCAATGGTCACTCATCAATGGGGGTGATTAGGATAAAAATATTAAATTACACTTCCCAAATTTTTATAGGTTTTATCCATTCAAAATAGGACCTATGGTTTCAAGGAAAGAAGAAGAACTTCTAGACACTGTGCACATGGTCAGGCCCTAAAATTACACACATATCTAAAGGAGAAGTAAGTGCATCTACAAATGAAAAAAATATAAGATAAAAACTATAAGTATAGAATCATCCAATATATAATATACATTTAAATGATAACAATTTGATTTGGTATATATTGTCCTATCAAAAATAGAGATTCAAATCCTACATCAACTAACCCACAATGCTACTTTTCACCTTGTTACCTACTAAGTGTCTTAGTATTTTACAATATATAATTATTCTATGTGTCTTATATTTTATTTTAATTTCTATATTTATTAATATTATGTGTCAAATCAATTTTAATCTTCTATATTTAGATATATGTTTAATTTTTATACATTATGCAATATAATCATACATAGCTTATATCTTAATTATATTAACCAAAAATCTAAATTAGGATAAAATAGTAATACAGAGAAATTTTGGAAGATTAGACATATAAAATGAATTTGGATGTGAGATAATGGTGAATGTATTAGAGGATTTGCTAAGGTTTGAATAATGAGGATGCATGAGTCGTGGTTGCATGGGATGAAGCAAGTGAATACCACAAAATGCTAAAGTAAATGAAATAAAACAAGAGACAATTGCATAAAAAATTTGGAGAAAATACAATATACTATTAATGTAAGATTGCCAAAGTGAAGAATACATATAGGAGAGCACGTAAGTAACTCCTCCACAAAAGGTGGTCAAAGCACCCCAAGAATAGACTGTAACTCCTCCATGAATTGTGGTGATAGGGTGCTAAGAATAGAGAAGTAACTCACATACCCAGAATAGCCAGTCAAAGGAATTAATTATGACATTCTTATGATACCTATGACACATCTATGATGCACATCTCCACATAAGCTATCCTATCCCACGAATGTAGGAAAACTCCATGTATGCACAAATATATAATTTCCCTAATTAAATAATAGGGAAAAATAAAAACCTACACTAACAACCCCCCATAAGTCCAGCTTAGGTGGGTAGTGTGGAAATATAAAATGGGTCCCAACAACTAGGCCTGATGAGGTACCCATGTACAAAAGCAATCTCTCATAAGATAAAGAAAAGGAGAAAACTCGTATGAAAAAACTCCCCCCTAAAAGAGTGACATAAATAAATGTGAAAGCTAGAAGGCCCCCCTTAAAGATGATGTTGTTGTAGATGTAAACCACACCCCAAGAAGAGCTTGTAGATGAATGAACTTGCTCTCACTAAAATGTTTGGTGAAGATGTCTATAACCTGCTCTAAAGACTAGAAAAATATTAAGTCAATGACTTGACTATGAATAAGCTCCCAAATGAAATGCATGTGAATCTCTATGTGCTTGGTTTGCTGGTGCTAAACTAGATTCCTACAAATCTAAATGGTACTTTGGTTGTCACAATAAATGATGGTGGGATACCTAATAGGAATGTAAAACTTATAAAGAATCCCTTGAAGCCAAATAGCCTTAGTAGTTGCATTAATAGCTCCCCTATACTCTGCCTCTATGGATAATATAGCAATAGCATTCCACTTCTTGCTAGACCAACTGATAAGACCAAAACCTAGAGAGAAACTATAACCAGAAGTTGACTTGGAGTCTGTGAATCACCAGCCTAGTCTAAATCTATATATCCAACCAAGTTAACCTCTATGCCAAATTTGTAATGAATCCCATATCTATGTGGACCCTATATGTAATGCAAGATCCTCTTAGCTACTTTCTAATGTAGCTCATGAGGTTCTTGCATAAATATAGAGACAAGTACCATTGCATATGATATGTCAGGCCTAGTGTGAGTCAAGTAGATGAGACTGCCAACAAGTTGTCAATACTGAGTGGCATCAACCAATGGTGAAGAACAATCAGCCTCAAGCTTGACTCCTGATAAAAAGGGAATTGGAGATGGCTTGCAATCAGCCATGTGAAATTGAGTGAATAAGTCAAGAGCATACTTAGGCTGTGCAAGAGAAATCCCTGAATCTAACTGTGAGATCTCGATGCCAAAGAAGCAGTGCAACAAACCTAAGTCTATCATGTCAAATCTATCTTGGAGAGATGCCTTCACCACTGTAATCATTGATGAAGAACTCTCGGTGATCAAAAGGTCATCAACATAAAGAACCATAATCAAGAGCGAGTCATCCCATTACAAAAAGTAGACATTAGGATTAGAATGGCACCTAGTGATTCCTACTGTGAGAAGGAAGGAATCCATCTTGGCATACCATGCTCAAGGGGCCTTTTTGAGGCCATAGATAGATTTCCTAAGTCTGCATACTAAGGAAGAATCATGAATAAATCTTGGTGGCTGATCCATGTAGATCTCCTCCTCTAGGTCTTTGTGAAGAAAGGGACTCTTCACATCCATCTGGTGCACATCCCAACCATGTGATGTGGCAATAGCTAAGGTGAGTCAGATAGAAGTCATCTTTGCAATGGGTGTAAAGGTCTCTGAGTAGTTAATGCCTACCACCTATGAGAAACCCTTGGCAACCAATCACACCTTATACTTATCAATCGACCCATCTGCTACAAACTTGGTTCGATATATCCACCTACATCGAACCATCTTCCTTCCCTTAGAAAGTGAAGCCAAATCCCAAGTGTGATTTTTTATTAAGGAAGAATATTCTTCCTCCATAACACTATCCCACTCAGGTACCCCTGATGCCTCTCAAAAATTCTATGGATTTGAAACTGAAGCAAAGAAGGCATGTGGATCTCTATGAAAATCCCCCTAGTTCATCTATCATTTACAGGATCTCCTACCCAAGTGTTAACACTCTCAAGTGTCTATCTGGCCCAAAGTGGCCCAAAAGTAGGTGAGTCAGGTGCTAAATCCTCATCCTCTGACTAACTAGAGGTGGATGACTCTGCATCACTATCCTCATTATCTAAACTTGAAGAAGAAGAAGATGTCTCTAGCTCAAGAACCTACTATGGCTGATCTAAATCTGATGAGGAGTCATCATGAAGAAATAGATCTAATGAGGGAAAAGAAGTGCCAAGTGTTGAGTCTCTAGGACTCTCCTAAAAATAGACACTTCTCTCGATGAACAACTCATGAGTGACTGTATTTAGAAGGTGATACCCCTTAACACCATTTGAATATCCTACAAAGATGCAAGGCTTGGACTGGCATTGCATAGCTTTGCATTTCTTCTTCAATATGTGGGCCATGGTTGGGGATCTGAAAACCCAAAAGTGCTCAACATCAGGTTTCCTTTTATGCCAAGCTTCAAAGGGTGTTATCCCTTTCAAAGCTTTATGAGGAACCCTATTTTAAATGTAGCAAGCATAATTGATGGCTTCAGCCTAGTACTATGGTGCTAAGGATTTGGAGTGAATCATATAGTTACCCATCTCTTTCAAGAACCTATTTTTCCATTCTACAACCCCATTTTATGAAGGACTATACATGATTGTGCACTACAAATCAATCCCCTCTATGGTGCAAAACTGCTCAAACTTGTTGCTGACATACTCCCCTCCATTATTAGTTTGAAGAACCTTGATGGATTTCTCACTCTATTTCTCAACAAGAGCCTTAAAGTATAGAAAATTTTCAAACACTTCAGACTTCTGTTTGAGAAAATATATCCAAGTGTACCTAGAGAAATCATCAATGAAAGTTAGGATGTACTTGGCCCTTACGAAAGATGGTTTGGGAAAGGGTCCTGATACATCACTGTGGACTAACTCCAAAGGTTGTGAAGCCCTCCAAGCTTTGCATTTGTTAAATTTTGCTTTGGAATGCTTCCCCAGGGAGCACCCTTTGCAAAGTCCTTTTGAGAATTGGACACGACACAATTCAATGACCATGTCATGTTTGTAAAGTTACTCAAGGTAGTGGTAGTTAAGGTTGCCAAATCACTCATGCCATAATTTACTAACTTCATCTGAATGAGTTAGAAATGTTATTAGAGAAGAATCAAGTGAAAAATGTGAGAAGGTGTATAACCTTGCTTGGTGATTTGCCCTACCCACTGCGACTATAGTATCACTATGCAACTCCTTGATAGCCACTAAATCTGGTGAAAACTCAACTCTCATGCCCCAACCAATGTGAGTGATTTAGTACACTGATAAGAGATTGGTTGAAAGAGAAGGAACACTTAGAACATTATTGAATGTTCCTCCTTCCATTTCAATTGACCCTCTCCCTGCAATAGAAACTAATGTGTCATCACCCAAACTAATTGAAGTCATACTACAAGGCTCTAAAGATGAAAACTCAACTAGTGAAGAGCCCATGTGGTGAGAAGCACCCAAATCAATGACCCATGATGATGTAGAATTTGCAGTTGCTACAAGGGCCTTGCCCTTTTCTTTCTCCTTACACTTACCTTTTGCCTTAGTAGAATCTTGGGTAGATGAATTCTACTTGATGGACTCAAAAACACCTATGTTGTGCTTCTCTAGAACATGAGTTAGGTGATCTATTTATTTCTTCATGCATTTGTGTTCATCATGCCCTGTCTTCTTACAATAGGCACACTTAACCTTCTCCTTCTTAGGTTTAGCATTAGAGGAGGAAGACTCAGTGTTGTTTTCGGTAGGATTGTTGTTTTCTTTCTTCTTCTCTTGGTCCTTATTCTTTTTCTTCTTCTCCTTTGTTGAAGTCTTATCCTTACCATTTCTAGCTATCAAAGCTTGGGGTTGAGTAGACTTCATTGTGCCCATTTGGATTAGTTTATCTTGCTCCCTATTCAAGTCACCAATGAATGAATCCAAAGAAGGCATTTTCCATGTAGTGCCAAGGGCACTTTTTGTGGCATGGAAAGTGGAGACAAAGACTGAATAGCTTGGACCTAACTTTGTGAGAATAGAAAGGATGAGTTGGTCATCTTTCTTCTCTATCCCACATTATTTCAATTGCAATCTAAGGGCCTTAAAATTAGTGAAGAAGTCCTGTAGGGTGTCAAAGTTGCTAGGACTTAGACTTATGAGTTCATTTTTGAGCTCATGACCTCTCATCTCATAAAGTTTCCAAAATAAGACTTCTAAGGTGTCCCATATGTCTTTGGGAGTCTTGGTAGTTTATAAATGGAAGAGAAGTTTCAGAGACATGGACAAGCTTAGTAATCCATAGGCTTCATCACTACAGTTGTATCACTTGACCTTTTCAGCATCAGTGTTGGGTTCTACTTCAGTACTCGTGGTGATCATATACAACCCTTTACTTCTAAGAATGATTGACATTCTAACCTTCCATTCATGATAGTTGAAGGGTGTTAGAGGTTTAAGTTGAAAATCATCCATTTTAAGCTAAATTTAGGTGAAGTTGTGTTGATTACAAGTTGTGAAATTATGCAAAAAGGAAAATGAAAGCAAAGATTGCAAGTGTTGAAAGCAGTCACACCCACCCCCCAAATGTTGAGCCCCCCCCCCCCAAATATGCAAGTGCATGCTCAAAATACATTGGGCTTAGCTAAGAATGTGTCTTAGAGCAATCAGTGTAAGATTTTAAGCAAACAGGACGTCAGACTCAGTTGAAAATGCATCCCAAGAGACCCAATTTTTTTGCACTTTATAAAGTAGTGCATTTTTTGACAATTATCTAGCCTAAGTTATGTAATATTGAAAACTAACCAATTTTTCAAAAGATGGAAATCGAATACGAGCTACCGTTTACAATATTTTAAAGTTTTAATTTCTCGTAAACTAGTAATTTTACAAAGAAAGCACTAAAATATTTTTAAAATGCCTATTTTGAGAGAGAAAGTGGCCTTCCAACCACTCGTTGAACTCATCACAGAGCGAGGAATCTAAAAGAGGTCTTTGTGAGGGGGAATTGGACTCCTATTGACTCAAGCGTCAACCTTCATCTTTGTAGGTTGAAGATATAAGTTTTTAAAACCTTTAAATTGCTTTTTTTCTTTTTTTTTCAAATGCTAATTTTCCAATTTGACTTTAATTCAAAAAATCAAATGTCTGATTTATGAATACAATATCAGAATAATTATGAGAAAATTAGACAAAGGCAGATTTTACCAGTCAAACTACTTGCTGAGGACCCACATGAGGTGCCAAAGGGAAAAAGTGTGCCATTTTCAAAAAAAATAGCAGTTTTGGCAGAAATTCCTGCAAGCAATCACACAAGCAAGTTGTGCAAATGGAATGCAGGGTTTTGCAGGCTTAGATTCTCTTTCCAACACCAAGATCACATAATGCCTTTAGCAGATCTCCACACGCTAATGGAAATAATGATAGGGAATAGGCAAATCTTATTTTGAGAGTGTCAAGCTTCTAAAATTGCAACACCTCTATCAAATAAATGATGCCAAAGTACAAATTCAATGTAGAAGTCAATGCCTTCAAATTTGAAATGGAGAAAAAACCAGTCCAATGCAGGTTTACCTCCTCCAACATAGATCCTTCAACAACCACTTCGAATGCCAAGTGTGGTGGAAAATAGCCCTAGAGCAAATCTGGATCACATAGATCTAGGAAATGATGCCATCACAAGCTTGCATGTATATGGAGAAACTAAACAAGCCATGGAAGGAACAATAGCATGGAGAACTAGCAATATCTCCTAGAAATTTTCAAATTTAAAAAAAAATGCCTTAACAAAGCTCTAGATTTCAATGAAAGAAATAGCAAAATAGACAACCAATTATTGGGGTTGCTCTAATACCATATCAGAGGATTCGCCAAGGTCTGAATAATGAGGATGCATGAGTTGTGGTTACACAGGATGAAGCAAGTGAATACCACAAAATGCTAAAGTAAATGAAATCAAACAAGAGACAATTGCATAGACAATTTGGAGAAAAGCCAATATGCCATTAACGTAAGATGGCCAAAGTGAATAATACATATAAGATAGCACGTAACTAACTCCTCCACAAAATATGGTCAAAGCACCCCAAGAATAGACTATAACTCCTCCATGAAAGGTGGTGACATGGTGCTAAGAATAGAGAAGTAACTCCCATAGCCAGAATAGCCGGTCAAAGGAGTTACTTATGACATTCTTATGATACCTATGACACATCTATGACACACATCTCCATATAAGCTAGCCTATCCCACAAATGTAGGAAAACTCTATGTATGCACAAATATGTAATTTAATTAATTAAATAATAGGGAAAAATAAAAACCTACACTAACAGAATGAGATTCATGTATATATACATGAGTCATGTAAGGTGAAGGTATGTCAAAACTAGGATTATCAAGTATCAATTAATATATTTTATTGTCTACAAGATTAAAATCATGAAAAATAGATAGTTCACACTATAGATCATATTATGTGATTAATATAGGCTATATTGAGTAGATCAAGTCATATGTGTGGCATTCTACATGACTGTGACAAAAAATTGAGATAACATTTTAAGACAAATTATATGGGTTAGATTGAGTAGATTTTTTTAGATTTATCAAATTGAGCTTAGTGAGAGGCATACTATGGTACTATATATTACTTTAAAATACATTAATTTTTTTCATGCAAACATTTTTATATTTGTATGTTGTACATTGATGGGGAATGATGGCACTATATAAGGAATTTAATTATAAATTTTACTTCGAGTGATTTATTCTAAGTTTAAATTTACATAATAACCTATTTGAGGGTTCCAACTTTACATAAAAACATTTTTCATAGTTACACCTTTCCATACAAACCTCATTCAGGGTTTCACTAAAATAATTTTAATGATATTTGGAGTATTGTGGTTGAGGATTCTATGCCAAAATAATTGTAATGATATTACTTATTTTATTTCAAACAAGAATGATCACAAAGCAAGTCTTTTATGATCAAGACCAAACTCAACCCATTAATTTACAAAAACTAAATCTTATGAACAAAACATTAAATCTATAATTATGTTGTAGTGTCAAGATTAATTTATAGTTAAAAATTTCACAATGATTCATTATATAATAATAAATCAAATAAAGAATTTAACATTATTAATCATCAATCCAATGAATTATCACTAAAAATAATTTATAGAAAAACAATAACTATGAATTATAACATAACTAACTTGATATCATAAAATAGCTACAATAATTTTCCATGAAAATTGGACTATTTTGAGGATTAAACAATAACCAACAAATAGGCAATTCATATCCTAAAACTCTTGCTTCAAAGATTCAATTTTAATTTACACTAATAGAAATGCTTAATAGTATTTTAAATATACCCATGTGTCATATTAACCACCATAGCTAATCTATAGTCCATAATTTATTCTTAACAACTTACCTAAATTAGATAACTAAAATTCAATCTTGTAACCAATCTCCATTTACAAGGAACCACAAAATAATTTGTGAAATGTGAGAACATACATAAGATGGTATCCCTACCCACCCCATCCATCATTATGGGGTTGTAATAATCCACTGAATGGAAACCCAAAATTATAAAATTAAATGAGAAATATGTTCAAGAATGAGATCTAATGTCCACTAGGTTTAGGGTTTGAACAAAACTAAGAAAATAATAACATCCAGTCTAGAAATAGAGAAACATACAAGCAACAGTCAAATATCACACAAAATTACTTCATGATAACATTTCACATTCTCTCTTTCATTTTTATTCCATATTAGGGTGATATGACCTTTTAGCCTTACCTACAATGGCTTTAAAATAGGATATACCATACTCACAATGATAATTCTCAAATATGGGTGAAATACTAATTACAACATTCAAAAATCACTTATAGGAAACATGGTGGAGTTTAGAGGGATGATGTAATAGAGAGTTAAACATTCACATAATTTTATGTTTTCCCTCATAGGTTTTTCCATAAAACCCTTTCATGCATCCAAGGTTCTTCAAAAAATAGTAGTAGCTAAGAAAATGCAGCTCTAAAGAATATTTGAGATAAAAGATCAAAATAAAAACCAAAAAACTTAGAAAATATAGACTTGATAGTTAAATCTTATCTTTCTTTATTTTTCCTTTTCACTCTTCCTCCACCTTTCTCATTATGTGTGTTATTAGAAACATTCCCTGAATACCATGAAACCTCATGCCAGAGTCCATGGTTGTCAAGATAATTAATTCTTGCATAGAGAGATCCCAAAATAGTTATACCAACCACTATAATATCAATTGATATGTATGTCTACAATAAGAACCCTAGGTTACCTTATTCCTTTATCAATACCTAATTTCATCAAATTCAATAATGCCAATAAATTGTAATTCCATCACTTTTTCATGCAACAAGAAACCTTAATCATTATTTTAATAATTATTTTATCCGACCCCAAGTTAGATGCCAAAATTTTGAATTGAATGCCCATGACTCCATCATGGGTCAAAAGAGGGTAAAATTACAACTCAATTTATTCATGTAGACTAATCAACATTAAGCCCCAAATACTCCAAATATCATTTGTGCCCCAAGGCATTGATTTTATGTTATGCTTAGCAAAATGTATTAAAGCATCACAAAATATTTTAAGGATTTTAAATCAATTTTTTTGATAGTAATTTTAAACTCCTTTTGCTCAATAGCCAACTCAAATAATCCTTCAAGACAATGGTTTCCAATAAACATAGTTAGCATAATTGCCAATATGCCAATGATGGATAATAATACATAAAAAAAACATGTACAACATTGGTTTCATATAGTAAAAAATAGTATAGAAGGTATGGTGGATAATTTAATCAATATCATTCATTAACCTCTATTATTAATTACCTATATGAAGTTAACATGACATTTTAGTGGCTATTTCAATCCCAAACCTATCTCAAATCTTGACTGTTACCCAAAATAATAGAGTTACATTAGTATAAATACATCCAATGATAATAGTAAAAATCATAATTAAATATAATATAACAATCTATAGAATAAATTTAAAACTAAAATATGAGTATCATAAGAAAGGTATAGCTATAAATGAATGTTGAGTCTCATAAATAGTAAAATGGATTGTTACAAAAGTATAATAGACACATTATTCAAAGAATGCCCAAGAATGATATACATCCACCACCCTTAAATGAGGTGTCATACCATAACATAAACAAAGAGGTGATGATAGTTAAACCTAAAAAATATTTTCATCCTTCTAGGTGGTACTTTTATCACTTAGTTGGTCCCATTAAACCAATAATTATTGAATGTTTATTTCTCATATATTAACATTACAATGGAACAAGATCCCAATTGGGTCCATTTGAATCATCTCCTCATCTTCTACCTAAATATTATTCCAATCTAGAAGGTGATACAAATCAAAAAACCATTTTCTCAATAAAATCACATGAAACATATCATGGATTATAGAGAAGAAAAGAAGAATAACTAGGAAATAGGTAATAATCTTTTCCATTATGTTGAATGGGATGACAAAACATGGATCTATTTTAGATGATTTTCCAAATAATATAGATCTATTTTGAGGTCTAACCCTCAAAAATTCTTTATCCATTACTTTAAATTACCTTGGTGACCTCTTTAGATCAACGTAGCTCTTTTTCCTATCTTAGGTAGCTTTAAGCCTTTTCTAAATGAGATCCGTTTGATCATCGTAATAATGAAAATATTTTGGACCTATAACAATTCAATAGTCTAAACCATCTCATCTAAGAGGAGTCCTACACCTTATACCATACAAGGCTTTGAAAGGTACCATTTTTATAATAGAATGATATGTGTTGTTATATGAAAATTATGGAGGTAATCCCCCCTCTAGACTATTGATCCATTACATACATTCTCATAATATATTTTAATAATTGGTTAAACCTCTTAGTTTTGCCATCTATTTATAGGTGATATGTTGAACTAAAGTTTAGCTTTGTCCCAAATCTAGAAGTCAAGGTTTGCCAAAATTGAGAAGAAAATAATTTATCCCTATTAGAGATAATGAATTTTAGAACATCATGATAACAAACAATATCCTTCACAAATTTTTTGGCAAGCATGTGGGAATCACCAATAAAATTTCTTGTAATAAAGTGAGTAAACTTAGTAAATTTATTAATTATCAATAATCTTGTATCATGTCTACACTGAGACTTAGCTAGTCCTGAGATAAAATCCATAGAAATTAATTCCCATTTGCTTTTAGATATAACATGAAGATAAAAAAACTATTCAGATGGTAGTGTTTAAATTTAACATGCTGACATTCCAAGCATATTTATAAAAAATTAACCACATCTTTCTTTATCCCATGCCAAAATTAAAACATTTTTAGCTCATGTCAGTTTTGTCACAACTAAATGAGTAAAATTTGGTGTAGTATTCATTTATCCCAATACTTACTCCAATAAATTTTAATATTTAAGAAAAAATCATCTACCTTGATAGCTAAAAAGTCCATATGGTTCTAAGGAGTAATTAGAAACAATGCTAGGCAATGTTTCTTTAGCTACTTTAACATATATTTATTCTACATTCAAGGTCTATTATTTATTAATTTAGAAAAAAAAATTATAAAAATTTACCTTAATATAGAAATAATGTTTGCTATCACTATGCAGGAATATTTACATCATGAACTCAACATTTCACATAACACAAGGAATATTATTATATCAAATAAATATTTACAAGAATGTGAAAGCTTATCAAAATTCATGGAGTGGTTATGGTTTTTAACTAACCTATGAACCAACTCTTATTTAACATAATAAAGAAAACTAAGAATATTAAAAATGACTTTGGATCATTACAAAATAATCCAACATAACCCCCCTTAATCCAAAGGGGTATAGTAGATGAATGACCTAGAACAATGACTCTAAAGTCATAAAAAGAACTTTGTCATCATTACAACTAGTGTTGTACCTCTATAACTAACCAAACATTGATGCCATTTCATAAATAATCCCACCCATAAAAATTGTGGTAAAAAATGGTTGACGAACATGATCAAGTCTTGATTGTCCCTAGTGATCATCATATTTTAATATAGTAGAACATGATTAGGAATGCCCAACTACATTGACTCATATAAGGTCCCACACAGGAACTCATCTAAGTGACAAAACCATACTATTAATGGCACATCTTCTTGATGTCCAACAAATTTTGATGACCTTTTCTTAATATTATTGGTGATAGCAAACCCTATCAACTCATACTGTCATTAACAACTAATTAAATTCTAACTAATGCTTAAATCATTTCCCTTATTAAATGAGAGGTGAGAATCCATGCATTGAGAGAAATTTAAAAAACTAACTTTATCCACTCCATGTCATGAATATTAGATATAGAAATCTAAAAATGGAACTAAAAGTAAGAACACAAGCCAAAATTTACCACTCAACCATTGAATGCATACTTCAAGTGAATAGCTAAATAGAGAGGGTAATTATCCTCTAGCCTCTAGTTGTCACTTATATTATGTTAATAAAAAATATCCTAGTATATGTAATGAATTGTATTATTTTTAAGAGCACAAACATGAGGTAAAATTATAAAAAATTCATTTTGAAGGTGTTAGTTTAAATCAAAATCCACCTTTATACATTAATTTCAATACATTTATTGTAAAACTCATATAATGAAATTTAAAATTACAAAATTAACCATTCAATAAACCTCCTATAATACCATTCTAAATCCATGAATCTACACACTTCATGAACATTCTTAGAGGTTGGCCACTCTATAATGGCTCTAATCTTTGCAAGGTATACTAAAATACCTTCCTTAGAGATAATGTTCCACAAGTAATGAATCTTTATTTGATATAATGAGATAATATAAATATTAGATAATAATTTATATTACCTTAGTCCTTGAAATACCAAGTGTAAGTGTTCTTCATGCTCTATTTGACTTCTAAACTAAACCAGAATGTCATCCATAAAAACTAGCACAAATTGGTCAAGAAAATCCTTGAATATATGATTCATCAAATTCATAAAATTATTAGGGGAATTATTTAATCCAAATGGCATGATCATAAAATCATAGTGACCATACCTTTTTCTAAAATATGTTTTATGCGCATATTCATATTTGATGCATAGTTATTGTTTACCCTTAAAATTAATTAGAAATTAATTTAACTCTAAAGTGATGTAGACCTTAAATCTGATCTAGGAAGATAAATATTATAGCCTAATATAAAAATAAAGTGATATAAATAATTTTAAAAAATTATAAATTACTAAAAATGGAAACATCTTTGTAAATTGATTTATTCAAATTGTGTTATTCATTAGCTAATTGTGATTGTCTAAAACTAATTTTAAAAACATGCAAACATAATGTTAATTTAAAAATGTTATTTGATATATTTTAGGACAAGTGCATAGTAGTAAAATATGGACACAATGCATCTTTATCCAATCGTATGACTTTGCCTATGTTTATTGTGTGTTGGATCTAAAAATATGAGTTAGTTTTCCCATGTATGATTCTATGCAATGCCTATTTGGATGTGCAGATCACCTAAAAAAAAAAAAAAGAAAAAAAAAAAAACCTATAATTCACAAGTAAACAAATAATATCAAATGAAAATAGGGGAAAAAGTGGGGATATGGGATATGTTTGAGATATCCTAAGAAAACCCATTATTTTTTAAGTGTTTCCTACATAATTCAAGTGTACAAAAGTCCAATGTAGTTATCCCTTTATGAAAGATCATATAGGTATAACTAGTAAATTTGAATAGAATGTTTGAAAAAGGATATCCTCAAACTTCACTAAAATAATTTTAACTTATCCAATGAATGTATTATTATAGTATAATTATAATAGTACCCTTTCCTAAATAGATAGATAATTTTAAACCTACTTTTGTAAGAGAGTGCTAGATAGAGTAAATAAGGGATTTCAAGTGATACACTTGATGTGATCTTATAGAATAATATTTGAATTATGTTTTATAAATAACCTATTAAATTATGTGGTAAATCCATTATAAAGTGTGTAATTTTGAAAAACTAGTCGTTAGAATGGGAGGGATAAGTCTACACTAGTGGACAAATGTGTAATGTGCCCCTACATGTATAATATGCACTTGTCTAGAATGAATAGAGGCTTATAAAACTAGAATGATAGTGAAGTGTCTAATTATACTTTATGAATAGAAATAAATTGGGGAAGTATTGAATATGTTTTTGATCATTTTAATACTTTAAAACATTTTATATGAATAAATGGTTATCAAAATGGGAAGTGGGCTACGCAAGGTAAAGATTTCAAAAGCAAGCATTATCAAACATTTTTAGATTAAATTTTAGTGTCTACATTCCCCCTACCCAAAATTATTATATTGATGCATAAATTACTAGACTAAAAGAAATTTATATTTGAGTGTGTATACACACTTTGTCTTTGTCATGGAGATGTACATTCCCCCTTGTTAAGGAATGTGGAGAAGTGTTGAATTAAAAGTGATCGATTCTGAATTTTAAGAATCAATGCATATTTTTGAGTTGGGAAGATATATTATCCAACCATCATTGAGTATTATATGATATGTGAAGATATGGGACCCAACAAAGTGGTTTTCTAAAGTGAAACCAAACCACTGAGCATCATTAAGCTCTCATATGGCCCTATTATTGAACTAAAAGAGATAAGGTTGTAAAAAGTACATAGATCACTAGAATTCAACCAAGACATGGAGTGTCACTAAGCTCAAACGTGGTTCAATTTAAAAATATGAATCACACATGAACCACAATTTTATATATGGATCTATATTCTAACTTTAAATTATTATAACTTGATTTTGATTCTTGAAAAGAGAAAAAAAATTTAAAAAGTAATAGCTTGGTCAAGAATGCATATCATCCTCCTTGTACAGTATAGAGTTATAAATATGATATTATAAAAACCATTTGAATCCCTATAACCATATTCACACAAGTGTATATATGATCAATTAGATATAAAAGTGAAGTGCATAAGCAAGTTGAATGCCCCTAAACTAAAAAAAATCTAATTTTTTCATGTTATAAATTATAATATATGAAAATATATTATTTTTAAAATCCCATTGTAATGCCCCCTTTTTATGATGATGGAAATTACTTGAAAATCAATTATTTCAAAATAAAATGTGAGAGAATTTGTTGAAGATAGATAATAATTTACTAGCATTTGAATATATTGAATTTGTATTGAAATTTTATAGATGTAACATTGGCACTTGAAAAAATTATATATTTTATTTGCATAATGTAAGTTCATATAGCATTGTACTAATGGAAGAATCATGTAAAACATGTGGTTATTGCATATGTATTTTAAGCATAATATATTAAAAATTTGAAGCATTGAAGCACATAGATAATATGTGCATGATTTGTATCCTGTCACCATAGGTAGATAATTAGATGCATATTAGTGCATTATAAGAATCATGGCACCATAGTAGCCAAAATAAAAATTATTTAAGTAAATTAACATAATTTTCATACAAGAAGACCTAGAATCCACATATAAGAGACATGTAATATGTCACACTAAGTGTAATTTTTTTCATATTTGTCACACAATGAGCCCAAAGGCTACAAATAAGGGACATGAAAATGTCACAAAGGAATAAAGGGCCTAAAGGCCACATACAAGGCATGATTTTTCCATACAATCAAGGTGTATGTCTAAAATACATAAGGCCAAGGTCTACATACAATAAGAAAACACATTTGAATCATGTTATGAAACTTAAATAATCATATGGCATAAACATATAACAAATGAAACTAGAATAAACTTCTATATATATATATATATATATATATATATTTCAGTTTAGCAAGTAACATATTCACCATGACATATGTGAAGATATAATAAAAGATTAAATCATGTATTTTATTTTATATATCCATAGGGAAAAGGGATTGTGGATAAATAAGGTGTTCATAAATAAGAATGTGATGCCCTGGACTAATCAATTTTATTAGGTGAAAGGCTTGACTGGCATTGAAACACTATAAAAGTATGACTTATCTTGAAAATTGACTGATATCTAAATGTGAATTTTATTTTGTGTGAAAAAATTATGTTAGAATTCCCTTTGACTATGTTGTAGCTGAAAATAGAGAATGAATATGCACAGGTACAAGTGTGAAGTAGGGGTAGGTTCATAGTGAATTATTGTCCTCATGTTTTAACTTTGCCTATATTGATTGTATATAAAAAATTTGATCAGGAATGATTTTGTAGTGTATGAAGACAATTTTTAACTATGAAATTTGTCATGTTCCACATTCATATACCTTATGAGAATAATTATGTATTTAAAATATGTTACATACTAAAATATAAATATATATCACATAAATAAAGACATATCCCACAACATGAGTGGATGTCTAAAAGTTTTATTTTTTATATTTTTCAAATATTCTAATGTTTTTAATATTTTTAGAATATATGATTTTTTTTAGACTTTTGCATATATTAATTATAGATTAAAAGGAAAAGATATACTTGAGTTTGTAAAACACAATTAATCTTTCATAAGAAGCTCTACTAATGCAAGTTACTCAATATCAAAACTTGCAACAAACATGTAGTAGAATGTCCATGGATTGAAATTTTAAATTTGTATTTTAATTTTTGAAATTGAAAGAGAAAGGAAGTGGTATACTTGTGCATAGGTGAAAACTATGTTTTGCTTGCAACTTTTTGGATATGATGCTTATTTATTGAATCATTAGAGAATTATGTTTCTTTACTGAATCACATGGAGAGTTGTGATTGTGCCCCAAATGTATGTAGTTATGCAATCCCTTAGGTTTGGAAGACAACATGCCCCAACACCTCATAAATGTGAGGAAAATTATATGATGTACTAACTAAAATAACTATTTAGAAAATAAATGAGAACCATATTATGGGTTTGCTAGAATTAATATTGAATCATCTACTACATATGACTTATAGATTCAATTGTATAGTTTCACTCAAGTCTATTCAATATAAAAAAATGCATGATCAAAAGAGAATAAATAGTTTTCATGCCCCAATCATGACCTCATTATTTAATTTTAGAGTTTTTATCAAGTTTTCTCAAGTAAAATCCATATAATCAAATGCATGATCAAAAGATAATGAACAATGTCCATGCTTCCATCATGACCTCAAATTTAATTGTAGTTTCTATCAAATTTAATTAGTGTAAAATAAATGAATGTTCGAAATAAAATGAAAAATGTCCATGACCCCATTATCAATAAGTGTTAAGCGGAATGAAAACCATTTGTATTTGAACTTATAAATTGTAGTGCTTCATATGGACATGAATAAATATCATCCCTCATGAATTTAAACCAACTAATATAAAATTACATTCATATAGATGTTGAATTTGAGGATGTATATATAAAATTTACATATGTGTGGAAACATGTAATTCTTATTCTTGTAAACTATATGCATAATCCCATGAATATTAAATCAAAGGTGTATTGGTATCTACTAAATTTGTTACAAAGTGAGTGGATATGCTTGTCATATGTGCTCATAATTTTTAATAATGTGTCAATATATATCATGTAAATAAACTTGTTTGATATATGAATCATTATGAAGCTCTAAAATTTGTACTTTGATGTGATTTTATGTTCATGAAGGATTATGTCTTTGTGAAACAACCATTTTAATTCCCCCATTTGAGATGAGGGATGTGTCTTATAAGTTAGTCATATCAAAATAATATTTAACTTTATCATGTCACATGTAAATATAATATCATGCATAATCATGTGAACATGTGGAGAGTCTATCATCATAGTAATTTATATACCAATCAAAGTATGTACATAACATGTGTAAGGTAAGTCATATAAGTTTCATGTCTATATAAATGTATTAGTGAAGCACACAATAGTAATCATCACTAAAAAAATAATTATGTTAGTTAACTCATCAAGTGCAATAAGCTGAAAAAGTGTAACAAGATCAACACGCTTAAGATATAATGTCACAATTAAGACCAAGTTCCACATATAAGGGACGTAGATATGTCACAAAAAAGACATAAAATTGTCACACCAAAAAAGGCCCTAGGGAAACACATAAAAAAACCCACAAAGTAGACTTCATGTAATATATTAACATCAATGAAGCATAGAACAAGTCAAGAATAGTCTAAACCATCCATGTGTATCAATGTCACATCATAGTATAATAGCATATCCAAAAAGCATTGTGTAAGTTTTGAGCAACTGGTAAGACATGCTTAAGTAATCTAGATACCTCAACCTCGTATACAGGTCATAAAAATATATAACCTATAATAATTAAACCTTTAGAATAAGTTTCCATTAGTATCATTGTGTCCATTAAATAGAGGAAATTACAACATCTATATGTCCATGTGTAACTTGTACATCTTTCATAATACTCATATACCATGAAATGTGCAAGTGTATGATAATAATATGCCATCTACCAAAAAATTTATAAATAACATATGTGAATAGTGTAATCTAGTAATCATGTCATGTCTGAATCTTATTTGTTAACATTTTAAATGTTTTTATGTTTTCTTCTTTTTTTTTTTTTTTTTTTTTTTTTTTTTTTTTAAATTTTTTTTTTGTATTTTTTTAAATATTTGACATTTAAAAAGTGATACCTAATGATAACATCAATGGAAAGACCATGAGGAGTGCCTATATCATATAGTGTAAGGTTCATCTATCATAAGTGAAAGGTACCAAATGTAGGTGTATTTTAATATGATAAGAAGTCATGTGTTGTATGATAACTATCATGATCACTACTTATAGAATACCATGTATGAGGGGTAACTCTATAAGGTTGAG
This sequence comes from Torreya grandis, assembly GCA_037957365.1. Taxonomy (NCBI): domain Eukaryota; kingdom Viridiplantae; phylum Streptophyta; class Pinopsida; order Cupressales; family Taxaceae; genus Torreya; species Torreya grandis. The sequence continues at coordinate 1,898,374 of JARHVA010002396.1, read as the reverse complement.
GAGTCTATGGGGTCCACTGTATAGTAGGATAATTTATCATTGTATGTGCTCAGTATAGAACATGTTGAATTATTCATGGAGTTTACTTAAAATGTGTTAAATGATATGATGGCCTCTATAAGCCTTGAATAAATCTATAATATGATGGGAACTAAATAATTATCTATCTATTATACCAAACTACTTTCTTTTGAACTGGGTGTATTGAAAGATCTTGCATATGTATAACCATTATCTACATATATTTATCATGTATGGGTATACCAACCAATTATGATGGTGGTAGAGGTGGAGAAGGAGATAACAATTTTTGTAGAGGGTACTCATATCATTCACTTATAATTGTAACTACCCTTTTGTAGTATGTACATGAGACATTTATGAATTATACATGGTATTGCATAAATAATTTCCATCAAAGGGCATCCTAACAACATTTCAACAACTCTGTTACTCTATATAACTAAGAGTGGTGTGGATTATATAGCAGATCCCACCTAAAGAGATATCACTATCCATCCTAGGGATTTTTTATATCTACAAAATCCATTACTTTGTCTTGATGTATCTTGTATATCCTATTATGTGTATCTAAGGGAGTGAAGAAATTTTATTGTTCACATATTCTCACTTGAACCATTTTTTATCATGAAATTATGTATGGATTACTCATTGATATAGGCTCATATGAATATTGTATAGAAATATAAATCTTCATAAACAATCTCACTATCCTTAAATGTGACCATAGGATTTTTTTTGTGAAGTTTCAAAAAATGTACCAATAATGTCATCTATTAGGTGATTATATGTCATAGGTAGAGGATGTGTATTATATGCATAATTTAATTTTTATGTATCCTTAGTTTATGTCATATCATGTTTATAAATGGATAAATAAATATTTTCAATTTAATATTTACATTATTCTATGGTCTAAATTCCTTTGTAGGGGTGATCAACTTAATAGTGTTTTCATCAGTAAGATATTGTCTTTATGTATTAATTTGAAGCATTTATTTGTACAATGTCCCAAAATTTGATGATAGTCATAGTATCCATTATTATCATATCTCCCTGATATAATCCTATTTGGATCAAACTATTTTTGAGGAGGAAGAGTGATATGGTTTCACTCAATTAAATTTTATAATAGTACACAAAGAGGCGACAGTAATCTATAAAATTTCCTCTTCAATGGAGCTAGAAATTAGAGTCAATATATAGGTTTTGATATTTCATTAACTATACTATTATCATCATTATTTTTGTCAAATTATTTGAGCCTATAACTTGGTTTTCATTGAAACTTATTTGTTGATTTAGTTGTAGGAGTAGGTGTATACTTGATATTTTTCAAGGATATGAACTTAATTTCATTGTCTCTTAGTATGTGCCATAGCTCAACTAAGAATTTAAATATCTTGAATAATTAACTCATGGAGTGGTGCAAGAAATATTTACTTAAGTATGTATTTTAACTCATTTTTATCCATAACAGTAGTTATTATATCTAGACTTGTCTTGGAATAAAGTACATAATAATTGGTTCGCTCATTATACCCTTGCTTAAGTTTAGTAACTTTTGCATAAGATAGTTTCTCATTAATGTTGATAATGAAATGTGTTAGAATTTGAACTAATAAAGAGTTGAATGCTCTGATTGGAGGGGAATGTCATAGAACCATAATAAATCATATTCTTTGAGACATCTTAAGAATAACTTGGTAATAATTTATCATTATATGTGTAATCTAAGCATGCTACATGTAACGATCAAAAATGTTATTATAGATTATCTTTAATTTTGTATAATGGAAGCTTTAGATCTAAAAAAACCTATTAGTAAAGGCTAAGTTGATGTATTAGGGGATAATGGTTTATTTTTTAACCATAAATTTTTTTTATATGATTATCTCTAGTTCAAAATATAGAAATGTATAAGCATAAGGGTGATAAACAGATCTGTAGTAGGTCAATTAAATTGCAAAATCAAATGAATAATTTTTTGAATTTAAATACTGAGATATGCTAAAAATATAGTAAAAATATTGATTATTATTGTAATGAATTAGAAATAAGAGTACTTGGTTTATTATGTGCATTCAGATCTAAGGTGGAATAGGCTAGAAGTGGACTAGATCAATATATTAAAATAATCATCAAATCTATAATTTTACACTTTTTGGCCTTAGGTACTTGCATCAGATCTAGATAGTTACATTGATACTAGTTTCTAAACTATATGTAGGTGTCCTATACATAATAGTGATTAGATATGGATGTGACCAACTTGAGCCTTTTGGGTTTAATTTTGCCTTTATTCTAATGTTTTTGGATCATGCAAAGAAGTTATCACTTTGTGTAAAATGATCAAACCCTAACTTCCTCACCCTTGGAGTGATTATGGAAAAAATGGGTTAGTGGGTACATGGTTTCAAGCTACCCTAAGAACACCTTTTTTAATGGGTAATGCCTACATATCCAATACTCTGAACAGGGACTTAGACTTATGTATTTATCCCTTACATTGTATATTGTGTGTGCATAAGGATTCAATGTGTGATAAACAAGTACATATAATGACTTAACATATAACTTGGAAAATATGTATTATGGGTTGATCCTTCAATACCTAATACCTATAGAAATACTACTCCTATGATTGGTATGGAAATAGGAATGAATAGGGAATTTTTGCTCACTTAAATTCTCAATTGATAATTATTTTTTTGCTTTGTAAGTGAGAGGTATGAATTTTCTAGGTGAGTTAAGAATGAGGATTGATATTTTATATATACCAATCCTTTTGTAAAATATATCACACTAAATCACTTAGGTTGACCATAAGGATATGTTACATTTATAGATTGGATGAATTTTTCACAATGTACACTTAGTTGTAATAGGGACACATGCATCAACATAGGCATTTGGCTAGGACACAAGTATTCAAGAAGTTAGAAAATAGGTAAAGATCTAAAACTAGTAGAGAAGGATAATTATTAGGTTTAGAGAATATTTCATATTATATAAGGCCTAGTCATTATAATAATATGTGGTTAGACTAAAAGATAAGCAAATTAGGCACAAAGAGATAGTGAACATGGGTTTTTTGGTATAACAAAGGTCTTAGAACTAAATACTATAGCCATTATAGGTATTTTCCAAGTGTACAATACTGAGGTGCTATATAGTTTATATTTAGTGTTTACATTCCCGCCCCACTTTAATATAGTAATGAAATTTCTATTTTAATGGAAAATAAATGCATACGTAAGTGTGTACAACACACCTTATCTTTTTGTGAGACCAGCTTAAGTGTTTTGAGTGTATGAAATATTAATTTAAAATAATGTGAAATGCTTGAAAGTAAAGAGAACAAGGTTAGGAGTACAAATGTGTTTTTGTGCAATCATCTTGCTTTTGGCAATTTGATTTGAAGAGATTCTTCATTATGAAATATTGGATTTGAGATTAGGATAATTTTGAAACCTGAAAGTGCATACATACATATAAATATTGGAGGACAACATGCTACCAACCTTGGTAAAAGGTGAGTTGACACATGGCCATTAATATTATCTCAATTATGCTACCCAATCATACATATAACCTAGAGAGTGTGAGTGATCCAATAAAATCACACTATATATTTGATGTGAGTTGATTATTTAATTGCTCCATCCTATAAATTTGGTAAATTTAGATGATTTAATAAATTCTAACTTATAAAATTTGTAATGTTGAGTGATATAATAAACTCAACCTTTTCAAAAGGTGAACTAATTATTATAGTAAATTGGCCTCAATAAAATCTATAAAATTCTATCTTGGGTATGATAACAATCCATAATAGTATTTTAAATCTTGAAACTAACTAGATTTCACAACTTTAGGTGCCCTTTTATTGGCATATGCACCTCTTATATGTCTCAAGATGAAACTTGGTTATAATAATGATACCAATGTATATAATGCTACCACTAATGTGTATCTAAATAATATAACAATGAAATTTAGCCAAATTTTAAGTTTTTTACAAGTGTGGATGAAATGTTCCCATGATATGCCTCCAATTAATCTAGAGAATTCTAGAATTGGTGTAAGTGTAGATAGCATGTTTCCATAACATGCCACCACTATAATCTAGATATCTTGAGAAGCGAATAAGTGTGGAGGTCATGCCTTTTTTGACATACCCCCACTAAAACTTAAAACTATGAAAACGTGGAAGCCATGCTTGTATGACATGTCCCCACTAATATTCCCCCTTTTGAGGTGAGTGAAGTAGAAACAAGTAGTTACCTTACCTAAAAATTATAAGATAAATCTATAGTATTTGTATGGATCATGTAGAATATAAGAGTAGATTATATAGGTAGATATAAAAATGACATACATAATATGTAATCACATTAAGTCCTAAGATACATGAGGCAAATCATGGAAACATCTAGAGAGTAACAATACCAACTCAATAATTAATCAAGCACACACATAAGAATACTCAAAATCAAAACAAAATGTAATGGTCCATGGAGACCTCATACAAGGGGCATGTTCAAATGTCTTAAAATCTAAGGGACATGACTCATTTAAATGTACACAAAACATAGAATGCCATATTCAAATGTCCACATACAATAAATTGTGACATGTTCAAATGTCACAATAGGCAAATAAAGACACATGGGACACAATCAATTGAGCATATTTAAATTCTCAAACATGCAATGTAAGAGAAAACAAGGATAGATAATAAAAGAAGTGAAAAAAGGAAAATCATGGAATCATAAGTAATAAACATAAGCATATCATACTAGTAAATGGATATATGTGTTAGAAATAAATGATAAGTACATAACATATCAAGTACATCGTGAAATATGTGTGAATGGATAAAGGCATGTGTAAGTACATCATCTCAAACATGAAATTTAAATTGATCATATAATAATGTCATCTAGGTATATCATGATCAAAGAATGATATATCCCCAATATACTAATAACATGAGTAGAAGGAAGGCCCAACATTTGTATGTGTATATATCATGTGTATGCATGTATCACACTTAGAATATACATGAAACATATGTGTGTATATAAAAATAAATGATATGTTATCTACAAAGATGGAACAAAAAACATAGATGCGAAAGAGCTAATAAAACATGAAAATGCTAAATTATTTTTGATTTTTGAATGTTTTAATTTTTTTAATATTTTTGGAATATTTGAAAAGAAAATACTATCCTAAGATCTTGTTAGCCAAAATGGATACCCTAGACTATTAAATTTTAAAACTTTATATTCAATCTTGTCTAAATTTGTTTATAGACTTTTAAGAAGTATTATTTCGGTCAAAACATGTCTTTCTCTTAGTGAGGTGTACTGTTGTTCCTAGTGGTGATCAAAGTATCCTAGGGTGGTCCAATCAAAATGAAAAATAATAACACTTAGCTATTTAACTAGTATTCATGGCTTGATCCTTTATGAGGTGTTTATCACAGTTTAAGAAACTTTTGAAGAAGTTAATTTTTTTTAGAAGTTAAGTTAAATGTTTTTGCCTAGTCTAGGCCTTCCCAAAGCCTCTTTCTTGCACTAGTCTCTATTATCATAGGCAATACAAGTCAAATAGGCCTATTAAGCCATTTGGAACTCATTAAAGGTAATTTTTCAAATCCTTCTTCCCATACATGATTCAAATATGTAGTTTAACCCATTTCTAACGTATAATAATTTAAAAAACTCATTTATTCACTATATTAATGACCAAACATAGCCTAATATGCATTGAATGGGAGGAAAATGATGCAAAAGACAATTTAGTACATTAAATTCTCTTGTTATAAGCCAATAATACTTCCATTTGTCATTTATAATGATATACAATAGAAGATCATGGTAAAGAAAGGTCTAGAGAGTAAACATGCAGTCTAGACAAGGTTAAGAGGAGGTTTCTATTATCCAATTTTGAGCCCCCTGGTAAAATATAATCCCTATAGGCAAAAGATTAAACCTTAAGTGATTTATGAGGTCCTAGTGGAGTCAAAAATAAGTTATTATCATTTATTAAGGTAATTTTGGTAAGGTAAGTCTCTTTTATGTGTTTTGGTCTGTTTGGGTCTCTTAAGGTAAAAAGGTCAAAAAGGGTCATTTGTGGTGCCTTGTAAAATGTTTCAAAGGTCAACTGAGGTCAATAAGGGTATTAAAATATGTCATGTTATAGACTAAAGAGTTTCAAGTCATAAAAATTCAATTATGATCAATAAAACTTAGTTTTAGATGTTTCCCAAATAAGTACAATATGAAGAGAAGTGTTGCCATTGGTGTCAAGGTTGATGTCAATAATGTCAAGCTGCATCTAGTGAAGATGCATAGTGAGTTGTATTTCAGGTATGAGATTATGATCTTGATGTCACAAGGTGAGTTTGTTGAGATTTGTCTTATTTTATGGTTGATGTCAAGGTTAATATCAAGGTTCAGGTTAGGATGAAGTTATCAATGTTATCATTGAAGGTTTTTCTGAATGTATGATGACAAGGAGGTTTGTAAGAGTATTGTTGGGAGCAAGGTCAGTTGGTAGTGGTAAGATTAATTAGAAGTGAGTTATGTCAATAATATTGGAAGAGTGTTGTTGTATGATAGTAGTGATATGAGTGTTTTATGAGTGCTCTTATGTCATCTTGAGTGATATCACCAAGGTTAGTATGTTTGAGGATAGTCATGAAGTCATGTGAAAGCCTAGTCTAGACCTTGTGAGAAGGTATATACAGGTAGCATGGTGAAGTGATTGAGCTCAAGAAAATGATAATTTTTTTGGCATTGTATGGGATTCTAAGTTAGGAATATAATCCTTTAGAAGTATTTGAAGGTGGGTCTTTGAGGATAACACCTTCTATCTTGATTTGTACTTAGACCCTCCCTGGCCTAATGAGGTATCATGATCTATTATCAAGGCATGTGAAGGATATATGGTAGTGTTTAAGCATGAGATAAGTTGTAAGGAATTAAAGAAATAATTGAAGTGGTTATAAGTGTTGTTTTCTTGCTTCTATTGTTGATAAATTCATAGGTAGCAAGTGTTTGAAGTCAAGTGTTTAAGTAGCCTAAGCCTATTCATGACATGAAGAGACCTTGTGAGAAGGTATGAGAATGGTGGCTTGGTGAGATGAGTACCCATAGGAATGGGTGGTTTTATGAGGTTATTGAGTATGTTAATGAGGTGGAGAGTGTATGGAAAGAGGAATGAAGGTCAGTTTTAAGGCCTAATATGGTTTGCAGGTTAAGGACTAGAGAGTAAAGAGAGAGAGAGAGAGGCCTGATTAGGGGCCATGATCACATTTCAAGGTGTTTGAGATAATTTAATAATTTTTAAAGGTGAGTTATTTTTTTTAAAGTTTTTTCATACATTTTGAGGTCATAGTGTGAAGTAAAAGGCATCCAAATTTATTTGGAGGTCTCTTAAGTGTGTAGAATGAAGGGTTCTCAACCCAATAAGGATTTTATTATGTTCAAAGATCTTAAAACATTTTAATGGGAACCTTAAAATTTCATGGTATATGGGTAAGGGTCCTATCTCAAAATTATAGGCATTACTTTTTGGATTGAGGGGTTATGCTTTATGAATATTTGTTAAGAGTGGAAATTGGTTTAAACCCTCTTAGAACCCTAATGAAGACTTGATGTTGAATATGTTTCTCAAAGTGATAAATATGGATTAAAATAATTAGGTAAGCTATTTTATAATGTATTGGAATCTCTCAAGTACCTCCAAGTGGTATTGGTTAGAGAGAGGAGAGTGAAAATGTTGAGTTATAGGCTTATTTTTGAAAAAGTTGTAAAATTCAAAAGTTACATTAGACATAATAATAAAATGGATGGAGGAAAAAGGTAAAGAATCTTGTTTCATTTCCATGAATATTTATGGATATTTTATATCCCTCAAGTGTTCTAAATCGGTCATCCAAGTTATCTAGTCACTAACAGGCATGATGGTGTAAACTATGAAAAACCTAAGCAATAATGCGAAGATGAATAAAAATGTGTTTTCATAATATAATGATGAAACAAAGTTATTAAATATATTATTAAATAAATTTAATACATGTTCATATTTGTTACTAGTTTTGGAGGTCAGTGAATATGGTGTAAAAGTTGCTCATAAGTTGACCTATTTGGTTGAGATAAGATAGAGAGATATAAGGTCATGAGATTGGTATGAAAGACCAATATTTTAAATTAGACCATATGATATTTATATTTTGATATGGTTTGGATATTTCATAATAACATCTACATTCATCAAAATTCATGTAGTGTCTATACAAGTGTTGGAGGTCTAAGTCACCATGACTAGTCTTTAAGGTAAACTAGTAGTTCTTAGTGAGTGAGTTGCAGAGATGTTCTTAAGATCTTATCTACTGAGTGGAAGTATCTAATTCATTTGGTAATGAAACTAAGATCATTTATACTCTATCTATATTATTTTTTGATTATATATAAGTACATTAAATATATTTGAGCTTCACTTTTTCAAGATAAACTTTTCAAGCACACAAGCCTAATAGGATAGTTTATTCTAAAAGAAATTTCATGGTTTGAAAGAAAGACACATGTCTAACCAATCATGGAGGAGGTTAGTAGAGGTTTATTAATAATTATTTTAATGGTTTTCAATTTTTAGATAAAGCCATATAAGCCCAAGAGAATCAAGTTTTGGCAATAAGAGATAGACGTAATGCAGTCAAGTCTCCATGAGACCTAAAAGTGAAATGAGGCCTAATTGAGTCATCTTAGATCAAAAGGGACTCAAAGATAATTTTATTCATATCTAAAATATGTCCTAACACCTATTATATGGCTGACCTAAGAAATTAAATGTGTGTGTGGCTGACTAAGTGGTATATGAATAAGGAATAATATATATGCAAGGTAATTTTAGGCCTATTTGAGTAAGCTTAGATGAGTGAATGAGATAAAATATCCTTGAGTGTAAGGAGGTCTTATAGACCATTAGAAGAGAGTAGATATAATGCCATTAATATATATTAAGATTTATATGCATAAAGATGGTCATATGACCTAATTAGTCTTGAAGAGACCAAGTGAGTGAAAAGGACTAGAAGGTAGTTTGAGAGGGATAAAAGTGTGAAGATTTAAGGAGGTGGTCATCATCTATGAATTGATCAACATAGTTTTTTAAAGGTGATCAAATCAATCAAATGGATGAGTTAGTATTGAGTCATCTAGTGGGGTGGTTTTTCCTTGTAGTTAGGTGCTTGCTAAAGCCTATTCAAGTGTGTTCTTGGCTAATTAGAGTTGGTGCTCCAATTAGAGTTAGTGATTCACTAAATTTGGTTTTTGTCTTATAATATATAGTCCATTTGTAGAGATCAATGGGTTTTCTTCTCCTTGAGGGTTTCCTACATATGTGATGTGATCTTATATTTCATGTTCATAAGTATGGTTACTTTTACTTTGATTGATATATCTTTGTATGAATGGATCATGAATTTTAAGTGGAATTGAATGAATGTTTTGAAGACTAATTCACCACCCCCCCTCAATCATTATGCTTATAAAACAATATAGGAGGAGATATAATATGAAGATAAATCATGTTTTTAGCATGATTAGGTATTTTTAGGTCTAGAATAGTGAATCTCTAATAGTTACAAGGTCATAGGAAGTAAAAAATTTCATATCTCTCATATCAATTCCTTCACCAGCTCAAATAGGCAAAAATGGTTTGAATGGTATGACTAGGACAGAGAAGGTGGGTGTGTAAAAATTTTGTCATTGATTTTAGTATTTTATAATGTCAAACTTTTGGCATTGGTTCTTATATTCATCTCCTTAGCTTTATGAACAATCACTATGAAGTTAAGGGTCTAAAATCTATTAGTCAACCACGATAGGGGCCTTTCTTGAGCATTCCAAATAGAATGGTGGAATCTATTATGATGGAAAAAGGTTTTATGGGTATTAAAAAATACTTTAAAATATGTTAAAGTATTTTTAAATATTTCCATGAAGGTACAAGTTTAAAGAGATATTCATATCTCCATTTACCACCTTTGACTGTGTTTTGTGTTTCTACATACAGGTTGTGTTGAGTGTTTGAATGTGAATTTAAAGGAAATTTTTATATTTTGTCTTCATTTTTAATATATTTATGTAATTAAGGTAATGACCTTGAGTCATAACACTCATATTTTCCCCTTTTTTAATCTCTAACACACAAGATTAAGTCTTGTATAGGTCCACAACTCAAATGAAATCCATGGTGTCAATGATTATTAATGTATCTAAATGTTATTATATAATATATAAATATGGTTTTAAAATTTTAAAAATGTCATCGACTGATAAGGACCTCTAAGCACCTAGGATAGAGAGTTAATGATAAGATTACTCCTAAGATGCACCTAAAAGTTGTGTGCTTTAAAAGAGAATATAGAAGATTTAAAGATGTCTAAAGAGACTAATGGAATTATAATAAGAATGAAAAATTAATACAATATTAATAAATTCTATAAATCACTATATAATTATGAATGATTAATACTCATACTACATACACAGTTTCACCTCCTAGAAATTCACCTATAGGCTGTGTGTGTAGAAGTGTATGAAAAATTTTAAGGTGATTTTAGGATGATAATGGATATTAGTAATACTATGAGAATGAGATAATTATGAATATTATTGGCTTAAAAATACCATTCATATTTTAATATGCCTAATTCAAGTAATACACCTAGTCAAAACCCCTCCAAATTACCACTTATAACCAACTAGGTGAAATATTCTACCTTGACAATGGTAATGGTGGAATACCAAGGTATTAAGGGTTTTTTTTTTTAAAAATAGATATAATAAAAACACAAAAAATCCATTTTAAATGTTTTTAAATAGGTTTGAAGTCACATAAGGCTTAATTCATAGTCAAGCCTACCCTAATTACCACCTACAACCAACCAAGAGAAATCATCTTTGAGATGGAAATGTTGATATAAGAAAAGATATTTAGGGAATTTATAATGTATAAAACCATAAAATTACATGAGATACATCCCTTGAAAATGTTTTGGTATTGGTTTTGAGACCTAACAATTCATGAAACTATATGCACTCAAATAGTCAACTATTGACCTACAGTCAATTGATTTGGTCTTGTGAGGACAACAGTGAAATGCATAGATAAAAGTTACAAGGGCTTGAGGTAAGGTAATAATATTTTAATTATAATTAAATTTTTTAATATTTTTATGGTTAATCAAGGATCTTCAAAATGCTAAAGTTGTAGACCTTTCCAAATGAATATACAAATTCAGGTTCCATTACACAATCACCTGTAGATATGCATAAGTTACTCAAGAGCCATATAAATCTTTACATAGTGGGGTGTTTGTATTCCTTGAATTTTTTAAATGAGTTTTAAATTATCAAGTCACTGAGAGAAAAATGCTTTAAGATAAGGGTCATAATCCAATTATCCACAATCATGCTTGTTTGTCCTTTCTTGAGAAAGTTGTTTGTTTAAGAAGATACAAAAAAAGGTTTTAATAAGAGTAATATGTTTATTTTAGTGATATAATATTATTTAAATGAGGTTAATATATTCCCTCAAATGTTCAAACTCAATAAATAATGAAACAATAAGGTAGATCTAGTCATAAAACCATACATAGTCCTAAGAGCATGCACAAGTATGTTTAGGTAGTCAACTAAGAAGATGAAGTGGTTAGTTGAAACCATGAGAAAAAATTGAATATATAGTGTTAAAAAACTTCATTATTCTTAAATCCTAATAGGAAAATAAATAAGTAGAAAATAGTGAGTAAGGGCAAGCTAGGCAACTTGGCATACAAACCCTAAGCCTAGTCCAATGAGATGTAGCAAGAGTTTTAAGAAGAAGGTGGTGAAATAACTATTGTAAAGTTATTATAGGGATGTTACATACCATATTTATGTCATTTTAGACCAAAAAAAACTTAAACAACCACCTACAGACTATAATTCTCTCTCAAACCTCACAGGGTGTATATTTGTAGCCAAGAGGCTAGTTTGTTTTACTTAGTATGGTTAAGAGGATTTGCATGGGAAATTTTTAGCCTAGGGTAATTTATCCACCCTAATTAAATTCAATTTTGTGGAATTTTTTTTAGGATTCATACATCCATCTTTATGAATCATCCTTAAGAACACAAACTACTTTCAGGCTACTAAGGAGAACCATAAAGACTAGGTGAGAAAGAAATAAACTTTCATGAATATAGATGGATTATATGAACTTAAAAACCACAAAAAACATATTAAAAACTCCCATGAGCATCCTTTCATGCTATTGGTTAGTAAATTACTATACATAATTAGGACAAAAATATAGATTTTTGTTATTTTGTAGGTTTTTATAGTGAATCAAAACATCAAATTTGGCATGGAGGTAGGTATTCTAACTAAATCACATACTTTTTAGAGTTTGGAATGTGTGGGGATATTTTATAATCATTTCTAACTCTCTTGGCATGGAGTCCTAGATAGGAGAGAGTAAGGGTATAAAATGACATCTCCATTCACTTTTAGAGCATAAAATTGAAATTAGAGATGTGAGAGTATAGAGGGTACTATAATATTCCCTTAGGTTCTTAGTATAATCTATAATTTTATCTACATAAGGATGTTTTTACCAAAAAATGCTATAAAGAATGAGGCCTAATTAGGTATTTTGATAAACAATGACTTGTTAGGGCTAGTTTTAGGATTTGAATGGATTGTTATAGGTCTAATATGATTCAAATAGTCCATGAATGAAGTTTGGATGAGCTAGAGTAATTGAAACCAAGTTATAACACTTGTGTGTAAAATAGGCCTAAGGAGATGAAGAGCCTTCTAGACACCTTTCAATAGAAATAGGTGATGTGTCAAAAATTAACTACTAGGTTCAGCTGAGAGGTATCAAGATCAAAGAAAACATGTAGGAGAAAGTGATATGACCACCAAGAATTCCACTTGCCCTTCAACATGTCAAGAAAAAGGGAGATTTTTTAGAGATATTCAAGGTGTCAAACAAGATTTTCAACTCCCACACCACTTGGAGAGTTGGAACATCTAAATAGGAGTAAAACATGGAATCTTAGACCTATTGAAGTTGTTCTTTAACTCCTTTTCTTATTGTAACTTACATGACACTTCTCTACCTTCTCTGTCCTACACTCTTTTTCTCTTCTCTCACACTTGTGCTATATATTGAGCCACTTTGGCTCTGAAATGTATCTTCCACCTAGGTATGGCAAAGCCCTTCCCATTTTTAATACCTTTTATCAATAAAATAGTTTATGTTTTACCTTATTCTATAACTACATACAGTGATAATTCTCTAAATGGTTGATCTCATCAAGTGTAAAGGTAAGTCACCTTGTTTGTGTCCTATTTATCTTGCCTCATGTGGTTGTTCTCTACATTAAAGGTTATATCTAATGTCACTATGGGTATATTATGGGTTTTGAAGTGGATTTAGTCTTCCCTCTTAGACTTATAATTACTTACTCTTCTATAAAACATTGACTCAATAGGTTCATTCTAGGATGTGTATTTGTTCGTGTTATCTTGTAGGTCTTAGTGTATTGTGCAATGTGTGGTAGTCGTGAACAAATTTTAGTGTATCACCACTATAGTTAGGTTTATTTTCATTTATTTATTCCCATTTTCAAATAAATCAATTGATAGAGTAGTGAAAGTGAGCCTAAGTTATTCATCAATGGGATATAACACTTCAATCTAGAGGTTTACCCCTATTATAGACAACCCACAGGTCTAGGGGTGATCCCATGTTTAATCAAATTTGGATAGGTCTAAACAACCTTATCCTAGGGTGAAAATTTTGGTTATAATAGTTTTATACTATGATGTAATGGTGCATAGATAGATTAGAGAGGTGGGAGAATCGAAAGACACAATCTAAGCAACCTAATTCATCACCCCCTATCCTTAATCCACATCCTTTGAATCTAAGTCCTCATCAATATACACCTATTTTCCCTTAATAAAATAAGATATATTCATCTTTGAGGCATTATTGGACTATGATTCTTGAATATACCATGCTAACTCATATGGAAGAATCTAAATCTATGCAATTCTCTCCGTCCCCTCTTTAAGAATCCTCTTGTAATCCATATCAATTTTCTTATGCCCCTTATCCTCATGAAATCATTCACTATCTTAGAGAAGAGCCTTCAAGAGAGCCAATACAATCCTTAAAAGATCATAATAGCTTAAAATTTCTAACTTGGAACTAAGTACTAAAGTATTTAGGAAATAAATATGAAGAGATTAAGAACTAAGAAGTTCATATTAAGAAAGAAGACATTGTGTTTGTTCAAGCCTCATTTCCCTCTCCCAAAGAACCTATAATTGTTCCCTCATTATACTCAATCCAAAATAACATTCAAGATAATAATAATGCCCTAGTTAAGAATTGGTATGATAAATTTATAGATTATAATGAACTTAAAGAAGACTATGAGAAGGATGAAGTGGTTGATGAAGATAATGGAACACCTATGGAAAATGTGAACCTTCTCTCTCTCCATGAATTCTTTCATGAGTCTCCCATTTCTAAACTCCTAAATTATAAGAGTATTTTCTCCATACCCAATCCCATTCATGATCCATCCACCACACCTTATACTCCCTTTCTAACCCATGAACTTTTTCATCACCTTCCAACCTAATCACTTCTTAAAGGAGAACCCATCCGCAGGGATATAAGTGAAGAAGATCAAGCTAGAATTCTAGTTGATCAAGAAGATGACTCAAGTGTCTATGATGAAGAGTTCACTATAGGGACTCCCATTTTTGAAAATAATCATAAATACATCTTATTTTGTGAAGGAAAAGATGATATTTATGATGTTATAGCTACCAATGAAGAGCTTGATTAAGACATGAGAGAGGAGGAACTTGAGAAGGGCATCACATCAGTTGATTTGGTTGATATTAATGATAATGATAAAGAGGTTGAGTCTCAAAATGAAATAGAATATGGAGATGTTTCTACTTCCATGAAATAAGATGACTTATGGCAAATATTAAATGAGGTATGTGTTGAATTTGAGGACCTTTAAAAGCCTACACTTCCTACTATTCAAGTTGAATACATTGTTGAATATGTATCACCCCTTAAACCAAAACATGATAGCTTCCAAAGCATAATTTTTTTTAAATTGGAATCCAACCTTGACATTGAAAAATATTCAAGTGAACAAGTTAAAGTTGATCAAGTACATAATGAGGAAGAATACGAGTTTAAAGAAGTTGTGATTCTTGAAGAGAAATAAGACAAAGGTGATTAGAAAAAAAATGTTCATCTATTTCAAGATGTTAAAGGCATTTGTAAGTTTAAAACTCATGTGCATAAGGAGACTAAACAAGATGTATTCATTGAGGATAATGATAAATATGGGGATGACTATCCAAATATCTTTGAAGATTTTGACAAGCCTATAGCTGATAAGAAATTTGATGTAACTCAAGATGCCATGAATGACAAGAAAGATAATTTGATGAAGCATAATTAGGTAAAGTTTTAGATAAATATTATCATGAGAATATGGTTGAGTCACAAGAATAATTAACCTTCATATGTGATATGTTTACAGATACTATCATTACATTTGAGATCATGCCAAATAGAGTAGAAAGCATCAAAGAGTTGAAGACATCAAAGCCAAGGATAATAATACAACTTAATTCATGCACTACTTAATCAAATGAAACAAAAAATGGTATAATATTTTCCTTTGATCTAGGAGGAAGTTTTCTTTTCTAGTTAGTATTTATATAGTCTAGTTTGTTTCTGTTCTTATTGTGTTCCCTAAGTGGTTAGTTAACACATGGGTATGCCTTCCTTTATTTTATTTTGTGTGTTGTTTAGGTAATAAATTTTTATTTTTGGTCAACTATAAAGTTATGATGTTTTTTTCTTATAGTGCAATTTACTCCATATCCTAATGAAATGACAAGGCTACTAGTCTAGTTAGCATAATAGGCATGCTACCCCTATGAGTCACCATTTTATTATCCAATTTTTACCTCTGGGTAAAAATAAGATCCATATAGGAAATTTTTGAAACTTAAGTGATTTAGGATGTCTTAGTGGAGTTGAAAATACCTTATTAGCATTTATTAAGGTAATTTTGGAAAGATTAAGGTAAGTCTCTTTTATGTGTTTTGGTTTATTTGGATTTCCTAAGTCAAAAAGGTTAAAAAAGTACATTTATGGTGCATTTTAAATTATATAAAAGGTTAAATGATGTTAATAAGGGTATTAAAATGTCATGGTATGGACCAGAGAGTCTGAAGTCATAAAAAGTTAGTTATGATCAATATCAGTCAATTTTAGAGGCTTCCCAAGCAAGTACAACATGGAATGAGAGAGAATATGTAGACAAATTAGGTTATAAGAATGATCAAGAATTTTCAAGTTTATAATATTTATTCTCCATCAATTAAAAGGTTAGAGGAAATAAAAAATGTCATATCTCTCCTATAAACTCCTTCACAAGCTCACATAGGCAAAAATGGTTTGAATGTTATAGTTAGTAGAGTGAAGGTGGAGCCTAAATCTTTAGGAATTGATTATAGTCTTGGTAAAATTCAAATTTATTCCATTGGTTCTTCTATTCATATCCTTCACTTTATGAAAAATCACTAAGATGTTAAGGGTCTAAAATCTACTAGTCAACCATGATAGGGGCCTCTCTTGAGTGTTCTAGATAAAATGGTGGATATTTTCTGAAGGAGAGTTTATATGGGTCTTCAACAAATCTCAAGTCTCCTAAATTATTTTTCAATCTTCTCATGAAGGTACAAGTTTTAATAGACAATCATATCTCCATTCACCACCTTAGAATGTGCATCTATGTGTTTCTACATACATACTATAATGAGTGTTTGAATGTGCATTTCTATGATATTTTGAGATTGTGTATTCATATTTAATATGTTGATGTAAATAAGGTAATGACATTGATTATTAACACTCATATGCTCTTTTTTCAATCTCTAACACACAAGGTTAAGTCTTCTACAGGCCTTCAGGTCTAAAACTCAAATGAAATCCATGATGCCAATGATCATTAGTGTATCTAAATGTCATCCAAGAATAGATCAATGTGTTTTTATAATATTAGAAAATTCATGGATTGATAAGGACCTATAATCACCTAGGACAAAGATTTGATGAAAAGATTTCTCTTAAGATGCACATATAAGATGCGTGCTTTGAAAGAGAATATAGAGGCTTTGAAGATGTCTTAAAGATACTAATGGAATTTTAATGAGAATGGAAAAATTACTATAATATTAATGACTACTATAAATCACTACATAATTACGTAAGGTCAATACTCAAACTACACACATAGTTAGACCTCCTAGATAGTCACCTATAGAGTATGTGTGTGTAGATAGTTTATACAAAATTTTAAGGTGCATTGAGTATGATAATATAGATTAGTAATACAATGAGTATGGGATATATATACACATAATATTTTCAAACTTTTATCAATTACTGACACTTTTAATGTTGTAGGAACCCATTGAGTCTCAATCTCTCTAAGTGCATGCCTTAAGGGGTGTATTGGGAAAGGAGTGGGTAGACCATTGGTGATTCATAATATTTTTTCCCTTTTGTCACTTTAAATCTAGACACTTATATCCTAAAACCATTTACCCTAATCTTATTATTATTTATTGTACCCATTCTAAACATTTTTCATGATTTATCCTCCTTGCTCTTTCCTTGATCCTCTTTCACTAGATGACTATACTAGGTTGACTAAGTCAAAAATATATAGTTTTAAACCTCTTATTACTATAAAAGTTCAAATATATACTATTTAAGGATATTTTTTACTTATATTTTCATTATCCCTTTAGCTAAACTAGATCAAGACCTATTGATTTACCTCTTGAAAACATACAAGGTCGACTGGGTTGACCATGTACAACCAACATATCTAGAAGGATTCAGGGTAAGATCTATGTATATATACAAGATAATTTCAAACCATTTGAATATAGAGAAGTGAATAAAAATAAGTGATAATGAACATCTACTTTTTGACCATTCTAGTTAAGGAATAAAGCTTAGGGTTTCATACTTTATTTGTAGATATGGATATTGTCTTCCAGAGCAGTCTTTTGTATGCATAGATAGGTTGTTTATCCTAGAGATGATTTGTCTTTATTGTCCTTGCATACCAAAAAAACATATTGTGAATCACCTTGGCCAAGGGAGATACTGCGTCTTGGTGGGTTCATCTTCAAGGTAAGTATTTGTAACTTTATTTCTCATTTGTAAGAGTATATGGATAATGCAGTTGTGCTTTTCTCCCATGCATTAGGATTACATATACATTCATGTGAATTTATGTTTTCTATACATGATTAGTTTATTTTTTTTTGTTTCTAAGCCCCAATTTGTGCCACAATATTTTGTTTGCACTAGATTATATTTACTTTCTTATTTATTAGAATAGAGTGAACATTAAACCTAGGACTCTTATAGGGTTGTTGCATTATTATGTTAGACTTTAGGCTTTGAAACCCTTCCTATCATGGTGTATTATGATAATTGATCCCCTTATAAATTTTAGTGAATCCCCATATTGGTCACTCCCCCAATTATTAAATTTATTCCCAATCCGAAGTGTAGGTATGCTCTATCTTCTCTAAGTCAGGATTGATTTATAGACATGATGCATTTTTATTTGCATACAATCTAGTGAACCCAATGTGAATAAAACCTTGTAGGATTTATTTACCTTAATTCATTGATTTCATTCTTTCATAATTATTTTTATCATATATTTGCCATACTAGAATGACTCTATTGACCTAGTATCTAACTTTTGTGTACAAGTTTTTAGGTATAGGCTACAGGATCAACCCTATTGACATATTATAGGTTTTTAGCTTTTCAAACATCTATTCTAGACTAATAATTCAACCTAGTCAACCATGTACATTTTTAGGCACTCAAAAATAAGTTTGTCTAAAGCTTGATCAACCCAGTCACCATAATTTACATGCATATATTAAGGTTATTAAATAATAATCTTCATTGTCTACATCTCTGATCCACAAATGTTCATTTCTATCTCTTTGCATATCTTCTTATAGTCTTTCATTTCATAATTTTTAGTCTTTATAACTTCCCTTGCACATTCAACTAGATCGACCCTATGAGCCTAGTTCTATGTTTTGTGTGTTCTCTAGATAAATGGGTTGACTCTACTGACCCTATTCATTTTCAAACCTTTCTTTCATAGTACAAAATTTACCATACCAACCTTGTTCTATATTTTATGCATACATTGTTGACTATATCAACATTATACCTTTTTTTAATGTTGGAATGAACCTTATTGTTAGTAATTAGTTTACACTTTCTTTTCTTGTTGATTACATGATTATAATAGATCACATAACTTAGCTAGGTGATTATAAATTAATCATTTAGTTTCACTATTTTCTATTTTATGCACACATGACCAAATCAATAAATCAAGACAAGCATTTTGACATTTATCTATATAATGCCAACCTACTTGGATTTCATCACTGAGGGGGAAGCCGACTTGATGTTTTGGTCAAGTATAAATCATGGTTAATGGTGTAGTCTAGCTAATCACCTAATATCCTTATCATTACAGTGTGTGAAGTGAGGGGGTAGGCCCCAATACCAAGCCTATATCATTACTACTACATATCCCTTTTATCCTGGACTACTTGAAACCATCCTTAGATTGTCAGTCTAGTTCCTTACTTATAGCCAACTTCCCATCACATTTAAAAACATATCTTAATAATTTAATAAACATTCATGTTGACCAATATGTTGGATCTTTACTTTCCAAGTTTATTTCCTACTCTTTACTCAATTGTATTTTGTATTTCAAAAACTTACATTATCCAATGTTGGTGTAAGGTTTTGTGATGTGTACCTCAATTAGATTGGCCAATGTTAATCCAATTGACTATTTATTTCCCTTTTGTTATTTATTTTCAAATTACTTGTGAGAACATGCATGGTTCCTTTATCTAATGTATTGGATAATGTGTGTGGGTATATTTTTTAGTATTTATAAGCACATACATGGTGCCTTTACATTTAAATTTTGATTGGACATGTTCTCCAATTTTATTTTTATCTTTATGTTATATCATTTGATGTTATGTCAAATTTATATTTTTTTACATGGTGATTATGTACCTTAGGTAATATATCTTGATTATATTGTCATTTATATTTGAATATATTTTTCTTTGTTTATCATTATTTTCTCTTTCTTTCTTGAGTTTTTATTAAAACTCTCTTATTGTTTCTTTATGATTGTTTGTTTTCTTCTCTCTATTTTTCATAGATAATTCTCATTGTGACTTGGTTATACAAACCTTGTTCCCTTTGGTCCTTGTCTTATATTATCACATGATTAGTTATCCAACAATATATCTCATTATACTTTCCTTTTACTGGTCCACCTTTGTATCTCCTTTTTACCATCTTCCTTTTTCACAAACTAAGAATATACACAATGAGACTTGGTATCACATGCTAGTTCATTATTAGGACTAAGTGTCCTAGTTAGTCTTTAGCTTTGGTTACTAATATTCATTTAACCTTAGCCTAAATATCATTCATTTATATCACTACATCTCTCATTATTGGTCATTCCAAATCTATACAGAGGAGGAATCTTAAAAAGCCATAAAATTTTAAAAGACAAATCATTTTTACAAAAGGTAATGATATTAAAGGCAAAAATATTCTTAAAATTCAAAACACACTAAAAGATATGATTCAAAGAACATATCCTTATTTTATTCAAAGATAAAAATCCAAAATTATCCTCACAGTAGAGTTGAGGTCTTTTTGGGTAAGATAGGCTAGTAAATTAGAAAAAAAGAATAAAAAAATCTCTTAATGCTACCTACTTTCTGACGTAAGTACCCAATATTTGTAGTAAACCAATGGATCTATAATGTGTCCTAAAGAAAAAATAACACATCACGGGAAGGTATGTCAATTTTATATTTCCTTGTACCAATATACCTTCAGGTGTTTATCTTAGTAGCACACTTATATGCCTACAAAGCTTTGTGTCTATAGTGAACAAGTTTCCTTTACACATAGATAGTCACTAGTCACTTAATGTCTTCTCATGTCCTTAGTATGTCTCTTGTATCCTAAGGTATTATCATAAGATGCCTAATTATTTCTTTTTACATTCCCTTTTTCATTCCCTATATCCCTCATATTTCTTCTTGAGGAATATTGTTTTGTCTATTGATCACTTCCCTTGGGATTTCATTTATAAGTTGCATTGTAAGACCAAGGATAGGATTTGACATTATTCAAAAATTACCACCTTTTTCCTTCCTATTACCCACATCCTTTGTTACCCAATTATCCCAGTTTTTACATCCCAATGGTGTTCTCTTTGTGAGTTTCAATATAAGACCACAGATAGGACCTGACATTCCTCACAAAAATTTCCAATAATATAAGTCACAAATAGAATTACATATATAAAATATGAGATAAGATGTGATTGATTATGAAGTTACACATAATTGACATGATTTCCAACTTTATTTAGTGTTTTTTATGATTACTTCATTTCTCTTTCACTTTTATCTTCTTATTTTTTGAGTGCATGTAAGAATACGACCATTTCTTAATTTTTTCATACTTCCTAGCTTGAATTAGTGTGATCAATTTAAGACAAATATTTTGCAATTTTGTTTTTATATTATACTTTCTAACATGATTTAGTATAGTTGATTGAATTAATTTGTTCCCTTTTACATACCTTCCATTTTATTACATTTTTTTCATATTCCCAATGCAATTTAGTATGATTTTACTTGTTTTGATTTGGTGTACAAATATTTCACTTTGGTTTAAAAATAAATTCCTTTTTACCATCCCTTGGTTATTTATACTTAGTAATTTTCTTGTTATTACACATTTCCCAACTTGAAATAGTGTGTAGTATATTTTTGATTGATTATATTTTACCAAGTCCTTTTTGCCTATTTCTTTTTAACCATGCATTTTTCTACATACTATTATAAAAGAAACCAGATCTCATATATATACTATAACATATACAACTAATTACATGTGCTAGAAAGAAATATATCCAAATCATCCACAACCATAATGATGAAAACATACATAATAAACATCAATATGCCAAAATGATACATCATATATATGCATATCTCATGAATTTTTGATACAAGTAAAACCATGTATAATGCTCCAACTCTTGGCTAGGCTCCATCATGTCTATCTTCTGGCCTAGCCATAATACCTCTTGAGGCCTTAGTCTGACTCTTCCAAATAGTAAGCTATAAAGGGGCCATCTGAGATATCAATCCATATACTTTTCCCTTTATATATTCCACCCAATCTTGTACTTATGCCAAATAGGCTAAAGTTACCATGTGTATCGATCTCTCCTACTCTTACACCTATGTCATATAACTAAGGGTCATCGTATGTGCATATCCAAATGAACAGATCTCTCCTCTACTATGGCCTACCATACCCATATCTCACCTACACACATCTATACTAGTGGTTATATCCTCTATTTTTGCTCATATCTATCTCATTGCATCTCCTATTAATCTAAACTAGCTTGCCTGACCTGGGGCAAATGGTACACTCAAGTCATCTAATGCAATAGGGTCATATGGCTATAGAGTCTCATCTAAGATGTCATAGAGTTATCCCCTCATAAGGGACCTCTATATATCCTTTTCATCCTTAGATATTTTTTCAAAATCACACCCACATAGATATTAGATCATCATTATATCTCACAACACCTATCTACCTCTAGTCTCTATTTCATAATAAAAACTTAAGAACTAATTTCATCATCTTTATTACCTATTTGTGTCTCAAACACTATGGTCTCACCATTTATGTGACCACCTAACATAGTTTTTGGATCTATGTGGCCTCTTATAACCTCATATATAGGTCACCTCCTCATCTCAAATTTCGCTATCATGTCTTGTATCCACCTTAGCCTATGCTTGAGTGGATTTTTAATCATCTAGCTCTCCTCTAGCTCACTCATTTG
The DNA here is from genome assembly GCA_037957365.1 of Torreya grandis. NCBI lineage: Eukaryota > Viridiplantae > Streptophyta > Pinopsida > Cupressales > Taxaceae > Torreya > Torreya grandis. The sequence continues at coordinate 1,875,192 of JARHVA010002396.1, read as the reverse complement.
GTCATCAGTGATGGTGATAGTCCCCACTCTCTACTATTCCTCCTCTTCCATGAATGTTGTGTCCCTGGTGGTCACTACTCATCTCACTATGGAGATTATGGTTTTATATATAGTGCCACTACCTCCACACCCCTCTCCTCCTACTCTACTCCTTATCATGCTTGGCTAGTCTATAGTCACTCATGATGTGGTTTAAACATCAACCTCATCATGATAAGGGTCACTATCATCTATGTCACTATATATATATATATATATATATATATATAGTATATCTCTCCTCTACCATGGCCTACCATACACATATCTCACTTACACACATCTCTAATAGTGGTTGTATTTTATCTCTATGCTTATATCTATGTCACTATCTCTCCTATTATTTTAAACTAGCTTACCTGAGCTGGGGTATATTGTACACTAGGGGACCCTAATATAATAGGGTCATATATTTATAGAGTCTCATTGAATATGTAATGGATTTATCCCCTCATAAGGGACCATCATATCTCCTTCTCATCCTTAGCTATACATACAAAATCATAGCCATATAAATATTAGATCACCGTTATATCTCATAATACCTATCTACCTCTATTCTCTATATCAAAATAAAAACATAAGAAATAATTTCATCATCTTTATTACCTATTTGTGTCTTGGCCACTAAAGTCTCAACATCTATGTGACTGCCTAACATAGTCTCTAGATCTGTGTGACCTCCTAATACCTCCTATATAGGTCACCTCCTTAGTTTAAATTTGGATGTCATGGCTTATATCTAGCTTAGCCTATTACTTAGTAGATTTTTAATCATCTATCTCTCCTTTGGCTCACTCAATAGGTCATTAGGGATGGTGATAGTCTCCACTCTCTCTTATTCATCCTACTTCCATCAATGTTGTGTCCTTAGTGGTCAATACTCATCTCACTATGGAACTGATGGTGTTATCTTTAGTGCTACTACCTCTACACCCATCACCTCCTACTCTACTTCTTATCATTCTTGGCTAGTCCATGGTCACCCATGATGTAGTTTGAGCATCAACCTCATCACTTGTGGCCCTAGTCCCCTCTTCCCTCATGGCTCTCTCACATGTTGGACCCAATACTTGAGCATCAATATTATTGACACTGGATGAGGTAAGTCCAACTATCCTAGTACTTTTTCCACTAGATGTGGCTCTCTCTAATAGGTATAATGTCCAACCAGATTTGTCCTCATTATAGCTAGTATGACTATCTACTAGCTCAACCATGTAGTTATTATGTGCCCATATAGTTTCCATACTATGTGTATGCATCTCAATATATATAGTGCTAACATGTTGAGCATGGCCCACTCTACATGGTCCTCTCTCCATCTCCTCACTTGAGGTGACCTATTATCGACTACATGGGTCAAACCATCTTGTTGATACATGATAAACATCCCATATATCTAAGCCATCAATAATATGATCAATCCTATCAACTTCTACCCTTTGACCAACACCTCATAAAAATCATATATAAGCTAAACCTCGATGATAGAACCTAGATCATATATTACTCCCTCCTCTAGGATCATCATACATAAGGCTATCATGAATAGTGGTACCTTGCTATCTAACTTATGACAGAACACTCATTATGTAATACATCTTATCATAACTTTCTAGGTGTCTAGACTCTGTAATTCATATACAAAAAATATTTTAAGTCTCCTACCTAAAAATATCATGTTTGAGCTTGTATCTGTCATGGCTAACTCTCTCCTCTCCTCAATGGTATTTGGTATACCTATATTCATTGGTACTTCTACTACCAATATCCCTAAGATGACATGTACATCCTCTAGAGTGATAGATACATTTACCACATCCCCATCCACCTCCCATATGAAGGTGTTATTCAACCATTCCTAGCATCCTAGGAACATGACTAATAGATCCATGCTCAAGGGAATCTTGCACATGTCAACTATCCCTCGTAGGTCTACAACTACTAGCCTATCATCAGACACTCTAGTAGATCTAGTAGCCAAGATGCATCTACTAATATCTAAAATTTGGGTCATCCATGTAACCAAGAGATAATAAAAGATGTATTAGATCTTCTATGTTATCTATAATCATAATACATTCTTTATATAATTTTAATAAAAAACAAACCTAAACTACTTTAATTCATTCATTTTTACCTATTTTTAGCCTATTTGGTCCTTTTTGCCCTTACCCTATATCAACCATCTCAACTTGTTTTAGGATAAGTTATATTTTTTCCTTATTTATTACAATTTTTAAAAAGGTAAAAAAGATAAATTATACAAATCAAGACTGTAATTATTGCAATATTATTTACCATTTTTTTAATCCATACCCTTAACTAAAATAGGAATAAAACTCTATTATTCCTAAAAAAAAAAAAATCATTTTCTGAACCTGACTTACTTTGTTTGATCATAAAAACCCTAGAAATCCTAGGGAAAATTCCTTGTCTATTTTTCCAATATTTTTTTGATTTTTTTCCTACATATTTTAAAAAAAAATTCATATTTAATTTTTAAATTTACCTTAGTAATTTTAAAAATCATTTCTTTTAAATGCTAGTTGAATTTGCTAGGTCCTTTTGTTCTTGAGTTATCACCTTAGATGTTTATGAGCTTTCTATCCTTTTTTATGCATATTTTAGTTCATTGTTTAGATTATATTTATTTAATATTCTCTTTGATTTTTCCATTTGTTTTCCTTATTCCATCTAAGATATTTACATCTCTTATTTTGACATGAAGTGCAAGACTTAGTGGAAACTCTTCTAAATTCACCTAGATTCCTCCACCTATCCATATACCATGGATAAACAACCAGCTCAACTTCCTATTATAGATCCTACACTTCCAAATTATACTAATTTCAATAAGTATAATTTTGACAATGAATAGTATGATAATAACAATGATGATACACACATTGATGTTCATGACCCACCACATTAGGCTCTTGATCCACTTCTACCTATCATTGATAATGATGCGGTCATCAATAAAGATTTGATTCCACAAAGTTTTATATAGGGACTCAAAGAACAGCCCCAAGATCATGTCCTTATCTTCTAAATCATGGAAATTAAAAAGGATAATCAAGTTGAGTCTTCCATTATTTCAAAACAACTAGTTTCAAATGACACTATGGGGGTAACTATGTCTCAATAACCCCCTATAGCAGCCCAACCTACCTATGTGGAACCACTAGTTTCAACTAGTACATCTTTTTCTCCTAATGTGGTTTCCCTTATGTAATAAATAAAATATCTTCAATATAAGGTGATACATCTTAATCAAGGTGCCTCTATACCAACATATGCTTTGGATTCTTTTAGTCTACTTCATATACCATTGGCATGTCATATTAATTCTATACCCTTGCCATCATGTTTTATTCTACCCAATATCACTCTATATGATGACAAGGGTGATCTAGAGATGCACTTGAGAGATTTTCACACAACATTCTTGGACTGTGTTCCAAATGACTAGTTACTAACCAAGCTATTTCTACATAGTTTAAAGGATTATGCTCTATAATGGTTTTATAGTCTACCAAATCAATTGATAAATGCATTCAATCTTTTAGCTAACATGTTATTTTCTCATTTCAACATTAACATAGGTGATAAGGTTTATTTTTCCTAATTTTCATAGTAGAAACAAAGGTGAAATGAGCATCTCATAAATTATGTTCTTAGATATAATACTATATTGGCTAAAATGACTAGCCCCATGGTAGATCAAGAATAATAAGAAGTTTTCAAACAAAGTATTCTACTAGATTTATATAAATCAATAATGTTCAAAAGGTTTTCTTCCTTTATTGAGTTATGTCATACACTAAAGGAAAGAGAATTCAAACTAATTTCAATGGGTAAACTCAAGTACACAAGCATATCAAAAAAACAAACAAGAGTAACAATAAAGTCCCATACAAAGTAAAGGTTAATGATAAAAAAAGTCAAAATCAACCTATAGTTAATATGGCTTTAGATCCCCCTCAATGAGTGGTTTTATCAACACCTCCTCAGTGAGCCGTAACCAATCTACCAATATCTCTAGCTAGAGTCTTATAGTAACTATTGCAATGCAATGTCATATCTCTCCCTCCTATTCAAAAATTGACACCACAAAGCCTCTTCCATGTGGATATGATCAGAATGCATTTTACAAATTTCATAGGGCACTAGGCTACACTAAAAATAGATGCATTAGTTTTAAACACAAGATATAGGACTTAATAGATGGCAACTTTATTGATCTTGACACTCCAGTTGAGCCTCCTTAGGAAAATCAAACACAAGACAAAGCTTTGAATTTTTTTAGATCCTTTCTCATTACATTCTAAACAAGAAATAGGGGACACATTATGTGTTCAACATGCATATCATGCACATCCTCCACCACCTACATACTAGGCACCTTTAGTTGAGTCACATCCTTAGAGCAACATGATTGGTGTGTATAATTCTAGAGTTTTAAATAGACCTTTGATCTCCTTCTTAGAGTAGGAGATAGTTGAGGATGATTTAAATTACCATGCACTCTTTATTAGATCTTACATTAATCATCATCATATTCATAGTGTTCTCATAGACAATGCATATAGTGTGAATATGTGCACTATGAGATTACTTCAACATTTGGCTTATTTAGAGTAGGATATTACTCCAACAAACATAGTCATTTGTAGATTCAATAAGCACATACATAGTTCATTACGTGAGATTTTACTTCCTTTATAGGTTGGACCTACACATTTGGCCACACCATTTACTATTTATCCTAGTGCAAGAGTCTTTTATATGTTGTTTGCTTAACCATGGATTCAGAAAATCTATGTAGTACCTTCCATAGTTTATAGATACATGAAATTCATTCATGATAATCATGTTGTTATATCTAGTGGAGTTCCATATGATTTGCCACTCCCCACTTTAGATCTATCTACTACTTTACAACCACTAATTTTAGCTCCTCTACTAGTTACAATTCTTCCTCTAATTTAGATTCAGACATAGTCAAAGCCTCCTTTGCCAGCATAAATAGTTCATACACTTCCATAAAGGCTTCTTTTAGAACAACCATAGGTTCAATATTCTAGATCATTTTTAGTTACATTATTCACACCCAAGGTAGTATTATTGAGGTCTCTTACCTCTACACACAAAGCACATGTTTAGATAAATTCTACTACTACTACATGGGTCCCTAAGATCTCCATAGTGACATCCAATTCTTATAGTTACAAGGGGATCCCACAGTCAGTTTCTACTACAAACATTTCAAAGAACTTATAGCATACATAACTTTTAGATTCATTATCTCAGCCCTCCAATCATGATTCATGATCATGCATGATCCCTCTCCTTGATATAAGACACCATGATAGGGAGTCTCTCATGAGACTCATTGGTTAGTATCATTTATTCTTAGTCTTACATAGCTTCTTTTCAATTACTTGTACATAGTTTCTTTATGCTTGCTTGTACATAGCTTATTTCAAAATAAAAAAAACATCCAAATATGTCAAAATACAAAAACATTCAAATAAATCAACATACCAAAAACATTTCAATTATATGCATTATCCATGCTTTACATTTCTACTACCATGTTAGACTTACATTTTTATGTTCTATTCTATTGTATGTAAATTTATCTACATTACTATGCTTCACTTGAACTTCTTTGACTATGTATAGTGACACCCAAATCCTTGATTGATTCACTCTACCCATTGAGGAGGAATCTTACTTCTACATTCAAGACATACATTGACATATCTACCCATTTGGGGCATCTTCTACATGACTACACTATCCAGGTTATGCCATTCCTATACTACACACTCTAGTTATCATGATGATGTACATTACTTCCTAGCTTACATAGGTTACCATTTTGACACTTGCTAGTATATAGTACTTGTTTTTTTTTAGCATCTACCTAGTCTTATACTCAATGTTTTGTATACTTTCACTTCTTTCTCTAATTAGTTAGATGCAATTTTATTTCCTACATATACATGCCTTCCTTTCTTCCTTTATGTAACTAGATATGATTGTATGTCTCAATTCCTATTTTATCTCTTGTGTGTTCCTTAGGACATTTGCCAATGTCCTTTTCTTCCATTCTTATGTGTGCCTTAAGACATTTGCAAATGTATTTTGCTTGTACTCTTCTATGTACCTATGACCCTCATGTCAACCTTCCTTCTTTTCAATTGTATATGTATGTGGTCATTTGAACATGCCTTTTATGCTTTCTTTCCTATTTTGAGTGACATGTGCCCATGTCCCTTATTTTCTTGGTAGTTTGGCCAATTTTTTGTGCTTCTTGCTTCTTACTTTGCATGCTTAGTGATTATTTGCTTCTCAATGTTTACAATGCCATGATCTACATCATGCATTATCTTGCTTTCTTAGATGCCATGATAGACATCATGCTCTATCCTTCTTTTAAAACTAATACCTAACAACTAATATTTATAGTTTTATTTCACTATATTGCACATGATATTACATTGCTACATATATATAGGCATAGCTCTATTGATATAACAATCTCCAATACAAACTATGCTATATCTTGAGACATCATTTTGACTATTATTGTTATATTATGTATTTTATAACATAACACACTTGAATAACTCTTTTTTCTAAGGTTATTCATTATAAGGTCTTCATTCCTACCCTTAGAAGAGGGGAAAAGAAATAGGGGTTTTTTCATAGAGATAAGAGCCCTCTACCGATCAAAAATTAGTTTTTAAAACACACAAAATAACATTCAAACCCCAAACCAGGTAGAACAAACTAGAAACATAGTGATGAATACAAAATGGTGATAAAAAACATCAAAGTACAAGAGTGCCATATTGGGACTATAATGTTAGACAATAAAGTATCCTATTTTTAGCGCTCCTATCCAAACAATAGAAAAACCAAATTTTCTAGAAATAGAGAGAAAGGTAAAATTAGTTATAGTTTTTTCAGGTATAGTTTAATTTATATTGGATAGTTTTAGTAAAAAAATTTATAGAGAATACATACATAGGGGGAATCATGCACATCATGATGACTCTCTCTTCTAGTTTTATATTGGGTTGTTGGTATATTTTCTAGATTAGAATCCATGTTACAGACACCCATGATTGGGGGAAATATGTGTGGCATATTTTCTTTCTTTACTTTTTAGTTCATTACATGACCCATGTATTCTTAAAATTTGTATTCCTTATTCCATCTAAAAGTGGTTGACATCATTTAAGAGTGGCTTTCATATAATCCTAGTTCTCAGTTTCAGAGTGGCTTTCATACAAGCCTAATATCCACCTTTTCAACCCAAACCACTTTTAGGGTGTCAAAGAGAGCCATAAAGACTAGGAGAGAGAGAAATCAAATTTAATACCTCCATATCAATTATATGGACTTAAAAAACACATAAAATATATTAATAAATACTATAATCATCCTCTTACGCTAGTGGTTATAAATCACTATGCGGAACGGTATGAAATTGGGCCAAAAGACTAATTTTTACTATTTTATAGGTCCATATAGTGAGTCATAACTTCAAATTTGGCATGGAGGTATGGGAGGAGGTATTATAAATAAATAACACACTTTTATGGAGTTATAATGTGTGTGGATAATATAGAATCATATTTTAGACACTTAGTAGGGAGCCCTAATTAGGGCCTAGTTAGGAGAGAGAGAAAGGGTAGAAAATGACATCTCCACTCACTCTTAGAGCATGAAATTGAAGCTAGAGTTGTAAGAGGAAATATTGTACTAGAATATTCCTTTATATTATTAGGATACTTGGTAATTTTCTCTATATAAGTAGGTTTTTATAAAAAAGGCTTTAAAGAATGAGGCCTAATTGGGGCTTTTAGTAGACAATGACTTGTTAGGGGTAGTTTGAGGCCTCAAAATTGATTTTTGTAGGCTTTAATATGATTACAATAGTAAATAAATGAATTTATATGAGAAAGATTAATTGAAAATAATTTTTTACACTTGTGTTCAAAATAAGCATAAGGAGATGAAGAGCCTTCTAGACACCTTACAAGAGAAAGAGGTGATGTGTCAAATAGAACCTATTGGGATCAGTTAAGAGGTGTCAAGAGAAGAGAAAACATGTTGGATAAAGTTATTTAACCAAAAATAAGGCCACTTTTCCTTTAACATGTCAATAAGAAAGGAGGTGGTCAAGAGCTAGTCAAGGTGTCAAACAAGATTTTCAACTCCCATGCCACTTGGAGAGGTGGAGCATCTAAAGAGGAGTAAAACATGGTGTATTAGACCTATTAAATCTATTAGATAACTCTTCTTCTTATTATAACTTACATGACACTTTTCTACCTTCTCTCTCCTATAGTCTTCTCTTCTCTCACACTTATGTTATATATTTATCCACTTTAGCTTTGAAATGTATCCTCTACCTAGGTATTGTGAAGCCCTAACCATTTGTTTTGACTTTGATAAATAAAATAGTTGATATTTTACCTCATTATATGACTACATGTAATGATAAGGATCTAAATGGTTGATCTCATCGTGTAGATGTATGTCACCTTGTTTGTGTCCTATTTATTTTTCCTCATATGGTCTTTTATCTTTTTCAAGTTAAAGTTGGTGTCATCAAGGGTCTCTTGTGCATTTTTTAGTGTAATTAGTCTTCCCTCTCATCCTTATAATGCATTACCCTTATATAAAACATTGATGTAATAGGTTCATTCTAGGGTGTGTGTATGTTCATGCTATCTTATAGGTCTTAGTGTATTGTGCAATGTGTGGTAGTGGTCAATAAATTTTGGTGTATCACCATTGTAATTAGGTTTATTTTCAATTTTTCATCGCCCTATTCAAAGTAATAAAGTGATATAGTAGTGAAAGTGAGCCTAATTGATTCATCAAGGGGAGTTAACCCTTTAATCTAGAGGTTTACCCTTGTTATATACAACCCATAGGTCTAGGGTAATCCCATGTTTAAATAAATTTGGAGAGGTCTGAACAACCTTATCCTAGGGTGAAAAAACTAGTTATAATAGTTTCCTAGAATTTTTTCAGCTGATAATGGTCTTCAAGATTCTTTAAATCTATATCGATGATCCTTAGACCCAAATCAAGGTTACAAATATTTTAGAATGGAAAACATTTCAAGAAAGTTATTTCATTTCTCAATTTGTATTTTGGATGCCAGAAGATGGCTAATGGTTTTTACATTGTTTCATAAAGGAGAAGGAGATTTGGATCAAGACTACCATATGTTAATTACCATTATACCCTCCAATTCCATGAAAAGAGTTTATAGTTTGAGATCTTTTGCTCTATGAAACATTGCTAAGAAATTTAATGATCTTAAACTACCTACAAAAGCCAATAGCTCATTTTTATCTCTTTGCCAAAAAAATTGAGATTAATGAGTACATATTGGTGGTTGAAAATAATTATCTATGCCTATAATAATATCTAAGATATTAAATCCAATGCATGCAACCTATGTATCAATCATTCAAGGCCAAGAAACATTGTGTTTACTGATGGCTATAAGTATTGGTAGGGTTATTGAATGTGTGATTCTCTTTTGAGAAGTGAATTGGTTGTTATGAATAATAAAACACTATAATCAACCTTGGAAAACCTCATTTAACTTTCTCAATCCCCTAACAAGTCAAAAAAAGGTCTACGATACAATACAAAATTTCATGCATGCTTGCTAGATTGATTGTGTCAAAGTTGTAGATTTAGACATGATGAGAAGGTACAAGTTTTATTCTTGTATGGAGGATAAAATTTCACATTGAGTGTAAATTATTTGTAATAATATTTTAAGAGTGACTAAAGTCCTTGTATAAAATATAATTCCTTAGGTTAGAGCCAAGGTTTCATGGAGAGAGCCTTTTAGGCCTACAAAGACTCAGAGAAGAAATTTTATTGTTATGTCCCAATCCTTAATAAACCAATTTTTGATTATTTTTTTATCACTCTAAGACTACCTATAATATCTTTGGTGTGTATCTACCAAGTAATCAATCAATCCATGGTCATCTTTATAAAGAGGCTAAGCAGATAGTCTTCAAGAGACATAATCTACAAGTAAGAATGTTCAATGATTTATGTAGACATAAAAAATTGGCCACTAATGGATTTATACCTGACTTTAGAACAATTCTTACCAACCCTTTAAAATTTATCCTAATAATTTCTAAGAGCCTCAAATTTGGCTTCATAAACATGCAAATAGATCAATTTGGACCATAAATCATTTAAATTTAACAAATGCACAAATCATTTAATTCAAAATCTTGAAAATGTTTAAAATTTATAAAAATAATTAATTAACATCAAATATTAATAAAATATTAATAAAATTACTAATTTAATCCATCTTCAAGTAAATAAATCAATTACCAAAAATGAAAATTCAAATATCCACAAATATCTTAAAAAGCTAATCATTACCTTTTGTGAGTTATCAAAATGCAAAATATCTCAAATAACACCTATTCCATGTTAATCATGATATATTGGACACCTTTTAACCCTAATGGGGTTAACTAAGCCAGCCAAGGTTAATATTCAACCCATTCTTAGTCATTTTCAAGCATATAAAAGCAAGCCTATTGCTCTTCATTTGGAGAGATTAGATAGAGTAGAGTTATTATGCAAGAATTTGAGCATGAAACAAGTGTGTAGGGTTATAATTCCAAAATCCAAGCCAAGCCAACCATGGTTCCAAGAGGAGGTGGAGATATCCAAGCTCTATTGATGAAGACCTATTGAGCACAATTTAAGAAAGCCAACAAACTCATCATCTTGGAACAATCAAGGAGGGTAAGGAAATTTCTCTTTTTTTTGAATTTTAGTTTTGTTTTCATTTAATTTTTTCACTAAGATCCCCCCCATGATATAGGCCTAGAGATGTTATATTATTTAGTGTGTTTATTTCATGTTTTTTTGGAACTAACACAATATCAACCTCCTCTCTTGAGTCAAATTCTTGGATCATAGATGTCATGCTTGATGGGACCCAATGCATCCCACATAACAAGGAGATCATTATGCACTTCAAAATCTTCATTTGGATGCTTGAAGTTCTCTAAAATTTATTTTCTAACATTGTTTTGTCTAGATGTAGTTTTTTTATATCTCTCAAATTTACACAGTGACCACTAATGGTTAGGTGAAACTACCAATGGTTAGTCCTTAACTAATGATGATTTTTCCCAACCACCCCTAATTCTGTGTAACCAAAAATGGTCAAATTTTGAGGGAGAAATAGACATAAATCTTGAATTTTTTTCTCATTCATGGATTTCTAAGTTTCAAGATCATCTAAATCTCTCAACTAGACTTAATAGTGTAGGTTTTATTGATCTTTACATTGATCAAGTTTAATCTAATACATTTTATCATTTGTGGTTTTGAATTTGGGTCCACAACTCTTCATCTATGGTCTTTATTGACTAACTATGAGTATACTCAACCACCAATGGTTATCTATTAACTGATCGATGATGGTTACCTTAAATCATCACATTTATCGATGACCACTAATGGTCACTATGTGAAGAATTAAATCCAAACCTAAGAGCTAAAAATCAAACCTCATTTGCCCAATCAATAAAGTGATTCTAATTAGGGGTTCTAATTTATAATTTTCAAGTTGAAGGATTGGTTTGAAGACAAAATTTCATGTTTTTGACTAATCACACATTTTGATTTGGGTTTTAAAAATAACTAAGTCCAATCATGCACATTTAAATTTAGGTCTAAAATGAAAATGTCAATCTTTCACACATTTGGTATTTGGTGCCTAAAACTAAATCTAACATGATAAGTCTTACAAAAATTTCAAAGCTGGTACTTAAAACATATGTTTAAATCTTGAACATTTCAAATTGGTGCTTTAAAATGAGCTTTAGATAAATCTTGAACATTTGGACTTTGCACTTAAAAATCTAGATGGTCTTGCTAAATTTGGTCTGTTATGAAAATATTCTTTCATTTTTTGACACCCAAGCCAAGGGTATAGTAATGAACAACGGCACATTTAAATTGGTGATTAAAATCAAACATCACTCATAAATTATTTGAAAATTATTTATGGATTATTGTTTTTGAAAAATGAATAGCATGTGTATGCTCTTCCTCCATCCCTTATAAGAACCTAATGGGATAAAAAGTGCCTTTCCATTTCATTTTAGTGCCTAGTATAGGGTTTATTAATAATATTGCCTAATATCTCTCCAAAACTCACATAGTATTGAGTGATCTGAAAACAACCCTAAAGTCTTTGACTTGTCTTTTATTTTCATGCATCTCATCTTGTGAAGGGGATTTCATTACCTCTAACAAGTTCTTTAGGGAATAATTAACATAGGGATTGATCTCCTAGTATTATTTCAAACCCTTTCCATGGGGGATCTAAAAATTAGGATCACCCTACTTAGATGGTAGTTTGAGTGCTTAAACCATCTTCATTAGTAGCAGGTTAAGCCCAGGATGTATGATTGATATGAACATCACACTACACTAAGTGATGAATGTAGTGGTTATGAAAATGATAAGACATTTTCATAAAAAGATAATTAATTTGGACTTAATTGACATGTTGCATCTCTTGTGTGCATACATGAAAGTGTGTATGCATGGGATCAATCTAGATAGTTGAAAACTTACATGTTCTAGTCAACCCCACTTTGCCATGCATTGATAGGATTTAGTATGATATACTTAGTTGTATTTATTCATTTTATTCCTTAGAGTGTTAAAACTAAAACTTTTTGTTTAAACCATGTTATGAACAAGTCTTGTGCCTAAAATCACTCCGTTATTTGAGGAGGCATTATGTTTTCCATTTGACACCTTGATTTAAACTTAGCAAACTTTTGTGTCAAAACATTATGATTATCACTTGACCAAAATGGGTAACATTATGTTAACCAAATCATCCCAAGTCTTGTGTCTTTGAATTTTTTAAAACATAAACCCTTGTCACATCTTTTGGAAGTAATAACATCATTATGCTACCCAAATTGTCTAAAAAAAACTTGTCTTTTATTATGTCTCCATTATCACTATTTAAACCAATCATTCAAGCCCTATTTGATCTTTATTTAGTATATTCACATTGTTAAAATTCACCTTGATTTTTGGTGAAAAGAACCATAGTTTACCTTAGTTGAGTCTTTGATTAACTTTTCCAAAGTTTAGATTTAAACATTGATTGATTTCTATTTAGTCTTCGACATGTAGGGGATGATACACAAACATTTTTCTTTTGGGTTGTTTAACTTAGGTTAATACATTACTCAAGTATTTAAAATTTATTATTTATGAATTTATTTTATATAATTATTCCATCTTCAATTACCTTTTATTTAGTATTTTCCACCAATCAGATCATGTTTATGCCTAGAAATAAGTGCCTAGTCTTTGCCAAACTATTCTAAGATTGTTATATTAGTCATTATCCTTTGTTGTCAACCCTATATTTTTACGTTTTTTGGCAAAAATTCCTATCACAATGTATTTGAGCCTATATTTTGACTCATCATTTGGACAAAAAACCTAGCAACATTTCCCTTTATTAGTTGAGACCTATTTGGAACACGTTTAGAGATTAGAGTTGACATCTTGTTTTTAGGTCATTTTTCTTGACCTTATTTGTGTAAAATATTTAACTTTATACATTTGATGTTTTAATATTTTTACCAAATATTTCTATCATAAATTTTAAAGATATAAATCCATACTTAACCAAGCTAGAACATGTTTGAACCCTTTGTCTTTTAGACATGGTTTTTCAAAGTTTATATACTCTAATCCATATTGTTGTGAAACATTTATGATTTTATTTGGCCATGGCTCCCTATATAAGTGTTGGAACTATGTGTAGTTCAATATATGGAAATGCTAGCACATAGGAACACTTTGTTCAATACCCTTATGGAGATGGTTTTGTTTAGGAGATAAATTCATATCCACCATACAACACTCAAATAGGGGAATAGAGTCAAGATACTTTAGAAAATTATTTGGTTATTATGCCTCCATACATGAAGAAAGATCAAGAGTATACAACTTGATATTTGGTTAGTATACCTACAATTGTATAAAATGACCAACAACAACCCTATTACATGACCATGCCATCAACCTATGATTGTAAAAGAGGCACAAAGGTAGGGTATGATAATTTTCCAAATCTATCAAGAGGGCCTCATAACATGTTTTACAATCCAAATAATGATCAGATCTCTTCTATAAACTCTAATGCCATAGTACCAATGCCCTATCTATATCTTTGTATGTTTATCATAGAAAGAGGCCTCATAGAGGACAAATTCATGCAAATACAAATAACATACTAGGTATATCAAAATCTAATGTGTAACTTTATCAACATTGGTATGTCCAATGCACCTTTTATTTAGTCACTCCCTTCAATAGGAGACTTATTTGAATTAATTGGTTAATAAAATTAGGGTTTTTACCCACTTATGAAAAACACTTTGATAGACAACATGTTTCATACCCCAACCATCAAGGAAGTGTCTTTACTTCTACATAGAATAATGAACAAAACTTAGTGGATAATGTGCAATAAATATCCAATTTAAACAAAAGTGGTGTTAATGTAAAAAAAACTATCCAATAACAAAATGTGCCTTTAACTATACCATGAATGATTCACAAACTCAAGGAGTAGGAGATTATACATCCCAACCTCAACCAACTACCTCTAATTCTCAACTAGCTACTTCTTCTAGAACTCACCAACAAGGATTAAGTAGTCAACCAATAACCATTATTGAACTACCATATAATGTGACAAATTTTACTCCTCCCTAATTGGTGACTAGTAATATTCCACAACAATATACACAATCTAGTATACCCATGCAATAGAGGCAAAACATATTACCACCTCAATAGTGAGAAATTAATGTTCCACCTTGATAGGTAGTAATGAACATACCTCTTTCATCATAGACTAATATGTTGATCTAAAACCAAATTATGTCTAGCTAATAACATGTAAATATTGGTCAGTGATAGATGTTGAATATCCAACATGTATCCACTTCCCAATAGGGATTTTCATAACAAAGAGGTTATAATGTTCCTCAAGTACATATTAGGGAATAGTTACCTTTCATGCAAAATGTGCCACAAGCTCAAAGATAGGGTCTTGGTTCACATGTTCCCCCTCAATAACAAGTTTTGATTAGTTAATAACATGTCCCTATTTAACCTTGATAGGCATAATACATCCACATACCACCATCCCAACCTCAATATTCCCAATATCAGAGCTACATACCCAATCTAAACTAGAATATAACACCAAAGTATGTGAAATTTCAAAATTCACACCCTAATCCATGCATGCATATTCCTAGTCCATTTCCTATTGAATCCAACATACCCAACAAATACCTCCATTATATCTTGGTAAAAGTAATCCACTTGTGATTACACAGCCTCCATCTCTAGCCAATAATCATCTTGGTTTCTTTGAATAAGATCTACAAAAAATGAATGATGTAATTACCACCATGTAAGTAAGGAAATAGACCTAAAATTTTAAGTTGGGTGATGTATGTTCTTACCCTTTCAACATGGAGTACCCAAAGATACCATTTCCTTTGCAGTACAAGTCACCAAAGTTTGACAAATACAAGGGGAAGGGTGACCCTAAAGCACATCTAATGGAATTATTTATTTCATGCCAATAAGTGGAATATAGTGAAATATGCCTATTTTTATTGTTTTTATGAAGCCTAGCAGGGAAAACATTGGAATGGCTCCTAAATTTGCCCAAGAATTCATTAACTAATTTTGATGACCTATTAGAAAAGTTTTTGCAACATTTTTCTTACAATCCTAAGCATGAGAGTTCATTGGTATATTTAACACAAGAAAAAAAAGTTTGTGAAAGTTTCACAAGATATCTATAGCATTAGATAACCCTTACAATTTTATTCACCCATAATCTACCAGATAAACAATTGATTATTGTATTTACTAAAAATCTACATAGTGAGATATCATACAATTTGGAGTTATAATGTGTACATATGTTCAAATATATTATTGACAAATATTTGATAATAAAAATATCCCTTATTAATAAAGGGATTATTAAACTAGCCTCATCAAATCAAAATCAAAACAATGGCTAAAATCAACATCCCGTCCAAGCACAAGCATCACAACAAGCATAGACCAATAATAATGAGAGACCCAAATAATTCAACCATAAAAAATGTTATAGGTAATGGACTAACAGAGTCACAATATGTACAAATGATGCAAACACCACATGTTTAACCTACATCACCTTTCTAGCTTACTCCTATCAATGAAAGTTTTAGTAGCCATAACACACATAATAAGTGCAACTACCTAGACTAGTACAACTAATGTAAAATACACATTAACATATGCCTTTATAAAACCCTCCTCTTCTAACAATAAATATGCCTACTCATCATTATTTTACTTACCTTGGAGATCCCATTGAATCAATATTTTTGTAAATTATAGTATCTAACTTGATTAGATGGCCTATTATGATAGAGAAATTTCATCAAGGTGTTGACATGTCAGACTAGTACAGGTGAGATTAATTTTATGATTTTCATCAAGTAAATAGCTATAATTTGTAATGTTGTGTACAAATTAGACATGTAATTTATAATATCTTTTAAAATTTGATAAATCACATTGGATCATGGATCTTCAACCTCTAATAAGAGCCTTGGCATTTAGCAAAATCCTTTTACCCAACATAAAAATCAATAACAATAATAAAAACCACAACAACAACAACAATGACATTGACTAGTGTAACATCAACAACAATAATATCAACAACCAAGTCCAAACCAATAGACTCAATAGAATGAACAATGTCAAAATAATGGATAAAACTAAGGATAGAATGTTAACAACCAACAAACCTACCATGTAGTTGCACATGACTATAACTTAGTTTTAGATCATATTTTAGGAGGTCATGTTACCACCATTTCCATTAATCCTAGATAGACCAAGTATTAATTAGACAAGACCATTACTAATAATACCAAATAAACCAAATCATTCTGGTAATCCTTCCTTGACCTAAGATGGCACACAAGTGAACTAGTAATTAGGGATTCCCATGTTAAGACCTTATACTTATAGCTCCTTTTTAGCCCATGACCATGCATAAATGCATTCAATATTGATATGTATCTTATTTGGTTCCCCTCTACAATCATTTGCTAGCAACAATGTTCTTATATGTAGTCTCAAGTGTACAATCATAACTTAGAGGTCAAATATTAGCATACCAGGCCCAAAATAATCTACCACTTCACCCATCATCCAACCATCCATTCTGCCTCAAAAGAAGCCATTTAACACTATCTAAGAAAAGATAGTTGATATTATGAACTAATTACAAAATACACCGACACAAATCTCTATATTATATTTTTTATGTATGTCTACTATCCATAAAAACATCTTGACAGAGTTCCTTGGTCAATCCATAGTTATATATGACATATCACTTACAAAATTTCAATCTTTGGTTGGACACCTAGCTCATCCTAACTAGTAACCTTCAACCAAAGTGATATTTCATCCCTTGGACCATTGCATAATAATCCATTATACATCAAAGTTTACATAAATTAGCACACTGTGAAATGTGTCCTCATAAACAATGGATCAAGTATGCATACTGTGTCTCTAAAGCTCATCAAACTTCTCAAGTACACCTCATAAAATATCTAAGTAGAAATAATCACCATCAAAGATTACAACAATGAAGAATGAGAATCACAAGGCCCCATTAGCTTGCCAGTTATCGTTAGGCCTTTGACCCATGATACACTTTGCCATGTGTTAGATCTTTATTTGTTATATAACATGCTTTTGGGTAGACCTTGGTTACATGAGATTCATGTAGTCCCATCAACATTGCACCAATATATCAATTTCTCCCATTCAAGGATGGAGGTTAATATTCTAGGATATTTATATCTATATGAGCATTGAAAACATCTTGAGGCCAAGTTCAAGAGCTATAATTACCATTTTAACATGAATTTAGTCACTAAGTAAGATAAATGGAAAGACATACTTATTGATTTACCAAAGGACAACTACATTGACCCTGATACCCTTGACTCGTTTTCCCACAAAATGCCTCCTAAACTATCCAATCACTATACCATCCTAGATAATGGTCTAGGAGAATATTTGACACATGACACCTTTCACATTTTAAAACTTCCACAAAACCCAAAGTCCTTTGGAAGACCAAAAGAAAAACCACTGATGCATTGATAAATAAATGGTAAAGGTCATCAACATAGTCCATCACTTATCACTTTCATGCTAGAATCTGGTCAAGAACAAGATCCTCTCGAAGGTGATGAATTATGATTATACAATGACAAATTGGCTGATTGTTACAAAAATACAAAGTATCTTTTTCACCATAGGATCATGAAAAATCAAGACTATGAAGGAGGAGGCCTTAAGCCAAATCAAAAAGGAACATTTGAGCCCACTTATATGACTAAGTACAAAGGAACCTATGGACTTAGATATAAACTACCTACGGTTGACCCCACTTATCTCATTTGAGTTTCATCACCAATGACAAGTGATGACAATGCCAATAGTGAGTAGAGTTTGATCATAGCCAATTTGATGAATTAGTCAAAGCTAATGTATTTGATAATAATGCCATTTGTACCCTTCAACTAATCATTCATCATATCTCACTACCATTATATTATCCTCAACTGATAGACTCAAACAAACAAGAATCTAATGTGCCAATTGATGTGTTTTAGAATGATGAAGCTTTCTATGATTTTTTAGGCCTTAGGGATAATGTGTTATTTGGGATATCACAAATCAAGTTGGATCTTGATGACTATTTTGAAGAGTAGGTGAACACCCTTAGCCAAAAATAAATCAATAAAACATTGAGGTCCCAAAGTGAAAACCTCTTTGAGTTATTTTCTAACCAGGGAAAAATTAAAGGAAAAGGCCAGTCTAGTGGTGAAAACCTATTTATCACACCATTAGATGGGGGTGTTTAACATTATTTAAATTAGACTAGGAGACCACCAATGATTAATTTGTCTATGGTTTTAAGTTTTATATTAAATAGTAATAGGATTTTGATCAAATCATCTAGGATACAAATGATGACAAACTTATCTATGAATCTAAATTAAATCTTGAAGAATAACAAGCCTTTGATCAGATCATCCAAGATTTTTAAAAATCATTTTTTAGATGGTCATCCATCCTATTTGGTGATTTTTATTCATCGTCACTAGGAGAACTTGAATAATAAGTCCTAACAAAGGACTCTACTATTACAAACCAGTTCAAATATTTTCCCACTATTATTGAAAATGGTTTGACCCTTTTAATCAAATACGTAATAGAGCTAAACATCAGGTCTCTAAATGAACCTAAGTGGATCAAATTAGGTTTTCCTTCATTAAGGAGGATCATGAAGTACTTAAATCCTTATTGAGGTAATTTATTAATATATTTGCATGGTTTTATTCTGACATGCCTGGTTTGGACCCCACCTTGGTTATTCACCACCTTGTGGCACATCATGATGCTAAACTAATGAAGTAAATTATATGTAATATACATCCTCACATTACTGTATTAGTCAAGAAAGAATTATAAAATCTCTTAGAAGTGAGATGTATCAGGCCAATAGACTATTCTAAATGGATTTCCAATGTAGTTAGTAAAAAGCCATAAGGAATCAAAATATTCAATGATTTTAGGAATATTAATAAATATTACCCTAAGGAAACATTTCCATTACCAAACATTGACATGATATTCAACTCCATAGTGGGTTATAAGATGCTTTGACTGATGGACAGGTTCTTAGGCTACAATCAAATCAAAATAACACTAAAATATCAACATAAAATAATGTTCACCACTGCATGGGGAATATTTTATTATGAGTTTATTCCATTTGGTATGAATAATTTAAGGTCCACCTATCAAAGATCCACAATATTCATATTTCATGATATGATGCATGACATTGTTGAAGACTATGTTGACAACATACTAAGAAAATTAAAGACTAGGGCTAATCATCCAACAATATTGAGGGGGATATTTGAGTGACTACATGAATATAAAGTTATCCTCAACCCAAATAAATGTGTTTTTAAAGATACTTTAGGAAAATTAATTGGCTTCATTGTGTCTCACAGGGGCATAAAATTTGATCCATCCAAAGTATGAGCCATAATAGAGATGCTACCACCAATCAATTTGAAGCATCTCCATAGTTTGTAGGGTAAAATATAGTATATTTAATACTTCATATCTCAATTGGATAACAAGTGAAACCCATTTACACACCTACTAAAGAAGGGTGTAACATTTCTTTGGGATGATGATTGTCAAAAATATTTTAAATAGCTAAAGGACTATCTTGAGAATACACCAGTTTTATTGCCTCATATGCTAGAGAAGCCATTCCCTTTTTATCTATCATCTACCAAAAAATTCCTAGCGGAACTTATAGCTCAACATGATGATAATGGAAAATACATGCAGTGTATTATTTAAGCTGTACATTGGTCACATATGAACATAATTATACACCCATTGAAAAAGCCTATTTATCCATGGTCTTCACATCTTAAAAACTATGATTTTATATGTTGAATAATTAAACCATGGTCATTTAAAAGTAGATCCACTAAAATATCTACTATCTAAAATATATATCTAAGGCTACATGGCCAAATGGATCATGCTTCTTAATGAGTTTGAGATAGAATATGTGAACCATTAAGCCATCAAGGGGAAAGTTCTTATAGATCAACTTGTTGAAGCACCCCTATAGACATAAATCCACTCATATTATAATTTTTTAAAAATACATTATGAACATCATTAACACACCTCTTGAGGAGTATCACTAGAAGCTATATTTTTATGGTTTGTTCATAGCATATAGATCAGAGGTAGGCATTTTGTTTATCACTCCACAAGGGGATCTAATCCCTAACTCATTCAAAATTAGCTTTCTTTGTACTAATAACATGGCAAAATATTAAACACTCATCACAAAGCTTCGATAGGTAGTATAATGGAACATATATCATATAAATGTTTATGGTTATTCCTAGTTAATCATCAATCAAGTTACAAACAATTTTTAGACCAAAGATGATAAGCTAGTTCCCTATAAATCCATGATTAACACTCTTAAGCAAAAAAAATTTGACATCTAGTTTGATCATATATGAAGGATAGGAAATAAAATAATATATTCCATTGCTACTATTGGATATTTGATTCAACAAATAGACACAACAAAATATTATTAGTTTCTTATTGAAAATTTGTTAGCACTAGCTCATGAACCATCAACTATTGTAATGATCTATGATATTATTGATTCTAGCTCTATTGGTATCTAGACCTATATGCCTACCTTCATGACCAAATACTACCACTAGAATTATCCTATAAAATAAACCAAAGCCTTCATACACAATGCCCAATATTATACCTTACTTAGACCAACCCTATACCATCATAGTCTTGATGAAACTCTACTTCATTGTTTACCTTTAAAAGAATCTATACCAACATTATGGGGATTTCATGAATGGGTATGTGGATCCCACACCAGTATGGTAGTCTTGTCCAAAAATCTCTTGCAAACTATTTATTATTGGCCAATGATGGATAAAGATGCAACTACATATGTAAAATGATGTGATAAGTGTTAATGGCATGTTAATTTGAATCATACCCCAACCAAGACATTAAAACTAATGTTGACGCCATATCCATTCACTATATGGGGCTTTAATCTCATTCAGAAGCTAAAACCCACCTTATCAAATGGCCATAAACATATCCTTACCATGATATAATATTTCACTGAGTGGTTTGAAGCTATACCCCTCACTTACATGACTAGAAAGTAGATTTCACAATTCATATTCAACCATCTCATCTACCATTATGGTATCCTTTCCAACATCATTATGATAATGGAGGATCATTAAAGAACAATGATGTTGAAAAGTTATGTGTCGAGTACAAAATCAAGAAATAGTTTTCCATGGCATATTACCCTCAAAGTAATGGCTAGGTTATAGCATCAAAGAAAACCATTATCAATATTGTCAATGATGCCAGTCATGATTGGCACCTTCATATATTCCACACCCTCTATGCACATCATATCAATCACTATACACCCATAAGAGCCACTCCATACTCATTTGTTTATAGTTATGAAGTAATTCTTCCTATTGAGGTTGAGTTACCTTCATTACACATCTTTTTGAAGCATGCCCTAGATGATGAAGACTATCGAGTAGCTCACCTAAAATAATTAGAGTTACTTGATGAGAAACTCATGGACACAGTGAACAACCTTCAATAATATTATAATTAACTCTACATTTATTACAATTGATTCATGAAACATAGATAGTTTAAACTTGGTGATCTTGTCCTCAAAGAAAATTAAAAGAATACCATGACCAAAAAAAATCATAAAGGCAAGTTCAAACCCAATTGGGTTGGTCCTTTCATCATTATTTTATACTATGGTACATG